>OY292313.1:27346616-28582869 GCA_958496155.1 Sisyra nigra
AAATGCATTGATTAGAACATACCGAGCAGAATCTGAAAAAAGTGCAAAATTTTCACGGTTTTTCCTCAATAAAAATTTTGGGCCCAAACAACTTATTAAAAAAACAGAGATACATTATGTTTTGCGAATTTAGATATTTTTTATGTCGATTTTGACTGGCTTAATAGTAAAATAAGTAAAATATGTTTAAAGATTTTCATTCAACTTCAATAATTTTTATTAATTATTATCATTTGCATATTCCAGTCATCATTTCTTAAGTTGCCTTTTCATTATTCCATTTCTTGAATTTTAATAATTTTAATTTAAGTATTCAGTCATTATTCGCTTTGTGTTTGCGTTTCCTTGATGACTTAGGAAAATATAATTCGATAAAACTATGAAAATAAGTTTACAATCAGAACAACGGTTCATTATAAAATCATTCGGCAATGTTTTTGTATTTTTACAGAAATAAAATTTTATGTTACATCTTTAAAGCGTATCAACTTCAATAAAAGATAAAAAATAGAAACGTCTATAATCATCAATAACCAATCGGGATTTATTTTCTTTAGCCTTTTTTGGGGAAATAGGATAAAGTTTTTCAAAATAATCAATACATAATATGTCAATATGGAAGCAAATTTATTTATTGTTATACATCTTCGAAAAAACGGAATTTAAAAAGAATTATTCAAAACACAATTATTCAGATACAACAGAAGACACGTAATATTATTTAATACCACCAGTAGTTGTAATAATAATTATCAGGTTGCGAATAAGTGTAGGGAATGTAGCCAGGAGTTCTGTACTGGTACCAGAAAGAAGAGTCCGTTTTCAAATCCTCGCCAATAGGTTGAGTCGGTTTGGCGGTCTCAGCTTGTGGAACATCACCGACTGAACGGCGATGACGAGGATGATAAGGTCTTGGTGCATAGTTAGCCGAAACAACGACAATTAAAGCCAAGCACAAAGCAATTGAAACCTAGTATTGTCATCAAAATTATTATCTTATAGGTAGTTAGGACACTTATTTAACACTTACCGTGAATTTCATTGTTGAAAGGGTTAGGTCTTCTCGAGTAGTTGAGTATTCGAGTTGAAAATGAAGTATATGGTTTGTGAAGGAGTCTCAAAGTATTTATACATAAAATTAACCGATGAAAAACAAGATCAGTCTTGTGAAATTTTAACTTATTGAGTGTGAGAGTAAAATAATTTATTCATATTGGTCCATTTTGCATATGTGGACGCTATGTCAATATTATCGTTTACCTAAAAAATGAAACTTTCGACTGACGCTTCAGAAATTTTAAAAAATATTTTATTGTTACCTTTGTCACAAAATTATCTCAAGTAGTATGTTACAACACCTCAAAAGTTTTCAAAAATTTATATTGATTACAAAACAAAAATTTTTTTTAAATACATTTTGAAATTCAGAAATACCTAAATGTTATTTTAGGGGTATTAAAATATATTTTTCAACATTTATTTTGGTATATAAATTCTGAAAAATGTATTTAAAAGTTGCATTTTTTAATCTTTTATTCAATATTTAATTATTCAAGAAAGCTGAACAATATCAAAAATGGTAAAATTAGCTGTAAGTTAATTGAAATGTAAAATATATAAAAAAAATTTAATATAATTGTTAATATATTTATAATTTAAAATTATAGATTTGTATCACTCTTTGTTTGGTTTCGATTGTGATAGCTTCGGCCAACCAGCATGTACCATCTATTTATCACTCTCCACTTCGTCGTTCAATCGCTGAAAATTCACAAGTTAAAACTAAACCTACGAGTACTATACCTGTAAACGATGACTTGAAAACGGATTCTACTTACTGGGCCCTTTACAGAAGTCCTCCATATTTTCCATATACAGTTTATACATATCCTGAAAGTAATTATTATAACTACTGGTGGTATTGAATAATGCTTAAAATATCAATAAGGAGCTCTACATAATTAAATTTATACACTTTTTTTTTTCTCATAACTAATTAAACTAAATGTTTGTCAATTCAAAAGCATTTCCCGTTTGTATTTTATCTGTAATAGCCAAGTTTGTTGATAAATATAAATTTAATCTAATGTAAATCCATGTAAAAAGAAATAAATTCAAATTTTTTTGAACAATTGAATTATGAGTTAATTATGAGTATTGAAGAAAAAACCTATAAAGAAATCTCTTTTTTCTATAAAACAATTATTATAGAATTCCGATTAATTGTTCTTCATTCGTGCATGTTAGCTGGCGCCACCATAGTCATGATTGGCAGTTTCCTTAGCATATAAATAAATCAACAATAAAGGTTAGCAAAATATATGGTCATACAGCAAAAATGGCTTTACAATTTAGTTTTAAATTAAGTGATAAATATTATCTACCAACAAAATTATTCTAAATATCTTACAAATATTCTTAGATTTAACAGAATTGTGATTGATTCAATTTTGTTGCAAATTTATCTTAAGTCACAAATCTTTTTAATTAAATATGTAATACTCTCTTCTTCTTTATTATTTTCTGATTGAAATTAGAAACATTTTAATTATATCTCAAAAATAATAGCAAACTTGAGCCATGTACATTATTGAAATGTCAATCTTAGATTCAAGGAGATATTCAAAGCAAATCTCTTTTTAAGCTTTCATCGTAAGAAAATTTACTTACCATCTCAAGCTTTTGCGAATCCTAAAACAAAAAAAAAAGTTTAAATAAACTATTTTAGAATTAATATATTTTTTTAATTTTTTTCTACAGTAACACCATATCAAGTATTGTAAAGCACATTACATTTTTATCATATTCACATTTGAGTTCAATTGTATAAAAGTTTTACTCAAAATATCAGCAACAATAACATCACAGAGGCATTTTGTCAGGTTTTCTTTGTGGACATGTAATTCATCTTCTTGATAAGCATTTTCTCGCGTAACAATAGATAAAATAAACGTTTTGATTTTTTTTTAATAAAATAAGATTGTTGTGTCCAATAAAAATTACAATTGCAGTCGTTTAGTTTAAAAAAATACTCAAAAATTGTTGAAACTAATCGAACGTTACATAATAGTTTATTTAGAATTATGACAGCTATTTTTAAGAATTGTATGGAAGGTTTTTATAATTTAGTATCAATTTTAAATTACCAAATAAAGGTGGGGTAATTTTAATAATAATAATTAGTTATCAGTATGTTAATAATAACTATTAATAGCTAATAGTTATTATAAGTAATAATAACTATAAGTTAAAATAAACATATTAATACTGGAAAAAATAATCTGTGAAATTAATAAAAAAAACTAAGCTTATTATTTATTGTAAACCTAACAATTTGGAAATTTTGGATTATGAGAGATTTGGGAGAATTTGAGAAATTTAAGAACATCGTTTTGTTAAAAGTACCTAATTTTAACAAAAAGAAAAATACATAAAAATATATTCAATATCACAACTCAACTCATACTTATTGAGCAAATGTTGATACTTTTTTGATCAAGTATAAAAATCACCAAATGTTTCCGAAAAAAATACTTCCATTCATATCGAATAAGAAGAAAACTCAGTATTTTCAACAATGGAATTAACTGTAAGTGAAGAGTATACAATACTGGCTTTCTTTAAAAGCCTGACGCTCCCCTAGTAAACACAGAGGGTCACATCACAATAGACCTCTTTGGTCGCGGTGATAAAGGGGAGGAATATCCTGGGACCCGTAAAACGGAAAAAAAAGAAAAAAAAATTTTGTCATAATTTCTTCGTAGCAATAAAATACAAATTTGAAAAATATGTATTTCAATAGGTACCTACGTAACTTCTTATTTGTACCGTAAGCAATTGTTAGTAATTAGTGGTCACTTTCTTCATTCTTGTTATTATCATCTACATCAAAGGTTCCTTAACTTAAAACAGTGGTCAGCCATATTTTAAACCTAATAAAATTAATTCATGGGTAGCAACTTGTTTAATTTTTAGAAATTTTATTTTTATGTTATTTTTTTTTTTGGTAACATTAAACGTGAAACAGATACTAGATCTAATCAACTAGATAATAATTATCTTTAAAATAATTTATATACTAGGTATGACCTAGTTAAGGAAAGATTTTATTTGTTGTGACATTACTGTAGTATATGTACCTACTCATTATCACATCATTATGAATTTTACGTTAATATGTAAATACAATATGATAAAAAAGATTGAATGGGGTTAATTAAAATAAATTTACAGTTCTTGGAAAGTCTTCATAATTTTCACATTTTTAAAAAATGTTATACTTAGTAACCATATATCACAGAACGCAAAATTTCCGTATATTATTTACCTCAATGTAACGCGTACATTGTAATGCATGTAGGTGTATAGTGTACATACAATATTTGTTTAAGTTTTTTTTCTAATTCCAAATCACTTAAAGTTCTATAAATTTTGGTGACCGGGTAATTTGAAGCCCGAGATAAATTGTAGCTTCTTTGAGATTCAACTTTAGTATCATTTATCTTTTAATAATTATAAAAAAGGAAGAATAAAACAATTAATAACTATAGATTTCATACTATATTTACGAACTGACATAATGGAAATATTTACATTACTTAAAAAAAGTTTTTGACTTTTAATAGATGTGAACTTTATGATTTAATGGTCTCTTATTTTATTTTCAATTAATTAAATCCCAATGATTAGGCAATGAGCGCAAGTTTTTGCCCACCAAAAGAATATTTTTTTTAAAACTCCATAAATCATATTATTTATATAATATGATTTATTTATGATTATTATTTGATAATATAAATTAAATGTTATTTAATTTTAATAAATTTCATAATACTTTTGTATAAAACTTGAAAATAATAAAATATATTAAGTATATTACTTATAAAATAAATTACAAACAAAATTTTCAAAATTTAATAATTTGCGTATTCGAATCATTTCAACATAAATTATTCAACTTTGAAAGATGATGGAATTAATTGAAATAATATAAATTATGTATGCGTATTGTGAAAATGTTAATCAATCTCGTTTTTGCAGTCTCATTTTGAGTATATATAATCCAGGTTGAAGAAGTATACTTATTATATTTAAGTCGAATAAAGAAGAATTCAAAAAGCTTCTACACCGTCAACAATGTACTTAAATCTCGGTTGGAACCTAGAAAAATTTAAATTAGTATAATTTTTTTTTACGAATTTCTTTTTTTGTACTTTGTTAGTACTACTATACACTTTTATGTACTCATATTTCTGTTGGTAAGATTTTGATTTGATTTGGTAAGACAATAGACAATAGGCTATTTAGGCAGTATCCTCGATAATGACACTCGACAGATACAATTTGAGGAATCTAATATACAGTATAACATAAAAACAAACTCTACATTCAATACTATTATAGAACCCCTGCTATTGTTAAACCTTTCATTTAAAGATATTAGTTATTGTTATTGGTAGTATTGAAGTTTACTGTGTAATATAACTACCCTTAAAACGTTGTAAGCACGAATTAATTGTTTTTAAAAGGTTTTTTTTTTTAATTGTCTTTCTAATAAAATTTATAAGAAACAAATTACAATACTAACGTAAGCTTTTTCCAACTTTTTGGAATGAAACCAAATAATTACAATTGTTATTCAAACAATGTGAGAAACATAATTTTATTCAATCACTGTTACAGTCTATAGATATTAATATTCTATTCGGGAAAGGCTTGGTTATACGAACAAACATTGAAAAGGTGAATGTAAACCTACGTGCAAGCTATATTATTTCAATTCCCCAAAGATAACGGGCAAATCGTTTGTGCTTCTCTTCCCATTTTAGTGTGATGAAGCGTATGAACCCTGACAAATTGTCCTTAGGGAAAATTGTTTTAAGTCAAGAAGCTTCTTGGTATTTTACTCGTCAAAAACGATTTCATTATTTTCGTTCCTAAAAAATGTTTCTATCAATTTAAAAAATTTGATGAAACACTTGAGTGCGTAAGTACTAAAATAATAGAGTGACTTGAAGAAATTTCGGTGGTTCCGATATTTACTTAGCAACACATTTGACATAGGTAGTAATTGTGAAAGGGTGGCTTCAATTCAACAGAAAGCAATTTATGTTGGAGAGATTACAAGAGCAATTTATGACAGTGGTTAAGTGTCTATTCAAAACTATTCAAATGCTAATTACTAAAAGGGAATATTATTATTAAATAGATTTTCATATTACCGTAATATTCTATTAAAAGTCTACTTCAGTTTCGGCATGAATAATTTGTTCGCTATCCCATTTGTCACAAGAATTGTTATTTTGTGCATTAAATCAAATATAACCGAATTAGAATTCAAAACTAGCTCTAAAGAATGATATTTCCTGCATCAATAACCATAAAATTTAGTTAGCTTGCGATTTTCTTGATTTCTTTCGTACTTTGCTCAGTTCAAAATTACAATAAACGAATTCTTTAGAACTATTGACCTTATAATGAGTGTTAAATGGACAATGACCTTTGAGGTCAACTTAACCCAGGATAATTATCACATCCATTTATATTCCAACGAAAAATATTACAAGATAATTACATTTATCGTGCTTAGTTTAACTACAATAGTTTATTGCATTAAAAATAGATTGTTATTTTTTTATCTTAAAAAATATTATTTCAACCAATTTTATATCCACAAAATAACATCGTTTATTAGAAGGTATTGAGTTTAAGCTTAAGTAACTTTCAATTCAAATACTACGTGTTTTCTAGAACGAGAAACGTGAAACTTGCCTGTTGTGTCAACATATATTGTATCCCAAAGTCTAAACCACTCTCCTAAATACAAGAGAATTGACTACTACAGTGCCCTATTATCTTACACTTACTCAAACGAACCAATCTCTTAACCCATTGGTATAAATACCAAAGTACTTCTCTTAATTTCCCATTAATGGAAGCAATACTGAAACCATTTATATTATTGAAACGATGATACTAAGGTGACTGCCTCATGAAAGTAATTCTCATGAAAACTATATTTTTAAATTTGAATTAAGGAGAAAAAATAGGTAAAATAGCAAAAGCTTTTTAAATCAGTTCCAAAAAAAAAGTTTACTGTATTTATGCTTAAAAATAAAATCTAGTCATTCTTAACAAGCTTTATCTTTATTCGTCTACAAGAAATAAGAACTCGGAAATAAAACTAATTTTCCAATTAATCTACCTCATTGCAAATATAAAAAAAAAAACAATTCATCCTATTCAGTTCATTTCTACGCAAGAAAAAACATTTTTGAAGTCGTAAACGTCACCTACATATGCCACTCAACAAAGACGGATGACGTAAGGTGTTTTTCGTTATCAATTCGGTAAAAAGAACCGGAATACAATACGAATTACAAATTGAATTCTCTTTTTTTAATTAAAATAAAGAAAGTATAGGTAGGTACCATTTAGCTACAACCAACTACAAGAAAACCCGGAAAACTTAATATTTCTATTATCTGATACAAACGTTGTATTTTATCTGAGACTTTCTAAAAAAAATTGTATCTAAGAGATATGGCGGATAATATTTTCTTATAAATATTCTTTATATTTTAAAATTATAACGTGGAAATAATTAAACTTTGCCAATGTTCTCACAATAAAATGTATTTTGCTTGTTGTCAAGGTATCATAACATAGAATAAATGTAAGCTTTTTGTGGTACTTCGTAATTCAAATGAAAAGCCTCTTCATTTTCTCATATCAATCAATTGCTTCAATAAATTTTAACAAAACATAAACTAAGGATTTAAAAAATATTAGTCATCATGTTCTAACTAACATCTATATAAATTAAAATATTATTTCGAACTGTGACTTTCTATTATGTATTTGTCAATTAACAATTTTCTAAATAAGATATTGTTCAAGTTTACATTTCGACAATGAAATGTGCAAATTTAATTAACTAAAATACTTAATAAGGTTTATTGTTCAAATAAGTTTCAATTCAATGGTACTTCAAATCCAAGTATCTACAAAGTAAAGTAAGACATAAACAGATATTACGAGTGTTACGTACCTACATTGTTAATAATTCAATTTAATCAATCTATCTAGTCTAGTTTCAATTAAATCTAAAAGCTTTAAAACGTTTATTCATTCATTTTGAATTATATGATATACCTTAACAACATGCGCGTGAAAAAATTGACCGATTATAGAAAAACTATAAAAGTTAAAAATAACATAATATAGTACATTTAATCAAAAAGTTGGAATTTATGTTAAAACTTTCTTTTTTGAAATAAATTATTTTTTAGTTATTACATACTCTGAATAATAGAAGTAATCACTATTAGTAAACAATTGTTTAGTTTACATATCACATATTTTATTTACCCCTGGACCTAATGTTTTTAGATCTACGAACTCTACGAGGATGTACATTGTACATTGAGCACTGTATACTGCAATATACAGCAGTCCCTACTAGGCTCTATTTTACACAATTCAATTGATATATTCGTTAACTCACATATTATATTTGTTGGTATATTCGTAGGTATAGAATAGAGATTCATTTCTTGAATTGATTTTTAAACAATGTACTTGAGTTCATTTTTAAGCTACTTAGCTTCATATTCACTTGAAATCAATTGAAACTTAAAGAAATTTGAATGTTTAGATATCAAAGAAAATCAAAGCATTTACTTAACAAATTATTTAATTTTAATACTTATCATTATATCAACCTTAATTCATTTCCGAACATAGCTATTGTAGTTACTTCACCTGATAGATCCTTGTTCGTATGTGAGATTAACACTATTTTGTCATAAATGGAATTAACTCCTAAAGAATCGATTCATATAAGTATATATATACCTGTCATTAAAAATTTTGATAGGAACTAAAACGTTAGCAAAATGCAAATTGTTGAGTATTTCTTCATATCTATTTTTCTGGTATAACAATTTATTGTATTCTCACTCCATTTTACACGAAAAAAAATTGTTAATGTTAGTCTGTAATTGAAGAGTACGTGTAAATGTTAATATTTTTACCTGAAGCTGGATTTTTGGCCTTTGTCAAAGAAACGATTTTCATATATACGGTGAGTAATTGCTAAATAATGAATATGTTATAATGACTTTACTCTTCATGGAATAAAAAATGTTAAAGATTATGTTAATTCAATTATCTTTCTCTTAATCTATGTTATATAAAAATATATCGGAGATAAACTTATTATCAGAACTCGAAAAACAGCTAAAATCATTCCGGTCTTGATTTTTAGACACTTATCTACTAATTATTATCCGCAAAGGCAGAGTTTTTCAAAAATTCACCTCAAGTATAAGTAAAAAAAGAAGTTGAAAGAAATTCTACAATAGTTTTTCTGGAACATTAAGTAAGCCTGATTAAAATTTTCAAAAATCAAAAAATAATTCTCAATGAAAACTTCTACTAGCTCTATGTTCTGTGCTATTTTTTTTTTTTTGTTTATTTAAGATCGCATCAACTACTATAGTCATTAGCGACCGTTGAATCCGAAAACCCATGAAAAACGTTTTGGGCTTTCATTGGGATTCGACCCCAGGACCACTGTCTAGTCCACCACGTCACTAAAAATATGTATTTTTCTTTCAACTGACTTTTTCATAAAAGGTTTGTCAGTTGAGTAGAAACTGAGGGAAGGTTGACTCCAACTTTTTCTTATGTCGTATAAAATAGTTAACAAATTACATTTTTAACTCTAAAAGACGTTGGTTCATCCGTGGTTAAGTTTTACTATGTTATTGTGTTTATAGTGGAAATTAATTAATAATGAGCAAATTTTATTAGTGAATAAGTTCACTGGTATTAAAATATATTTATTGTAAGTGTTAATTACCTTAGTAGACGTTTTAATGATTCAAGAATATTTAAATGGAAGATACGAAAAAAGTGTAATATTTGAGTTTTTCTATACATAATGGTACATCTACTGAAAGCAATGACGGATTTCGTCAGGATATTACATTTAAACAAAAGTATAGGTATAAAGGTACCTAAATGTTTTAGTAAGTAATACAAGAGATACATTTCTAAGATAATCGTTCTTGAAGAATAAACTCCAGTTGCACGTAGGAGCTAACGCGCATTTATAAAATTCAAAGTTTTTGAAAAAAGAAAGAATGAAATTAACAATGACAAAACTTATTGAAGCATTATAAAATTTAATTTCATATGGAAAAAAAGTTTTCAATTACCCAATTCAAAAATGTTAGTATTCACATAACTTATTATTGAATTAGGCTCTTTTAAATCATATACATATATAAAGCAGTTTGTATTGATGTTACAGCAAATCTTTTTCTTTCTTATAAATTTTTGGGTGTAAGTTTGGAAAGAAAATTCTTTTTTCTAAATTGTACTTAGAAGTGAAACATTAGTATGCAGATCAAAATTCTGAATTTCTTTCGAATAAAATTCCTAGCAGTAGTAAAGACTGCAAGACGATCAAGAATTCTGCGAACACTTCTCATAGTCGCAGCAAAGCCTTTCTGTTAGTGGCATAAATCGATATCAGGCGCTACACACGAGAGTGAGCCGAAAGGCTTTTTCATCTGTGCTAGTTTACTACAGAGAAGCATTCATTTTATCTCTGTCCTCGTTTTCGACCTACCTCGAAAAATCTCACCCCTACAACGCATCAATTCCACTCACCTTCTGACCCACATGTCGCAGCTCAACAGCAGAATAACTGTTTGTTTTCCATAAGCTAACAATTTGTTTTAACTAGAGAAAACAGCGAAAGCTGTTCAGATGAAAAACGCCGAAAAAAGTTCAAAACGTATTTTTAAAGCAATAACAATGTTGTTTAACGAGTTAACTCTGAGTTTATTGTGCATTTGAACTTATTTTTATTCGTAGTCATTTGAAACATTGTAAAAGTAATTATTTAAAGCAATTCTCATTCTTCGAACAATTAACGCTCGTTATTTGCATAAATAAATTACACAACAAAGCATTAATATCATAAAAAATTATGTGTCAATCGAATAAATATAACGCAAATACCTCATTTCTTACTTTTGTAAAATATCTACTGCAGAGGAAAATGTTTTATTTATCTCGTTATATAATAAAAAATAATTGAATTGAAAATATTTAGGAAGACGATTTTATCATCAACAAAAGAAAATATTTAGAAAGCTTGAAGGAAAATGGAGTGAAATGTAAATCTCTTCTTCAAAATTCGTGAATTATTGAATTCCTTATATTATTTTTTTAAATCAATAGTGGGATTTATTCGGAAAAGACATTATGTGCTTTCTTGCCACAGACTTCGAAGTAATGAAAATTTATGGTTCTCTTCATACAAGAGTTATTTATTTATCAAATGTCCAAGATTAGACATTCATTTATATTTTATTTCGGGAAAAAAACCGTTCGAGAAAATGGTTTTATGAACAGAAATATCTACACAACAAAAAATTAAATTTCTAAGTATGTACTTATATATGCGTAATTTTTACAAAAAAAAATCTTATTCAGGCATAGGTAAATAAAATTGATAACAAAATGCATGAATTTTTAAATCGAAATTTAAAAATGTTTGTTTTTTTTGGTGAGTTTATTTATTTTAAATGTTTATAAAATATTAAGCGAATAAAATAAAAAATTTAAAATTATATAAAAGCACTAAAACGCTAAGAAACTTAACCCTTTGCTTTTGAGCTGCGCTCCTACAGCCCAAAGTGATTTAGCGTTCGATGCATGCACTAACATATTTAACACATTTTAATTTAATTAATTAATTTTTTAATATTAAAATTATATAGCAGTTAAATATTATTTTTTGTATATGTTTTGTTTGAATACAAAATGATTTAGAAGTGCAGGTTGAGTTTTTTGATAATATAACTGAAATTGTCTTGTTGCTGGTCATTAACGTGAAAGAGGCCTCCAGAGACAAAGAGTAATATGTAGTTTATATAGGTACACGAGAAAAAGATTCGGTAAATAAAAAATATCTAATTTAAGATTTTTTTTTTGTGATAATAATAGCCAAATATATAGATAGCTAGAATTGACCTAAAAATGAGTTAGTGTAAACTCAAACCGATAAGAAACCTTATTTCAGTGCAGTGACAAATCGACCATTTTAAAAATCTTAAGCTTTGTATTGTATTTTGTGTAAAAAAGACCATAATCTTTGAATCATATTGTTTGTAATAAGTACCTACATACAAATTAACAAATTTGCTTAATTTGACGATCAAAATATTTCGAGAGCATAAACTATAAACTAGTTTCTATAAGAGATAAAAATTGATTGTAGAAAATATAGTTTTGACATTAACTCAGTGATTCGATACTTACTTTTAAATAATAATAAAAATTTACTTTGACAATTAAATATACACTACTGTTCCGTAATCATCGATTGATTATTGAAGCCCCCACTGTCATCTGTCGTTCAATAGCTCAATCGATTTGGAACAGTTGATCGATCCTCGTTATCAGTCGATCAATGCATCAATCAATGCACTCACTCACAATCCCCACCACTGATAACGCTCGATCACAAATTCAACTCACTGGACCAGGGACTTACACTCGTTCATTATCATATCATCGGTCGACTCAACTGGACGTCCACTCTACAACACTCACCGACTCACACCTCGTGCTCAACCAAACTCATCACTTCGATTCATTCTTTCGTAAGAAATCTTTTTAAATCATTTTCAATTAATTTACTCAATCATGTGACGATACCACGGCACTCATCGGAGGATTGCGGCCGGATCTCACGGTCGAGGATGCCCTCCGAATACTCAACACGTGGTCATCATTCACGGACTC
The DNA here is from genome assembly GCA_958496155.1 of Sisyra nigra. Classification (NCBI taxonomy): domain Eukaryota; kingdom Metazoa; phylum Arthropoda; class Insecta; order Neuroptera; family Sisyridae; genus Sisyra; species Sisyra nigra. The sequence continues at coordinate 27,359,442 of OY292313.1, forward strand.
AGCGGACTCACAAGATAATGGTTTCACTCATGTAAACTAAACCATTATCACTCATTGCAACTCAACGATGGACATCGGTGACTCATTCGACGAGTTCCACGGCCAACAACGCTCATCAATCTCACCATATGCTCAACTACTTCATCACGTGTTCGGCACTGGAACCACGCCGCTCATTCGGAACTGCTCATCCACTCATTCAAGTCAGTAATACATTATTATGTGATCACCACCAACAAACTCTATCCGATGCCATCGTTGTTCGTCGCTGATCGTCCACTCACACCACGTGGTTGTCCTTCAACTTCAACCACAGCTCAACTATTCAACATCACTATATTTACAACATAGTTACTCATTTCAACCATATAAAGTTGTTAAAACTCGGGGATTATTTTTAAATAAACGCAATGATTTTTGTTGTTTTATTTTTTAACATGTTAACATCTTTTAGATCACCAAAACCGGCACCACTCATTTACTCACGAAACATTTGGTCCTTCGAGCCGGATTCTGGTGATCTAAGTCAAGCCGAGAAGTAGGCAACTTTACTCATCTTCATCTTCATTCGCTCAACTCCGCTCATCGTCATTCTTCAACTTCACTCTTCGTCGCTTCGCTACTTCAATTCTATTCGCTCATCTTCATTTCACCAACTTCAATCGTCTTCACTTCGCTACTTCGCTTCTCTACGCTCATTCACTCTCGCTTACACTTCTCTAATTCCTTTCGCATACTCAACTGCGCTCATTTTCATTCCAAAATTCAATTATTCTCACTCACGCTCACTTAGTCCTTTAACCACTCAACTTCGCTTACTTTCACACACACAACTTTTATCATCCTCGTTCACGCTACTTCTATTTGCTTCGTCTGCTCAACCTCACTCATTCTCACTGATTCTTCTCTACACGTCTTCGATTCTCTTCGCTTGTGCATCGTCAATTATTTTCAATCATCTTCACTTCGCTATTTCAATTCTATTCGCTCACTTAACTTCGCTCATCTTCAGTCCAACGACTTCAATCATCTTCGCTTCGTTCACTCAGCTACGCTTTTCTCCATTCTACCAAATTGAATCAACTTCGCTTGCAACTTCAATTATACTCATTCACTCAACTTCACTCTTCGTCGCTTCGCTACTTCAATTCTATTCGCTCATCTTCATTTCACCAACTTCAATCGTCTTCACTTCGCTACTTCGCTTCTCTACGCTCATTCACTCTCGCTTACACTTCTCTAATTCCTTTCGCATACTCAACTGCGCTCATTTTCATTCCAAAATTCAATTATTCTCACTCACGCTCACTTAGTCCTTTAACCACTCAACTTCGCTTACTTTCACACACGCAACTTTTATCATCCTCGTTCACGCTACTTCTATTTGCTTCGTCTGCTCAACCTCACTCATTCTCACTGATTCTTCTCTACACGTCTTCGATTCTCCTCGCTTGTGCATCGTCAATTATTTTCAATCATCTTCACTTCGCTATTTCAATTCTATTCGCTCACTTAACTTCGCTCATCTTCAGTCCAACGACTTCAATCATCTTCGCTTCGTTCACTCAACTACGCTTTTCTCCATTCTACCAAATTGAATCATCTTCGCTTCGTAACTTCAATTCTACTCATTCACTCAACTTCACTCTTTGTCGCTTCGCTACTTCAATTCGCTTCACTTGCTACAGTTCAGTCATCCTATTTAACTCAACCTCCATCATTCTCTTTCATCCATCTCCGATTCTCTTGCTTACTCTTCGTCAATCATATTCCCTCATTTAACTTTATCCTTTTACAATATCTTCACATCAATTATCTTAAAGCACTCAACTCTAATCATTCTCAATTACTCAAATTCAATCCTCTTCATCAATATCATTTACTTACTCAATCCGCTATGTCCGAAAACAATCAAAAAGATAATGCCACCACCTGCGATGATGGTGGTCTTACCCTTCCTGTTCCCCCCACAACTGACGATGACGTCGTAGGAGACTCGGGAGCAGCCAGCGAGACCAGACCGAGGAAGCGGTCGGTTTCAAAGTTCGCCATCCTCGAACTTAAGGTCCTTGGACAACTGTCTTGCCTTAGTTTATTGGCAGACATGTTCAAGGATGTTCAGCAGTTGGAGGCTCAGCCGACCTTGTCACTCCCCACGATTCAGGCTAAACTCGAGTCACTCAAGACACACTGGCGAACATTCACCTGCGGTCATGAGTCGATCACATTACTCAACGTAAAGGACTTGTGTGCACATACCTACTTTGTAGAGAACATATATGACCAGGCGTACCGATCATATATTTCAACCTTTGAGGAGCTCACTCGCCTTCAATTTAAATACACACAACCCCCAACTACTCAGCAAGCGCCATCAGCACTCAACACTCATCGCCAGCTCCCAAAAATTGCAATTCCCGCGTTCAGCGGGGATTATAAGAGTTGGCCCTCATTCAGAGATTTATTCTGCTCCCTTATTATCAATCAAGCTGGGTTAGCTCCGGTTGAGAAACTACATTACTTGAAAATGAGTCTCCAAGGCACGGCAGCTCAGCTAGTTAGCAGTGTTGCCCTAACAGACGAAAACTTTGACTCAGCTTGGGCAACTTTGGTGCAACGGTTCGACAATGAAAGAATATTAATTGGGGCGCAGTTGGATCGCCTCATAAACCTGAGCCCCCTGGCTCGTCACACCGCTAGAGAACTCAACACATTCCTCTCTACGGTGCAAGAGGCACTAAATGCTTTACGGTCACTCAACTCGGGGATCGGTGACGGTGACTCAAAGCTCCTGGTTCACCTACTCATTAGCAAGTTAGATCCTGCAACCCGAGAGCAGTGGGAGGTATCCATGAGCTCAACCTCGCGGTTCCCGACACTCAAGGCGCTTCATTCATTCTTGTCTGACCGCGCTCGAGCTCAAGAGCAAATCGACTCAGCGCGCTCAACGACTCAATCAGCACCCAAGAAATTATCCATGGGCCATCGCCGCGCACCAGTTCATGTTGGTACGGCGAGCCAACCGCGCGCGAAGACCGAGGTCCAGTACCCTTGCGATATTTGCAAGGCGAGACATTACATCGTATCCTGCGATAAGTTCCGGGTAATGTCCCCAACCGAACGGCGTAGGACAATTCAAGAGCTCAAACTTTGTCCCAACTGCTTTGGCCACCACCAATTAGTAACATGTGGGACAAGGCAACGATGCAAGGCGTGTGGTGAGCATCACCACACCATGATCCATCAAGATGGTTCGAGGAACTCACAAAACAACTCATCTCGTCCATGACTCACCAGTCGTCTAATTCCTGACACCAACACCAAAAAAACCTCGACCGCTCCTCCCTTATCTATTATACATCATACTTCATTTAAATCCACGACCATTGATCACACCAATGATCGTCCAGCTGTTTTACTAGCTACAAGCTTAGCACTCATCAAGACTCACACCATCACTCACACGATCACTCGTCCCATCCGCCTGTTAATCGACCCTGGTTCTGAACTGAGTTTTATCTCAGAATCTCTCGCTCACAAGTTACACTTACCACGGCAACCAGCCAAGATTCCTATTGTGGGCATTGGCTCTGCATCAGCGGGGAACACCCGAGGACGGGTCGACCTTATCTTGAAGTCAATCCACTCCGCCAACTCAATCCAAATCCAGGCGTATGTCCTCACGGGGCTAACTGGAAAATTACCTACAATGGTCACAGATCACTCAACTTGGACTCATTTGGATGGACTTCAATTAGCTGATCCTCAGTTCGCATCGCCGCAACAAATCGATGTTCTTATTGGAGCGGACTCTTACGGCCTCATTATAAAGCCAGAACTCATCAAAGGCCCGCCAGGAACTCCCATCGCTCAAAATACCATATTCGGTTGGATAATCATTGGTCCAATCAACTCAAGGCCGTCGACGCATGTACGAAGTCATCATATCAAACTCGATCACTCAATTAAAGTTCTTCAAGAATTGTTAACACGCTTCTGGGTGCAAGAGGAAGTTCCATACAGCTCAAAGGGAATCCTCACTCCTGACGAAGAAGCCTGTGAGCAACATTTCAAGGCTACTCACCGCAGGGACGCCTCCGGGAGATATATCGTCAGGTTGCCCTTGAACTCACCAACAAAACTGTTGGGAAGCTCATTTTCCGCTGCGTACAGCTGTTTGTTGTCACTCAAGAAGAAACTTTCAACCGATCTCAACTACAAGAAACTCTATGATGACTTTTTAACTGAATATCTGCAACTCAAGCACATGGTGCCTGTGCAACATTCATCAACTACTACACCAACATATTATCTTCCTCATCATGGAGTTTTACGCGAACTGGGTGACACAGTAAAACTCCGTGTAGTGTTCAATGGCTCAAAATCCACGCACACAGGGACATCGCTCAACCATATATTGCATACTGGCCCTAAACTACAACTCGACATCTTTGATGTACTTCTGGTAGTTAGACAGCATCGACTCATATTCAGTACTGATATAACAAAAATGTTTCGGCAAATACTCGTCGATCCTCAGGATCAAGATCTACAGCGTATCCTGTGGTTCAGCAAGGAAGGAAATGTTCAGGCATTCAAACTCACTACCGTCACATACGGAACTCGATCAGCGCCTTACTTAGCTGTAAGAACTTTACTGCAGCTCGTCGAAGACGAAGGGCACAAGTATCCCTTGGCACTCACCCCAATAACTCATGGTCGATATGTCGATGATATCTTCGGCGGCGCAGATGAGGCTGATACTCTACAAGAAATTGCTGACCAACTCACTCAACTTTGCAAGGCAGGCGGTTTTCCTCTTGCGAAATGGTCTAGCAACTTCCCTGGTCTAACGCAACTAAATAACGTGGAACCAACTCACCAATTAACGCATGCTCACCATTTTGATGACCCAGAAGGCAGCACCAAAATACTTGGACTCTACTGGTCATCTACGACTGATCTATTTCATTTCAAATTCACTCCACCACACTCAAATCACTCAGCACTCAGCAAACGTATAATTTTGTCAGAAATTGCTCAAATTTTTGATCCACTTGGTTTTTTGGCACCACTCATAATTCGAGCCAAAGTATTCATGCAGGAGCTTTGGCTCGAGAAGCTCGGCTGGGACGCAGCATTACCTCGTACTCATCGACACAAATGGGTCGAATTCAAGCAAGAATTGGCTCAACTCTCGCAAATCCAAATACCAAGATGGATCCACTCATCCAAGTGCTCAAAAATCGAGATCCATGGATTCTCAGACGCATCACAAACTGCAATGGCGGCAGTTGTGTACCTCAAAGTCCACTCAAGCTCATCCAGGCCCAAAGTGACGTTGCTTTGCGCCAAAACCAAGGTAGCACCGCTGAAAAGTCTCACCATACCGAGACTAGAACTCAGCGCTGCTCATCTGTTGGCAAAACTCATCACTCATTGCCAGTCAACTCTAAAATTAACTCAAGTGCCAACCTATCTGTGGACAGACTCATCCGTTACTCTCACTTGGATCAACTCACACCCGTCACGCTGGAAAGACTTTGTCAGAAACCGAGTGTCAAACATTCAAGACCTTACTCCAACCGGCCGGTGGAGATTCATATCTGGCAAGGAAAATCCAGCTGACTGTGCAACTCGAGGATTAACGCCACCTCAACTCAAAGCTCATAGCCTATGGTGGACTGGCCCCCCATGGCTACTCAAGGCTCAAGCGTCCTGGCCACCTCAAAAATTCACATTTGATGCATCCGCTCACGAAGAAGAACGACCTGGCAGTGCACTCATCACCACTCAAATCCATGACGTAAAACCATCACGTTGGCCACTCATGGAACGAAATGTAACACTCATCCGTATGCTCAGAGTCACAGCGACTTGCTTCAGGGTCGCCGACATTGCCAGAGGTCGTAAAGCCTCAACGTTAATTAATCCACTCAATACATCTGAACTAGAAAGGGCACTCATCTTTTGTATCAAAACTACTCAATGTGAACACTTTGAATTTGAACTCAAGCTACTCAACAATGGAGCTAAATGGCCCCCAAATCATCCATTCGCAAGATTGACGCCACGAATTGACACTGACGGCATCATTCGAGTCGGTGGACGGTTGGAAAACGCTTCACTAAGCGGCGACGCCAAGCATCCTGCAATTTTACCAAGAAAATCTCCATTGACAACGCTCATCATTTCTGACGCTCATCAACGTACCCTACACGGTGGAGTGCAATTAACACTCGGTTACACTCGACAACGCTACTGGATTCTGGGTGGAAGGCAACCAGTACGTTCACAAATACTCAAATGCATACAATGCGCTCGTCATAGAGGCGAAAGAGCTCAACAGCAGATGGGACAGCTCCCAGCGGCTCGAGTCAACCCTTCACCTCCATTTACTCATACTGGTGTTGACTACGCTGGACCCATCACACTCAAGACATGGAAGGGGCGGACCGCAAAAACTAGTAAGGGCTGGATATGTGTGTTCGTCTGTCTCTCCACGTCAGCTACTCATCTTGACGCCGTCACAGATTACTCATCCGACGCATTCATTGCGGCGCTCAGAAGATTCACCGGGCGGCGGGGAATCTGCACGGATATCTACAGTGACTGTGGAACCACATTCAAGGGAGCTGATATAGAAATCAAGCGTCTCTTCACTCAAGGAACTCAACAAGCCACTACACTTAAAGACCACGTTACAATTAACAAAATAAGATGGCACTTCAACCCACCAGCCGCTCCTCACATGGGTGGAAAATGGGAAGCCGCCGTAAAATCTGTCAAACACCATCTTGCACGGACTGTGGGAGAATCCTCTCTCACATACGAAGAATTTACGACTCTTCTCGTGCAAATTGAGGCAGTACTCAACTCAAGACCACTGGAACCACTTTCTGAGGATCCAGACGATCTTGAGGCACTCACACCAGGCCATTTTCTTATTGGTCAACCACTCACTCTGATCCCAGAACCATCGCTCATTGATCTACATTCAACTCGGCTGAATAGATGGCAACATATTCAGCAGCGAGTCCAACAGTTCTGGAAACGATGGTCAGCCAGTTACCTACGCCGCCAACTCGCTGTCACCAAGTGGCATTATCCCAATCATACAATAAAATTGGGATCACTCGTGCTCATTACTGATGACCATTCACCTCCAACGAAATGGCCACTCGCTCGTGTCATCGAGATTCATCCTGGCCACGACGGACTCACAAGGGTGGTAACCTTGAAAACCGCCAATTCCACACTCAAACGTCCAATCTCGTGTCTGGCATTGCTCCCTGTCAATCCGGGATCGTCAGATTGACCAATGGACCGCTAACATTTATGGAAACTCAACTTAATCAGCACCCAGTTGCTGATGGCGGGGGGTATGTTCCGTAATCATCGATTGATTATTGAAGCCCCCACTGTCATCTGTCGTTCAATAGCTCAATCGATTTGGAACAGTTGATCGATCCTCGTTATCAGTCGATCAATGCATCAATCAATGCACTCACTCACAATCCCCACCACTGATAACGCTCGATCACAAATTCAACTCACTGGACCAGGGACTTACACTCGTTCATTATCATATCATCGGTCGACTCAACTGGACGTCCACTCTACAACACTCACCGACTCACACCTCGTGCTCAACCAAACTCATCACTTCGATTCATTCTTTCGTAAGAAATCTTTTTAAATCATTTTCAATTAATTTACTCAATCATGTGACGATACCACGGCACTCATCGGAGGATTGCGGCCGGATCTCACGGTCGAGGATGCCCTCCGAATACTCAACACGTGGTCATCATTCACGGACTCAGCGGACTCACAAGATAATGGTTTCACTCATGTAAACTAAACCATTATCACTCATTGCAACTCAACGATGGACATCGGTGACTCATTCGACGAGTTCCACGGCCAACAACGCTCATCAATCTCACCATATGCTCAACTACTTCATCACGTGTTCGGCACTGGAACCACGCCGCTCATTCGGAACTGCTCATCCACTCATTCAAGTCAGTAATACATTATTATGTGATCACCACCAACAAACTCTATCCGATGCCATCGTTGTTCGTCGCTGATCGTCCACTCACACCACGTGGTTGTCCTTCAACTTCAACCACAGCTCAACTATTCAACATCACTATATTTACAACATAGTTACTCATTTCAACCATATAAAGTTGTTAAAACTCGGGGATTATTTTTAAATAAACGCAATGATTTTTGTTGTTTTATTTTTTAACATGTTAACATCTTTTAGATCACCAAAACCGGCACCACTCATTTACTCACGAAACAACTACAGATAATTTTCAAGCAATAATTTTTCTAATACCTTTGCACTATAATTTTTATAGCAGAATGACACATTAAGATGGGTGTTATAAGTTTGGCGTATGTAACTGTGTGTCTGTCTATGGCATTGTAGCTCCCAAACGAATAAACTGATGACTGATTTTTTGATAGTTTTATTGTTGAAAGTTTTTTTTTTCCAACGCCCATACCATGTTAAAATACCAATTGTCGTCCGATTCCGAAGTTATAAGCAAAAAAGACATGGTCAGTATTTTTAGGAGACCCTTGTGTGAAATTCACAGTTTACAAACTAGTATTTTTAAAATTAAATAGCATCAAGATACATTTAAAAATAATTACTATGTCTTTTGGTAAAATATGGTTGCCGTTCTTAAGGGAAAATCAATGATATTTTAATTCTGTATAAATTTGACCTACGAAAATTTGGTTTATACTAACTTTTTCTTGTAATCAGATAATTTTTAAAAATTAATCTTAAGCAAGGTTATTTTTTCAAAATTAAAAAAAAATACGAGATATTCTCTTTTATAATTTTAGCTCCATAATTATGGCAAATAATTGAATATATAAGTACTATTATTTTAAGAAGCTTGAGGTCAAAATAAAATTTAAAAACCTCTTACTCAAGAAAAAAGAAACCTCTAAAAAAACCTTAAATAAAATGTTTTATTTTTTAACCTTTTATAATTTTAACCCTTTTAACCCATTAACTTTATTATAAGTACTTATTGTTAGTAATATTTTGATTCAACGGCCGTGTCGTGGCGCTGCGAGACCGTTAAGTAAATAATCTAACAGCAGAGAAAATAAATTTTGTCTGACATACAAAATATTGCCTTATATAGGTAAAACTAATTATAGGTTAACCTTTTCTAAAGAACTACGAATGCGATCTTTCAGGACTAGAAGTGAGATAGGTATACTTATAGCGGTCCTCCAACGCGACGAAGCTTGGATCAAAATATTACCTACTGAGTATAGGTACTTATACAAAAGTTAAAGTGTCAACATTTCATTGTGAATTTATTAGAGGATTTGTTTGTGATGGGGGTTTTTAAAATTTTATTTTTATAGCAATTGTGCTTATACTAATACAGATCTTACTTTGCTTTATCATAAAATTTTACAAAACTAATTAAAAATTTTATGATTTATGGCTTGATAATTAAAATACAATCGCTGAATTTTACATCAAATAAACTGAAAAACCTTTACTGAATCCCCATTAAAAATAGCTAAATATGTACAAAAGACATAAAATTTTATAAGTAATCAATAAAATTGTAACACTGAGGTAAAAATATACAACAAATTTACTGCAAATTACAACATTTTATTTTAATAGCATTCACCTTAATAACTAAGCCACACTATAGTCAATTATTAAAAATCAATAAAATAGAATATCGTTTTGCTAATGCGAAATATTTTTAGGTCAAAAAAACTATAAACGGTCATTTTGTAAATTGTCTGTATTTAATTATGCAAGTACTTGGATATACCAATGTAAAATTTAACTATCAAAAAAATAAATTTTGAACATTTAAAATGTTATCAGAAACTCAATAGATTGAAAAATACTCATTTATTATTGAAATAGTTAAAATTAAAACTGCCATTTCCAGTCAATCTATATGTGTAATGTGATTTATATGAAAAGCTTTCAACAAACACGTTAAACATTTGTTCGTTATAATGATAGTCAAAGCTTTATATTTTACTGTAGGTATGTATGTAACATCAAATTCCACGAAATGAATACTCAACGTTCATTTTAAATTCAATTTTCTGATATAATAAAAACAAAACCGATTTCGATAGTTTTTGATATCATTCCGAGAATCGAAATCAACAACACCATTTATTTTCATTTTCTTAGTATTTAACTTTAACAAACATTTGAATTGATTTAAAAAAACTTTAATGAAACCAATCTTTTTAGTAAAAGTCGTTTCCGTTTTAATATCTACGACCTAAAGTCATCAATTTAATAAATCTAGTTAATTTGAACGATAATTTTATGCCACTAATGGATTTCAAAAATAAATTATTAAATCCTAATTGGCACATTATTTGTGGTTTCATTTATATCAAATTTAACTCAAATTTGAATGTATCACATTCATTACGGCGGTTTCAAATTATTATTTTAATATAATTTCACACAGATGTTGTGGTCCTTTCATAATTTGGAACTTACCATATTCAATTTCATAGAAGAAAAATACTTGTAAATATTTTTATTATTAATTCAATAGAATAATTATTACTAAATCGATATCCTCAAGAAATATTAATTCTTGAAAATAACATTGTTAAGAATAGAATCTGAATTAGATGCTAAATGAAGTTTATGACTGTTTTCTAAGGACATTTTTTTGTTTATAAAGTTACTATATAAGGTTATATCACAGATGCCTAAAGACTGTTAGAAAATTAACATCAGTAGCAAATATATCCACCTCAGTTTAAATCTATTTTTAGAGAACTCGACAAGCTTTTTAATAAGCTGTTCTGCGAAGAAATTAATGATTTTCATAAATTAAGCAAAAGCTTGAACAGTGATTAATCATTTTCTTTGACTTTTTCTCGTAAACATCACGTTTTATATTATTAAAATTGTTGTTACACTTCACTGTTTATGTATAGGTAGCTAAAAGGTTTGTTTCCAATTTAAGTTTCAATAATATGTCATGTATAAAAATGGGGAGTTGAGGCGATGGCGTTTTAAAATTATTTTGCTGACGTTTATTTTTTACATTTAAATAATATATATTTCTATTATAATTATATATGGTTGTGCTTATGAAGTCTGAAAATATTTATTTTCTTTTTCAAAAGCTCTATTTTAATTTTTTTAAATCCTATTTAAAGTTTGTTACAGCTTACTCTAAACATATCTGAATAAATTGCGCACATTATAAATTTACGTATTTATAGAAATTTTTAAATATAGTTAAAATAAAAATACGAATAAATAAAACTCTTTTACAAGTGAGTATATAATTTATTTTGTAATAAATATCCATGCGGAATAATAAAACCAACGGAGAAGCTCTAATCAAATTCCAGCTATAATAGAACGATAATACTATTCACAATTTTTGAGACAGAATCATTATTATGAAGCAGATTATTTCATTCAATTCAATTAAAAACTAACGGCAACAGGGAAAAGTTAATTTATCATTCATCAACCTACTTACTTTATGTTCATCATTGTCATTTATGACATAAATAATTATAACTTAATTTATAATACTAGGTACCCTTTTTTAACAAATCATCCTTTTTATATAATTTTTATAGATTGAGTTATTTTAATGAACAATAAAGAGAAATGTTTCAATAGAACTTGTTATTCATTTCATATTTCTTACTCATTTGTATCTTTAACGTATTTAATTATTCAAGAGATATATCAAATGAATATACAGTATAATAAAAAAACTGGGGAAATTTTTTTAAAGGTACTACTAATTATCAATTATTTGTAGAACTTCACGAAATAAGATACCTTAAAATATTTTATTTTTATTGCCATAAACATTTATAAATCTCTTAAGTTTTCTTCAAGGCATTCAGACTTGAAAACTTCTATTTTTCATAATTAATTAGTTCGTTCATTCATTCATTGTGAAGTATTTTTGTAAAGTATTAAAATATAGTCTCGCAAAATTTAAAATAAAAAGTATTGAAATGAAATTTAAATTTGACTTTTTTTTTGCAAACAAAAATGTATTTTCACATAGGTAAAATTTTATTAGCTTCACATTAAAAATTTTTAAGTAGTTCTCGGATTTTCATCAATACAAATTGAAGAAAAACTTTTTTGTGAGACTTCTATAGTGCTTTTAGGTATATGAAGAATTAAGTTTACACCTTAAAATTTCCGGAATTGTAATTAGAAAACGACATATAACGTTCTTAAATTAATTTTATGTTTTCTTTTCCTGGGAGAGATTTTTATCAAATCGCTATAAAGAAAACAGATTAAGAAAAAGCAGCAAAATTTTCACATGTAAGCAATCCATCATTCATTTTTGTTCATACTTTTGTGATACCTAATCTTTTACAAAGAAAATATAAAGTAAGTAGATCAAACTAATTTTTTTTTATTTTCTCTTTAAAATCTGAATGTTAAACATGTTTCGTTTTGGAGCTGATTATTACAATAAAGATGCAATACTTAAAGAAAGTATTTTCTCAAGCCAAATATAACATTAATTTTTATTATTTCCCTTCCTCATTTTTCGTATGAAGATAGCAAGGTGTAAGAAATACAAAACTAAAACTGAATCAAGATAAAAGTTGAATTAAAAACTAAACAAGGATCCACAAAAACTGTGTTATATAATGAACGTTTACAAACATTCTATACGATTAGTGGTTATATTCGTACAATATTTTGATGCTTTTAGTTAGCTATACCGGGAATACATTTGCATACTGGATAGCATATTCCATGTGACCTAAATAGTTATATGACCAATTTCCTTACAAACTTATGCCATCTTGAATCCTATACTGTTAGACTATAGACCAAATGTTTTACATTGTACCAATATTACAGATGTATTTTGGTAGTTGGTACCCTTTTTGATCTTGTTCAAACAGCCGACATAAAATTGCTCACATTTGTTGAATTCCACGAAAAAGCTTGCATGCATGATTTTATGTCTGCATCTTCACAATCATTTTAAGCCACATAATTTCAACCGAAAGCTAGACAACATAACACCAATTTACATTTCTCAAATGTAACACAGGCAAATAGAAAATATATGGTAGTCAAATTAATTGCTTCAATATTTCATGAATTGACATATTTCATTATTGTTACAACCACCAAATTGACACTTCATAAAGTAGATTTTCCAAATGTTAATTTAGATATCAAGGAAAACTTTTTACTGCCTATATATTCGATATGTATCTCCCGTATAAATTTTTATAATATATTTTATTCAAATTAAAATGAATGAAATATTTAGTTTTGCACTCTAATATAATATTAACAAGATATTGAAAGTCAAACTAAGAGTTTTTTTAATGTATGAAAATGTAATTAATATCCAATTTTTTCCATGTTATCTATGAAACAATTAACTTTAATTTAAAAAAATTTCTTAACGTCAACAATAAAACCTAATATATACCTAGCTGTTTAAATAAACTCAATATGGGCCAATTATTTATTTTCTTTCTTTTCATAGTTAACATCACGTAGTTCTCAAGAAACCATAAATTGATAACTTACTTTACGTGATAATCTTCGTTTAACTAACGTCTTAACAACTAATCCTTTGAAATTCAACAAGTTTGAACAAATACAAAAATTAAAAAATATTTTTATACTATAGATATGACGGCATACTTGTTAGGAAAATTCATTAAATAAGTATTTTATGAAAATTTAAATGTCTAATTCTAAAAGCAATGAATACATTCAAATTGAATAAAAAAAGTAGGTATATTTCAACACATAATTTGAAAACTTGAGACATATTTAATCGTATTTATCCAACTTTTCTTGTATATATTAGGAAGTAAGTTTCCTTTTAAATAATTCATTTTTCTGATGTGGGAAACAAAAACTTTCCTAACGAACGAAAGCAGAAAATACGAAAAACTTTAAAATGTTACAGTTAGTACTTTTGTTCAAGAATTATTAAACCTGTCACGAGGGAATTGCTACAATGTTTATTGCTTTTAAAACGAGTTAACGTTGGTTTCATACAAACACACACATAAAAATGGTCAAATATGAGAAAATTATGTTACGTTCTTAGTGGGTTAAATATTCGAAATGATAAACCCGGCGACATTATATTTGCTGGGAAATAAGAAAGTATAATGTAATAAAAATTTTAATCTAAATATCTGTACTCAAATAGCGATACTTTCGAAAAAAAAATGTTGAAATTATATTTTTCTCACCGAATATTTTACAATAAATTTTATCGACTGAGAAAGAAGATCAATAATCAGCAGTTACGTTTGTCATTATTGGACGCTGCATTGTCTACCTACACTATCATCAATTATATGCTCTATTGTTTGCAGAGAAGAGACGTTTTAGTCGGAAAAAAAAACATTAAAAAAGCAATTGTTCAATTACGGAAGTGAAGGCTGTATTCTAGATCAGTAATTGTGATAAAGCAAGAAAATCAATATAAAAATTTTTGCAATGATGCCAATGAAATAGAACACACTCGTATTTCATTGTAGATAAAATAATATGTGCTACGTTATGGTATGTGAGGATATTTGAAATCCACCAATCAATTTAACACCTAGAAAGTTCGTTTCGTTCGGTTCATCTGATTCAATATCACAATACATGGAATGGAAGCTACGTGAGTGAAAATGGCCCCATCAATTGTACCGCTTTACTCATAAATTGAATGTTATACTGACCTTTGTATCTTTTTTTCCGTTCTTCTCAGCTTGATAAAATATACGAATCGATTTATAAATTGTCTCAACTACATAAACTAATTTCGAAAGCCAATTAAACAAAATCCCAATTCTACATTTGGTAATTTATAATTCAATTTTTAAAAATTAGCCAATTAAACTCTAATTAGACTGGTTCGTTATTTGTGAAACTCAATCAATAGTTACTTATAAGTGTTTCAATCAATTAAATTTAGCAATTGCTAGATTAAATTTTACACATTTATCTTCACAACAAATGCACACCTTGATACTTTCGATAAATTACCAATTTGAGTAGAAAGTGAGTTTAATATTTCTTAACAATATTAGGGGAAAGTTGGGTATTTGAGAACAGCGGCTAATTAAAAACAGTTAAATTTTAATTATTTCTGTATTTAAAAAAAATTTTATTAGTGTTTGAATTGACAAGTGTGTGCTTTATCGTTCCTGACAGAAAAAAATATTTAAATTGGCGTGTGCATACTGTCACGGTAAGTAAATAATTAAAATTTGATCTTTTGTTACAATTTTTGCTGTATGTAAAAATCTTTGAAAAAATTATTTCTTGATCTTTAGTGCGTATTTTTTTGTTATTATTTTTCATTTACAATTCATTTATTAGTTTTATGTGGCTATTTAAGTTAAATGAAGAAAATATTTTAAGTATCGAGCATTTTAATATGAATTGCCTAAATCGGGTAATTCGGAACGATTTTCGCGGGGTAAATGTGGTCGTTTCTTATTAATATGTAAGAAATTAATTATTTTACAATTTTTTTCGAAGAATTTTCTTATTTTAAACTCTGATGCAACGTTTCGTTTTGTTGACTTGTTGTTGTTGTTGTTTTGTTTGATCAATTTGTTTGGATCAATTTTATTTTGTGCTGTTGTTTCCAATAATTATGATTGTTCTACGGAAAAAAAAAAATTCACTCTTTAGATGCCCAGAAATTACACAAGAAAAACAACACCGCGGTACACAATTGAAAATCTCCAACGCGCGAGACATGATGTGAGATGTCGACGACTTTCTTTAAGCAAAGCAGCAACCAAATACGGAGTACCAAAATCAACATTATTTCGACAAGTGCATCTAGAAGAATTTAAGAAACCGAAAAAAGGACGACACCCTGTCTTCAATCATAGTCACGAAAATCAATTGGAAAAATACATCCTCGATTGTTGCGAGTCTTTTTACGGCATCACACCTAGATCACGACGAAAGATTGCCTTTACATTTGCTGAAGCCAACAAATTGAGCCATAAATTTAACCAAGAATCTCAGATGGCTGGTAAAGACTGGTACTATTCATTCATGTCTCGACATCCCTCCATCAGTCTACGAACTCCAGAAGCAACGTCACTTAACCGAATTCAAGCGTTCAATGCCACCGAAATTAAATTGTTTTTCGATCAACTAGAAGCCCTCCAACGCAAATACAATTTTCCTAGTCACCGTATATTCAACATTGATGAAACCGGTATCAACACTGTTCAACGTAATTCGAAAATATTGGCGCCGAAAGGTTTGAAGCAAGTTGGAAAAGCGACAAGTGCTGAGCGCGGTATCACCACTACCGTTGTTTGTGCGATAAGTGCAAACGGTATATATGTACCTCCAATGTTTATCTTCAAAAGAAGGCGTATGTGTGACCTGTTGCTGAATGGCGTTAATAACGATATGATTGGCACGGTTTCTGATTCTGGTTGGATAAATGAGTCCATATTCGTTGAATACCTACAGCACTTCATTAATTTTGTTAAACCTACCGAGGACGAGCCAGTCTTAATAATACTAGATAATCATGAAAGTCACATTAGCTTGGGGGCATACACGCTTTTTCGAGAACACAACCTTCATGTTCTTTCCTTACCGCCTCATGTATCACATAAAATGCAACCGCTGGACTTAACTTTTTTCAGTGCACTGAAATGTGCATACAATCGACAGTGTGAGCTCTACATGGTTAACAATCCTGGCAAACGGATCACCCAATACAAAGTGGCCGAGCTGTTTACTAATGCGTACAACAAGACAGCCAACATAAGCAAAGCGATCAATGGTTTTAGAGTGGCTGGAATTCATCCCATCGATACGGACAAGTTTAACGAATGTTTCGCAAATATACCTTTTATTGATAAATTCAACACTGCTGACAGTAATGACAGTCCACATACTACTTCCGTTCGTGATACTACTACTACTACTACTACTACTACAGCTGAGAAAACAATTCCTGTGGACGATCAACCGACAACATCACACAACCATAATCATGAACATCAAACCGATTTAACCATACACACTTTTCTTGCTCCGTTAACTCCTGTGCTCCTCTCTGACATAGCCAACGTGCCGATCATTCCTAAAATAGAAACTTCACAACGAAGAAAAAGAAAACATTCTCAAATTTTATCCAGCACTCCCATAAGACATCAATTAGAGGAAAAACAAAAACGGCAAACTGCAAAGAAAAATAAAATTATTCAACAACGAAGAAGTACAACGAACCCACTATCAGTCAACAATACAGCGATCGTTAGAAATTTGAAAACGGTGTTTGAGGAAAGTGACGGCGTGGACTATTATTGCATATTCTGCACGGAAAAATATGAATCGCCCCCTAAAGAAGACTGGATTATGTGTACCAAATGTAAGAAATGGGCCCATGACGCATGTACGAACGGTCAATACATGTGTAATAATTACGTGTGTGATTTGTGTGAAACATAGTTAATCATTAAATTTTATATTATATATATTATCATTACCCAATGCAGTTTCTATTTCCCCCGTGGATTGAGTTTAATTACCCCACACACTACCGGGGAAATAGGAATGGCTATAGTTTTTATATTCTATATTTTTGTTATTCTAATGTTAATTTAAAAAAGTTTTGTGATTATATTATTAAAGTCGATAAGTTAAAGTTTATGTTATAGCAAAAGTTTACTAAAATTGTTATTTTATATTTTTTTTTTTTTTTTTTTTAAATTTAAGTCGCTTCAACAACATGGTCATTAGCGACATAATTGAGATAACTAGTTAGTATCAAAAGTACTGACAAACAATGATAGTATATATATACAGCAACAATAATAACAATAATAGTAGGCATAGCAATAGCGACAAATATTAATAGATAAGTAATAATTAACTAATAGTAGTAATAAACAATATAGATAAACTCAACAATAACACTAACAATAACGACAATGGTTACTGTAGAAATACATATTATATATAAACGTATATAGTACTAATAACAGTAATAACAATAAACACTAATAAATAATAAATAAGTAATAAATAATATGAATATCAATAACTATAACAGTAACACAAGTTATTATTAATTAGGATAATTTAAAGTTTATTGTTCTCAAATACCCCACTTTCCCCTATTTTTTTATAAAGAAATAATTTTTAAGTCTTGTTAGTACTGCTTTCATCATAAAATCTTTGTCTGTATAGAAAATGGCTATTTTGCAGGATATAACCTATCAATCCTAGCTTCATAACCAATAAATCATGCATTTTTTGGGTTAAAAGTACTTCCTGCACTGACTTATCCATAACCTATTCTAATTCGAAACAACATCATTTTTTTACTACATTCCGGATTTAGAATTAACAATCAGACTTTACTTTTGAAAGCTTTCCCACAATCAAAAAAGCATGTCTATTCGTTGCTTAGTTTTTGTGTAAGCACGTCAATAAACACACTTTTATATGAGTGGCTTTACTGAAAGAACCAAAAACTTTAAAAAAATAACACATTTACTTTTACACATAGTAAGTACGCTGATTTGAAACTATAATATTGTGTTATAATAAGGAAAAAGACGCTTTTTTATATTTGCAGCTGTTCTACAGAAACTAAAGAGTTTTCTAGAATAAAACATAGTTTTATAGAGCAATAACTCATCAATATAATAGAACAGTAACAGTTTTATAAATGAAACATAAAAACATGCGTTCTACAATTGCTAGTTATAGTATATCCTACATAAACCATACATTTTGTAGTTATAAAAGTAATTTTTGTATTTTTTTTATTCAAGTTCCATTCGCACCAAAAGTCATTTAGATTCCGTTCAGTTGAATAAAAATGAATTTGTAGATTCTCGAAGAAAATGCATTTTTTCGAAATAAAAATAGCCTATGTCGATCTGAGTATACCTATTAAATAGTAAAATAAAATTTTAAATATGTCTAGTGATGTTGGAGATTACCATCCAGATTCACACAAACTCATAAAATGCACACTTTCTTTTTAGCAGGCACTTCCATTATGAGTAGATGAGATTGTCAGTTTTAAAGTACAAAAAAAACTTGATTGAAAAAATGCACAATCAAAGGACTGATGTTTACAAGTTTTAAGTTCTCAGTATTGTTTAAAAATAGTCAACAGTCAAAGTACCATACTCCATAAACCCCAAACATTTTTAAAAATTAAAAATTGTTCTGGTTTTAGTTACTTATTTTTTTGTAAGTAGTTATACCTAATATATTTAAGTTAAACCTCGTATTATCACCTACAACACCACAATGGCTACCTTTGCAGATAACATGGCTGACCTCGCATGCGACTACTGCCCACTGGCGGCTACCGAAAAACTTCAATTCTCACTAAATACACTAAAAGAATGGTTCCACACATGGAAAATCAAGATCAATTATGCAAAGTCGGTCCATGTGACTTTTACAACCAGAAGAGATACTTGTCCTCCAGTATTCATGAACAACAGACGAATTTTCCAGGCAACGGAGGTCAAGTATCTAGGAATTCATATCAACCGACGACTCACATGGCGGAGGTATATATCCATGAAGCGTAAACAATTTGAAATCAGGCTGAGAGAATTATGATGGATGTTACGGCGAAGATCAAAACTGTTCCTGAATTACAAGCTAGTTATCTATAAATCCGTTCTAAAACCAGTCTGAACATATGGAATCCAACTTTGGGGAACTGATAGCAGCTCCAGTATTGACATCATTCAGAGGTTTCAGTCCAAAGTGTTGCGACTAATTGTCGATGCCCCATGGTACATCACCAACAACGACATCCATAAGGACCTAGGTATGGCTACCGTCAGGGAGGAGGCAGCCAGGTTTAGAAACCCTAAAAACCTCAAGCGCCTAAACGAACAGTGAGCTGCCCTACAGGTAGCAGTAAAGCAGGCACCCACTCTGGGGTGACCTGTCCCGTCCATACGTTCACCAGATTCGCTTATTGTCTTGGGACAGATTGTCAAATAAATAAATAGGAATAAAATATTATCTTCTTCTTCTTATCCAACACCCACGCTTGACATTTCTGTCATTCGGTGCCGCGCCGTCCAATAGAGGTTGGAGATTAGTTGGTTTTGGTCGTTTTCGTTGTTCTCTCTGACGTCTGTAAGTGCAGGACAATTTCCAAGATGCATTGTATTCATGGGTTCCCCATTGCAGAGGGAACAGATTGGAGTCGGTAGGATTCCAATGCGGTGCAAGTGTTCGCATAGGTAGTCGTGCCCCGTAATAGTTCGGAAAACTGCGACTGACTCTTGACGGGGGAGAAGTCGTGAGATAGGAGATTCCAAATAAAAATATTATCACTTGTTTTATTTTATAAAAATGGCTGCTTAAATAAGTAACTACAAACAAGTATTCTCGAATGAAATTTATGATGTGGAAAATGTTGCCAACAATAAAAGTTAACACTGATAAATTGGTAGTTTATCACGTGATTAAATATGAATTTAAGACCATAGCAAGTAAGATTTACTTTTATTTCCAAAATTAAAAACTTGAAAATATAACCACTTCATACAATATTATTTGATCACTATTCTTAATTAAAGCTCCTTTTAGAAAGTTATCTCGTACTTGGGCTTTGTATTTTTATGTGACGTTATTTTCAATGAAAGTATAATAATTTAAAAGGATTTGGTTAGATCTTGAAAACGATCAAAATGAGGATAAAATACGGGTATGAGTTTTGTATGTTCCACATTGCTGTATAGAAACTTTCCTCTTGTTTGTGCTTTCTCAGTTGTTCATCCTATTCAATGAAACTGTTAATGCAATAGTGTGATGCAGCGTTCAAATTTTCATAATACACGTTCATATTTCCAGTAATAAACAAAGCCATTTATCATACTCTATCTTTGTACACATACTTCCCTAATACATTTTTAAGCTATATGTATTAACACGATATATACATATTACATAGGTATATGTGTCTATAGTCTGCGATATGAAAATTCTGTGCGCTTCTCAACGAGTTAAGTTTAAATTATGTGAGATATGTAGATATATTGAGATAACAAAATCAATAAAATCCTTTAAAATGTAAAAATTTTGTATTTAAAATTAAATACAAAATTATTTCTTCTGCGCGTATTTCTTTTTAATATCATTGTAATTCCACAACACTTTTTGCAATTAAAATGGACTTAATTCCAAGCTATAAACCTCTGTGTTTCTATAAACTAAACTTAGATAATGGAAGTTATGGTTGACTTTAATATGGGTTTGATTTGTTCAACTTCTGCTCTAATGCTGTTATAAATTATATCGAAATTTGTTATAATACCACGTATTTGTAGATGTGGAAAAGAAGGAGAAGCGCAGAATTATAAACAGAGAAAGGAATGATACAGAAACTTTGCGAGCGAAATTTATCGTATCGGTTTCCGGTACAGTTATAATAATAGAGTAATAACTTTGTAAGTGCAAAGTATCTAAAAGTTTTCCTGACAATAATGCAGAATCGAGACGAAAAACTTCTTTAATTTATTAACGAATAATTAGCATTATTTTATGAAAGTCATATAATAGAAGATTGTTAATTAGTTTAATAAAAACGAATTGAAACAATTACGGAAGCTAAAGACTGAAGTCGGCATGGCTATTGGTATTTTTTATATAACTACTTATTAACAAAAATAGAGAATAATTAAAACAAAAGAAGCTGGTTTTGCCGCTAATTTAAGATTATTTAAAGTCATTCATAATTCTTCATGCTTCATTACCGTAAGTATCTTTTGTTTAAGTTTTCTGTTGAAAAATATTCAAATATACCTATACCTAGGTTATATGAAATCATAAAAAAACTCATTATCTCATTAGTTGTCAATGATAAAACTATTAAATTTAAAGTTATTTGTTTCGATTGGCGTAATTAACCTATGAAATTCACGTGATAAATTAAAGCCATAGAAATAGGAAACTTTCACAACATAAAGATCACGTGCAAAAAGCTAAAAATATGATAGGTAGGTATACAAAGAGGAAATAATTTAGACTTTTCGTGAAATATACGTGAATTATATGAAATAATTTAATTCGAACAGTAAATAAGTTGGCAATAATTTCTTAACAAACAATAAGAAATATTGAAACGATGGTGTAAAATTGCAAAACCTGAGAAATACAAAGTAAGTAGGTATCACAAAGTTTTTAGCACATTTAATTTTAAATATTCATTTTTTCCCATTTATGAATATTTCAAGAAACATTTTATTGATAAGTCGTTTAATAATAAAAGTCCTTAATAATAGAATCCAATAATAGAAATCAGTAGAAAATATAAAAAATTATAATTTTTTAGTTTTTTATACTCTTATTAACTATATAAAAACCTTTTTTACTAATTAATGTTAATGCCCAATAGTAAAAACAGCTTACAGAGCAACATAGTAATTAATTTTTTAGAACAAAAACTGCATAAAAATATTAAAAAATTCTTGAAATACGAAATATGCCACATCAAATTAGAAATTCGAAATTCATAAATGTTGGTTTTCAATTTTATTTTATAGGCTATGCTGTAATTAAAAAGCAGTTTTATAGGATAAATACATTTTACTCTGAGTAAAATATAAATTTTAAATATATTAATATAAATTTATTATTATTTTATATTTTTGGAGATCATCTTGATGCGCTAGCAATACTAAATCTATTCCCCTATTGTTCCAAACCCTATAAATAGATGAAATAGGTATTTAGGCGTCACATTTCTGTTATTTGTATAATTGTAAAAGCAAGTTTAAGCGTAAAAATATTTTTCGAGGTATATATATGAATTGCACTGCAGTATAGAGTAGATTCTAGATAGTAAATACAGTATAATATGTTATACTAAAATTTGTTAATAAAAATACTCTGTAAGTTTTTCAATTAGACAGGTTTTCATATCTTTCACAATTTTTTAATTTCTTATTCATATTTATCCAAGAATGAAATGAAATTTGTATAACCCTTTTCTTTAATTATTTATCATAGATACGGTTCTAAGAGAAAGAAAATTTCTACGTCTATATTAAAATTCAATTTCTTTTTCGTACAGAAACATTATTACTGATTTACCTGCACTTAAATATTTTACCTTAAACCCCACTTTTAAAGAAAATTGCTTCCCCTAAATAAAGTTTAGAAAAATTCACTTTGTCGAGACCACTTGAGATAAAGTTCGATCGAATTCGAATGATTTTTTAGAATAAATGCTTTACAATTATAATTCATTATAATTCAATTATAACCATTATAAAACAATTATAAAATGTATTATAAACATTAACAATGAAGTAATCCTCCATTTTAGTTGCTTTTACTAGTTTATGACGACGTAAACTAAATTTTTCTTTTTTATCTAAGTCTAAGAATTAGTCAACTTTGACTGATACGCACTCGGTAATTGTAATGTTTGATTAGAACATTTTTTTTTGTATTATGTTTAAAACGGTTCAAAGTACTTTACCTAAAATTGGCTCAAATCTATAAAGAAAAAAATCTCTCAATTGTATTGTACCTAAAGCGGACTAAATAAAATTTACCAAATCTAAAATTTGATTTATATATTTTTTTGACAAAACCATCTTTGCCTAAGAGTGTACTTTGCTGGTAATCCATATTCACAACCAGCCCCTTACAACTCCATGTTACAAAAATGTGATCATTTTTACTGGATTTGCAGTCACTAGTTGCGATTTAATTGCTAACGAGTTGAACGAAGACCACAAAGACTGACGAAGACCGAAGACTTTTACGGAAGTCGGAGGTTAGAAATAATTTTTTTTAAACGTCAGGCAAGTTATTAAAATGAAACTTTTTTAAATGTTTTCATTATTATTGTTATTATATGAGAATAATTATGATAAGTATTTTTATATAATAACTAGCTGACCCGCGCGACTCCGTCTGCGTCAGATAAGAGTGAGAGAGGGTTAAAAGTGGGGAACCTATGGCACAATTCTTAAGGAGTTGAAACTTTCTTTGTTTTATCCACAAATCACTTAAGAGCCATTGAAGAGATAAAATTTGGTACCTATAATGCTAATTTAAAACCACGCGGACGAAACCAAGAAAAACATTGTTTGTCTGTAACGTTAAAAGTATAACATGACTCATGAGCTATCTTAGGTACATCACACTATGATCAGTAAGAGTGGAACTATAGTAGAAAATGTCACGGGAACGGGAATAATAAAGGAACGCTGCATAACACTACTGGGGTGTTTTATTGATAAAATTTACGTATGTAAACTTAAAATATAATGAAGAAAAAAGAATATATAAAACTTAAACAAAGAGTAACATAAAAAAATTGAAATGTTATTTGATTATTGCAACGCCTGTAACCGTTGTAACAAATAATATATTTTAAACTTGTACTTCTGTATCTGATATAATATATTGCAAGGAGCTGAATGCCTGAATGTCTAATGATCTATGAATCAGCTCAGTACTGACTACTGAAAAAAAGTTAGAAGTACACAAATATTGAGAAGGAAATGCGCAAGCGCTCACTTAGGTGGCCTAACATATTTTAAAGAGTGGGGAGTTTTGAAAAGAAAAGTTGAAAATTTAATTGTTGATTTTTTAAATGTAATTTAGCACGCTAAATTCTAAATATGTATTTGAAAATTAACAATGAAAGAAATTTCAACGTTTCAAAAATTTTCATTATTTTTCGAATGTTAAATAAAAAATCATATCTTCAAGTGAAAATTGTAATTTTAATTTTAATCCTAAAGAGAAAATGTGTTAAAACGCTATTTCACGAACTTTAAAGATCTATTTCACGACCTTTTTTTTAACACACGGTTCCCGCAGGAGACAATTATCATGCTATCCTTTGAGCACCGTGCATTATTCTGGCATAAGAAATAATCTATATTATTATCTGCTCCCTCAACTATCATATTGCAAAAAATCATGTCTATCTTTTACTCTGTGAAAAACAAAAACATATCTATCTTACCGGAGTAGAACATTTTTCCTGGGTAAAATAGAGATCAAGCTTTCCTGAGCAAAATTCGTTAAAACTCTTATTCATGAATCATATGAACTTTTAGAAAACTCTATTGAAATACTCAGTTCCTGAAAGATTCTATTTTTAGCCTATCCTACGGGAACCGTACAATATTCTAACATAAAAAGTAACCCATATCATTCACTGTCTCTTAAACCACCATATTGCAAGAAATTATGGTAATCTTTTGTTCTGTGAAAAACAAAAACGTATTTATCCTACGGGAACATACATTTTTCCTGGATAAAAAGTGGACTGTATGAAAAGAAAAATTATGATTTTGCCTTGAGGACATTATAAGTTATTACTTTACTCTTAGCTAATAAATGAGTTATTAAAATGTTTGGTTTCAGCATGATTTTTCTTCGAACCAGTTTTTCTCTATTTTCCCGATGAAATGAAAAATTTTTCCGAAATAAAACGTGTTTTAGATAATGATTCGCATATTTATCATACTTAAATATCACCAAAATCCATTTTCAACTAAAAATAGAGTTTATGCATAATTTTTTTCTCCAACCCGTTTTTCAATTTCCCGGGTAAATGAGACATTTTCCCTTAATAAAAAGAATTCTATTTAATGACTCAGATTGTCATTTATTATCACAACAAATTTTATTAAAAGTCATATTTATTTGGGTAAAAATTAATAAAATGTTTTAATAATAAAATTTTTGAAACAACCTTAACAACCATTAAAAAGGTTATAGCGGGCTAACCGTAAAAGATACATAGACATATGCCGCCGCGGACTTTTTTGTAGAACTTTTTAAGAGGAACAATTTTGCTGCACATAATTTTTGCGTAACTTTAACCGTTTACGCAGGGCAGGCCACGAACGCTCTCAAAAGGAAAGATTTTTCCTGATTTTTTCAACATTTTCCATCGATGCTCTGCTCCTATTAGTCGTAGCGTGATGTTATATAGCCTAAAGCCTCCCCCGATAATTAGGCTATCCAACATTAAAAGAATTTTTCAATTTAAACCAGTAGTTCCTGAGATTAGCCCGTTTAACCAATCAAACAAACAAACAAACAAACAAACAAACTCTTCAATTTTATATATTAGTATAGATTATAATAACTCTGATAAGTTTAAGTGATAGGGGGCTGTTTGAGACGTATGACTCTTATAACAACACAGATTTCCATAGAAATCGGTCACGTTTTCTTAGCCTTTCTCGTATCTAAGTGACAGGGGGCTGTTCACAACTAAGCAAGTGATACAAGGTGTGTTCTAGACATAAATAAAAACGTACATTGTATAGTACGCCCCATGAGTAATACAAATAAGTCATGCACAAAAAATAGCAATAATTGTATATTGCGCATGAATTGTAAGTTGTGGTGAACAATGTATGGTTTTATTTTTATCTGGAACAATAGGACAATACCTACAAGCTATCTTTTTAATAACATATTAATCTTTTTAAATGCAATTAGCGTTTAATTCATTTTTTTATATTTTAAACAAAAAATAAACCAAAAATGAATTTCATAGAGAGATAATTACATCAGCAATTTAACCAGTTTAAATCTTATTTTATTTCATTATAATTAACACAACATTGATTTATAACAATGTACGAATGAATAAGCACATTAGAGTATTGCAAAAAAGAAACCTAAAACGTAAAAAACTGCATTAGTTATAGTTCGATACAAAAAAATAATAAACATAAATAATAGAAGATAATTTGGTTTTAAGAGCACCTGCCGCGAGTCAACACCTGATTGATATAATTCTGGTTTTATTTCTCTTTCAAGTCTCGTTTTTGCGAATTGAGATGTTTAAACGTCCCAATAACCTAGCTGACGTCAACAACCATCTGACTATATTGAATCTGATCTTTACCGTTATGTTTTGCTGCGTCACTAATTTTAGTCAATTTCTCTTTAAACTAATCATGAAACGAACCTCTCACAAGAGCTCTTTAAAGTTATAATATTTTTGCTTGTTACATACATACGTTGATATCATTTTTTCTTGAGAAATGTTTCATTATTTTAATGCATTTTTTCTTGACTTTAATCTTCATGAAAAACATTCAATCTCTAGCTTCAATTGTAACTAAAGAAAATTATTCAAAGCATACAAATTTGAAACATTTTTTATTAAAGAAAATTGCTGTTATTAAATGGTTATGAAAATAAAATAGAACACTTATAACGAGTGCATTATGTTTTGAATGAAAAAAAACATTCACAAGTTTATATTTTTAAGAAATAAGTACCAGAGGAAAAATCTCGAAGAAAATTACATAAAACAATTGCATGATAAAATTAAATTTTTATTTTAATCATTATTTAACTTATTGAATAAAATCTAAATATCCACCAAGAATCACTATTTTCAACAAAAAATAACTTTGATGTTCTCCATTTGAATATACAAGCAATATAGGGATCATGAGTAAATGGTTTCAAGTCTAGATAAACGATTAGATTTTTTTCTTCAACCCAGATCTCTATTTAAATGACAAAATGAATTTTCCTTGCTTTTTTCTCTTTTGAAAATAACATGTAATGTTGGAAAAGTGACATGTATAGTTTAATTTTATCTCATGCTCAAGCACGTCACACGTACCGTACTCTTCAGATCAGACAAGAAATCTCGCAAACGTTTGTGATCCTCAAAGATATAATCAGAAAAATACTAAGAGATTCGACCAATACATAATATATTGACCTTTCCTTTTATTGCAGTAGGTAAACCGATTTTTCAAATTTGTTCAATTTCACAGTTCTATCACTTCAGTTTTCCTATTTTAAATGCTTTCGATTAATTTTAGGTACAAATTAATTTATAATTTTTTAAAAGAAATATAAACATATAAATATAAATATAAGAATTTATGGAAAAATATTTGAATAGTTAAGATAATAGCGTAAGTATCTAATTATTATTGAATTTCAGAAAATATTCATGCAAATTAATTTGTAATCCTAATTACCAAAATTAAATCCCCACCGTTAAAAATTAAACTATTATTAACAGAAAATTGTCATAAATCCTCAATGTTTAGAAAATGTACCATTTATTTTTACTTCAACATTTCCGTTTTTATTCAAATCTTATCAAACCGCGTGCTATCAACTATGGTATTATATAAAATATTACAAATTCTTATGTGAAGAACTATTATGAGCTGATTTATGAGAACTTAATTCAACATGCACATGTATCATGTATGTATTACATGACATGTATTTTACAATAGGTACAATATTATTAAAATATATTGAAACATAAATAAAATTTTATTGAATTTCAAGTGTTAATATGTCCGTAGATTGAATTCCAGTTTGTTTATTTTAGTAAAATCCAGTTAATTATTTTTTAACAACTTTATTTCATTTGCTTAACAATTTGAGTATGAGTGTATAGATTTCACCAAGATAAATGTTCAAGGAAATTTTTATCTAACTATACATCTATAATATTAATGTAGGTACTTTAACATATAATTATTATAATTATTTATATTAATGTATGTCTATAATACTTGCATCCTATAGATACAACGGATACCTATGTATGAAATTTTTTTGTACGTACATAATGTTAAACGTAATAAAAAATGCATATTTCAAGGACAAATAGGGTAAAGTCGGGTAATTGAGAACAGCGGTTAATATGGAACAGTTGAATTTCAACTATTTCTTTTTTCGCGAAAATGTTCATACATGTTTAAATGGACATGTTCGATAGGAACTTAGTTCCAAATAGTATACATATAAGTGAAAAATTAGGTAAGTTACTTTTATATGGTTTTTTGTTACAATTTCTGCCGTTTGCAAAAGTCAATGTAAAAACCATTTTCTTAGCTTTATTACGATATATTTTGTTATTATCTTTCATATACAAAGGACATTTCATAAACAAATTTATAAATTTTACGTTTCAATTTAAGTTCAATGAAGATAATATTTCGAGTACCTATCAGTCAATTGGATATTTAGGAACGGCCGTCCGGAAGGTAAATGTGAACGTTCCTAATTACTCTGAAATGAATTAATTATTTCACAACTTTTTGATTGGTTTTTTTTATTTTGAATTGTGACACCACATTTTGTTGGTCTTCCAACTTCTTCCCTTGTTCTGGTAGTTGTTTTTGTGTAATTTGATCAATTTTTGCTATCACTCTTGTGTTACGATATTGTTTTGTTGTTGTTACACCTATTAGTTGGTTGACCTTATTAAAATGTTCTAACGGTAGAATATTTTAGATCCCTATAGAACTTACGAAAGAAAAACTACACCTAGATATGAAATTGAAGATCTTTAACGAATAAGACAAGATGTTAAGTCGGCACCCTGTCTTTAATCAAAACCCGAAAGAACGGATACATACTCGATTGCTGGGATAAAGAATAAAGTGGTCATCAAAAATTTAAAAAGGGTATTCGAAAAAAATGAAAGTGACAAAGAGGACTATTATCTACACTCTACAGCATATTCTGCGCTGAAAATATATTTATCTTCACCTTCAAAACATTGAATCGTGAGTAATATTTGTAACAAATGGGCACTTGAACAATGTACTAGCGGCCAATTTAGTAAGGATTATGTCTGTGATTTGTATGCAAAACATAGTAAACAGTGATTGAAAAGTTAATAATGTTACACACTGTAGTTCCATATTTCCCCCGAGAATTTATCTCAATTACCCCACACGGTACCGTGTAAATGCGAATAAGAATATTTTTCATGTTCTTTACTGTTGTGATTTTAAGTTAATGTTATAAGAAAAGTTAATAATATTTGAGTTTTTTATTAACTTAAAGTATTGTTAGTTTGGCGTTCT
This sequence comes from Sisyra nigra, assembly GCA_958496155.1. Classification (NCBI taxonomy): domain Eukaryota; kingdom Metazoa; phylum Arthropoda; class Insecta; order Neuroptera; family Sisyridae; genus Sisyra; species Sisyra nigra. Next base: position 27,389,334 of record OY292313.1, read on the forward strand.
CAATTGTCCTAAAATAGTGTAACAGCCTCCACCCGTTTACTCTATTTTCATTTATTCAGTTCACTTAGTTATTTTTAAGTCACCAATTGGCGCATTTATGTAACAGACACATCCTAATAATAAATTGAATAACACATTACTAAATTAAATGAATATCCACTAAACATAACAGCATTAGATGACTCAGTTTGATTCCCGTACACTTTAAAGAGATATAAAAAATAACTTTACCTAATCTTAGTAAATGCAAAGAAATAGAAGTAAATTTTCATTATTTATTTTTTGTAATAAAAGTTAGTTTATCAAATAAAATGTGTTTAAACAAATAAAGAATCGTTGTTGAGAATAAGGATATAAGCCATATAGACATTAAAAAAAAAAATATTATTCTTTCTTTCGAAAACGACTCCCGACACCAAAATACAATTTCAATACCAACAAATCAAAAATATAACTTCAAATCAATAAAGCAACACGACTCTGCAAGAGACATTGACACATCTGGTTTGTATACACATAGCTTTTTAGCTCCAAATGCATATGGCTGCATTGCCGCAGGAAAAATATGTTTCCATTCTATTCTTGGCACTGAATGTAATTATTCTTCATTGTCTTACCATAAATAACAAATACAATAGTAATATTACCAAAACACTTCGAATTCTAAGAATCGAAAAACTATTTACATATTTACTTTTTTCGACTGATCAAAGCATTGAAATGTACGAGTAAATAGTTTTAATAGTTTTGTTTGGTTTAATATGTATATAGTATAGTTTCATCTTGCTTACGAGTTATGAAATTCAAATAGCTTGCTTAGATATATTTTGTCAAGTTAATTTACTTTTATATAATTGTTCAGTGTATATTTAACATAAATATTGCCTAAATAGTTTTCAACTCAAACATTTGTTGTAATATTTTTTGAGAAAACCAGGAAAATTTTAATATAAATAACTAAATCAATAAGTGTCAACCAATTTTTGTATTTTTCAACAACTTTTCTCATATTTATAATCCAAATAAAAGCTAATGTGTTTTTGTATGGTTTATACAAAACAATCAAAATATCTATCGTTTTCATAGTTATAATTCTAAACATATATAAATGAAATTTGTTGTATTTTACGATCATATTAGAGCTATACATTGAGACGTACTAAAATAAGCAGTCTCTTGGCTTTTATTTTCTTAAAGACAAAGAAATCCAATACTTTATTGATTCAATATAAAAGAAATTCCCGCTCTCGTTGTTATTAGCTTTAATATGTTGTTTATAACTTAACAATAAGTGGAAAAAATCACATTTGACAGAGATTGAGTCTTGTGGAAAATGCGGCTAATTTAGAAAAAGAAAATGTTTTTTCTCATATCGAAAATGAAGACACATTTAATATTTTCAAAAGGTACAATAAATTCATATAGTATTGATTGAAAAAAGATATTAGAGAAATAATACGATCATTAAATGATATCTTTTATAGTTAAAGAAGAGTTATTCACTCATAAATTACAAACAATTATATTAAATGTTTTATTTTTTATAATGCATTATTCAAAAAAATAAATACAATCAAGATTGAATGTTCTCGTTTTCTGATAAAAACCTATTTGTTATCATTAATGCCTATCATTTTCACAAAAATAAAAAACCTTTATTCCTACGCGTACTTTTTAAAAAAAGATTAAGATCTCGCCAACAAAAATATTTAACGTTTGTGTTGGTTGAAGAGTTTGAGTTGTATTTTTATTGAAGCACAAAATTATGTTAACTAAAATGTAACTATATTTAACCAAAAAAATCAAAATTCTGGCATTCTAGAATCTAGATAGTTTAATTCTATAAGCAAAATTGTTTTTAAGAAAACAATTAGTTAGGTACATAATATTGTACAAAATTTAGTTTTTAAGTATTGTGTATCGATTATTAAACCGCTAATATTTCGTTTTTTTAAGTTAGCCCTTAAGTTCAAGCTATAAATATTAAAAGTTTAGATAAGCGTAAGCACCTAATCGACTTCAAATTTATCAATGGACATGGTACGGTCAATGCAAATAATTGGACATTATTTATGTATAAGACCCGGGCAGTTTAAAAAATGTCTAATGGAATGTATAACAAAATGGTTAATTATATAGAAAATATTGCATTGCCTGGGCATTATGAATAACACTGGAAATCGAGTGGATAATTTGAAAAAAATTTTATTTTTCTAAATACGAAAGTAAGAGAATATTATATTAAAACAAAATTTTAAATAACTAACAAACAAATAAAGAAACTAACTGGTGGTGATAAAGTAAGTATAAAATACGTACGCCTAGCTAAAAAAATAGATACAATTATGTACTTACAAATATAAATATATATATATACATGTACACAAAATAGCAAATCCTAGAATTTATATTTATAAGAACAGCTTCCACTTTAGTGATATTTCGAGTGTCATAGCTTTTTTTCTTTACGGCACTATCACTTGTCAGATTTATAGTCTAATTGCTGTCAATTAATTAAAGTGCTCAGAAATAATAGCAGTATTTATTTTGACTGGACAATGTAATAAAGTATCCTAAATAGTCGTAGACAAATACAAAATTATTACATTTTCCGATTTTATCGGTCATTATTTATAATGACCAAGCATTTTTAAAGTGCCTTGAATAATCAAATTGACCGTTACAGATACACTTCAAACTCAAATGTTTTGTTTTAAAGCGCTTTAAGTGATTAAATGCTGTAGTCGAGATTTTAAAGCACTTATTATGGTGTGGTTTATATTCGTGCGTGCACACAAAGTTTGCGCAGAAAAACGCTTGAGTTTATATGTAGTTCTTTCAATTCAAGAAAATACAAGTTTCCAAACATTCTTTGAAAACAAATTTTATAGATGAATCTGACTTGATCTGATATTTTCAATAACATTTATTAAATTAATCTAATTAAATATAATTTGAATTTAACTTTAACATTGAAAACTATGAAAGTGTAGTTTAAACTTAAGAAAATCACCCTCCGTCAAAATCAATTTCCAACCAATTATTGGAAACGTGACCTGTCACAAATTAGAAACCACGAATGTACCTACTACTTATATTTGCACACAAAAAAATTAAAACCTTTCCTAGCTACTTTTTATGACAAATGCAATCAAATTATCTACAATCCGAAAGAACAATCATTCCACGCTTTGTTATTTAATTTTAGCTTTAGAATTTCCATAGAAAATCGAAAGTAGGTACAGAGTTTGAAAATTTTGCAACTTGACAACTTGCATGTTATGCCCATTCTTTTTGCTAAGGTAGGTACTTAAATATTGGTATTATAATAATTGAAATTCAAACGTTTAATAGATACCTACTCGTAAATCTATTTTTAATGTTGATGTACTTAAATATTACATTTAAATAAAAACTATAGGTACACTAAATGACTACTTATTATAAGAATCTTGTTACAAAAATTTGTCAAGTTTAATAGAATGAAAGAGATTTATAATTACAAGTAATCCTTGTGAAATAAGACTGACGAACTATTCATAAGTTCCCTAATAACATTTTTAACAGTTTTTGTCAAAAGTGGGGAAGCTTGAATTATTTTTCAAGTACTATAGTATTCGTTTATTATTTTTTTCTTCTATTCACAAACTTGATATAAAATCTTTTTATCGAAATTAATTATATTTAGTTGAAGTTTTTTGTTTTAGAAAAGTCACTTAACGCCATAAATTTTTTAAAATGTTCATATTGATCTTTATGACTGAAAAACTAAACAATTATCGAGGAAAGTTTCCAAATTCCATTTATATTAAAACATCCTAAGAAGTTGTTTTTTAAGACTACATAGGTACTAGTTTATTAAGAAGTATTTATTTAGAAAGATTAAAAATCGATTTATCTCCAAACTTATCATTGAAATCATCGAATAAAAAAAAACAACTTTACTTTTAGTTCTGACATACGAGTAAGTCAGAATCAAACATAAAACTTGATAGAAAAATTCTATACATCACATTAGTTACCTGCTAATCTTAAATGAAAAAGTAATAAACTTCATTTCAAGCACGACATATTAATGACTAACCTATCCCCAATTTCAACATCTGGTCAAGTAAAAAGTCAATCATAGTGATAAATAAGAGAAACATACTAACTCCAACGTAATAGGATTTCATATCTGATAAAATAAAATATGTATTACTTCACTTTACGGAAGTGGCAGTGAAAGGATCCTACAAACCAACGATATCGTGAATGTAACTTACATTAGATAGTATCCAATAGGTGGGTATTTATACTTTGGTTGGAATAAAAAGTATTTGAAAAAACTTTCAGTGAAGTAATGAATCTTCCATTAAAATTCATTTATAATTTATGAAAAAATTTCTTTTATAAATCAAAATATAGTTCTAAGTTTTAAATTGTATTTTTTTCTAAATCATTAGAACTCGTATTTGAAATGCAATAAGTAAGTGAACTGCATAATTCATTTAGCCATATTTTATGATCTAAATGTGAATATTTGAAGTTTCTTACAGTTTCTTTAATATTATAATAACTGCATATCTTCAAAATTATTGATTTCATTAAATACAACTTAAAATTTTTGAACTTAATTAAGTGCAAAGTCAAAATTGTTCAGTACTAAATCTTTTTCATTTTGCATTTCAAGTAAATGACTTTTAACGTAATTGAGTTATGATAATGTGACAAATGTTAATTAGAACCTCGATGTATATTCCCCCCTTAATTTAAACATGTAATGCAATTTAAAAACGGTACAAGTACGAGAATGGCTCGCATTTTGAGAGTTCCGTACACACCTAATTCTCCATATGTATCACTGGAAGTATATCTTCTGTTTCTTTTATTTTTTTGAATTCTTAAATTATACATTTTTGATCAAATTTTTATATGTACCTATATCGTTTTTAGAACGTAACTGCCAGCTTGTTAGACTTCATATTTACGTGTCAATCTGTGTCAGCAACTCATTGTGTTTTTTCTTAGACAATTGACCAAACATTTGGGTTTAAAAGCTCAAGGCTTTTAGTAAGCCTATGTATGAACCCCAAAATGAATTTTATATTAGCTTTTAAACAAACTTTGTTTAAAAAAACCTAGCTTTTAAACAAAAAATTAACGTTTCATATTTTATATGTAAAAGTCCTATTGAAAAACAATTAATTTATAATTATTTTTCAACGCAAAAAAAATAGTTTAAAAACTGCATCGTCAAGCACTGCATGATTGGTGATCAATCACGTTAAAACTATTTCGACTTAAAAAAGACATTCATATGTCAGGTACTAAAATGAATTATAGAAAAAAAATTGATGACTCTGATAAGTTTCTTTTTTACAAACCGTAAATTTTTAGAGTAATTAGTCTTAACATTTCAAAATCTTCAAGACTGTCAAAGAAACTTCAAAGCTAAAAAGAAATTTAAAAGACTTAGAAAAATATCTTAAATGTATACTTAACCATTTCGTTCAAAAAACCATGCGAAAAACTTGTTCAAGTCTGCAACATCTGCAGCATAATTTGCTTAAACTTGTAAAATAGTCGTGTATTAGATAACTGTGATTAAATAATAATTAAACTAAAAAAATTAATACAGTTAATGAAAAGAAAGTATTTAGTTTTTAAATTACATTTTAAACGACAGATTCAGTGTCATAATGAATTATTAAAAATATTTCAAATATGTCTTAAATATTTACAGAAAATGTAGATACTCGTATGACATTTTAGGTGCATCGTTACGAAGTTAATGAAAATATAGGTACAACAAGTCGTAAGAATAATACTTAAATATTTCAAAAAAATGTTGTCCATGTGTTTAAGCTTTTATACTTTTCTTTCTATGCTTTTCTTTTCTTTCTAATTCTTCATTTAAAATGTAAAAAATCATTTTTTATTAAACTTAAACTAAAACTGTTATATTTTTTATATACAACCAGTGGCGGCTCGTCCATATGCACTTCGGTACTGCAGCACCCCCAAACAAATTACTGCTATTTAAATACTGTTTACATTCATATTATTAAATGACAATAATATTGATGGAGTCATAGTTATAATAAAATTGTTAAACATAATAAATTCAATTGTTATGTAAACGAACTATTTAAATCTTACTTAGAATACGTTGAAATATGAAGCCGGAAACTGTAGTTCTCACCAGCCTCCTGTCACTTAAATACGAGAAAGGCTAAAAAAATGACCGTTTGGGTCGCATGTCTTAGTACCTTTGGGTGGCGCTGGTAGTTTAGTTGAACAACAGCTGTTTACTATTTGTGTTGTGATTTATCAGTTCCTTATGCTATTATCATCGTTACTGTAACGAATGACAGATCATCTATTGGCGCAGAGGTTAGAACATTAATTCTCTCCGCTTCATGCGTCAAGTGGTACGGGTTCGATCCCCATTAAATCCTAGACCTAAGATTAAAATTGACCAACAGAAATTTTTTATGTTTAGACAGTCGTGATATGACCATATAGATGTTAAAGCGACTAAAATCACACAAAAAAAAAATTATAACAATAAATATAATGCCTCACGTTTAAAAAATGTATTTCTAACCTCCATAAAAGTTTTCTTTCAGCTGTTCTACTAGCGTTATCTGCAAGTAGTGACAAAATAGGGTCATTTTCTGTAATATGGAGTTGTAAGGGGCTAGTTCTCACAGTGTCAATTGAATACAAACAAAAAGGTTCAATAAATACATACATGCTAATCAATTAGTATTTAGGTGTAGTTAGGGTTGTCAAGTGGTCAACACAAAAAAAGAGAACATTTCAAAAAAAAATTTATTAAAATCAAATTTTATACATAAAGATATTAAGGAACATAAAATTGCACTTATAATTCAAATTTGTGCTTTAAAAATATAAATTAAATTAAATTTAATCATCTTCATCATCATTTTGATCACTTTTTTCAATGTATTTATCTACATTACTAACTTTGTTCAAAAAAATTTCATTTTCTTTTATTTCTTTATAAAATTCCAAACATGAAATATTTTTATAATTATAAACTACGCTCAAAATACCTCGGACAGTGGAAATTTTTCAATATACTTTATACTTATACTTATACTTTTGACAAAAGCGCGTTGAAATCGTCTAGAAATACTCGCTTTTGGCTCAAAAGCGCGTAAAATGAAGCTTTTGATTCGGTCTGTCTAGGGTATTAGTTTTAAATTCAAAAGCAATATCCTGCTTTTAATAAATTTTTGAATTTTTATACCGAGTTTTTTTTTTAAATTTCAACTTAAATTAATTAAAAATCAGCGAAATTGAAAAAAGAGAACAATTTGAATATTTATAGAAAAAGATAGAGGACAAATATAATGTGCTAAAAAAGAGAACATGTTCTCTTTAAAAGAGACCTGTTGACAAGCCTAGGTGTAGTATGATTCGTAAGACTTTTTTTTTCATTTCAAATTTTTATATAAGAAAAAGCAATTGAAATGGAAAACAACTTTTCTAATAAAATCAAAAAGCTTTAACTAAAAGAAATCGAAGACAATTAGTGATTGTAAAAGAAAATTGAAGTCAATTTTTGTTTATTTACCTCTTAACTAAAGAAATTCAATAATTGAAACAATTATTGAGCATTTTTTCTTTTGAAAAAATTGTTCCGTTTCCTATATTTTAACCAACACTTTTGAAAGCTAAGATATTAAACAAATCATAAATCAAATAAATGAGAAAATAATACTTTGACATACTTTTTGAGTATATTCAGGTAGTAAATCAGTTCCAAGTGCTGTTCAAATCAAAACAATATTACAATTTAACGACTTAATTTATTTTTTTCAAGCAATACCTATATTTTTTAGATCGATAATCTATAATTTGGAATATATTGCCTACCTATATGTTTTAGATTTAAAATATGAGTTCTTACCTAAACAGTAGAACAATACGATGATTGAACAGTTTGAGTTTAAAAAAGTTAACTTTATAATACGCTTAAGGTTGTTCCCAATATAACTACACATATTTACCTACAGATTGTAATGAAACAGAAAAATTAATAAATTTAGAATATTTGAAAGTGAAGGATAATTCTTAACTGAGATATAACTAAAAGAAAGTTTTCCCCAGAAGTTAAATTTTAACATATGTAACAATGGTTCTCATTCAAAAATGAAAATATCACAACATGCAAAAACAACAAATTTATAGAAATCGACAAAACGGTATACCTACAAATAACGAAATTATTGAGAGTATAATCATTTTTTATTCTGCCCGAGGTTATCGCGGTGTATATTTAATTAATAAAATATTCTTCAAATACTATAAAGTTTACATATGACGATAGAGAGGAAATGATCGGGAAAGAAAAAGCGGCAACTCTGATCTAGTAACAATTAACATAAGGGACATTGAAAATAAGATGTGTATGAGCGTGTAGGCCAACAGCTGATGAGAGAACAACCATAAATTTATAATCCATTCATATTTACAAAAGTTATCTCTAACATCATTGAGGTATTATGGCTTATATTTTACGGTTCAAAATATTAAAAACTAAATAAAACAAGTAAATTTTGAAAAATTTAATTTTTGCTTTTGATCAAAATCGATTTTCATGTATACCTAATTATTATTATTATATTACCACAATGATTGGTGTTCGTCCCGTTGAAGAACTTAATTTTTACAGGATAACATATCAACTTTATATATTTTAATTTTTAATAGTGTTCTTCATAAAGTATAAGATAAATTGTTATAATTAATGAACATGTATAAATATATTATACTAGTTAAAATAGTAAAAAAAAAGTTGAATCTTTTTTTTTTTAATTTCAGAACTATTCATTTTGACTTAATAAATAATGTATACCTATAGGTATTATAAAGATAAAAAATATATGTAAGGATTTTAAAATAAGAGTTAATTCATTTAAGAAAAGTCCCAAGAAAGAAGAGAAAAAAGAAATTAAGCCGCAATTGAGATTTTTGGTATTCAAATTCCTATTATTTGGATATTATTAAGAAATTTGCGGATTGAAATGTTTTATGCATGTTCATGTCTTAGGAGACATTAAACTAAAATCACGTACACAATGGTGCCTGTATATAATAAATTATTATATTGGGTATTTATACGAAAAAATTATAGATAATACAAAAAAAACATAATTATAAACTATAAGTAAAGCTTAATGAAATAATTTTGAGGAACAGTTCAAACAACCATATAAGTATATTTGAAATTAATAGAATTATTCAATATGTGCCTGCGGTTAACTAAAAAATCCTCCCAAGAGAATACATTAGGCGCCTTTTTCGATAAAGCCATAATATAATTTACTTTCTTGACCCGTAATTCCACACTATTATTATTAAATGATACGATCAATATTTAAATTACATTACTCAATTCTTTGTTACCCATAAAATGTTTTGTTAAACATAGTGTTATAAAAAATATATACATAGTCTGTTGGTGTGTCACATTTCAAACACTTATCGTTAGTTATAATGGTTATCTAAATGAAAATAAAATTTCAGTCAAAATCATCCCTCCATAAGCGTACAATGAAAACAAAGAAATGAATCGTTTCAAAAAGGCTCTACTCACTATCTGAAAGACTATGATACAATAATAATATGATGTACATTTGTGTGATTCTGAGTTTGATGTTGGTTTATTTTAGATAAACTTGGTTCATTTCCTGCCATTCAAGTCACGTGCTTCAAATATATTGTGTTTCTCTAAAAATTTAGAAACCAACCAAATCCAAAGACATTCTTTAATTTTTATTTTTCGGTTATTCGTATAACATTTTTAGACGATGTTCTATAAAACTCGTTGAAAAAATAAGCACAGATTTTTTTTTGAGAGTAAGAATTTTGTTTACATCCAAATGGGGGTCAGATGTTGTGAACAGAAACCGGTTTATAGATTATTTAACAGGTGATCTGGGAAGTCAGCTCAAGACTGTACATGGACTGAAATTTTGGTTTTTAGGCAACTCATTCAATATTTTTTTCTTGTCTTACTTAATTTCCTTTCATATTCTCTTCCTTCATCATCAGCGAACGGTTGTTAAATAAAGCCTATCTATTTACTTATATCGAATACCTTACGAAAAATATTAATATATCTCCAGAAGAAATTATAAGATGACTGCGATTTGATCTGTAATGATTCTTAATTATTTCTTTCTGAATAGCAAACTGAAATGTTCATTAAATTAAATCCAAGAACTCATTAGTTTAAAAAATCATTAGCTTAAAGGATTAAATCAACGTTTCTCTTATTTAGATTTAAATAACTCATAATTGAAAGTAAAGAAAGCGCTCGAAACAAATTGTTCAAAGGATTATCCAAATTTTATCTTGATGTTATGAATGAGGTTTAATAAAACTAGGAAGGTTTAAGTTTATCTGAAGCATATAATAAGAATTTAAACAAAACTTAAATTTTCATTTTTTTTTTCGTTTTATCATGCGGCAAACTTTTGGGACGCCATTTGATGTTATCTTTCTAAATCTTAAACGTGCGCTATGAAATTTATGATTCCTTATACACTTAGGTGAGGCATAATTTAGTTGACTTTCTTATAACGTGGTTACTTCGTATAATACTACACCTAGGACACGTATAACAAAAGTTTATAGTAATACTGCGAAATTAGGAAACTATTCGTGCTTGCATTAGTTTTAAAGAACACAACTACTTGTGTATAATTTTTTATATTATGAAAATGCAATAGTATATTCATAAAATACGTATAGATAAATATTAAGTATTATTTATTATTTTTATTTTGGTTGTTTCTTAAGAATTTTAATTACCTAACCGTTTTTAAATAAGAAGTCTTAAAACTATTTAATAATTTTTATTCCAACAAAAACGCATTATTACAAGTCAACCTTTAATGTTTACAACTTTTTCTATCAAAATCCCAATTAAATTTTTCATGGTACGAGTTCACTCGAATTTCAGATATATAATATTGAAATCGAAGGGTCGAACAAAAAAAAAACGAAGGGTATAAAACCTTGAAAATATTTTACTCTTGTAAGGAATGTCTGAATTTACTAGCCATGTAAGTGTTAAAAGCTATCATACCTTCTCACCCTTAGAAAATTATGAACCCTTAAACCTAATCTTAGATCGTATAACCGGTCGTGGAATCTTTTTTGTCTTAGTCTGGACATATTTTCAACGCCTACTTTACAAACGTGGATCTTCTTCATTAATTACTAAATAATTTCGAATAATCTTCACACTTAATTTGAATTTGAGCATTGTAAAAAAATCTCATGTCTTATAAATCACGTTTAACGATATAATAACTTTGTTAACCCACGTATAATTGCATCTTTCCTATCTAATTATTGTTATAAATCAATTATAAATTTTATTTCTCATTTTATTGTCGAAAAAACTTAACACAAATGTAATTTTGTTTGTGAAAAATTTTCAATGTGATAGGTTAATTTTTTTTTTTTTTGTAATTTCAAGACTATATTTAGATAGAACAATCTGGCATATGAGATATACTTACACCTCAAGTGTATAACTTTTATCTTTACCTACTAACGATTTATACAGATATAATTAATTATAATTTTTGACTATAAATATGAAAGTATATTTATTCTTCTGTATCTCTTGGTTTTTTTTTAAACATGATTTCACTAATATGAAAAAAACGAATCCAAACTTTCATTTCTCATCTCTAATAATATAGCTTTTACAATTTCACTCGGCACATTTCATTATTTTTTCATTGATATAAATTAAAGTTAATATCAAACTGCCATTTTTATTTTCAATCGTTTAAAAGGAAATGATAATAAAATTTTTAAATAAAATCAAAAGTACTTACGTTATCTAAAATCCATACAAGGATTATTGAGTTGTAATAAAATCAGTTATGGAAATACGTTGTGCTCAAATTTTAGAGAAAACTCATATAAAATTAAAAATGGAAGTGACTGATGAAGATTACACAACTCATAATAAATCTTAAAGAGATTCTAATAAGGTTAAGTTGATACGATAACGTATAATATGTTTTGAGTACCTTGATTTTTCCATATAGAGATGAGTTTGATTGTTGCAAGTTTTAATCTATCATAATAAAAAACCAAAATTGAATATTTGATATTTTATAATATTTGCTGGTCCAATGCACATATGCCATTTATGAAAGAAAATATCATATGTGATAAGGTCTATCTATATTGGAAATTCAAAACCAACCCACGGGTATTTTTGTAGTTGGTTGTAGAAGAATCATATAACAGTTATGTTTACTTTCAAATTAACTAACAAAAATGAACTTAATTTAGTAATTTATTCCACAAAAAATTATGCTTTGATAAGTTATAATTTAAACAGATAAAAATAGGAATGTATAAAATAATTTACACTATTAGTATTTATTAAATAGTAACAAGATTCAATAATTATATAGTTACAAGTTGACAAAAATTAGTTTCTCCAAAAATGAATTTCTTATCAAATGTTACTTAACAACAAAATATTTGTAAAAATGTTACCTATTTTTTGTATTGAGCAAACATTTTGAGGTATCTAATTTATGTTGTCAGCTATAGGTACTTTTCTGAAGGCAATTTCTTAAATTACCTCCTCTTATTACCTACTCGTATTTTCTTATATAATTTTGTATTAATCCAGAATAAAACCTTTTTTTTTTGTTTTCTAATTTTCTATAGGTACTTGAATTTCTCAAAAAACTTATTTTGAATTCATAATATTAAAAACACGATTTAGACATTAGAAACAAAGTTAACTCTATATTGCCGTTATAGTCGGTGCACTACTGAAACTCGCACTATTTTCAATGTCCGGTTATACGGAGGTAAGTAAATTGACCTAATCAAATCTGTCGAAGAAAAAGATGCCTCTCTAATTTTCTATCATTAATGTCTATAAAAGACCGCTTTAAATTGTCATCTGCAGTTACTCTATAAAACAATTACTCATACGGGTCCAATGACCTGTGAAGACAATGAAACTACTGTTAATAATTTGTGAAACAACATTAAATTACTTGAGTGTAGATTACAAAGAATTTCAATCAAATTATTGATGGGTATTTGTGTAATATGGGCTTTAGCCAACTGCCAATAAAAGATATTATCTAAACCGTAAAACTTAGGAAATCATTTACCTACTTATTGGATTGGTAATAACATAATTTATTAACTATTAGAGGTAATATACTTATTGAAATTTAGATCTTTGAAAATTTATTTCAGAAAAGAATATAAATATGTTTTCATATTAAATTGAATTTAGGTAAATAATATCAATTATTATAAAAACGTTATCTTCAAACAGAATTTCCACTAACCAAAAAAAAAAAAATTATAGGACTAAATTACTATAAAGGAGCAAATACAGTAACGTTGTTGGAAAACAGAAACATAACTTTTTTACAGAATTTACGAAAAATAAATACCTAAGTAGAAATCAAAGTTACTCACCAAATATAAATATCTGACAGTTTTGACTGAATCATTTCACAATAGAAATGTTTGTATTTGCCAACATTTGCCATTTACCTACTTAGTATGTTTTTAGAAGAAAAAAGTATCTTACCTTTTCACCTATTATTTATCTATCATATTCATCGAATTTATACAGCTTATTATTATAAATAACTCTTCTGGTTTGAAAATAAGTTTTTAAAGTATTAAATCGTAGTAAAAGGTTCTTCAAAACAAAAAACAAATACTTTTTATTAGACATAAAACTTTTCAAAAGAAAAAAGTTATTTCCTCATTAATTACCCACTATCCAGTAATTAATAGGTAAATAAATAAACTTTAAAATTCACCAAGTTTGAAAGCTTTCCTTATTTTAGCAAGATATAGTGAGCCGTGATAACGTTTTATAAACAAATCAGTTGGCATTTCACATTTTTGTTCTTTCACATTTTTGTCACGGTAATTTCCAAAATTTATTGAATTAATATTATAATTATTGCAAAGTCCAACGTTTTTCATTTTCTTTTACTTCAACATAGTAAGTAAAGAAAGTATTGTAATCAGGTCAAATTTCTAATTTTGAGTTTTCACCAAATAGTGGAGGTCCTCTGTCTGAAAAAGTGGTTTTTAAAGAAAAAAAAAAAGCGAATGTGTGGCAGGGACATCGTATCAGAAGCTTTATAAGAAATTCAAGATACTATTTAGTATGTTTGACTTCACCTTTCCTCTAGTTATGTGTTTCTGGGGTTTTCTATTTGTTTCGAAAGAGTTCTAACGATTTTTTTAACTTGCCATGGTTATTAGACCAGCCAGCAACTTTTTCTTAGGACAGTTCAAAAAAGGGGGTTTTGAGGAAGAGGGTAGAAGTTAGTATAAAATAAAAGCATAACTCATTTATGCTTAGGTACTAACGAAGCCGATCGCTAAAAATTATGGAACATTTTACTTGACTTTTTATTTCAGCCAACAAGTTTTATTTGTATTATTTTAGCCAACGGATTTCACGTAAAAAATCAAAGAGAAATTTTCTTGTTTATACTAATTGCAATAGTTTACATTACATATGTTACAAAGGTACCTATGTCGCTTCTTTAAATTATATTTTAATATTTCATACGGAGTTTTGCCTGTAAAAAAGATACGTTGTAGATCTGTAGTGAAAATTAAAACAAAAATTATTTTCGAACTATTATACACATTTCTACAGCTGCTATTCTTTTCCTTTCGCCTTTTTTCTTGTATGCTTTTCTTCATCTTTCATTCCTGTTCTACAGAGGAGACTCCAAAAAAAAGTATAGGTAAACATTGCTTTTAAGCAAACCAACACTTAAGAATGATACTAAATGTTTTTTGCTAAAAAAATTGCCTACAAAAAGATATAATTTCGCATTACCTATACTGACAATTTGTTTTAAAGCTCATTGAATTTTCAAACTTATTATTTCAGTAATACCTAGTACTGAAATACTGTATGATTAAAATAAAAATATTATATTAATACGTATGCAAAATATAATACTCAAAAGGTAAAATGTTACTATATTAAGTAATACAAAGCTAATAAAGTCCTATTCACCTACATTCGACGTGGTTCTCTCTAACGAGGAAACGTCAAATGAGCCTCGTTCATTTCAATGTTCATTTCAATGTTCATTTTTTTACTAATTGCTCACATGATTGATTATATTCCTAACATAAAAATAATTTTTCTAGTGGCAATAAAACAAGGATCGACCTAAATCAATGATTGGATGATAAAAACAGAACACATCAGATTCCATTTGAAATGTTTCAACATCATCTCATCATTAATTAATAAATCGTTAATGGCTTTAAAGAAACATTTCGTAGGAAAAAGTGGTACTTGAATTTCGCTATGTGTATACTTGTAACGACATCCGAATAAAAAAGAATCGGATTTCCAAACGTTTGCATGTTGGTATAATTTCGATGTGAAGCATATGTACATAGGTATATATACATATGGAAGGTTTTTTGAAACTAAATATACATGCGATATACGTGGGCCGATTTTCAAATAAATTCACTCGTATCGTATTTAAACCACCAACAAGAGTGGTTTCATTGCAAAAAATAACATACATAAATATTTGTAGCTTTTAACCAATGCATACATACATTTACATAAACGTTACCCCGAAATATATTTTCGCTTCTGATTTGACGAATTGCACGCAGTAAAACAAAAAGCCCTACACATACGATATGATAGAGATTTTATTAAACTTTGGTTAAATATAATGAATAGACAAACATTGATAGTAAATAAATATTTAATTTTAAATTTTTTTTCCAATACAACATTGATCTATATCCTTTTCTAATAAAACCAAATGACTTTCCTTTTTCACAAAAAAGCAAATACGTTTTAGAAATACCTAAATCAAAAAGAAAACGTTTTTAGTGCATACTTTTACTAATTGTGTCATTTATCAAGGTAAACTTAATTTGGATGGTGAGATTCACTTTAATATCATGACAAATAGTTTTTGAATACGCCTCTCAAAGGAATTTCAAACAAGACTAAAATGAGGGTTGATAAATATTTGCTAGTAATTCAATTAAAAATGCTGCTGCAAAGTTTAATAAAATAGTTTTCAACAAAGTTGAAAATTTCATTTTTATTGCAAGAAAACTTTTCAGTCAAGTTCTTTTATTAACGTGATTATGTTGTGTTAGCTTGTTACCTACTCTCGGCTATTTACCCATACTATAAGTTATATAGTTTATAGTTTTCCCCTACGTAGGCTTAAACGCCTTTCGATGAAAGAAGGATTTTTTCTTCTTAATAAAAATTTAAACATATTTCAAGGATAAATAAAAATCCGTGAGCTTTAATGTTAACTTTGATGAATTATTTATAGTTTATATAGTCATTTATTATTAATTTCGTATGAAAAGTAAAAATTATTAAAAAAAGTAAAAACTAAATGGTAGAAATGAAAATAGGTTCTTTAATTATTCAAATAAAAAAAAAGTTTTTAATATAAATGGAAGGAACTTTATCCCTTTTATGTTGTTAAAACGTTAAGATACTTAATCATATCTACGTAAGTCGGCGTCAATCAAGATTTAAGGAAAAACAATTTTTTTTGTTTTATATATTTATATATATTTTATACATATATAATTCGTTGTATATATAGGTACCTACTAATTCTTAGTTCAAATGATATAACTTGAAAAGTTTCAATATTTATCATCATTTTTACATTAGCTTATAATATAAATTTAATAATCTTGATAACAGCACTTGTTCAAATCCGGGTTTTCAAATTGTCACGTACTTTTAAACGATGAAGTCTATTTTAAAATTTTAAAAGAAGATTTAAGATTAACTAAGGAGCATTATAATAATTTTTGTTTTTTGTTTTTTTGTTTTTTGGTGTTTTAAGTCACTTTAACAGCTATGGTCATATCACGACTATCTAAACACAGAAAATTTCTGTAGGTCAATTGTAATCTTAGTTCTAGGATCTTAATTCTAGGATTCAATGGGAATCGAACCCGGGCCACTTGACGCATGAAGTGGAGAGAACTACTCCTCTAGCCACTGCGCCAATAGGTGGCTCTAATTTTTGTTTGTTTGTCACTATTTTGACTTACCTTCCAAATATCCTTAAATACTTAAAAGTAGGTAGTGTAAACGATTAACATGAAACTAACGGAACCAATAAATTTTTTCGTATTGAACGAATTTTGGGCTAAAATAAATATACACAAACTATTTTGAAGACGTGAGTCTTTTATATGGCTTTCTTTTTGTAGTTTTTCACATCATAGACATTATTTACTAGGTCTGTAAGCTTCTTAGTCTCTCATACTGTTAACTGGCTATAAATTTATTTTTTAAGAACGAGATTCGCTTTTGTGTTAATCGATTTTTGTATTGCATTAAAATTACAGGTATAACGAAACAAATAGGATTTAGTTAAGATAAAAGTGTTAAATAAATTTTAAAAGTTTTTCATTGTAAGTACCTAAGTGGGGTACCTACCTACGTGAACTTTTCATACCTAAATATGTATACATTTTGCATAAGTAGGTATATTTAATACAATTCATTAACTTATGTATATCCCTATGTCCATATATTAACTAAAAGCTAGATATGTCTATACCTAAATAAAAAAAAAATAAAAATAAGTTAACATCACAATTCACAAAAAAAAAATAAATAAATATAAATTCTGAACCACCAATTTATCATATTTTTTATGTAAAATATCAAAGAGAACATCTTACAGATAAACTCGCAGGCTATAAATTTCCAGTTTTTTCTAACTTAGATTTTCATTAGTCACATTTCAAGTCAACAATATAAAAAAAATAAATACAACTTTAAAAGATCAGTTTCTCAAGAAAAAAAAAGGAAAGAAAATTCTGCAACCCTTGAAAGTTCATTACCTCGAAAATTTTTCCATTTTCAGAATACATAAACGTATTTTTTTTCCAATTCAAGACTGGAGGCTAGACGTCTCACCGAACAGCTAGAGGTTAAACAGACTCGCATTCATAGATTACGTGAAAGGACGTTAACGCCATTCCAGCATTTGAAAAGAAAATAAATAAAATGCTTTTTCAAAAAGTATCTCGTTTTAAATGAAACTTTGTTTGACAAATATCATGGAAATGTTCTCAATCAAAATAAATAAATAAATATCACATAATTATGTAATGTAAGAACTTTTTAAAAATTTATCGGTAACATAAAACTGGTCTAGTTCTCAATTACCTACATGTTATTAAACTTCGTAGAAAAATCAGAACAATATCAAGGTTATTCGTTTCTTTCTCTTAATTTATACATACATTAAATGATTTTACACTCACAAAATATTTTTTTTCAATATGAATGTTTTACTCTCTCTTTCAAAATGAATATTTAATATTTGAAATTCATATCTTAAATGATCGGTAAAAATATCTAATTTACTTTCAAAACAACTGGCCAAATTATATTATATTTATAAATACTAACAACTTATTTTTTCTTATTTAATCGAAACATATAATTATTGAATTAATTATGTGTTTAAAAGGAAATGCGACTGAGCTAAGTAAATGTTATAAGTAAGTGATTTAAACAGGAAATTGAACCATTGAATGGCATAGATTTATTTTGTCTCAGTATTACTTTTCCGGTAGGTATTTTATGTTTTTGAAAAATCTTTTTTAACTTTCAATTTATTTCTTTACAATTTTTAGAATTTCTTTACGAATTAGCTTTTAAATTTTCGGTGATTTTTTTTACCTATGCATAAAGTATGTATCTGTTAAAGAATTTCTATTGGTATTTCAATTATAGTTTTTTACGAGCAAAATAATAAATAAATAATAAATATTTGAATTATACAATAGATACCATTAGATCTTTTTTTTTTCTTTTCACCAATATCCAACTAATTCTTCTAAAATAATTCTTCGTCAGCACCTTATAGAAATAACAACTTTCTATGTTCTCAACTAGATACTAACATGACGAAGATAAAGTTCAAACTTAACTTATTGGAACTACTTTCCAATTACTTGGTGTAAAACAATAAACAATCCTTTTTAGTGGTACAAGGGTCCCATTTCATATATCAATAATACTGAATTTGATTTCTGACTAATCAGGATTTTAATGTTTTGATTTAAAAAAATACGCATTTGACAAAACACCAATAAAATCAACCCTCATATATGCATTTCACTAAACAAAAATATTCTCTCACATTTTCATGTGTAATCTCAGCCTTCGGGCTTCATATATCATGAAATGTATTAACCTCCACACTTGTAAAAAGTGTTAACAAGTCAAAGTTTTTGTGAAAATTAGATTAGAAACTGATATAAATAGGAAATATCTACATATACTTACAGCATTTGCAACATTTCACTTTAGCATACTTCAATGTACTTATAGTCTATTTTTATTGTTAACATAGATACATGGAATGTTTATATATCAATGAATCAATGGCATTTTTATTGCAGGTTGCATTGGTGCATTCTATGCATCAATTTTGGAAAAATAAAAATGTATTTAGCCCCAATTATTCAGAGTAGCTAATCAGCATTAATATAAATCAAACAATGCAATACTTAGTTCAACGTTAATTGGTCCAATACAAAATTCTAATTTATTTATATTTCAGTTATACGAGCAAATGAGAAATATTTATATATACTTCATATATTTACTGAGAAATGTTTACCACGATGAATCCCTTTGGCCCATATTTCATCAATCTATGTGTATATTTCAACATAACATCCAAATTTCAGCTCACATATAGTTAACAAATGCCAATTAAATACATATTTATACGATATTATTTAAATATACTTTAAAAAACATATATTATATTATATGATTTTTCCTTTGAAAAATATATATTAACACCAACGTAAAAAGAAGAATATGCATTTATATATACTTAATATTATTTCTGAACATCCACACATATTTATATGTGTTACACATTATGTACATTGATGCATTTACCTTTTAAACATATAGCAGTATTTACATATAGTTGGATCATACAATAACGAGTTCCATTTAAAATGATCGCTACAAGCGCACATGGTCGTGGCTATCAGATAAATATTCTAATTTCTTTCAGCAAACATATGCATTTCATAACTATTAATTACTCAAAAAAGTGCAAAATATAATGAAACGCTTTTAATTAAATTTTAATTATATGCAACCAAGTTTAATACTCTTATCTAATTATTACATGAACATAAATTAAATTACTTACTTCATACTTTTAAGTATCCGTTTACAGTTTCACAATGATTTAAGACACAACAATAGATATGCACACTAATTGAACCAATTACGCATTAATACGCACATGTAGAAAGGCTGCAATCGTCATGATTTAAAATCACTAAGTATATTACAAAATCATTTTGTTTTTACCAAGCTCAAATTCCCAAATAGAATTTACACATGCATTTACCTACTCGTAATACACTAACGAAAGTGAAAAATGTAATTAAAATTCACACAATTTACATGTTAAATATTCTTATTAAGAATAATTATGCAGAATAGTTAGAACAAAAAGTAAAATTTTGAAATTTATATTTTATATCACTAACGTTGAGATTTTCACTCTATTTAAAACACCAAATAATATTATCGTTAGTAACTTTTTCACTATTTCTTCATATAATAATTTAAGTAATTTAAAAATGTATTAGGATATTAACAATCCACGTGATCACCCATCCTAAGCAAAGATATTCCTTTACATATTTTTTTTAATTTTACAATGTCACGAAACAATGGCGCCAAGATATAGAAAAACTCAATTATTCGTGATTATTTATATGCAAATGTATTCGATTACTGTATAAATCTCACTAAATAAAACTTTATAAATTTCAAAAACTTGCAAACAGTGTGTGCAGAATTGGCGTACAATTTATGTGTAAATGAATTGTAAATTCACTGTGGTATAAATGTTATTTGCAACCGAAAAAATAAATACGTCGAAACGTGGTTTAAAAATTCCAACAAAAAGTATTGTTAGTGTTGTCCGAGCACAAGGTAGGTACGCGAGGAACTAACGAGTTAAACTCATTTTCCAAGACTAGAAACACAAGATTAGCGACCAAAGGCGGCTTCAGGGGAATGGGTATGGGTTGGATGTGTGAGTGAGTTTGATGATGGTCGTGGTCGTGGTCACCACAAAGACTTGTTTCTTCGGATTGACTCGAAAGTAGGTACTGTGCGAGGTAGAATGGCATTATTAAAATATTGGTTAATACGTACCATATAATACTGTCATACTTATGCATAAGACTTCTGATATGTGTTTCTCTTGAAAGGTGAAAGGATGGAGAAGAATTGAATGAGAAGAAATTATTACATGCAGCTAAACCTTATCAACATAATATAGAAATTAAACAAAACCAAACCTCTTAAAAAACTCGATTCCACTCAATAAACTGACTAAAAATATATGCCATATTCTTAGCACGTAGACTTCAATCGTTTTAAATTAGTAAATTTATGTTAGTAACGTCTTGAATTTTAACTTTACATAAAAATTATTTCTTATAACTCAACAAATATATTAAATGTTTTTTTTTTTTTAATTAAAAAATGTTATTTTTATGTTAGAAGTCTAACATTTGTAACTTCGTGGAAGACTCGAGAAGGCTCAATGACACATAGCATTGTTAGTCATGTGAAAATTATATGGATAATCTTGAATTAGATAAGAAGATTAAGCGAGTTATTTTATACTAAGGTAAAAATGCTTGTAAGAAGTATTATTTTTGATAAATGAAAATAAAAACTAAATTATATTAAGGTTGATTGAATTCGAATAATTTTAAGTTAAAATTGCTATCTATTTTTTCAATATCTCTTTTGTGATTTATGTTATATTATGATTACCGATATGCAATAAATGATAATGTAAATATTTACATTTCAATATTGGAAATGCCGAAGTATGAACAAATAATGAAATTGCAGTCTAAGCAAATTCACAAAAGTTTTTTTTAATAATAAAATCATTCACTTATGATTAAAAATTAAATATATTTCGATTTACCTATATTTATTTCTTTATTTTTATTTTATTTGTTTTTTTTTTTTTGAGAGTAATCTACTTATATAAAAAAAGGATAAATTTTTAGTTGTGATACAGATACATACAAAAACATTTGTAAAGTCAATAGAAAGTACCTATCTATATAAAAATATTAAAAATAAACACCAATTTGTCAATAATGTCTATTTTTGCAATGTTTGTCTTTATAAAATTGAACTAAGACCTATATTAGATTTAAAACACTGTCAATTTTACATATAAACTCATTGTTTTTAGATTCTTAAATTTCAATTAGAAATTTTTCGTCCACTTATTGACGCAGGGGTTAGAGCTGTTACTCTTCCCCTGCATGTCGCAGTGGTAGGTGCTGGGTTCGGTCCCCGCTGAATCCTAGATATAAGATTTAAGACCTAAAATTAAAATGGCCTTCAGAAATTTTCTATTTGTTGGTCGTGATTGTGACCTTTGATGTTAAAGCGACTTAATACACACACATTGTTCATAGACTGCTTTTATTCTTACAATTTAGTGTCTAAGTGTAATTTTTGGGCTTCATTTATGGTACATAAAAGGTTTTATAATAAATACTATAAAGCTATATATAAATATATTATATTATAGATTAAATCATTGGAATTTTGTATATGGTAGTAACTAAAAATGCTTGTTTATGAGCTATGAAGTTATTGCAGCAAATGAATAAAAAAAATATTTCTAAAAGTTTAACTTAATTTCAAACACTGTTCTTTTATTTTAGCTTAGTTTCGAAAAAAATTCGTCTTTCATATTTAAAACAAATGATAAAATAAGTCCACTTAGTGGCGCAGTTTCGACGCAACTTCGATCCAAAAAAGGTCTAAAACTAAAATTTTAAATTTTTGAAAAAACTGGCCTATTTTCAAAGTGCCGTAACTCAGTAACCCATTAACGTACAGAGCTCCGGGTGGGCTTAATTTGTAATAAATTTTATGCTGTTAAAAAACGTGCAGAATAACTTTCGATACCGAGCAGAATCTGAAACAAGTCAAAAATTTTCACGGTTTTTCTTCAATAAAAATTTTTCCACAACTTTTTGGGAGTTGCAAACTTGATGAAATATAGCCCTAATGGGTCCAAACAACATATTAAAAAATCAGAGATACATCATGTTTTGCGAATTTAGCTATTTTTTATGTCGATTTTGACTGGCCTATATAGGCTTTGAAAAATAATAATATTAATTTTGGCGATTCTGTTAAGGACATTGGGATAAAGTTATTAAAGAATACAGACTAAAAAACTAAGGAACTAAACTAAGATACAACTCGAGAAAGTACTGCGATAGGCAGAGCAGACCGTTTTTGTAGTTTACGTCTCTTGAAATGTGCATCAAATTTACAGGAAGTTTTGTTTTTTTTTTAATTATAAAGGTGTACCATATCAAGAATTCAAAATACATGCGCAACACAACTGAATAATCTGAAAATATCTGAATACGTACATATTTTAGTTATTTAAAATTATTTATATTTGTTATTAACAAAAATTTAACAATCAAAGTGAAGGGTTAAAAAATTTATTTTAAATTTAAAACAATTAAATAATTTTTGTTTGTTGAATGTTAAAAATCGGAATTTAATTTATAACTTTGATACATGAACCACACAACTATACCTGAATATAACGAAAAAGCAAGAACAAACGATTTTAAATTTATATTCATAGTTAAGACAGGACAACGTCTGTCGGGTCCGTTATAACATATATAAATCGGCAAAGGTTTGCAACTCAGTACCGATTAACTATTAAACTGTTTTATTTTTTCCGCCAAGTCCACTTTATGTTAACTAATCTTAATTGAGACCTATCTAAATAGTTCATAATTTTAAGTTTTGCCTTACTGTAATTATCTCCCAACTGGCTACCTACTGTTAACGAAGAAGGAGTTGTTATTAGTCTCTAAATTTTGTTTCTTTTTATTTAAGACGATCATTACCTTTCAATCTCTTTGCCTGCAATGTTCTATATATTTTAGAGAAACATTTTAAGCGCTATGCATTTAATTTTACCCATTGCTCTTTATGAATTTTTCGATGATAAACTTAAATTTAAATGTTATTTATTATCAATATTTATGGTAGTTATTGAATAAAACGTTTTCTGAACCCACTATTAGCAGACAAGCTAACAATCAGGCAAAACAACGTTTGCCGGGTCCGCTAGTAATTTTATATAGATACAAAACAACTTTAACTATTAAAAAAAAATTAGGTCAGATGGTTGAGCTTTTTATCGACATTTAACATTTCAAGTATAATACTAACCATAATTTTTTATTTTTAGATGTTAAGCACAATAAAATAGCCTCCAATGCATCAAAAATATTTTGTTATTAAATTGATTTCACATTAATTCATTGTTAGGGGAGTTTTGAAAAGTTATAAATAATTTAATATTTTAACAATTACAACTGTTTTTAATGATATGAGTGTATTACTGAGAATAAGTAAAAAAAAGTAATTTGTAGGGCCTTTTAATTTTAATTTCTTTTATGAACAAAGCCAATTATAAGGATAAGAACAGTATAATTTCTTCAAATCTAGGGTATTAATTATTTCGAGAATTTTCTTTTTTTGTATGTAATTATCAAAACAGTATCAAGGTATTTTGAATCGCAATTTTCTCTCTAAGATCTTGTTTCTTGTTTAAAGCTAATTTTTAACAGACGTTATACATATTGCGCCTAAAGTGGTTAATGAGTATGGCGGCCCTGTCTGCAGACTTCTCTGTACATAAATAAATCTAATTTATACAGTCTGTATATTTTACCAATTATGATTTGAATATTTAATTAATCAGAACACGCAAGGGGTAAAATTCCCGTCGCTTCACTTATAACAGTACTCATTTAAAATAATTCAATGAAATGAAACGGTTTCACATCGTAATCGTAAAGAATTTTTATCTGAAGCATATATTTTTGCACGCTTGTTAGAAATCGAATGATCTAATTAAATGATGCCCATCTACTTTACCTATTTAGGTTTATAAGCTTAATAGAAAGTAAATATGAAAAAATGTTATAAAACTATAGTTGACTATATTAGATGCTCATACCCATCATTGTTTCCTCATTTTTAATTAGTTATTTAGCTTTTTATAAAGCACCAATTTTTAAACACCACTGTCTATATATAGCGTAATATTTATTTGCGAATTTAAATTAACAAAAAATTGTTAAAATATATAGATATGCTTTTCAAGAAATTACGAATATATATATAGGTTCACGTTATGCTATGAAGATAAAGTGACAAACATGTTTTTGAGTAATGCGATAATTTTTACGTACCTAATAACATATGTGAAGAGATACAAATAAAATATTGTCGGCACGAAAACTTTGCAAATGACTAATATTAAGAAATCTAAGATTGGCTTTAACAAGATCTAAATAATTTATGTTTTACATTCAATTCAAATTAGCAAACTCATAATTAAATCATAATTGCAAAGCTTTGCTTATAAATACCATCGACATTGATTTTAAATACAATCATGCTTTGAAAGAACATATTTTTATGTTAATTTTTAAATAGTCAAATGTTTAGAATTTATCTTCTTCCATCATCTGAACTTATCGTATATTTTGCGTTGTATTAATAAGAATTACTAATTGTAAGTAAACTTTTAAACGAGCTAATATTTTTAAAATTGTAAACATAGTTTATTTCTACTAAGAACTATAAAAATTATTTTTGATAAGTGTTCTATGAATTTCCAAATACAACTAATAAAATATATTTGAAAAGTTTTTACATTGTTTTGATATTTGTAAGAAAAAGATAAGAAAGTGTTATTTATTAGAATGAATCAGTTAGTTGCTTAAGAAGTAAATATTTCAAAATTTTTTAATTCTTTTTTTCCAGGAAATGAAATGAGTCTCTTTTAATCATTATCTATAAATACAAACAATTATGTAAGTAACACGATATTAAATTTTTTGTTTTCACATCTTATTGTCAGTCTAACAGAGAAACAATATCTATAATCTATAGTATCTACATAGCCAGTTTTATATATTATTTTATAAAATGAATTATTATATTTAAGAGTATCAAATTTTTAGAAATATTATTGTCTGTAAATAATTTTTTATCTCAGAAATGTATTTCAATACTGTTTCAATACCTAGATTTAAAATATCATTGAAAAACAACTTATTCTTGTGACGATGTATTATTATATTTATTAACTGTATGTCTAAATAATTTGTCTATGAATCACTTTTTTAAAATTATATTAAAATCATAATTTTAATTAATAAGAGGCCTAGTTAATTTTTCTTCGGTCATATATTTACCATGTGTTAATAGTAGCTAATTTTAACTTAATAATTATTGATTCAATAGGACGAATTTATTGTTTAACATAACTTCAATTTCATTGAAACCAAATTTTGATTACGGTACAATACCAACGAAAAATATACGAAACCAATTAAGTACATCATTAAAATAGAAATAAATAATTAATTTAATTACGTAATAAAACTAAGATGCTCTCTAACGTTTACAGCAGTTCATAGTTTGTTGTCTCTCAAACTAACAGCAATAATATTCAAAAGTAACTAACGATTTTACGAATGATAAATTAATTAAACCATTTATCAAAATCGATATGGATTCCGATATCCTTAATTTCAGCCAATTCCAATTGAATATATGTACCGTCGTAGTATATGACTTCCTAATACCCTATTTCTCATTTCACAGATTGTCGAGCAAATTAATAGCTCTTCATATGCTTGATTAGCCACGCGTCGATTTAATGTAAACATATTCAAATTTACAGAGCCTAATACGATTCGAGGTGATTTTACTTCTTGTAAATCCAATTTACTTGAAAATTTTCAAGAATAAAACGAATGTTTTACTCTCGATTTCGTTAAAATTGAACATATCACTTCTTATATGGCACATTTCTATTTTACGTTTTATGATAATTTAGCGAAACGAATGTGATATTGTATTTTTCAAACTTAAAAATGAAAGTAATAAAACTAAAAGAAATGAAGAAATTTTTTGTGAAGATGAACCAATAAATTAAATGTTAAACGTTGTAAATGTTATAATTCAAATGCTTTGTCTTCATGCAATGAAATTAGGTAGGTACCCTATTCATTATTGAAATATTGATTTTTCCAACTTTTTAGGAATTATTTTAAATAAATATTTTTCACGTTTAATACATCAATATTAGTTGGTAAACGTATTCTTATTATATAATAAGGTCTCATTTTATGATTATTTTTTTTGTTAAATGCGTATAATGAAGTAAAAATGTGTATTTCAAGATTATGAAACTTTTCGTTGTTGAGAAAGTAAAAGTTTACAAGAACTTTTACGTGGGTAATATTGCAGAAAAGAAATTATATTCAACTTGTTAACGATCAAATGAACTGGAACAATGTAAAAGTGGATCAGATTCATTATTAAAGCCATAAACCTGTATAAAACAAAAAGAAGTATGTACACCACATCTATTTTATATCGTTTCAGGTTTGGCAGCATTTTTTTTCTACAGCTTTAAGTAATAGAAACTTATAGATAAATACAATAAATACAAGAAACCTTATACTTTGTCATAATGGAGCGATCACGCTTCTTTACCTACTTACCTGGTAGCTGAATGTTTTTTATTGGAAATATAAATAAATATATGTAGGTACGTAAGTAACGTCTCTATAAGTTAAAAGTATGCAATTCCCGTCCATTAAAGTTCTTTGCTCTTTAATACAATAAACTTATATAAAAACATTTTTTAAAACAAGCTTTTAATTGAATGCTCTAGAAAGAAAAAAATAGCTTTGAATTAAATTAAATCTATCAATTTATAACATGTTACATTTTATTTGAGATAAAAGCTTGTCGCGAAATTTAAAAATATAACCTACATGTTTAATATTTAAAACAAAAGTATATTTGGTCGTAGGCCACTGTAAGATATTTTTATTTCTAAGTATTTTGATAATTTTAAGTAAAGATATAGGTACTTCAATATTCCTCAAATCCAGTATTATCTTTATTTTAAATACTTCAAAACATTGTTTTTATATCATACTTAAGAAAATTGTTCGTCGTATGAAAACGTTGGTAATATTAAACATTCTTCAAATTCACACATATCTTTAATTATTCAACAATGAATAGATCAAAAATATTTACTTTTTGATTATGATTTTATTTAGAGTATCGTCATGGATATACAATTATGAAAACACTAAAAACTACAATTTAAAATGTGACTGGTGCAAAAAAAAATATAAAAATAAAAAAAAATAGTAAAATAATTTCCAAAAAATTAAATAAATTAAAATTTTACGAGTTAAAATAAAGTCATTAAAGAAGTGTAATTAACGTTGTATTACAATTTTTATTTTGCTAATTAATTTGAAATCTCTTACAAATGGCTGGCGAATTTTATTGTGCTATTCCCAATTGTTCTTATTATGATGAAAGGGTAAAAAATATAGATAGTGCAGAAAACATATTTTGTACCGATGAATGTGAGGAATACTTTGGAAATCCAAAGCCACCTTCAATTAACCCAATTAATCAGATGGAATGCGGACGTTTTAACTGTAAAAATTCCATACCACCATCAGTAATATATGATTGCCCTGGTGTTTGCTGCAGCGAAGATTTTCCACAACCTAATTTCAAACTCGAGTTGAAGCAAGCATTTGAAAAACCAACACCCTGCTGTACTTGTACCAAACATCAAAAAAAGTAAGAATATCATAAAACCAAACTAAGAAAATGCTAGTTTTCATATTTTGGTTTAAATTGTTTATTTTTTGTCAAAGGAAATATTCACAAATTGATAAGTGGGATTTAACAGCTCCATTTGAAAATACATTTAAGGAAAGGGCTGAAAAACGAGAACGTATAGAGAGGAAAAGAGAAATGGAAAGAAACCAATTGTTAAATCAAATGCGATCGAAAAATAAAACCAGATGACAAACAATATACATTATGTACATATTTTAGATATTTATTAATAATATTCGTCTAATGACTAAAATAATTATGATTTCAAACCAAAATAACTACATTTCATTTAATTAGGAATTTTATTGTTTGATTTAAAAAAATTTAAACTGTTTAAAGAGTAATCATTGTGGATTACAATTTTAGAAGCAGTAAAACTCGATTCAATACTTATATATAAGTATGTACAATATACTACCCAACGAAATCTGTACCTAAGAAATTATGCTTACCATACTTTAGAAAGCCTTACAACCAAGTAGTTAGTTACGGTTTCAACTTTAAGAAAAATTTAGGAACTTTAAGGTAAGTTCAAGTAGGTAGTTTTATGATTTATAGTAATATACGATACATTGATGTTGTATAATAAGATCCTAATAATATTTTAACTAAACTTTTGGGTTAGTTTATATTTGTATTATAGTTTATCACAACCAATTTTGCTAATAAGAAAATTATCATTAATTTTCCAATTATCTTAAAGTTAAATATTCAATCACAAAAGTGTTATTAATGAAAAAGACAAAGTAGCTGTATATATACACAAAAACTGATAGAGATTACAATTTTCAAACAAATTAAAACGTATTTATTTAGACTTACCTACATCATTAATCAGTTACATAATTTCCAATTATTCAGAATATTTTCTGTTTTTCTATTTCAGATTTGTTTTCTCAGGTATTTAACAACAGATACAAAATATATTGATATACAAATAGTAAGCTATTATTAAATGCAATTATTTCACCACAACCATATTTTATTCCAAGGTAAACCATAAGAGAATAAATAAATCATTTTGAATATAATATCCAGCTAGCTAATGCATACTTCTATGATTGGATTGTCTTGTTTCTATTGATACAATATTTGTAACTCAACATTTAGTTCAGTAAGATGCCAATAAATAGGTATTAAAAAGAGTAGGCATTTCAAATCAAGCATAAGTGTATAAAAGTTATCGAGTAAATATTACGAAAGGGAAATTCTAATTTAAACGAGTTAACTTCTTTAGATCGTTATTAAATTGAAGATGTTTCTTTTACTGAAACTTTCTAATTTTTTCTTCGAAGCTTATTTAAAATATTTTTTTTCGTAATTCTCCATTGTGCTAAGATAATAAGTTAAAAAAATAACTAATTGTAAGATTACCTTCCTCCTTTATGAAACTCAATTTTTTTCACTATACTGGTATTGTTTTAAGTTTAATGCAATTTTTTTAATTAATGAAGCATGAAATTACAGCATCCTTAAAAAGTCCTTAGATATTGTTACAAACTTTGTCATCATGCAAGATAGACTTCGTTCCAAAACAAATTTAAAAGAATTGTGTGATGCATTTATATGTGCAGTTAATGCAAGAACGTATTCATTTTGAATAGCAATTTAACCAAGTAAGTTTAGTAGTATTATAATAGTTTAAAGTTATTTTAAATGTGGTATAGTTTTGTGACAAAAAAACAAGCTTTTTACTATATTTTTATTCGTTAGTTGTATCAGTAATTCAGCAACAAAATCTTTTTTCTAAAATAAATTTCTTTTATTTTGTTTGCGAATGCTTGGAAAAAATAATGGCTTTAGTATATTTTGCGGCAATAACAAAATTACATCCATTTTAATACCAGAATATTACATTACATTGGAAATATCTTTTTGTGATTAAATAAATAATGAACTTACTAGAGATTGTAGCATACTAATAACGTTAGTAAAAGTTTTTTTTTTCAGATCATAACAATTTATGTATTTTAGCTAATTCATCCGTTAGCCTTGATTGGAATCGTGAATCTTAAAAATCGAAATTTTTCTTAATTTATTATAAACACAACTCGACAATTGCAATAGCAGATTATTACTCAATTCGTAATTCCATGAGAAGCACATAAACTTAAAAATACTTGAAGCGATCAAAGTTAATACATAATCGTTTTAAACAGTCATAATGAATTAGTTTGTTTATAATTATCGCGATTTCTTATCTAAACTACAATTTCATTCCTTTAATAACTTACATATACTTAATAGGGTATATACATACATACAAAGATTTGAGTGATAAGTCCTTTAAGATGAGGTAAGATTTTACTCATTTTCCACTCCTTATTCAAACTACGTGCAAATATACTTATACATATCTTCTGAATGTTGTATGCCAGAAGCGTTGGCGTATTTTATTTAAAAATTTGCAATGCAAAGTAGATTTTACCTTTACACATTTCTCATCTATTCCGGGTCGTCTAGGTAGGCTCTAGGACGGACCTAAACATTTGTAGTGGTGAAAGACACTTCCATCGCCGTCGTTTGGCGTAAATCCAAACAATGGCTTATGCCAAAGCTATACCAATTCACGTTAAGAAGAGTTTCATATTCAAATGCAAATTGGTTTGACTTTCGTACGTAACTAACATTTATTTTACATTTTCTGTGAAAAATATATTTTCAAATACAGGAAATCTCTTAAGAATATGAAAATACTTTCAAAGTATATTTGGGTGAAGAAAGTTAAATTAAAATAGGTACCTGTCTTTGTAAAAGGTATATGTATGAGACACACATAAAAAACAATATAATTTTACAGTAGGTACCAATTCTATTTTAATAAAATGTTTACTTTAAATAACAAAAATAACCCCAAGCATTAATTAGTGGTATTGTAAGTGATTTTAATGTTGGTAGGTGTTTACTATAAGAAACTTAACACGTAAAAAAATAGTATGTAGAGTAATATTAACGAATAAAATGAAAATGCTTTCATACGTTTCTACATGTAATCAGCCTTGAATACTCAAAAATAAATTGAATTTATATACTTAAAGTTATTTCAAGTACTACCAAGGTTCTTAATTAAAAATTTAATAGTTATGTAAGTAATTTAATAATTTTATTATCTAAATTAAATATTTTAATTAATACATATTCTCTATTTATTGTCGAGTTATTCTTTGTTGATTTCCATCGCCGTATTTAATTCCTTAGTATAATGTTTGTGAGTACTTTTTAGGCTTCATTACCAAAATGAGTTGAAAAAAACTACTTCTTCATTGTTCACCTTGTTGAGTATGATTAATAGTCTTAATTTGAGAGTTATTTTATTTATTTTTTACTTTGAAAATTAAATAAGAAAAATTTTTAATAAACTAAAGTAAAGTAAAGCGAGTGAACCATATAGGATAGCGCATTTATTTAATATGCAAATTATTATTTAATATTTAAATATATCTTTTTGCTTACATTATAAAAAATCGAAAATACTCGTGGAAGGTAGAAATGTTTGCATATTTAATAAACTTTAATCGCTAGTCTTTGTTTTTGTACTTTGATTTCGATAGATAATAAACATAGTAATCAGATGAATAATATTAAACATAAGGATTTTAAAAGAAACATAGCACAGATCACTAAAATAATAAAAAAATAAATTTATAAAATATTTTAACCTAACCGAAAATGGAGCGATACATAATATATGTCAAGTTGATAAACCCCACAATTTTCGAATATCGCAAAAGAATATCTGAAACTTATTTTGAGTAAAAATCTTATATGTATCTTAATTATGACATTTTGCCTCAACAATATTACTCTTTATGTACGTGGTATTACACGTTATCTGCTTTTGTATTTACGATACAACGTACATGGATATGAAGGCTTTGAGTTAGCCAGCAAAGTATGCATAAAGTTTACTACCGCAATTTTTTTTTTACTTTTACTATTAGGTATATAGTACAGGAAGTATTCTAACCGGGCCGAATTTTCGAATTCGAGCTTTCACCAGAAATACATGTTTTGAAGTCCCCTGAGTTCATAAAATGGTTTTTAGAAACATGGCTGTGTGTGTGTGTATGTGTGTGTGTGTGTGTGTGTGTGTGTGTGTGACAGGTATATCGTATCGAAAGCTTTATCCGAATTTCACCAAACTTGGAATTTGACCTCCATATTATACCTAGTTATGCCGCGAAGCTTTTGGTTGAAATCGGTTAAGCGAAAGCTCTACTTTGTTCTAGGAGATTTAGAGCTTTTTCAATTTTTTTTTCGAAAACGTCTCAAACGATTTTCTTTAGACTTACCATAGTTCTTAGACTCATAATTGGCTACAACTTTTATTTAAAATTTTTCTTGGGAAAATTTGAATAAGGACGGTTCTGGGGTGAAGGTTGGGAATTCGTATATGTTATAAGAATGCAAATGAACATTACTTCTATTTGAAAAACAAGACTTTATTGTTATTTCAATAATTCATTGCATAATCACATCTAATTGCAATTAAATTATCATTTCTTTAGTAAGTAACCATTAAGATGACATTTTAAAAGCAAAAAAATTAGCAAGTAAACATATTATGCATGTATTAAATAAACCATCTTCTACCAATGGCATCAATAAATTTAAAAGTAAAGATGGATAAATAATTTAATCGTTTATATAAGATAATGACCAAATTGTGGAACAAAAAATAAAACATATTTCACACATTGCTAGGGGCTCTATGTGGGTCATTGCATTATTTGCACTACATTAACGGAGTTTCATTTTCCGGAACATATAACTTTTACTTAATATTGCGTCGAATCATTGTTTCAATGTGACAAATGGCCATAAAACGTAACTTATAGCTCAGCTTATATACGACCACTAAGAAAACTAGTTTCTTTGTTATCAAATACATGTCAAATATCTTTTAGATTTTATTTTTTTTTGCATTTGAAACTTTTAATCGAAGTCAAAAAGATATCCATTAAATATTTTTTTCATAATAATAACGATCTTTTTAATTAATTTGTGCGGTGTCCTTGACCACAAAATGCATATTCGTTCGATGTTATGAATGTGAGAAAATATGAAGTAAATTGTTTTTAATATAAGTTCATGGAATTTATATTCGACTCATCTTCTTACCGGTCTAGTGGACATTGCTTGGATCACCGACGCGGAACCGCACGTTATTACTTACCGGAAACAGCCACAAATCCTCCCACATGACGTCACTTTATGGAGCTACTTACTACTGACGATAACCTTTAAAAATGTCTTCTTAGACTTGATCAACTTATGCAATATGTCATTGTCAATAAAACGTTTCTGTTGGAATTTTAATATCAGATATTGCACTTATTGCGACCATATGCAGATTGTGCAATTTATATGAAAAAAAAAATATCAGATAAATAATTTCTTACCTTTCTTCAAAATTGAATTTTAAATATTTTCTCTCTTGTACTATTGTCATACAATTATTACAGATAGTTTAAACGTTTACGTTCAAATATAAAATTCCATTTGTTATAAAACGATGCAGTTTCAAAAAAATTCCTTTCAGATTTTGCAATACGAATTATATAAGTAAACCTCTACAAGTCTACAGGAGTAAGAAATTTTGCATTGTTTTATTTGAAAGGAAATCGTTTACGTAATAATTAGCATAACGAGAAGTTTATTATACTTACGAAGTAATTTTAAAATTAATAATTTAGAGTTGGGTATATCTTGCATGATTTTAATGATTTTAATTAAAACCTTATTTAACCACAATTTTTGTATAGGTAAATATATTACATATAACAACTTCTTACTCATACCAAATGTTCTCACGAAACAACATTTAAAAAAATGTTTTAACGCTAAAAATTTGTTTCCATACATAATATTGCAGAAAATATTGTAACTAATTGAACACTAAATTCTCTAAATATTTAATATAAATATTAATATATTAATATATTTTGATTAAATATTTTCAAAATATATAAGCTACATTAAAATGAGTCTTCTTTCTCATTGTCCAATACCATAAAATATTAAAATGTGTTTATTGAATCTTCTTCAAATGGTAACTTTGAAAATGAGTAGGTACAGTATAAAGTGTCAAGTGTCAAAAAGTCACCTAAAGGCAATTTTAGTAAGAAACTAAAATATAGTAAAAAAGTAACAAACAATATTAACAAATTTGACGGCACGTTCTCTAATTTCATTCTAAGGAACAACAAAGTATTTTTTGCCTTAGGAAGCATAACGCGTATGTATCTATAGGTTTGTTTCATACGTTGAAGCCAAACACGTCCACTCAAGACAAAGAGCAAGGCACACTGATCAAGAGACAAGAGTGAGTGAAGAAATGTTTCAGCTCTCAGCCGCTTGGCCACATTAGACCGAGAGTCGAGCTATGTACGTACGTTTTCGTGACAATCTCGTATTTCGACACTGGTTTGGAGATGTTTAAACACCGCAAAACTGGTTTAAAATTAGGGGGCAGTTCTTGCTTTATGTTTTTTACTCACTCTTGTCTCTTGGTCAATATGTCTTGTTCTTTGTCATTCAGTGGACGTGCATGAACATCATCAAATGGACAAGAGGAACAAACGTTTTATAGAATATATGTATGCATATGTACATACTAAATATCGCTACCTCAGTGCAACAATGAGATATCTCAAAAAGTCTAGTTTTGAGATAATGCATAAAGTAACTTTTATGCTCCATCTTTAAAAAGATTATTTCTAGATTTGTTAAGAGAAATTCTATTATTTCAAAAGCTTAATATGTCTAGTATTATCTAAAAGAGTAGGATTTTTTTGGTCATTGAGTGAAGCTTTATACTCATGGGTGTTAATAAGGGGGAATCCTTCTTGTATTAGTGAGGGGCATTCACTGAGAACGTGGGTGACTGTCAGTGCTATATCACATCGGCCGCAGTGTAATAAA
Organism: Sisyra nigra; assembly: GCA_958496155.1. Lineage (NCBI taxonomy): Eukaryota > Metazoa > Arthropoda > Insecta > Neuroptera > Sisyridae > Sisyra > Sisyra nigra. Next base: position 27,425,155 of record OY292313.1, read on the forward strand.
AAGCTTTAAAAAGTATTTAAAGAGTGAGTATCTATTAATTTAAGAATTAAGAAATTAGTTATAGAAATTTCTATTCACACACCTTTAAAACACTCACGTTTTCAAGATAAACTTCAAGACAAATCTAAGTGTTAATTTAGATACCTAATTCACATTTCTAAGAATTCTCATTTACAAATTTCAAAATAAAATAAAAAATAATAATAATTCGTACCTTAGAATGAAGACAGGAAATGTTTTTCTAGTAAAAATTAATGCATATCGTACAATCGTATCATTCCCATCCGAAAGAATTATGAGTAATAATTCTCGTGAGAAGACAAAAGCAGAAAGAAAAGAAAAAAAATGTACTCGATTGTTTCATATAAATTATGTTTTATCTATTATCGAAATAGAATAGATCTTAAGAAAATTAATTTTTAATAAGATGTAACTAATATTATGTAAGTATATCAAGCTGAATACATTTATTTCTTTTCAAAGTAACCATAGATGTATTTAATAATGCTTAAGTAAGTATATCATATAAGTATTTAATGCTCATAGAACCAAAAGATGCATTTATAAGTTGATGTGTGATATATTGACTTGTTGACTTGATAAGCAGATTGAAACATGCAAGTGCTATAATATTGAATAAATTCTTGTTTGCCAATTAGCAAATATTTTTCAATTAGTTCAATTATTCTCTGAATGTTTCACCACACGATGAAAATGAAAAAAAATATCATTAAATAATATAATTTATATTTCCATTCGTTTATTAGAGCACGTAAACTGCATAAAACAAGCACTATTTGTATGGGTAATTAGTATTTCACAAAAAATTAATGCAAATAAAAGAAGAGCCTGGATAAAAATAGTATTATTTCCATTGGGTATTGTGTGATAGATATAGGTACCTATATATTGAGGTATGTAGGTACAATGTACATAAATATCAGCGACAAATCACAAATGTTATACCTAAGTAATAACTATGTATGTAGGTAGTAGGTACTATACTCTATAGGTACTTATTTCATATTTAATTTGGCTTAATAAAATCAATACGATGAGTTTTAAAACTGATTCAATTGAAAAGTAGAGCAAGTTGGGTCTTCTTCTTAGAAAAATTTAGTTTTATTACCAAGAACCCATGTGAAAACGAAAGAAATAATGTAGTACCAGGTTATCAGGTAGGTACTTATTCATTTATGACTCCGCACAAAACAGTGAAATTTCCATTTCTATTTCAAGGGAAGATATACAGTAGATATAGTATTTTTCCCTTTTATTTTTATACGAATTCATTGTTTTACTGTTTTTATACTTCCGAGTTACCAAATTTACTTTCCACCTTTTTCGAACAATAACTATTACGGCAATAAAGTTTTATTACGTCATAACTTAAACAAGAAGTTTGATGCAATGTAAACAATGGAACTTCCTCAAATAAATATAAGATTATCTACGAGTAACTATGTTTTCATGAAAAATATTCTAATTAGATACTGTTTTGTAATTTTTAGCTTTTTAGTATTATTTGCATATTTGTTTCCAATAATTATTTATTTCAAAATCGAAAGAATAATACATATATAAATTAAGTTATTTATTATGTATATAGTTAATAAGTATAAAAAATTTTAATAGCAAATTAAAATCAGAACTTTAAAATATTACCGATAATTTAGAAGTTGACTCACTAATTATTACCTACTTTACATCCATGAACATCCATAAGTATAACAACATTGATTTGGAATTAATCATTCGTTTGATGAATAATTTTGCTTTGATCATTTGACTGAATTCATAACTACCAACAAAACTTAATCCTATAGATATATGTACTACATATATACAACATTATCTACATAATATGTCAGATACAATATAGGGACATACATATGTACATATACATATTACATATACGAACAGGGACGGATTTAGGGTGTAACTTAGTGGGGGGTCACTACCGGATGGTGTGGGGATACCCCCAAACGCGGGGGGTCCGGGGGTCCTCTTTCGGAAATTTTTTGAAAATGCATCTCTCTAAAACTTGTTTTAATGTGTTTCTTGGCTAAAAATATACCTAATAGATTTGTATGTTGTGCTATATATTTAGCAGACAACCTGTAACAACCTGTAATAGAAATTTAAGAAATTCAACGATTAGTTGTATATTAGTTGTAGTTAGTATTGTCAATTCAAGAAAGTTAAGATAACTTTATAATATACCTCATGAAACAGAGAAGTTATTACGAATTGGCCTATAATTCAATTTTGTTACTTTGCTTAAAACAAGTGGTACCTCAGTTAAGAAAGAAAGAAAACGTTATTACGTATTTATTAGACAGTTGAAATGCAAGAAAAGCTTGGTAGGGGTAATGACCCCTGTGACCCCTCCCCTGAATCCGCCACTGTATACGAACCTATTACCTATCGTAAATTGCTCAATTTGTTCAAGTTGTTAGCGGTTGGAAAATTATATGGATATGTTTCATAAAACTTTTTTAAACCATAAAGTTTTAAAACGGCTTCAGTTTATCTAAAAATTGTAAAATAGAAACTGTTACCTACTTATCAAAAACTTTTCTGTAGTTATTCATAAATTAATTAAATAAAAAAGAACGGAAGTGTTTAAAAATAATAGACTACTTATATAATTTTTTGTGACTAAAAATTATAACGACCAATATTATTATGCACTGAATAGAGCTTTTCTGGTAACGCAAATAAAATCAGACTCACTAAAAATGTTATGCCCTCTTATATGATTAAAACAAGAATTTTCTTTCTCTTTTCGTTTGACGTTTTTCATGAGATGTTTAAAAATCGTTACTATTGCACGCAATTAGGATGAAATTATAGACTAATCTTTCTCAAACTTTTTGATCTACAACTCCTTTGTGTATTTAAAAAGTTTATAGAATCTTTGTAATAACATTTTATGTACCATTTTAAATTCTAAAAGGTAACTAAAAGACTATCAACTACACTCTTATTCAAACTCTCATACATTCATAAAGATGCCCCGACAAATCTTGATTCAGGGCCCATCTAGAGCAAGTTATGCCACTGATGGAAAGATATAAGTATTATATAATTTTTTATCCTTACATACTTATATCTAATCCTTATAACCACTTTAAGATCTTATCTGACGTATTTTCTAACAAATCATATCCAAGAATCGAAAAATTGTTTAGCGGACAGAATATGGAGAATGACTTATGATAGATGGGTATTTTCTTTTCGTAGAAGTGGTTTTTACACATGGAGGACTTAAAGGAAAAACAATAAGTAGGTATATTTTTAAATTTTAAAAGTTCTCAGAAAAGCAACAACAAAAAAAACAAATTTTCGTTTTTTATGCAGTAGTAGGTAGATATAATTTTATGCATCAGTATAATGTCCCCTGTTGCAATTAATAGTAAGGTTAAGGAGCTTTTTCAACGCCATAAAGTGGCACCAAAAACGAAAAATCAGTAAAAATGGATTAATACCTATTTTCACCGGAGCCTTTTACTTCCTTTTCCTTTACTGATTATTAACTAGGCACCTTATTATGAAAATGATGAACTAAAAAGCAAATAAGAGATTTTATATCCTACCTATTAAGCACACGTTTACCATAAGAGCAAATTGGTTAAAGAATTTCTACTAAATCACACAGATCTGGCTACTGGACAAAAACTTCACTCTCTCTTGAAAATTTTTTTTATGCAAAAAAATAATAGTGCCGATTTAGACATATGGCATTTAACTATGGCTTGCCGACTCTGCCAGCAAGTAAAATATCAGGACTATAGAAACAGAGAATAGACAAAGAGAATGTGCGATATATTCTAGTGTTAGACAAAATCAAAAAATAAACTAAAAAGGGTACAATACTGCTCTATTTCGGGTTTGCGGACTGCAATATATACGCAGCCCATTAGATTATATTGCAGCATCTACTGTTACGCTAATGAAACGACAAAATGAAGTTGGGGTTACGTAAGAAATGAAGCAGATTTTGAATTTTTTGGACAGCAAAACTAACAGCCCTCGTCATTTGATTTACAAGTTGAACAAAGATGGGTATACATTTCGTTCGTACTATAAAGTATAAACGACCACAGCGAACACATTTGAATTTTTCATTGTTTATCTATATCTATTTTGTCATTTTTATACTTTTATATTAAAAAAATATCATCATACATGGCAAATAAAGAAGATTTTCATTATAAAGTAATTAGTAAATTTATATATCAAAAAGATCGAAGATTTGAATTCTAACTTAAACAAAAATTTTAGATTTTGGAATTAATGTATGTAGATGTAAATAATTTTTATAATTTTTTTTTCAAAAATTCACAATTTCGCCACCACAAATTCACATTAGCCGCCACTGGATAATGCCTATAGGTATGGATAAAGCTGAATTTGTACTGTAAACAAAATAGTAATAATTGGATTTACAAATGATGGAAACAAGGAATTGAAACAAAAAATAAAAAATTTGAAAAGACGTAGTATAAATAGTTTATTATTTTGGCAGTTATACAAAGTCAGTATTAAAATTACAGCGAAAACGACTTACATTTACTTTAATACGAAATCAGTGCTTTTTTGTTATATTTATGATTTTGTTTCACTAACTGTATGAAATGCATTCAATACACAATATATGTTTAAAATACGCAACATATGAAAATTTTCTAATGATTTTATCAAAAATGAACACAATATTCAAAAAAAAAAATTAAGTTAATGTTTCACTTTCTTGTTTTTGAATTATTTACACACAAATAAATTGTTTAATTTTTGTACTATAAACTCGTATGATTTATCATTTCAAATCATACAAGTTGTGTTTCGTAAATCAATTTTTTTAAAAATAATGAAATAATATTTACATTTTGGAAATTATATACAGAAAAATCTTTAATTGCACAGTTTAAACATAAATAAAATTGTTTTAAAAACTAAAGAAAAACTCTTAATTTATATTATGTATACTTATTTTAATTAAGATAGTTATTATAAAATGTTGCAAAAAATTTACAAGGTAAAAATTATATTCTTTTTAATATTCGATTATGTACGTAAAAATACCATAAGTCGAATAAGTGATTATAAAAATTTAAAATAAAACGATGAAAATCCCACATTTCAAAAAAAAAAAAAAGGAAAAACTCTGTTTATTATATTAAATTCGTTACTTAAAAATATTTAAAATAATACAGATTTGACATGTTTTGTACACTTCTTATTGTTTAGGTTGTTCTTTATCGACACGCATATCATCAATCTTCGCAACAATTTTTAAAGCTGGTCCCAGTTTCATGGCCATAGCAGCCATCAAGTGATCCTCTTTCAACAACATGAGAGCTTGACCGTCAATTTCCTGAATGGCGAAATCTTCAGCATAATCTGAACATCCAGGCAAATTTCGAATGAATTCACAAACTTGTGTCACCTGTAAAAACATAATGTTTAATATCTCGTTCTGTTAAGACTCAAAAAAATTTAACTCACCGTCCATTTCAGAGGATTAACTTTAGGTGTGGAATCGCCATTTGAATTTTCGTCGACATCCTGGCGCATTTCTGGTGTTTCGGATGGAGATAAACTACTTTCTGCTCCTGAGGCAGTTGAATCTTCTGCATCCATTGGCTCATCTTTAACGGACCAGTTTTTGTCCTGATTTTTCTTACCACCCGACTTATTATTGAAAACAACCGCAGGTTTTTGTCTGCAAATAATTATGTTATTATGGTGTTTATTAAACTAATTTTGGCAAATTACCCTTTAGCACAAGCCATGGAACAAAATCTGCCTGCTTTTTTGAATTTGGAACGCAAATTCACAGTGTGGCAATTTTCACATTTCGCCAATTCGCCTTTACCGTTCGCATGATGCTTCTTATCTGTTATTAAAATCAATTTAATTAGAAATATAATTTGAAGCATATTCAAATTAAAACTCACGTGGAGGTTCATCGGGATGTTCTTTGTCGAGCGTATGACCACTTTTAGTGTCCGCTGCGATTCCAGGTCTTGATACGGGAAATGGTTCCGACGATTCTTGAATAACAAAATCTTCAATAACATGAGTTAGCACCTGAGGCTTGACCATTGCTTTTGGTAATGGGGCCTTTTCTTTGATATCTTCATTCACAGAAGGAGTTACAGATCCGTTTAAATTTACTGTAACGGGTCCATTATTAGTTACTTCTGGACCAGATGTAGATATATTATTAGTTATAGGAGTAGTTCCAACAGGTGTACCCGTTAATTGTGAAGATAAAATACTCGATTGTTGCACTTGTTGTTGTTGAACTGTTAGCAATTGACCACCATTAGCTGCAGTACCATTTTGTAAAGGTGCAACTTTGATTTCAGTTTTAATTTCTCCTCCTAAAGTAAAAAATTAAGCTTTTAAATATAAAAAAAAATAACTAAACCGTTTAAATAAATAATAAAATAGTCTAAACTATCATAGTTATCACGGATCGAAGAATGTTATTAGAGATTTTAAATACCAACTTAAAAAAACATTTTTCATAAACAATTAATTCAATGGCGAATTAACAATAAAAATATGAAAAAAGAGAAATCGTGTTACCGATTTAAAGTTGATGTGTGTAGGTCAGGTTCAAATCAACAACACCGGCAATTAGTTTTAAAAGAAGAAAATGAGTAGGTAAAACATTTATACAATTATAATGATTTTTATGGTAACCAAAATAAAAATTTGTTAGTATTTTTTTGTTGTTGTTACCAAATCAATTCATTTTAGAGACCAAATTTTTTTGCTTCGCACTGCTGTAAAGCGCACACGAATATGCAATAAATGTGATTTGAGCATCAAGGCCACTACGTGTGTTCTCTGATGAGTCACATTATAGTCCCATTTGTTATGTGCGCACTTTATTAAATTCGGGGAAAACTTTTGAAAATTAATATTGAATAATAACTTATTTAATGTTGATTTCATCATAGATTTGAAGCAAAATATTTGTCGTTTGCCCCCCTTAAAAAAGTAAGGCGCCAGGGAGGTTTTATTATTGAAAAAATCAATGTATAAATAAACTTCCTCCATAATTCTCTAACTTAATTATCGTATTTACTATAGAGAATTTCATTTTTGTATATATATTTTTTAAAATAGGAATGTAAAACTTGACAGTTTTTTTTTTCGAAATTAAACATTTTGTAGCTTATTATAACTTACACTACAAAAATATGCAAGTAGAATGTTTTATTACTGATAAAAGTTTGTTATACCGTTGAACGATTGTTATCAGTTTTTTTTTTAATTTTAATTTCTATTACTTATTTATTTTCTTTTATTTAAGTATGTTTTTTTGAAATTTTAATAATATTTAAAAGTGTTAATCAATTGTATTCTACAACTTGTTAGAGCAAAATTGGAAGCTTAGGGTTCAACAAAGACCAAGGAGGGCAGATAACCGTGATAAGAACATCGAATCACGACTGAAAAGGGTTCAGAGAGGGAATGCATACTTCAGTGGTTTTTATCAAATAAAAAGAGATCGAACAGTCAGTTGGAATCAAATCGAAAAAAGGTCGTGTTTGAATTTTGGAAGTGTAGACATAATATGGATCGAAAATCAGATCATAGGAACGGGATTTTTCCAGAATCTTTTATTCTTAACGCTAACTTTTCTCGAGTTTATATCTATATTTTATAATAATCTTTATTATTATTTTCTATAGCCTTTTAACTTAAACCCTTTTTAGGAGATAGCGCCAAGTAATAAATATCGCTCAAAACTTTCAAAGTTAGTAGAATCGAAAAAAAAAAAATGATATCTAGTGAGCGTAATCATTATAAAGGCGATTTTAAATATAGCAATAGTACAGAAACTGAAAGTTTTTCTGTCCAATTTTTCCAACGGAAGTAGGAACAATTGACTACAGTTTCCAGGTAGCAAAAATATATAAAATGACTCCCCAAAATCATTCAAATCAAAAATTTTTTTTAAAATCTTTCCTTTAAGATAAAATTAGAAATTACATCATCCATTATCAGACATTTAGGGTACGTTCCACAACGCGTTTGCAACGACTATGCTCATAGTAGTTGTTTGAAATTATATAATTTGTTCAAAATTAATTTTAATTTAATCACTCTGGTTATCCCTTAAGAAGGCTTTACGTGAATGTTAGCGAATCAAATGGGGTCATTGATTATGTTTAGCTTAACACAACAACTGTAATTGTCATGAATAAATGACTGGAAACACGTTTGTTAATTGTTTTTATCGTTATTCCTACTTAATGGAACAGTCTTAGTATCGTTGCAACTCTCCACCAGACTCTCAAAACCTTGAAGACTTGAAAGTTGTAATGACTTATGTCTGGGATTAAAAAGCTCTGGCTCTATATTCATTTATTTAATACTGAGTATATTTATAATGTATCTAACAGCTATTGTTAGATTAGTTTGAGAGGGGTAACAATTTAATACCCTCTTATGGAGATGGTAATAACTTGAATTTTTTATTCTATCAATAAAGTAAATCAATAGAGTGTGTAGTTTTTCGTAAGAAGATATTATAATAATTTGTTCTCAAATGAAACTAACGGTATAAAATAAAAATTTTAGCTCTAATATCACATTATGCGTAATATGTATATAGTCACAAACGTTAATGGCATAAATACCTTCAGTTGCAGCAGAATGTGATTCTTGTTGAATTTCCATCGGTGCAACACTTTGAGTGGGTAACGAATTAGCTTCCTCACTTTTTAATTGTCCTACATTTGTGTCTTCTTTCGTCACAATCATTGAAGGAATCGTGGCCGGCAGTGGCACTTGTTGTGGTGCTTGTGGTTGAGGAGTTGCGGCCATTTGCGGAGGTGCCATCGTCATTGTTGTTTGTCCGAGCTGAGAAGTCGCAGTTTGAGCCACTTGTGTGATTGTATTTTGAGTCTGTACAGTTTGAGGAGCTGCAGTATGCAACTGTCCAATTATTGTTCCGGGCGGTGCCATAGATGTTAATTGCTAAATGGATGAAATAATTATAACTAATTCGTTTCATCTTAAACTTTAAAAATCTTACAGGATGAATTTGTTGCATTGACATAGACATCGTTGGTTGAGCGACCGCTAAGTTCGGTTGCATAGGTATTGTCTGTTGCATCTGTTGTGGAATGGTTTGTTGTAACTGTTGAGGGAGTGCCTGAGGCATTGAGACAACTGGCATGATAGGACGATCACCAACTTGAATTTGTTGTTGCTGAACTCCAGGGATTGTCATACCTTTAAAATAACCAAAATTGTTAGACCCGTTTTACCATAAATATATTTAATGTTCACTTACTCATCATTGGTTTTGGCTGAATGTGTTGAGGTTGATTTTGTTGTTGAAAATGCATCTGCTGTTGGAATTGCTGTATCACAGCTTGCTGCTGTTGCATAACTTGATGCTGCATTAAAACAGCTTGCTGTTGTTGTTGCTGTTGTTGTTGTTGCTGCTGCTGCTGCTGCTGCTGTTGTTGTTGTTGTTGTTGTTGTTGCTGCTGCTGCTGCTGCTGCTGCTGCTGCTGTTGTTGTTGTTGTTGTTGCTGAATAGCTTTATTGTTTTGAGCTACTAACTGCTGAGCTTTTTCAGCTGACATTGGAGAACCCGGAGTAATCGCTGTACCTGACGTATTCATAAGAAGCATTCTAAAATGATAAATTAATTAAATATTGAAGCTTTTTACTCTTGCTTAAAATTTAAATCTTACTTATTCTGTACAACTTGATGTTGAGCCATATTTTGTTGTGACGGTTTTGTTTGATTGGCAGCATCAGCTTTTTGAGCATTGGGGGCGGGTGAAGTTCGTATCATCGCAGTTCCCTTTGTTCTAACTTTGCTGCCTGTTTGTTTCATTCCAACCTTCATAAAAAAAATAAATATAAATTATCTTCGGTTTTATGAAATTTATTTTATAATCTTACTTGACTAACTTGTAAAACTCCCCCAGTTTGTGTTGACACTGAACTTGCTGGACGAATATTTGGACTGGATGGAAGTATTGATAAAGGCCTTGTTTGTTTTGGCTGAATATTTTCAACAGCAGGACGAGGCTTTCCCATTTGTTGCACATTGTTCTGTGTAGTTAACGCTTCTGAACATATAAATAAGCTTTATTAAAAATATATATTTATACATTTAACAGAACACTTACGATTATGTTGAGTTTGTATTGTCGCTGTTTGTTGAGGACTTTGTTGAATGAACATTCCAGAAGTACCATCGGGTGGTGTTCCGCGAATAAATATAGGGTTTTGAAGGAAAGCTTGAGATTGTAAACCACTTGTAGTCCATACTTGTGGTATTGTTCCATTTAACCAAGGCGCAAATTGCATTGGTTGGCCACCGGTTTGTAGCGGACTTATAATTTGAGCTGTGGGCTGAGTTCCTAGCATTGCCTGAGAAACCTGAACACATTGACCAGGTTGTTGTTGAGTTGTAACCTGAGTACTTTTTTGCATGACTTTTTGACCACCCATAACTTTATGCATCTCCTGAGGCTTTTGCTGTTGTAAAGTATTGGGTTGGGAACTTATAACTCCTAGTTGACTAAACACCAACGTTTGTTGTTGATTTTGAGTCGTTGGAATTGTAGGAATCGTTGTATATCCAGGAAATGTAGCTAAATAATGATCAATATTAATTTTATATTAGACTTAATTATAAAAAAAAACCCTCATACCTCCTTGGCTGGCTTGTAAAACCTGTTTTCCTTGAGCTGTAGTTAACATATGAGGACCAGCAATTTGTCCCCCTTGGAAAGGCTTTCCTGCCGTAATCACCTGCAAAAAATGGTTTTTAGTACAAATTTCAAATTAAAAAAATTATCATTACAAACCTGTATTTGTTGTGGATTTATTCCAGAATGAATAATGTTTCCAGGCATTAATAATTGGCCAGGACCATTACTGTAAAGCTGTTGTAGATATGATGGTTGTTGTATAACTTGCACCTAAAGATTAAAGCAGTGATTTAACATCTCATTAAAAGGTTCAATATTTTACATTTGCATTATTTTATGTTGAAAATAATTTTGAATTTATATTGGCAGATTTTACTGACCGCCCGTCCAGAGGCCCAGTCGGCAGTAGTGGTTACAGCCACAGCTGACGGGGAAGGAGTGCTGGGGGCTGGAGTTACTGCTGCGCTTTGGGGTAACGCAACTGCAACCGCCGCCGCCTGTTAATCCCATAAATATTGTATCAAACTAACTCAATATGACTTTAAACGATTAGCATTTGCTAGTTCTAATAGCATAAAAATCAATAAGACTAGCAAATACCCCGAATGAAATGAGTGATTTGTGCTGACAATGAGTGATCAAAAAAATTTGGTCAGAAAACGAAAAAAGTGCAACGGACGGGCTAGTCTAAAAATGATGGATCTAATTTAATTAACACTTTCGAGAATTTGTTGAAGTTACCTGTTGTGGCGGTCCCATATTAGTCGGTTGGGCCCCCGAAGACACCACGGTGACTTGAGATAAGTGCTGAGGGCTTTGAGCAGGAACCATAGTTTGGCCCGCTTGCTGTACGGCTTGTTGTTGAGCTTGAGCCTGAGCATCATGAGCTTGCTGTTGAGCTTGAACCATAGCCTGTTGCTGCATTTGCTGTTGCTGTTGCTGTTGTTGCTGCTGTTGTTGTTGAGCGGCTTGTTGTTGAGCTTGTTGATTAGCATCAACCATCTAAAGCACATTCAAACATTAAACTTTAAAAAATATTTTCAAATCAAACAACACCAACCTGCTGCTTAATTTCACTCATTGTACTATCTGTATTTGATCCTTCAAATCCTTTTCTTTGTGACTGATGATTTATATTATTAACTCGTTCGTATCCTCGATCCAAATTCAAAAGTGTATTGGCAGCATCATATTTAAATTCATCAACATTTATTCCCGCTTTTTGTGCTAATGTTTCTAAACACTGTAACGATCTCTGCCCTTCTGACTTATTATTATTGTTATTATTAGAACTAGCACTAGATTCTTCTATTCCTGATTGATTTTGAGTTTCTTTAACACTATCTTCTGTGTTACTCCTATTATTATTACTATTTTTATTTTGGTTATTACTGATACTATTTAACGTTCGTTGTTCTGAAGATAAATTTGATTCTACAGATGTTGAAGTATTATTATTACTTATTATACTATTATTGTTAGTATTATTGTTAACGACATTAGTTGGTTTAGGCGTTTTTTCCGGACTAGTATTTGTTGTATCTTTTAATGGTTGCTTCGGTTGTACTTTTGTTTGTTCTGTCGCTTGTTGCTGTAAATTATCGTAATGTTGAGACCTGTAACAAAATGAAACAAATAATTAATATTTTTAAAAAAATAAATAGGTTGATAAAATTAAAGTTTTTTTTTTTCGATTGTAAAAATCATTTTTATTTAGTTTTTCTCATTTCTACAAACAGAAAAAAAACTCTGATATTTTTGAAAGTATTTTTAGAATCTTAAGGGAATTTAAAACGCAAATATGATTTTTAGCAAGCACGTAGAAAATAAATAGACTTACAATGAAACAGGGAAAAGTACCACATTTATGTAGGTACGTGATAACATACATTATATTATAAGGGTGGAAAAAAAAAGCTTAATGACTACTGGGTTTTCTATGCATATTTTTATTTCCTGGTATACACCTACATAGTCTTCTTCGTTTGCATTTGCATAGACAATTGCAAATCTGACTTGAATAATAATGACATTACAATGATAAAAATTTCTGTGAAGCCAGTATTTTTTTTTTTAATGAAATACATAAAAGCTCGAGTAATTAGTAGTTCCTGCATTAAATGTAGTCATAAAATATTAACTGTGTGTACAATTGATTAATTAGAATTTTTAATATTTCATATTAAACTTTTGATTTTTTTCAAGGAAATAATATAGTACCTACATATTATAATCTATTGAATTCTTATAATGTGGTAATGACATGTTACGTCTTCTCAAGCTTTGTGTAATTGAAGAAGTGCATGAAGTATTCAATTGATTCATAATCGTGTCATGTCAAGACCAGAGTAGGCGAACGGATGACAAGAGAAAGGCAGTTGAATAGAGGAATACTATGGAAACACCCTTGATGAAAATAAGAAAAGACAAGTATGTAGTAAATGTTTGGTGATTGTAACTGATGATGAGAAATTAAGTTATACGTTCCGAAATGTTCAAAGAGTGGAAGATACCTACTGCTGGACCTCCTGGCGGGAGTTAATCCATGGTTTTATCCCCCGTTATGTCACATATCGATAAGTTTTTTTTCTATCACGTTCGCTTTGGAATATAGTATTATGCATTTATGAAGCACTCTTAGAATAATTTTTATCTTCTATCAAGTTATTTCATTCTAAACGTAGATGACGGAAATTAATTAATCCCATTAATCCCACAATTAAAAAATATTATATTACACATTCAAAAACTAGTTTTAAAAAGCTATGCTATTTTTGCTTTACGAAGTCTTATTCTTAAACTATCAACTTTGTACAATTCTCATCCAATATCTTTAATTCAGTATTTCTTTAGGTATACTGAAAATACAACGCTCAATCTTCGTAATTAAATTCTCAGAAGTTAACTTGCTGCTTGCAGTAAGGTAATTTGGTAAGTACTTTCTTCATAGACAGAGGTTTATTTTATTAACAACAAGCCAACACTGTGCTAACTTTCTGTATCAAATTTTGCGTAAAAAGTCATTGATGGCCACTATTAAAAGGTCTGTTCCTGCCTTGCCTACCATGCATTAATAATGCAATTAAAAGTTGCCATAATTGTATACTACGTAAAACTTATATATCATAACTGAGCTATGTTATTTTTATCTGAAAGTTGAAACAGACCTTAATATTATAAAAGCACTTTTTAAAAAACCCATTTTAGTTGACTTAACTTTGGGATAGTATTTCGGATGAATCTTGATTGATATTTCGATGCTGTATAAGTACCTACTATATATATTATAATTAAGATTCAAATTGAAGTAAAACGAAAACAATACCAGCTGTTGGATTTTATTTTTGGTGAAATATCGTTACATTTGGCTTCTAATGATGTCATAATTTAACAGAACATAAAAACTATTTTCCTATACATCTATATCTAAAAGTTATTGAAAATATTGTATGGTTGTATGACTAACAAATACAAAAAAAAAGAAAATATTAAAGAGAATCAATTTAAACAGTATCATAGGTATACCTATAGGTATTTATATTTAGATATGTGCGATCAATACAAAGTGCATATAGGTACCATAAGGAAACTTAAATTATAAATTACCTATATCTATATTTTTCAACAGAACAAGTACAAACATATATATTATTATATATATTATATAATAATATTAATTAATATAAAAAATATAAATATATTAATTATATATATATATATAGGTAGGTTGGTAGATATAAATAATTATAATCGTATATGGATATACTTTTTCATACAACTACAAATTCTCACTTGTCAAGCACTTGGCTTAATATATATAAAATAAGTAGGGACCCAGATATAATTAACACAAAAACCTAACGGTAGTGAGTTGTTGTTGGTAATAGATGTACTTATAAATGAATACCAGAAAAGGCCACAGGGCTAGAAAATAGTATGCAAAGTAAGCTTGAATACATTATGCCTACATGTACCTACCTACTCACGATCTACACTTATACTACAAGCACATTTTAAAAACAAAAACTTTTATATATAATGACATTTTTGCTACTGACAATGATTGTACTTTTTACTGACATTCATATATGTACCTTTATTTACATTTTTCATAAAAATATCAAAATTATTTTATTTTTATATAACAGCACCTTCACTATATACCTATAGGTACACACTACTAACTACACGTAGGTATATGTTATACCTACAATGTGCTATACATATGCAATAGATAGTAGCAATTGTAGATATATCCTTAGATATATTTTTTTAAAAAACTCCTTAATACCTTCTTTTAATACGGTCATCCAATTAAATTGTTTTTTTTTAAATTTTCTCATAACACGCTATAAATTACAATTATTAATGAAACAAATGAACAGACTAATATCAACAAAAATGTTAATTTTTATGAATATAGTGTGTCAATTTAATCTAATAAACTGATGTTAGGCATCAAAACTAATATCTGCTAACAATAAGTAGATATACATAAGTCAATTCAAACCACTTCAATGTTTGCAGTGTTTTCACAAGTACCTAGATAGATACTCAAAAAGAAAATAAAGAACGTAGTTCCGTAGAACATTGCAGCATACGAATATAGTTTAGGTATTAAAAACACCAGTTATAATTGAGTGTAATTTAGTTTTAAGTTTGAATTATATGGTTTGACATTTCATTTGTACTTGTAACTCAATCACTCATAAATTGATAATAATAGAAACAGTATGGCATAACTATACCGTTATTGTATCGTGGAAAATTTATCACATGGGCCCCTCCTTTAATTAAAAAACTGTGACTATGACTATGTTGATTTAATATTAGCTTTTAATGTATTTTAAATTTGGACTAAAATTGCAATTTTAGTTGAAATACACATATTGGGGGGTCCTGTTTCTAAAGTATCTTAATATCATCATCGAAGTTCATATTTTGAGCCATGGAATACTCGATGTATAGAAAAGCTAATTAGTTATAAACGAGGTCGTTAAAGCTTTATTAAACCTAAAGTTGCCAAACCTGTCTATTACCATGGAAGTTTTTATATGTGTTCACCAATTTTATTTTGAAATATTGGTGAAGTTTTAATCACGTAGATACGGGATGGTACTGGATGAGTTCTAAAACAGTGGTAGATACCATTTTCTTAATAACTGCATTCAAATCTTGATAGATTTTTATTTAGTTTGTGTTTGTGTTATGTTCTTATTTATAAAATACACAACTTTTAAAATTTTTATAAATTTTATAATTATAAATATTAGGATCCTCAAGGTCCACTCGAGTCAGGGGCCTCCTACTGCAGGGGGCCCGTGGTATTTGGCTGAAATGCCACCCTATTGTCACATCACTGATCAGAAAACAACACTCCTACGAATTTTAACTTTTTAATTATATTATCATTACATCCATTCGAGTCTTCGCTAATTTATTCCTGAGAGAAAATCCCTAGCGGGTATACCAAAAATGCATATATCATAAATAAAACAACGATCAAATTACAATTTGTATGTGGTTAAAAAACATCCCAGACTACTCTTTACACGTTGATTGACATTTTCAGAAACATTTAAATTTCTATAATTATTTAACGCATTCATATTTATGTTTTCAATAATTACTATCGTTGCACGATCTCAGGTTCTCATTATTTCAAATCAGTATTAACGTTATTATTATTATAAGCATAGTCATCATCATCATCATCATCATCATCATCATTGTGAACAGCAACCCCACTTTCGATAAACCCTACATCAGCACTAGCGCAGTAACCACCGAACTCATCCTGGTTCGTCATCTACCCCTATTCATAACACAGTGAGGGCGGTAAACCTTTGGGGGTGCCGGGTGCGGCCGACAGGAAAATGACGAGGGGTTTGTACGTGCCTGGGGTTACGTCTGAATATCACCCTTTTCGAGGGAGCGTTATACCACACAATACATTTGATGTCCATATAAAATTCAAACAACATTAAGGCATATATTAAACGAAGAGCAAAATCTAACACAATGCCCCTATGCGTGTTTCTTCTTTTTCCATTTTTAGGGATAAAAACCTTTTACTTATTTATCCACCCTCGTTCAAACCAAAGAAAAAAGAGAATAGCACACTTCTACAATGATCCCGATAAAGACACCTCAATACACATCTCTTACACAAAAAGACGTCTAAAGTAACATTCTTATTTATTTATAAATGTCTCACTTATTACAGTTTATAACCTTTTATTTCATCTAATTTTAACGCATGTTTTTGATGTATTACATTTACGATGAAATGTGTAAATCATTTGAGCAGATATTTGCATCCCTTTTGTATTTTTTGTTATCGGACAAAGAGAAAATATTCAAAGCTAAAATTGGTTTAACCGTTCAACTTAATTAAATCGATGTTGAGATAGGTCCAGGATCAAAAAGGACAGTAAACTGAGACAAGTTTATATTGCTTATTTTATTTACCTTTTTTATGGGTTAAGATACTTTCGGTCCCCTTGAAAATTCACATAAAATGTATGTTTAATATGAAGAGGAAATGCTCTATTTACTGAGATTTTATTTAACTTTTTAAAAATAACCCATAAACAGTATAGATTATAATATTGATTATATTATATTTACAATGCACTGAAAGATTTTTTATTATAATCGTTTCATGAAAATCGAAATTAGATTTAGTAAAACTTAAACATTATTTGTATAGCTCTGTAAGCTTATTATAAGCTAGTAGAACGACGTTAAAGATAGCCTCAAAAGAAAATGTAAGGAATCGATATGTATTCAGTCATAAAACTATTTACATAGTTTTATAGCCTTAGAAGTAGCTATAAAGTCATGAAGCAAATAGCTGAATTATTTAAATTTACTGTAATATCATAACAAGCTATGGCTATTATATTATTTCGTTTATGAGCCCACAATCAGACACAAAATATATATACAATCTTACAACATCGAGTTACAGCCTCAACTATTAAGAAGATTAAGATATAACGATTCTCGAAACAAACTAAAATAATAGAAAGGGGTTTTGCCTGTCTTGGGTTCAAAATGCAAAATGTATTCTTCTTCTTTAAATACTTGTTTTTAGAAATTGCTAAGATAAATAAATGTGGATGACGGTTGGTGGCATATGGAAAGTTTTAAATTAGAAATAATCCGGGTCTTGAAAAACTGTTTCAAATAGAAGTTAGGTATCTTTAATAAGTACGAATCTTTCCAAAACATTTTGAAATATTGCCTATGGTCAATTTTTATGATTTTACATCAGCTTCAAAATTATTTGTTTTAACAACAAAATATCATATTTGTACTACCCTACAACTGAATGTTTTTCTGTAGGTATGAATTTATATATTTTTTTATACAAAATTAAGCTCCTAAGTTATAATGTCTTAACTGTTGGTAAGATTTTTTATTGTGCCAAAAAAAAAACAATAGTAAAATATTATGTACCACAATGTACCTATCTACCTGTTTGCTCTCCGCTTATAAAAATTTTAGCATGACTTTATTGGTGTAAAATAAAAAGTTTGAAGTGGCAAAAAACGTTCTTTCAGAATAAGTTGCAAATTGTTATTCAAACTGGTCAAAACCTATCGCTTAGGTAGGTATATACAAAAAAAGTACTCTTGTAAAAATGCATAATATAATAGTTTTTATATAAGTACATCTATACAATTCTTTGAGATTAGAAAACACCACCACCAAACTAATAACAATATTAAGTACAGCAAAACAACTTTAAGAACAAAAATGTTTGTTTTTATGTTTTGTGTCCACCATAATTTACTATAATTAATTTTAATTTTTGAACCAATTTTGTTTAAGATAGAATACTCGAATTGTATACTGTAAATAATAACGTTATAAACATGGAAATGTTATGAAACTTAATATTCCTTCCCATTAATGATAAAAAAATATATAACTAAGAAGACCTAATAACTATGAACTCAAGTAAATATCTAAAACTTGTATTGTAATTCTTTGAACAAATTTCATTAGATATGAGGCTATAAAAAATAGCCACCACTAAAACTCATCACTTGTGGCTTACCAAATGAAAATTATTACATAATTTTAACTAAATATTGTTTAAGAAGCTCAATTTTCTTTTCGAACATAAGTATATATATTATATATTAATATTATATTATATATTATAGAAGTAGGTATACCCTCCAACAACCCTTGAAAAATATTTTGGACTTATATTGGAATTCTACTCTATAAACCACTTGCGTTTAAGCGACAATCTAGCCACCACGCCAATTGATGACCTTAATTATTAATAATACATACATATTTGATATTACACAATCGAAATAAAATCCTAAGGAAAGCCTTCTGTTGAATCAGTATGCATTCTATAAGTTTAAAATAATCTTTAAATTTCAGGATTTTTATCCTATGTAAGTACATAGGATCTAATAACAATAAGATACTCAAATATCTATGAAAATGTAGCCAATCTATCTATCTATATAAATAAAACGATAGCTGTTTTCCAGTGTTCGCTTTTAATCAAAAACTACTGGATAGATTTCGATCATTTTTTTTTGTTTTACTTCTTATATGTTTGGTCCTTATCTAAAAAAAAGAATTATCACGATATTTTCATTAAAAGCAAAGTACCTACCTAATTAAAGTTTTCAAAAATGCGATTTTTACAAGCAAAACGCGTTAAGCGGTGGATTTTTCGTTGCTTTGATAGAGTGGGGTAAACAGTTTAATGCACATGAGCTACAGAGAAAGAATTTCTCCTTCCACCTCCTACTGATTATTACATATTTGAGCCGCTCAGAGCACACATCGATTAACTCCGTAATGCAAAAAGTTGAGTTAATTGATAAAATAGACTTCTGAAATACATTGTCTCTTATGAAAAAGCTAAAAAGCAAATTATCATTTAGAGCTGTTATTACTTATTATTAGAAAAATGTATTTCGGATATATAAAGTTAGGAGTCAACCAAGTATTTTGACATGAAAATTTTTAAATGTTTAAAAAGTGGAGTTAATCGATGTGTGCACTGACCGGCTCATTTGATCGTTGACTTAATAGTTAATGCAGCTCAGCGAGATATTATTTTTAGATTTTTATATTTTACTGTTAATACAAATTCAAAATACATTTTTAAGTTACAACCGTTACAATAATCAGATTAGATTTTAACACCCCCTTTTATTATTGCATATATTTTTTAACCAGAAAGAGTTAAGTTAGCGAGATTAATTTTTGTTTAAAATTTGCTCCTTAAATGCTTTTTCCGGATCCGCAATTGCTTTAAGAGTATAGTTAATAGTTAATTTATAGTTAAATTTTTAAAAAAATTTCAATCTCAAGAATTAAAATTGCTATAAAACTCAGAATAATTTTCAATTAAATTTTTCTCTCTATCTGCTTATTTTATTATGCAAATAATTGATCAAATTTTTGCAATATTTTTAATAATTATTTTTTTTAAACTATCAATACATGTATTGTTGTATTATGACGCCATCAACTGCCGTTGGATTTGAAAATTTTCGAAAAATTAATTACCAATTAAATAATAACTATACACTTGGAGCAATAGTGGATTCTGCAGGAGCAATTTTTTGGCATATAATTGAAAATATTCTACGCTAAGCTCTTTCCGGTAATTTTTAATATAGTTTTGCTATTGTTTTTAAATGTGTTTCCCCTGTAAATTAAATATGTTCTTAACATAATAACCTACACAGACGACATCGCGGGTATCAGCTAGTTTTCAATAAAAATAATTTTAATTAATGAGTCTACTATATAATTAAAAGATTTTAACAACTTTGCATTGGTAGGTAAGTAAGTATTATATATGAACAGGGTAAATATACGAACAATGGTGACACAAATGCCAAATGCCTACTCATATAAAGTCATAAAGAAATCAGCAGGGTAGAACTTTAAATTTTGTCAACCAAGTCAAAATTCAAAAAGTTGTATGGTATTTGTTTAATGGCATGTAACCCTCGTACAAGAATATAGCTATGTTATAGGTAGAAAGGTACATTTGAGTATTGAAATGCGTAGGTAGTTTTGGTACATGTTTTACTAATTTTAATGTTTTATTTTGTAATATTTTAAAAGGCCAATATAGTAGGTAAGGGGGTACATAGACACCTTATACAATTTTAAAATAGCTCTTTGAATATTTAAATAGTATACATAAGATTAAATTTTTAAGAAAAATATTCTATTAAAAATATCTAGTCAAGTATTTCTCGAATACTGAATGCATACATTTTCGATGTCCATTTAGATAAAGATAAACAAATACCTTAATATGAGATTACCCTGTTAAAAATTTAAATCACGCTTATGAGTACTTACCTATATAAGTGCTAAATACAAATACCATATATGGTATAGTATAGTATACTGAACCTAACGTATCTCCTTTAACTTTGTTTCTTCTAAGCGGTTATTAGTCTTAAGTTTATTTTTTAAAATTTTGCGCATATATATCTAACCTATTAACAATAATAATGATATCCTAGTTGTTTTGAAAAAACAAAAACAAATGGTTTAGTACTCATTATAGGTACCAAGGTCTATAGTTCGTTTCTTGTTTCCAAGCAAAACTCAACTAATATCTGCTTTTCAATGTACCTACCTACCTATACGATAAAAAATATTATGAGGGACCAGCATTATTAATACCAACACAAATTCTGGACTAAAACTGCAAAGTAACATAAAAAATGTCACTGACTTTGTTTCCTGTCCTTATGACGCTATAGGTATGTAATAGAACATTGTTCTTGTTATCTTCAAACTAGGAGGAGGAAATCATAAAAATATCATAATCGTATCAAAATCAAACAAGATATCGTATTTATATAGCTACTATTTCCTTATCAACAATGTTTAATACACCAACGGAGGTAATCTTAAATCATAACTTCAATTGTCCAGCAAATAATAATAGACTGATAAAGTCGTTATAAAAAAAAAGAAAACAAATGTAAATGTTTGTACGAAATTTCAAATGTACCATGATACTGAATTCATTTTATATTTTATAAAGTGACCGAACCACTTTTTTATGGATGTTACATAAAATAAAAAAGTAGTCGCGCGTGTGTGAAGATGTGAATGAGAGTCAGGCGAATAAAATATTTTTTTAGCTGAGGGTGAATCTACCAAACTCATAGATCATTCCAAAAAAAAAAAAAAAACAAGTTTTCAAATTTTCCAATTTTTTTTCATATTTATTTATGAGCTTAATTTACGAATTAGCGAACACTTTCTTAAGTGTACGACTGGGTTTATTCGGTCACCCTTCCAAGAACTCTCAGACCCTAAAATATTTATGACCGACCGCGTAGGATTAGTAGGCACAAAACGTGAATAAGTGAGACAAGAGTAGACGATCCTTAAATAGGGATCATGATAAACAGAGAGACACTTACATTGAACTGTTCATTCTCTTTATCAGTGAAACGAAAAAGCGTGGGACATAACAAAATGCTATGATGAAAAAGGAGAATGTAATACTATCCGATAAAGTATCCTCGTTTACTAGAGGGAGCTGCACGAAGTAAATAGAGAAAAAATGGCGTTGAGAAGCAAAAAAAAAGCTAAGATCCAAGGCTTCATAATAAAAATTTTCAGGTAGAGAAAAAATAACTGAGGGATCTGGTTTTGTAAACATGGCCAGAAGGCGTTATCTCTGTTCTCCGCCATCCTTTGATTCCATAGAGGCGATTATTGTATACATCGTTCAAATGCTGAGCTTATAATAAATGTTTGTACCAGTGGATGGAAAACTGAACTCTGCTAACATGACAAGTACTAATGTTTGAACTTGAATATAAAAGACTCAAGAGATAGAACGAAAGATCATAGAGATGAAAGACGCATGTGTTTTTGACGGTTTAATTAAATAATATAAACGAAAAAATTGACGTCTTCAACGCCAATGTTTAAATGTTCGATATGCGAAAATTGTTAAATTTAAATGCAATGAGCGAACAGACGCAGCTGGTGGTGGAGACATTTGATATTGGAAGGGTGAGCTTGGTTTCAACATCTGGCAATTTCGTGACAATTAGATTCAAAAAGAAAATTTAAGGATATAGAAAATAGGATAAATGTTAAATTATATACCTGTATGTGATTTATATCCAAGTGTACCCAACACTAAGAAAAAAATCAAAATCAAACTAAAAATACAAAGTAAAAACCAAAACAAAACAAAAAATACCTTTTAGTAAAAAATCCAAAAGTCCTCCGTTGTTCCATATTAGAACATAAAATTAAATAAATAAACTGATAAAATAAATATAAATAAAACACAAGAAAACCCAGTAAAATTCGAAAACGTCAGAGCACACCACTTCACCATAACACGGTTCATAAAATAATAATCAGAAAATAAATTACTGGGAACACAAAACTGTATTTTTTTCGTTTCAAAAACCGGCCCCAACACGCATGCAGGCTAAGGTTAGACGAAGAAAACAGTTGCTCGTGTGGAGTGCTGTATCTGTATTATCGCGTTATCCTTATCGGTCGTGTGGAACTTCGAGTACTAAACCGTTTCATGCTATACTTAACGACGACTGCGCACAACTGCCTTCCGCCGACGGAACGCAAGCGTCATTTCTCCCACCAATCGCAATACAGAGTTAGACTATTGCGATGTGATTCGTTGAACGAAAATTGCCTTTTGAAAATGAAGTCCTTTCGTTGAAGTGTTTCTCAAGAGTGAAACATACCAACTGTAGCCAAACAAAGACTGTTCCACACAGAGTTTGGTAAGAGCAATAGAGACACACATACAATACCATTATAAGCGAGGGCATGAAAATATGTTGTCGAGAGAGTGAAGCGTACAATCATCCATCTATTATGTTTTCCTTTTTTATATCACTGAATGTATGATACGACGGTCGTCCATTGGAAAATTCACTTCTACCTCAAGATGAAATTATATTAGTGGGCATATATTGTATGTACATGCACGAGCAGAACGATTCACTATAGGGTACAGAACGAGGAAATGAAAGAATGGTTGGCTCAAATTGGTTTGGGTGGTTTCTCTACGTCTGTGAACGTTTCATGCGCTCTGCGTCTGTATTTTCTAACAAAATCGTTCACTAAAACAGCCTCCTGATTAGGTCTACCTTCCTTCGACTTACTCGCGCACTATACCAATTGTCAAGCTTTCAATATATGCACCTGTTGAAGCGTATTTCATATCGTAAATATAAATCAATTCAAGCATAAAACCATAAAAACCACACAATTTTTTCTGCTTGAATAAAACATTTAGAGACCTCATTGATCGTTAATTAATTTCTTTCAATCAAAAACTTACAAATATGATATGCTTAAACTACATTACCTCATTTAATTCTCATACGTTTCTCCTATAAATATATACTCTAAATTATTATAACTTTTAACGCTTACCTCATTGAAATACTATTAACCTACAACAAACTTTAAGTTATCGAACAATGACTTGTTCTCTATATTTCCTTTAAAGTAAGTAAATAAATAAGTATTAAAAGAAATACTTAGGTGTACACAAAGACTTTGACAGAGATATTAAATATATATTTTTACTTAAAACAATTTTTTTAAATCTATCTAATTGACCATTTTCATGTCTGAAGCCTAAATATTTACAACCTAGATGTTACATTGGGTGAAAATCCATGATTCGCAAGAAATTTCAAAAGAGAGCTGTTGAAATTGAACGACTAAACTAATTTCAGCAGGAAACTAGTTAATAAAGAAGCTTCTTATGGCTACTGCATAAAATCTATTGAGCTGGTCGAAGCCACACGAAAGCTAACACCTTTTTAATTGGCCTGCATAACGATATCAAATTTCCTTTAGTAGTTATTTCTCAAATTCAAACCCTTTGAAACAACTTCCTGTCGCAACAAGACGCACAAAAACTGAAGCCTTTTATAATTAATTCATGAGTATACGAACTAAAAATCAATTATTTTCTCATAACTACCTTATCCTTAGGTATTGCAGATAAAGGATTTGAAATGAATTAAATATGGAAATATAAATGAATTGGTATAAATTCACGTCAATCGTTTGATTAAGAAGTCAAAACTGGAAAAACCAAAACGCTTAGATTTTCAATAGCAAAAGTTAAGTTTCCAAAATGTAGAAAACGATAAAGTAGATAACGATAAGGTACGTATAGGTACTAATAATTAGGATTTAAAACTGATTGAAAATTGGCTTTTCTAAAAATCTTCGTAATTTTTCTTTTAAATGTGGTAAAATGTTTTTCTTATGTTTACTTTTATATAAAGAAATACTTATACCTGTAATATTATTTATCTCGTTTAAACCTGATGTTTTATCAGTAGCTATATGACCATAAACAATTTATTGTCTATAGGTATTCGTAAAAGGATTTCGATCAACATAGGATTTCTTTCATAAAATCAGTAGGTTGGTACGTTATTATCCTTAAATATTTTCTTTTTATATCTATGAAGTAAATTTTTCATATTCTAACGTAAATAAAGCTCTTCACTAGTGTAATGTTTTAATCTCAAACCAAAATGAAATGATATCGTTCTTTTTTATTAAGAGAAAGATATACAATTTGTATGCTGTATATACCTACCTAGTATATACCACTTTTTCAAAAAGGCATGGTAAAAACATACCTAGGTAGGTACCTACTTGATGGCTTATATGGCTTTTGTACCAATTTTAAGCACCCCAGACATACAATATAACTTAAAAATGATTTTCTGTCAAAACTTCCTCCGCTTATTGAATGTAGTAGGTAATTACTAGAAAACATGCAAACTACCAATTTCCAACTTCAAATATCTTTCTGTTGAACAATAAGTAAATAATATACCTCTAGATATTATCTATGAGTATCATATTTAAATGTTTTAACGAATATTAGGTATTGCATATGGATAACTACCTAATAAGTACCTAAAAGCTGGTAGGTATAAACTATATATACATAGGTATCTAGGTACATATACCTACAAATATCTGCTTTAAATTGATAGGTAGGCTACTTGCTTAAATTCAAAGTAAGTACCTAGGTACCTATCACTAAACAGGTAGCATATTTTATATACGTACCAAATAGTTGAATTAAAGCTTAAAATCATCCAAAAGATATAGATACCTACTATCTTTAGCTATATAGTTTGCTACTGCAACTGTAATTCTCACTAAACAACAATCGAATTTGTTGGTTAGATAAAGAGGTTAGATAAGAAGAGGGTTGCAAACCAGGCAGCATCCAGCCATATAGAAGAGAACTTAGCTTTCACAATATCTATGCATTTCATCGTGAGTTCTTTCGTTGTCCAATACTACTTTGTTAGATGAGTGGAATATCTCGTTTTAGTATGAGGGAGAGGGCTTTGTCGTTCAAATACGTAGTGTGCGGGTGAGGGCTACGATATTATGTTTTCTGAACCTAGCCTAACTCTCCCTAGGGAGAGAAAATGTCGGGGTGCGCAGTTTTATTTCAAGAGGGAAGTTCGTCTCACAAAGGGGATATGAAATAGGGTGAACGTTTCCATCACAGCCACTGCCGTCACACCACGATTGGGTGATCTATCGTTAACAATATTGTCGTACGAATATAAAGAGCTTTACCTACTAATTTTATATAGGTAAATAAATTTATTTCCCAATTCTCATTTTTCATTCTATCACTATGCTTATTTACGATTTCTGATAGAAATTTAATATTATACCATGTAGGTACTCTGTGAGAAAGTATAAAAAAATGTAGATACTGGCTTTAGTACAATTTTTATTAGCCTTGTAGGAGAAATGAGTTGCAATGAGCGATGAGAAGCTTCGTTCAATTTCCTGGAGCTACTTAAGATCTGTAAAGTAGGTATATTATATCCAATCACAAAACACCCCTTCAAGTAGTGATGTTAGATCTATTTTCACGTCATTTTTAAGGAAATTAAACGCTCTTGCCAAACTCTCCCCCTCGGCTTTGATACATCGAAAAAAGACATAGTTACAAAAAAGAAGTGCCATTAAAAACGACACATGAATTACCACCCCTGGTGCATCAATTCATAGATGGCGACATAACATCGAGTAGTACTGAAGCGTATCGAATCCCGCATTTTAACAAAATGAACGCGGCAAATATTAGTGATGGGGTGCTAAAAATCCCTCTCCTTTTTCTTATCTAGGCCGGGCGGATGTTGTAAGTTTAGTCATTCGTTGTTAAGGGATGGCAGCCATTTTTAATGACGCTTTCTCGTGAATGCCTGCTGGGTTTGAATTTAAGGGATACAAAACGTATGGGAAATATATGCGTATACTCTCGAATATACTCTCAATGCACATATATTGCACCCCTATGAACGTGATTAGTAGCTGTTTCTCCTCCCATTCAGTCCAACAAATACGGATGTATTGTACTGTTCGGCACATCTGTGACCAAAAAAATATTCCAACTCATACTTTTTCTACTTATATTAACAGAGTATTTATCATCCTTCTCTAAAAAACATTCAGATTTCAGATATATAGGTGTAGGATATAAAAAAAACATATAAAAAACCTAGGTGGGTCACAACTGCTTTTGAATATTCCCTGATATATTACATTCAATTTACCCTAATTTTATTTTTAAAACTCAATTTTTCCCTACTATTCATATAAAATGGTACAGAAATGACACAAAAATTAATCATTTTAAAACACATTTTTCTCTCTATTTTACTAGCACGAACCCTAAATCATATTGTTATTCGAAGGTTTTAAAAATTTAGAAATCTGCACCGAAAAGAAAGCAAAATAGAAAATGACATTCTGCCATCTGACCCTGAGTTATTTGCAGATTTGACCAGCTCTACCTGCACAAAATGACAAGAATGGATTGTCAACCCTTTTCAAAATTCACAACATTTACAAATTTTCAAGGACACAGAACATTAGCCAAGTGTAATTTCTTGCAAAAACTCTCTATTATTATTATTGTCTGCATTGAAGGTTCGACAGATATAGCGTGTGGGTAATTTGAAAAAGAAGGGTAGTTATTACTTTTTTCGCTTATACCTAATAAGTTTTTTTTTGCTTTGTGTTGCTTGCTCAATTCGACATATAGGGATAAAAGAGTGTGTATTCGTTCGATATAGGTATATATATTGAACAAATCGGCTTTGACATTGATTGAATTTGTAAAGATTTAAATAGAGATTTTCTATATTTTGTTCGTATCGGAGTGGATAAATCTACGTAGGACCTATGCAGAGCCTATATATGTAAAAAAAATTGAATTTACAGTCAAGCTAAAACATGTTTTTATTTGTTATCTCCTATTATCTTATAAAACATTATAAAATGTACAGAAATGTTCAAAACATTTTATACACCCAAGAGAACTGAAAAAAACGAAAAATTTAAATGATTAATATTTAATAAGTATCCTTCTGTTTTCTGATTCAAAAAAAAATAACAAAAATCTACCTAAAACAAAATTGGGTAAATCACAGGATTGTACCCGATACAAGCTCCACGTTAATAAGACGTATGGTCTACGACCACAGAGTTGTCAGAATTGTATATACTTATTCACCAAGTGACAAAAATGTTTATACAAAAAAAATCTACCAACTGCCATATAGGTACCGATACTATTTAAAAAAAACTAAATTATTAATTTATTAAAATTAAAAGAGGTATTGAAATTGATTTTTTTTTTTTTTGGAAAATTTAGTAAGTCTTTTAAATAAACTAATTTTATCTTTTTTAAATTTTTTTTACTTTTATTGTACCTATAAGTACTAAGACTGATGAGTATACATCAATGTAGTCAGTATCACTGTGGCATCTGTCATCATTGACCACCTATATAATATAGTAAGAAGGTTTAGGGTTTAGGTTAATATGTATGCAGAAATTTGAGCCAAAAATATATGCATACAAAATAATATATTGTAATAAATACTATAGGTAACAGTTAAACTATTTTATTTTTATTTTTGTGGTATTCTAAAAGTTCTAAAATAAAATTTACCATAGATATCTATAGATGATTAAACTATAAAGTATTATATTTAATTAAAACATTTTTCTAAAGTTAGGTAATATAAAAATATTGAGATGTTCCAACCTACTTATACTTGCATAGTTAAGAACAAGTTAGAAGAACTTTTTCAAAGAAAATAAGCAGGTAGGTAGGTACATGTTGCATTACCTCTCGTTTTGTAAGAAGATGTAAAAAGCTACACAAATCAGGTAGATACTAAACGAGTATTGAGTTATTTGAAATTTAATACATAGGATATATAAAAGCCAAAGTCGGTAGGGTACATTTTCAATATTATATTACAGGCATTGTAATTATGTGTCTACCTACATGAGAACTCTTACACCAAATTCTCTATGTATAACAGAGTAAACTGATTGACTAACAGACACTGACGACTAAACCATTGAAGATAAAAACATGAATTTTCCAAGAATTATTCCTGAGTAAATTATCGTCCCCAATAAGGAAGTTTTTTTTTTTAATTTCACTCCTAAGTAGTTCCAAAAGAGAAAGTTTTGCATTTTTTAAGTCTTACTCTTAAAATTAAAGTTTCCGCAAATGTTTTTGTCATATAATTAATTATATTAATCTAAATACCTACCTATAAAGAGTCTTCGCTTTTGTAGTTTCTTAATTGATTGTTCATTTAAGGGTTAAAAACAGTTCTTAAAAATTTCAAGAAAGCAACCACAAAAATGGGTTTATTGACTCATTTGATAATATTATTTTTAACTGACTTTTCCTACTCATTGTAGCGTACTTTTTAAAACACTGAAAATTAAAAAATATATTTTGGAACTTCCTTTTTTTACTTAAAAATGTAACAATATTATACAGTTTCTGTATATTTTGCAACATTTACTGAAATATCATTTTTAATTCTGTACATATAGACCCGAGTCGAAATTTTAGACCTATTTTGAACCTAAAATGGATCTTTTACCCTCATTTCAACCTACAAAGAGTAAAATGAACCTCATCTTAACCTAAACGATATTTCATCGTACTCATTTTAACCTAGTTACATGAAATTTTTATTATATTTTGTGAATATCGTTTTGTCCTAAAAAAAAGTTTTATCATCATAAAACATAATAATAACTTGGTTGTAAATCTGTTTTTTTTTTACAATACCTTTTGCAAATATTATTTACTAATAACCCAAATTTTTGATCTCTCTCTTTCCTATACTTAGATGCCTAATATAATATTGTGTAATCTCTACTACTTAACATAGAATTTATTGTATATTATTAGTTTGATCCTTAGTTCTGTTCACTCTTGTTCATTTTTACTCAGCCTTAGTCTCTTGTTAACCGTTCGAGTGCTACACGAGTTAATATACAACTATTGAATAAACTTATTTCACAATTTGTTTATTTTTCAATATTGTCTATATCAAAAGGCCTAAAATTGTAAATGTAAAAAATTTAAAAGTGAAAAGACCGAGTTTAAAAGAAAAAGTGTGAAGAAATTTGCTTTAATTTATTATCTTGAAAGTAATCAGAGAGATTTTATACAATTAAATAAAATTTCTAAAGAAATGCACATGGTTAGGTATATTGTGGATTATGATAAAAGGAAATCCTGGTAAAAAATTATGGCAATGGCGACAATAAAGGAGCTGGTAAACAAGGACAAGGAAATTAAGAACTAAGAACTGATATTTGTAATATTCTTATTACTTTTAAAAAATCGCTTATATTAATGAATATTGTATATTTAATGAATAAAACAAAACAAAATATTAAAATAGAAATGTTTTTCTTTTTGTAAAAAACCCTACCAATAAAACAATAAAAGAAAGTGACAAACAAAGAGCGGAGAAAAAAGAGAGAAAGAGGTTCATTGAAGGGTTTTGCTGTTGACCTCATGTGAGCCTATTAACATTGTATTTTGTCCGATAAATGTCACTTGTAGGTTCAAATGAGGTCTAAAATTAAAATGCAAATGGTCATGTTTCAATCTAATTGAACCCAGATTTGGAGTCAAAAATAGGTCTAAAATTTCGACTCGGGGATATATGGAGTAATATCCATGAGTCAATGTTTTATTTTTGGTATTAAATTTTTGGGACCTGTATACCTATCTACTGTTTCTTGAAATAAGGCGATTAAAGTTGTTTTTCTCTTAAAAATAAAAAACAGAGTATTTTTTTTTAAGATTGGGTTTAAACCACGGGTAGCCACTGGTTCCAAAATATAGAGGTTTACTATCTGTAGGTACATATGAAATCAAAGTGATAAATGTAGGTATAACTATTGGAATTTTTCTATGTATCTATATTAGTAAAGTGACCATATTTTTTTATTTCAAATCCGGGACGGGAACTTGAAGCGGGGGGGGGGGGGGGGTAGTTAAATTAAATAACTTAAATGTGATTTTTTAAATAAATATTATCTATACATAACAAGTACTTACTATTTAAGAATATATAATAAACGTAAGTATTTTTTTAATCAGAATTACTGACGATGAGTACAAAGCTTTTTATATTTTCTGAACTATATGGATCTTTTTCAGTAGGTTTTTTTCGCTTTGCAGCATTGTATAAAATTCTGTACAATTTTCTTCATAATTTTTCATTAACTTTAGTAGGTAAGTAATATCGCTTTTAGTGTGTCTATTCCAAGTCGAGTCTTGTCACTTGTGTAAAAGCTATTCATTAAATAAAATATTCTTTCCGTAGAAGCATTTGTGCCAGGCAGGCAGAAAAATAACTCTGCTAATTTTTATAAATTTGAAAATGAAAGTGTATTTTGATATGCACAATTTTTTCGGTTCAAATTTTGTAAAATTAATTCTAGTTGAAATATATTTAAAATAAATATTGAAAATAAGAACCTTATCAAAAATTCTGGACAATGCCGGGACAAAAAACATGAATCCGGGACAAATATTGCTTCTAAAAAAATCCGGGACGTATGGTCACCTTACTAATAGTAACATTAGAATAATATTTTAAATATTTGATTCACATTTTCTATAGCTTTAAGTTTATTGGTACCTAGCATCCTATAATAGATACATAAATTACCCAAAATTGACATTATAGAAACCTAGATGTGTACCTTAGTGTGAAGTTTCCATTGTAAAATATGCTCTATTTAATTTTAAACTTACCTTTAGAGAATATTTAAATTATTATTATTATGTAAATATATATATTATAGGATGTCAAATTTTATATCTATAAGCTTATATCTAAATCACTTATGTCCTAGGTTCAGCCACATTTTTTGACAATATTAAAACAAATAACTATTCATTTTTCTTTGTATTGTAAAACATATACATTATAGATATATACATATCTATATACAGAAAACATGTAAATCCAATGTATTTAAATTTTGTCTCGTTGATCTATGAAATATTTTATTATGTAGATTATAACACAACTTTCTGTTATATTTACTTCCTTATTTTTCTTTTAAGTCCAGATTAAAAAGATTTTCTCCTTGGTAGGTATATCGCAAAATTTTATCTTCCGATATAAAATATGTAAGAAACTACGTTGAAAGTCCTCAAAGTTTCTCCCTTCTCGAAACTTTTGTGTTAACCTTTGCTGTTAAGGACCCTTTTTAAGATTACTTCTACGTTATTTAATACAGTCAATCATGATTGAGTGGCATTTTTCTAAATATTTTATTCGTATAGGTTCAAAACAAAAAATACTTACTTATCGTATATATGTGTAAAGACTGAGCAAGAGACCGAATAACTGTAAGTTTTTTTTTTAATCAGTTCTACTGTGAAACATTTAGAATATCTATAGTGAAAGCATTACTAAAAAAAGTAGGAAGAACTAACAAAAAGTTTACTTATCATCCACCATGACAATGCTTTTTCAGCCCTAACAGGAATTTTTTGTTAGACAGCATGGGTTCTTTACACTCTGTATTTGTCTGGTTTAAATACGGGTTTTAGAACGTACAAATTCATGAAAATATATTTTGGTATTCAGAAAAAGTGAAAACGTCTTCGTTGCACAAAAAAAAAAGAAATGATATAGATTATAGAATAATAGAGTAGTTTTAGTGGGACTAACAGATGTTGATGAGATAATAAAAATTGACATACCTACCTATAGCTGGTTGTGTTGTTTCTATAAATTAAAATAATATAAAAAAAAAATTAAATATAAAATACTCCTAAAATGTTTCTATGCATTATAATCAACTCATGTGATCCTTTAAGATTTTTTAGAATTTTTTTTTATACAAAGATAAATAAAATTCTGAATACAATATACTAATTTTGTTAAAACATAAATAGGTTGTGACATGAAAATATTTCAAAGTAAAAAATATGTGCTCTTAAAATGTGCTCAATGCTTCATTTGGAATGTAAACAATTTCATAATGACTTTGTCAAATAAACACAAAGCGCACAAACATCCCTAAATATATACGATAATGAAGCTAATAGCCGCTTTATCTCAGCATTAAGGATATTCTATGGGCAACTAAAACAGTTTCGTAGATGAATTTTCCTCTCTTTGCCAATCAGTGTGGTTAAACGGAAGATTCAATCCTCAAACTTGATTCATTTGAGGATACTTGAAATGTACTTATAAGTACCTACTTATAGTACTTTAAAAGTTACCAGTTTATCTACTAAGTTTTTGGCTTTAAAATTAAAATTAACGAGGAAATTATTTCGGATTGAAACTATAAAGAAAAAATTTTAAAGCATGTCCTATATAGCATACAAAACCATAAATTTTCTTCACAAGTCAATCAATACAACAATCAAATAAATATTTTATGTTTGTATGCAGTACCTATGCCTACAAACTCGTATTTAAGTATACTATGCTCAATGCTCATCATTAATATCTATTAAATATATTCGTTAGAAAAGAACCGCCAAGTTCGATTAATAAGCAATATTGATATTATAGGAGACATTGAAATCATATATTTACTTTTCAATTATCAGTTTTGACAAATAAATAATGAAAGAGTTTATTTATAAATAATTCCCTACCTTTTTCAACGCGATATCTATATAGGAAAACTCTAAATTATATGAAAGGGAAGGATTAAAATAAAATTTACATTCACCAATTTCCCAAAGTTTTAGTCTCTGTGGAATTGTGATTAAAATTTATAGCTTAGCTATATTGCGCATATAAATTTTTCTATAAAGCCTTGCAAATTGGTGTTGTTCCAAAGCTAAATGAAGTAAAACCGGATTTTAAAATATAATTACTTCTGTGTAAAATCTTTTCCAATAATAATAACTACAAAACAGGAAATCGGGTGCTTTGAATTCAGAAGTTTCAAATCGGCAATAGTAAAAGTGAATCGTAGACTTCGTCAACGCTGTGTAGGTATATGAAGAATGTGATCAAAGGGGTCAATGTATTGTGCGTGATTGTGAGCAGCACATGCGTAAAGTAACAACCGCCTATATAATATTAAATTGTTGATATGGTGAAGTTCAGCGGTGGTGAAACGGTCCGGTTTATAGACGGGTGCATTGACAGGGAGGAACGTCTGCACTCTCAGGGGGCCAGTGGGACACTAGGATCAGCTGATCTTTTGCCGTCACTTTACTGTGTTCCGGACGTGTGTTTGCCTGTTGGCGTCTCCCAAGTTGCGACAACGCTCGCTCGTTCATCAATACATACATATAACCGAATGAATCAACGACTCGGCTCCATTTGTGCCGCTAAATGCCGACCACCGCGATGCTCTTCTACCTCAAAACTGTTTCGCCCTACGGCTACATATTCTCTCTGGTGTATCTAGACTTTAATCATGATGAACACAAGCAGAATGTTTTAACTAAATGGTTATCAGGAAAATTACATTATTATTTTAACTACAACCTCCTAGGAAAATTCAATTTTGTTCATATTCTCATAATAACTTCAATATTTAAATTACTCCAGGTATATCCTACAGACATCAATTAACCCTAGGAAGTATCAAATACCATTAAAAGTTCACTCCACCTATAAAGAAGAAAACTAAATCATCTAATTGCTACTAACAATTTACCTAACATTAATTAATAAATCTTCTAAAGGTACAGTCTTCTTTCCTTTACTTATATCAAATCAGCTATTAAAGATACATACCTATCTAAATCTGACATAGTAACAACAAATGGAATAAAAATGAATAAATATTTATGCCAATGCGTAGGTATTTAGTGTTTACATAAGTAGATATAGGTACCTGTATTTTTATTATTATTTGCGTAAAAACTTTAAGTTTTAATAATAATTTAAAATCATTAAACGGTAGTATATGAACCTATTTCTATATTATAAATACGAGTATCTATAGGCATAGGTATAACTCAATGTTTCATACACTACAATACCTAGGTAGGTACATATCTGAATTGAAAAATGGAAGCCTATATTTAAGTACTTAATTAAAAAGTTATTAAATAAAACTTTAAGTCCGTTAATTAAGTCCTTAATTAATTCAGTATTATTTCTTTGCTTTTATTGACATATATGTATAATTGATGATAGCTAATTTACGCACGTATTTTGTTAGGTTATAGGTACTTGATTTTATTCCTCGAAGAACACGCATTTTCATCGCCAACAAGTTTTATCGTTTGGGTTTCAGTTTATAAATATATTTTGTTTAATTATAGTCACAAGCTCATAACTAGGTATAAAATTATTATTTTATTTTTTTAAATTAGTTTTATAAATAGGTATGCCTACGTGCAATTAAATTATTTCCAGTTTTGCAAAATTTTATTTAGTAAAATACATTTACATTACCTTCTGAAATCTAAGTATTTTTTGCACGAACTCAGTTCTAAATTTAATTTTTAAGTTATACTAGACTTGAAGTCTGTAGACTTAAAATCAAACCAAACTAAAATCAAGTTTTAGGACAAATTAACCATTGCAGACTTCGTAATTTATTTCATTTTTAAGATCATAATTTTAGCCATCAAATTGGATAAAAGAACCCAGATCCTGATGGCCAATCAAGGGAAAAAAAAAAATTTTAAGATCTATATCAAATCTATATACAAGTAGGTAGGTAGGTACCAGTGGCGTGCGGTTACTTTTAAAGCATGGCATGCGGTCAGAAGGGGGGGGGGGGGGGGAGGGGAAATATAAACCAAAATTTTTTAATTTATTTTTTTTAATTGGTAAACATGGTATTGATTATACTATGTATATTTATTTTTAAAAATTAGCCTTATTTAACGCTCCTTACAAAAATACTATCTCTCTCGGCATTTCACATAGCCGATTAACGGTCAGCAGATGCGTTTGCCGTTTTGAATCTAAACAGTGAATTTAATTGTTACTAATACTTTTCGTGAGTTATTTTGAATTATTGTCCCAAAGGCCATACAAATGTTCTGTTCTTTAGAAACTATTTTCGTGGTTTTTAAATACATTATATGATGCGGTTGTTGATGATTTTTGTAAGAAGAAGCGTCGAATAAGGCTAATTTAAAAAAATACTTATAACACCACGTTTATCAAATAAAAAAATAAATTGAAAAAATGTGGTTCTTATACCCCCCCCCCCACTTCTAACCACATGCCCTGTTTCAAAAGTCACCGCACGCCACTGGTACTTATATACCTATAGGTATATATTATATAGATTTGCTGATTGATTTGCCTATTTATTGATACTGCTGAAGAATTTTGTTCCTTTAAAAAGTAATTATATAAATATTTACCAATAAGTAATTACTACCCTACCTATACATTTTACGTATATAAATGTATCTGTTTGGTGACCGAAGAGTTCATCGAATGCAAATTCATCGAAAACGAATTCATCGAATGCAAATTCATCGAAAACGAGTTCATCGAATGAAAATTCATCGAAAATCAATTCATCTGAAATGATCATTTCATCGAATCACCAATTCATCGAAAATTTTTTTTTATAGATAGGTATTTGAAAGAAACGACAAGGGGACCGGAAAAAAGCTAAAAAAGCAGTGGTCAATAAGGGTGATTCGATGAATTGATTTTCGATGAATTTGCATTCGATTAATTCGTTTTCGATGAACTTGCCGTGAATCATATTAATTCTTTCTTGCATGTAGGTAGGCATTTCTATTTGGTAACTTTCTGAATTCATAATTTTGACATAGGTTTACCCATAACCTCTGTATAAATAGGATTATATTTTCATTAGCCTCAAAAGTATATAAATAAAGCATGGAACGCTTAGTATATAAGAATCAAAATTTTAAAATAGTTTTAGTTTCAACTTTTTCTTATAACTAATAACTACTCTAATACTCGGAACATGCAAAACACTTAGATTCATTCTTTATTTTTGTTAAGATATTATATTATCAAAACTAAAAATCATTAATAAATTTTATTATGAAAAGTAAAAAAAGAACTATAGGCAAGTAGGTATACATATAACTTACCGAAAGTGAAATTTTTCTAGAAGACGTGAATTTCTGTAATAAAAAAATATCATTAAGACTATTTCTTTTTTGACATTGATAAAGTTATAAAATCTATCTCTAATATTCTCTATCAGTGGTCTTGTGAGATTTCAATAGCCATGTTGAAATGAAAGCGGGGTCTAGACAAATAATTTGAGAACATGCAGCCATGCTTCGACCTTTTCAACATGCAGCTCATGTTGTGTGGGGTTCTACCATTAATTTAACAAAGACATGTCGAAATCAAGATAGCATATTAGAAGAACAAGGATATAATCATCGACCAGAAAAAACATTTATTTGAAAAAGAACGAAATGAAGGAGGCGCAAGACGCTGAGTAAAAAAAGATCCCGCTGCGACCACTGCCATCAAATCCGCTACCAACGGGAATAGTCGCGGTCATTTTGAGAACTTTAGAGACGGAGCGGCCAAAAGTACACTGCAGGCTGGCTGTCGACGAACACAACGTTAGACCCGACAGGAATGACTAATGACCATCAATATATCTTAATCGACATTTTCTATTTAGGCCCACCAAACTCGTTTATCATTGACGACATTTCAATAATTCAAATCGTACTACGTCAAGGTTACGTCACAGTTCACACACCAACGTCATTATATGAATATTCTTAATGATTCAGTTATGAAAAATAGGGCCAAGTCTAACTGTATATATTGCACTGTTAGAGCAAAAGTACCTACTTTGTGTTTTCTCAACTGCCGCTAATGGTTGTTACATAAGTCCAACACAAAATGATGTATCTAACTCTTCAAAGAAATTTATATTTTGGAATATTCCGATCATTTGTTTCTAAATCTGACATTATGAACAA
Organism: Sisyra nigra; assembly: GCA_958496155.1. Taxonomy (NCBI): domain Eukaryota; kingdom Metazoa; phylum Arthropoda; class Insecta; order Neuroptera; family Sisyridae; genus Sisyra; species Sisyra nigra. Next base: position 27,463,168 of record OY292313.1, read on the forward strand.
TTCTTTTGAGTTACAAATAGATACTTCAATAAATTAAAAATGTATTGATGTAAGTTTTTAAGATTATGTTAATTTTTCAAAAAAAATTTTTATTCAATAAATTTTTGCCCTAGTCCTAATTATTTAAATGTTAAGATTTAAATAATGTCATTCTACATGATAAACTTTCATTATTATTTTTAAATTAATAATAGGTTCTATTTTCTCACAATAAGAACAAAATTACTTTTCGTTCTGTCTTATTGTTCCCGATATAACTAAGCTATATTTTAATGAAAGCTAAAGAAAAATCAATAATACTTATCATTAAAAACTTCGTGCCTACTGAATTTTTACGGGTTGAATATAATTCTAAACCTATAGATACCTAGATATTACTAAAGGAAATAATACCCCAAAAGTTAAATTTTAACATGGGTCTTTATGAAAAAATAGAAATAGACATCAAACAAAAAAAAAATTACTTTGAAAAAACAAATTTACACAAATAGACAAAACTGTAGAAAAATACAAAATCATTAAAGAGTATACTGTATTTTTCGACAGATAGCACGCGCATTATCTATAGGTACAAAAAAAGTTAAATTTATCTACTTATACATGAAAATACGGTAATAATATTTTTTTTTCGGGTCCAAGAATATCAAAGTATATGTTTACTAAATAAAATATTCTTCAAATACTATAAAGTTCACATACAACGAGAGAGAAGAGTTGAGAAAACAAGCGAGAGACAGATGGTGCGGACTCTGATTTAGTAAAAATTTACATAAGCGACGTGGAAAATAAGATTTGTACAAGCGTACCCATACAAAGTCGCCGTTAATGACAAAAGCCCCGTTTCTCGGCCGATGTCTGGCTATCAACGCTCGGCCTATTAATGGGAATTTGTTAATGGGCCATATCTGGTTAATTGCCGGTCGCCGTCTATTCGATCATCATTCAATATTCGTTTGTCGGCCAACAATAGGCCGAAGCCTGGCTTAATAATTTTTTGCTCATGCGCAAATAATTAAAAGTTAGATGCCTTACTATAAACCCTAAGTACCCTGAGGGGGCCCTAAGTCACCCTGAGTTATACGTCACTTTGAGTCTATTATATTTGACTTATGTTTAGGGTGTAATATGTTTTAATATTATATAAAATAAGTTGTGTAAAAAGAAAAATAATTGATAATGGATCAAGCGTTTTTTTTTTTTTTAATAATGTGCTGAAAGGGACGAAACGTAATATGACGATTTAATAAAAATCATTGAACATTAACTAATATGCTATATTCATTCACAATCCCATGAACATTTAAATTATAAATTAATAATGAATATGAACAAAATAAATCTATTTGAAACATAAATTTTAAATGCATTTTTTTTTTCTCTGCAATTGCGTCAATTATTTTCAAATATTCGCACCATATAAATACTTTCCAAATGTGTTACAAAATTAACCAATGAACGCAAAGTATGAATATATCCTTCTTTTAAGTGCTATCTGGCGGTAAATTATTATACTTTTAACGGGTGAACAGGGGCAAGAGGATTCGTTTCGTTAACACAGAAATTGTCGTTAACACAATACAGTCGCATGGTAGTGTTTAAAGTGTATTATTGTATTTCAGAATAGTTCGTCTATTACTATATCGCCTGTTGATAACCAGTCTATTAAAGTCTCTGACTAAAGTAAGTAGTTCTATTTAATAATTGAATAATAATATATTCTCTCAAATTAAACTATAGATAATTTATATTTATTTACCTGATAATCTAATAGTTTTCTCATAGTGTGAAATAATCAAATAAAAAAATATTAATAGTTAAATTTAATGTTACAGATGGAAGGATTGTAATGGCATATTACTTTGTAAATATCCACCGGCTGATGAGTATCCTAAAGTTGATAAGTTTGCTGCAGACTTAAGCGATGCAAATGAAAATTGGGATAAATATCTAGTAGAAATTCTCTATTATGCAGGTGAGTCATTTAGTTATTTTTCTAGAGAATTTTTTCTCATCCTAAGAATGGTTTTACAGATAAAATTTTTTTTCATACCCTTATGAAAATAAATCTCCTTTTTTCACCTCTTATACTATTTTAGTTCTAACTCCTTCACTCACAAATATTGTGTCTTAAAAACAATTTTATTTATAATTGATTTTGCATATTCTAGATGTTGTAACTGAGAAGTTTGAGGATGCAGAGGAATCTAAAAATTTCACTGGTAAATTAGCCCGATGGCTTTCTGGTTGGGTGGACCGTGAGAATGGGCGATAAGAAAGAGGATCTTCATTATAAACCACCAAAAATTCCCTTTTAATTTTAGAGTGCGTGTTATGTACGCCAGGTTTAAAATTCTACTTTTGTATTAATTATTGATTTTGTCTGATTTTTTACTAAGATTGTATGTATTATAAAGTGAATAAATGATTGTATCATAATAATCGTTGAGCTGATTTTATATCATTTTTTTCAGTATTTAAGTAGTTTTATTAATTTATAATATTTGCCATTAACGGTCCAGTAATTTTTACTGCAGTCGGCCGATTGTTGGTTTCTATTAACGGCCCTGTAACCTTTGCTTCAGTCGGCCGATTGTTAATCGCCATTAACGGCCCGGTAACTTTTACTGCAGTCGGCCGATAGTCGACTGCCATTAGCGGCCCGGGGTTATCATCCAGCCGGCAACCGTAGTTGGGCCGTTAACAGTTGCCAATGTTAGGCCAACAACTAGCATCTCTGGCTAAGCAATGGGCCATTAATGGCCCTGTCGCCAAACTTTGTATGGGTACCTATCTATATGTCAACAGCTGATGATCGAACAACCTTAGCTATAAGTAAAACTTACACATGTAAATTATTTATTTAAACGTCTATTTAGATAAAATACTTCTAACAGGTAAAATTTAGTGAATTTAAAAAATGAAATTTTAACCTAAAAATTTTCTAGGTAGGTACATCTATTATAGGTACTGAATTTTAGAGTAAATGAAAGTAAATACCTACTGCCAGTGTTAGATCCACACTACGGGTATGATATACCTATATGTATGATAAATTATGATCGTCTTGAAAATTATTTGAATAGAGATATTAATTTTTATTACTTGCAATGAATGTGTAAAATTTTGAATGCTGTTATTTTATTTATAAAATAGCATAGGCAATAAATTAATTTACAGCTTCCTCAATTTTACACATGTTCACAAAAACAATAATAAGTATAGTTATATTGAAAATTCTATAGGTTTCAAAAACAGTGGACATAGTCAAAACTATTCTTTATCCAGTAGGTTACCGGTAAATATATAAAATCTCTAAAATGCTTTAACGAGAAAATGATTATTGCACTCTTTTTATTATGTAATAAACTTTTTTTGGCTGTGTATTTACCTATAACGATTTTTGAGCATTTTGTGCAGGCCTAAAACATAGTGGACACTTAAAGTAAATCCGGTCCTACTTATACTTTAAAAAAATATTTTTATAAAAATAATGCTCTTTACTTAGGAAGAAATACTGACTTGAAAAAGTTTCATAAAATTGTCAATATAGAATAAGTATTTAGAACAAATAAGTACAAAAGATTTCAGGAAGCCAATTGATAAAACTGTTTAAGAATAAAAACAGTTCTTTGATAGCTTTTTTGCAAAGTTCAAAAATGGAACTTAAAATCTAGAACCATATCAAGGATATTAGACACACCGAAACAAGTTTTGCACATGTGGAATGCAATAGGGTAATCTACAGAACCAGTTTTTGTTAAATAAAAACGAAGAAAATTGCAGCTGATCAACTATTTCCTGTCCGTAAGATAAAAGAATTAAAGAAGAAAAGCAATAATGCGCTATTAAAAGAGAGCAAAAGCAAGTGCAGTATCCATAAAAACGACTAATGTTGTCCTTATTTGAAATATTATTTTGATATGCTTTCTATTTCTGTTTAGGTGTAAGCTTCAGACATTTTCATCTCTGTTTCGAAAGTTATGTGAATGTGAGTGGGAAAGAATTGGATGAATTTGGTTTAGCAGGAGGATGAAGAAGAGATAGAAAAGGAAAAGTTGGCTGAGTGGAGGGGGCCGAATGGGTTCTTGTTGCGTGCCTATTTTGTTCTCGGTATAGATTTTCGTTTTTCGTTTCAGGCATGAGAATCAGCTGCTGGTGTCGCGTTCATCTTTTCGTGGATTCATAATGTTATAACGATGTGGAATGACGGAGGCATTGCCGGTTTGCTTATTATTGTAATCAGCAATGAAATAGTGGGGGAGAAATGCCTCGTTGGGGCTTATCCCGATGTCATTCGGCATTTATTTTGTTTTGGCTTTTATGTTCTTTTTTTGTTCACTTCTTTTAGTTTTTTTCTTTGTCGCTTTTTACAGTGGATATATTTGAAAATGTGTTCATGATAGACGTTGTTAATCTCTTACCAGCTGCGACTTCACGTGAAGTATAGAGAATCAAATACCGGCAGTTCTCAGTAAATCGCTAGCGACGCTCGTTAATGTGAAGTTATTTAAATGTTTGTTTCTACTAGTCTTACAACAGAACTTAATATTTTGTTATCAGTGTTTTGTGCCTATATTTATTTTATAGATATCAAATATTTAATTGTGTGTATTTAATAAATTATACCTAATACTTAATTGTGTTCTGAGTGATAAACTTCTATTGATCGATACCCTACATGTATCGATGGAATAAATTATTGTTATCCGCTATAGATTTGTGATAAATGATAAATACTTATATATGTTTATAACTTTTAACAATTATTTCCTTTCTACCTACTTCTCTAAAGTAAACTGTTTATTCGTCATTTAAAATCTAAAAGAATATTTCTTATCTCATAAACTTTTGTAATAATAAATACAACGTCAACTTGAAAAGAAGTATTTCATTGTAAATAAAACAAGTAGGTAATTCATATAAGTACTTGTACACATGTTATTGCTGTGAAGAATCTTATAAGTATGTATCTATTTATGTATATTTCTAAAATTATACCTATCCCGTTTTTCACGAAAAATAGGTTTCTTTAAAAATCGCATAAAACGCAATTGTAAATTTTTATAAGTAAAACTGTGTAATTCGAAAATATGCTTGGTTTATTAATTTGTTATTAGTTTTTATAATATTTTTGTAAAAAAACGTCAACACTATTTTTCATATCCATGTATACCTATCTTATGCTTTTATTATTATTTTTGAATAATTTATCGTTTAATTTTTGCATAAGGAAATATTTTTTTTAAGCATTATTGGCTTATTCAATTTTCTTGAAAATCTAGATAATTACATTGCCTAAGGAAATGGAAGAGTTAAATTCCACTGAATAGAACACAAACATAAATGCAGTTACTTCCATAAGAGATTATTTTATGAAATACTTTAGATTAATATTAAAAAAAAAACAACCTATTTTCAATCCTGTACCTACATGGAATATTCCTTTAAATTATACATGCATAATTACATTAAGTAATTGGAACCAATAAAATATAATAAATCTGTTGTAATAATATCTATCTATTTTATATTAGATATACATGCGAAATATATATTTTTAAAATTATGAAATTCTGATTTTCTTACTTCATGTTACACATTCTTGTAAATAAACGTTTTCAGTTACTTTCTATTTAAGGATTCACTACATTGTTTGGTAAGTGCAGAACATACCTACAATTCATTTAAAAATAAATTCGGATGTGTTTTATTATACCGGGAAAAACTGGAATAGTTTTCTTATAAAAATCGAAAAAAATTGAAACTCTATAGGTATATCTAATCAAAATAAAAAGTTTACCAAACGATACGGAATAAAGTGCGCTATATTCAATTTGCCTAATTTTTGAGTTGATAATTGTTCAAGTGTGTTTAGGAACTACCTACTTCTTCAATTTGAAAATATTTTTTTAAAAAATATCTTAAAGAAGAAGTTCTGGAACAGTGTATTATAGTTTCTCTATTTATAGATTCCATAATTGTTACGTTATTTTCTAAGTAGGTAGAGCACATATGTAGATATATTTAAATAAACCAACTTCAAAATGTTTTTCTCTGCATGTGACAACTGACATGGTTTTAGTTTCTCTTTCTTAAAATATGAAAATGTTTTGTTCTGATAATTTTTAGCTTTCCTAAGAAAAATAATTTAGTAGGAAATATTACTTTTGAAAATATTGTTGAAAATTTAAAAGTAGATACATTTGTTACTACTGGTAGGTAAATAATACTAGACAAAAGTTGTAGATATCTATATTTAATATCGTTAAAATAATTATTTTTAGTTCAGTACTCGGATTCAATTTTATTAATCAATTTACAGCTTTTAACTCAGTTAGATATACCTACACTGCTTGTAATTTATAAATGTAGGTATAGGTACACGTAATATATAGATATATACGATATTATTTTCGTTTCAATCGCCAAAATAATGGTCTTTTGTGTTGTTCAAAACAAAGAGATACAGTAAATTAAGATATCAAATCAATAACAAAAAATATTGACATTAAAAAAGGATATTTTTACATCAAAGCCCCGATGCAAAGAACGCATTCCATTTATTCTGTTCGTGAAAAGAATGTCGATTTTTGTTTCATTCACGGCACATAAACTCTTTTTCATGTTCTACTGAATACAGTCTAAACTTTTCATAAAATTAAACATAAATAATTCTCTATAATAAGGCTTGGATAAAATAATATTTCCACAATCCCATATTTAAAAAAGTTGAAACGTAATTTGGAGCAAAACTAAGGCATACATCGTGTTTAAGTCACTTTAACATCAAAGGTCATATCACGACTGTCTATAAACACAGAAAATTTATGTTGTTCATTACTCATTAGTATTGAAAATTAGCCTAGAATTGAACGGGAATCGAATCCCCGACGCAGAGATCCTCAACCTTTTCTTTGTTGCAGCACACTTTTCAAAAATTTCAAGATTTGGCGGGGCACGCTGGCCATAATATAAGCAGTAACAATGTAAGCGTTTCTAAAATTTGACGTTTTCAGAAGCCGGTATAATACAAGTATACGAAGAAAAAGTATTCGTCTGCTTCACAAATGTAGAAAAAATTGTTTTGATTTATCATAATTTAATCTTCCTAATAGATTTTCAATATAAATTTGTAATTTAAATAAATACCTATATAATTTTGAATTAAAAATTTATTTTTTATGTTAAAGTATTCGGTATTCGGCCGAATACCTTATATTGAAAAATGCAGCCGAATAGGCCAATTACCGAATATATCTATACTTCATCTAACATTTCAACAGTGTTTAAATCTTGAATCTAACATCTTGAAAAGTTGTATCTAGCATTTGACTTGAGTTTGATTTAATTTTCTAGCCAAGCAGCCAATCTAGCCATATCAGTGATGTAGTTTGAAAATAGATACCATTTGTTTAATGTAAATAGCAATAAGGATAATTAGTTGATAATTAGTATTAAGTCAAGCCTATTAATAAATAATTAAAATAACAAAAGAAACTGGGTTTTTACGGTCTATTTTCCCAGACGACCTAAATGAGAAAAATAATTTTATTTATTTATTAAGAATAGTTTTAAGAGGTAAAGAATAATAATTCTGGTACTCTTAGTTATAGTACATGTAAAAACTTATAAAAACGAACCAATGTAATCATGGACCACAAATAAAACTTTTATTTATTTATTTAGATACCATTTGTACAAAAATAATAGGTTCTTTGGCATGAACATTTTCTATTCCATATGTTAACATTTAGTTACACAATGTAATGCAATTAAAATTAATAGATATTATAAGCAGTTAAAGCTTGAAATAAAAATACTAAAATTTGATTTTATTATAAAAATGAATTATCAACAGTCCACACAGAGTTAAATGAAATGGCGTGTTATATTCGCACATACTTATTGCTTTTTAATATCTATATCTCAAAGGTATATCTACTTGGTTCTTTCACGGTAAGTTCGCAATCGAATATTCTAACGCAAATGTTTGATATTCAAATATCTAAAGTCAAAAGCACAAACAGAATGTGCACCAAAAAACAAATAAACTTTCACAAAGCCCATTAAAACAAATGTGATATTTGCTAATTCCAAATAAACAATAATTTCTGTGCAAAATTTTCTAACGGCTGACTAAATTCATTTAGTATCAAGCAAACGTTGTTTAATCTAATTTTATAATCTAATGTACAACTCTAAGGCAATTAAACTTTGTGTTGATACATGGTGGTAGAATGGAACTTTGTTGTGATGGTTATATTGGTTGGTGGCTGTCCTGAAACACACTGTGCTATGTAATTATCCGATTTCTCCACTACCATTTCTGTATTTCCTTGAATACTTCGTAGTGCCATATCTGCTACCAAATTCCAGATACTATAATATGTATATGCATGTAAATGAATAAGTCTGGGCTCCCGTTAGATGTACACGTGTTTAGAAATTATTGTGAACGTTTTACTTCCTCAACCCTCATATTTTAGATATCCCCTTCAAATTTTCACACATTTACTTACATTCTCCTAGTGAAACATTTGTAATTAATTCATAATATTTCAAGAAAATGGTGTATCTCAAATCACAACTTTCTTCTTTCATAACATAAAACATTAGTTTTATTACTATTGTGCCCCTTAAATACCTACTTATATATAAATAAGCTTAAAAACTTAAGTAGATAATTTAATAAGGTCGATATCCTTAAATATATAGGATAGGTTTTTAAATTGTCTGAATAAGAAACCAAAACCGATTTTAGTGGTGGTAAGACTTCCGAGTTAAACCTGTCTTCTGAAATTGATTGGATTTCCTCGTTGAAGGATTGCAGACAGCGTTCACATGTCCTAAGCCAAAATAATATTACCATTCTCGAGCATATTCCCTTCTTATTTCCATTTGTCTTTCTCATATCATGTAGTCTTATAAAACCCCTATTGTAACATAATTTGAAAGCATACATCAAGTCATTCAAAGCTTTATTCAAGTAGCTTCTCCGACCTCAATACATTAGATGTGTATAATTCCATTCGTAAATTAAAAAATCAAGGATTTATCTACTTGAAATATTTCACATTCTATTTTCGAAGCAATTAATTGATTTAGAATACCTACCTACATTATAATTATTGACAAAAATTTGAAATATTTATTGTACCTATAAAAGAGATATCTATTGTCTATGTCAATCTTGAATTTCTTTTTTGTGTGTTTTAAGTCGCTTTATCATCTAAAGTCCATGTCAGGACTGTCTAAATACATAAAATTTCTCTTGATCATTTTTATCTTAGGTCTAAGTTCTTATATCTATCCCAGTACCACGTTACGCATGGAGCGGAGATCGACTCTTATCGCTGCGTCAATAATTTTTCTTAATTAATGGAACATATGAACTGTAGCTATAGGGGCTATAGGTGCATAAATATATACCTATCAATGTACTAAATAGAGGTAGGCGGACATATAAATCATTGTGTTTAAATCGTAAGAAAATATGGAAGTTTTCATATGTCATTGTTGTGCAAAATGTTCTCCTCGTTTCATTTAATTTCCCCTAATCCTACACATATGTCCTGAAAGATATGAATTTTTAAGAAAAGTAAAATATTACCGTTCTTACCCTACACTTTTATTAAAAGTTCTCATGGAACAAAACTGAAATTCATCTCAAAGTAAGTATAGGTATGACAAAGTTATTTGGATGTTGAGTTATATGGATTTCGTGTTTAGGTTTAGCATTATTCCCGTTTTCTTTTAAGAAATATCACTAACTCAACTTTCAAATTGTGTTTTAATCAAGATTTAAACTCACAAGCAATAAATAACAGTCCCAAGAGAAATTTCATACGAAACCCTCTAAGTATTACAATGATGGAGGTAATTAGAAATGGATTGAATTTTTGAAATCGTTCCAATTTGAAATATCAGAGGATAAAATTGGATATATAATTGTATTCACTAGATATAAATTGATTCTGGGTAGGTAGGTATCTAAGATTTCAAAAGTTATCTATTGCATTACTTATTACCTAAATTGCATTGGCAATTTAGTTAAATAAATATTATTTTTTACTTAATATAGATATACAGTTTAGAATCTTGCAATAAATTGAACTCGGCTGTTACCTATATTGTATTTATTATTTAAAACATGAAAAACTTTTGTAACTTCTAGACTGAGAAATTCACTTAAAAAATCATACGTCTCCAGAATTCTAAATAGCATATTTAATTTAAAGTCAATACAGACATTAGGATGAAACAAAGATAAAAATGCTGATAATGAAATAATTCACATCGTCTATATCCGGTCGGTGCATGCATATATACAACAATAATTGAAAAGCTTAATTCCGAACGGAAATATAAGCTCTGAGGTAACAAGCTTCCGTAGTACAAACCAACAATCAATTTCACATACCCTACAAGCATTCCATACGTCTATTCTTAGGCACATCCAAACAAATGAAAACTTTACAAAACCACGAGATTGTGAGAATCATCAAAAGGTTGTTACAAATTTTTAACCTCTTGTTCAGTTTTCATACGAATATATTTACGTTCAAAAACTATTTGAAACTTGTCAAGAATTTCAATTAATTTTCTTACGTTTCCACTTAATTACATCATGCAAGTGTTTTATTATTTATTTTATATAAAACCTCTTAGTACCAAACGAATATCGTAAACCGTTTTTATAACTTATTTTATGGTTCAAATTCACGACTGAAATTCGAATTGAAGGCGCCATAAAACGCACGATGGAAACTATTTAAAATTCAAAAAGAAAATATAAAATTCTGTTAAGTTTTGTCTGTGGATGCTTTTAGACTATTGTCCATTTTTTTAATATTTAAAAAATTTACATAGAAATAATAAATAACGTGAGGCAATAACGTTGCAACATCGTTTGCCTAGCGCCGATGTTTTAGGTATGTTAAAGCTGGCAACATCGTACAATAATAGTAGTGAAAGCACTCTGGGGGGTTTCTGGATTAAATAAGGATCGACCGTAAATAAATGGAACAAAATGAGACAGAGCGACAACAAAACTGGTTTGAAATCTCCCCAATACCATTGTAGATCTCGTATATGGTGGATGGGTTTTGCAGGCTAAAGAATTAACGCACCAAATAAGGACAGTAAGGGATGGTACTCGTCCTTACTCTACTTCAAGGGAAGAGACAGTAATGCCGTTAATACTACGATGAACGCAAGAGAAAGTAACAAGGTGAGAGCAATAGATCTCAGAAATATTCCTTTATATTTATTATATTAATGACATACAATTCCAAAAGCACAAATTAAAACTAAAAAATCCTTTTAAAGACACATTTTAAGAGAAAATAACAAAAACGTGTCTATGTCAGGTTAATTTAGATAAAATGAACATTAATTTTAATTAAGTGTAAAAAATAACGAAGCAGTTTTAAAATTTTGATCTGTAAATTTAGACATTTTCCACCCCAAGGTTGTTTCATCCTGCCACAAAATAAAATACGATAAAAATAAAGCATAGGTTGGTGTATAATTATTCCGAGAGCGTAAGTATTTCAATCATTAAATTCAAACAAAGGTATCTACATTTTCTACCCTTCTTTTAAACACATTTTCAAATATAATGAATTTAATTTCCAATAAAAAAAGCGAATTTAAAAGAAAGGTTCTGTTGGAAATAAAGAACACGAGATTTTTAATTTCGTTAATAGCAGAATGGTAAAATTTATCTTTTTTGTGTGATAAAACACTCAATCAAAATCGTTGTTGTTTAATATTTTTGCATCGGGATGCTTCGTGTCTTCGTAAATAAAATTAATTAAAATATCATTGGAAATGGAGTTTAAAATAATTTTTACTTGTAATGCATAGGTATGTTATTTCCTGCAGGTATCGTATTATATATTGAAAATAACTAAATTTAGTATTTGTATTATATAGATAGTAGGTACATATAGATTTCAAATGTAGGTATATATGGTAGGTATATAAGGTTTTTCTTTCATCAGTTGTTGACATATATGCACATACACATTTTACTTTAGAAGTCGTTAATTTTTATTAGATCAAAGTCCGCGCCTCTCTCATCATATGTGAACTTTATAGTATTTGAAGGATATTCTATTTATTATTAAACATAGGTACATGGCGATATGCTGGGACAGAAAAAATTATTACTATATTATATTCTTTGATGATTTTGCCATACTGCGTCAAAGTAACGTAGGCTTCGGTAAATTCAATTTTTCAAAGTGAATTTTTTTCTGTTGGATATTTTCATTTTTCCATAAGAATGGATCTTAAAATTTAGCTGCTGGGGTATGATTTCTTTTAGCCATATCTTGGTTCAAAATTCTTTTCAATCCTCAATAATTGAGAATTATGTTTTTAACTATAGGTACCTATTATTGGAATTTCCTGATAATTTTCATTACAATCTGTTGATAGATTTTAGCTATATTATGGACATTCTAAAAAAATAGATATACCTAGGAATACCTATGTTTAACACATTTAGGTGCCTATATATTACAAAATATTTTATATTAACAATTAAGATTTGTTTGTAGTTAATATTTTAGTTTATAGGTACGTAAAAAGTTAATAAGAATCTTAGGATGTGCTTTTTTATATAAACCACTAATCAAATAATTGATAATATATTCAAGATAATATAAGCAATGAACATAATATATTAAATATTTAGTAAAGTAGATATTTAGTCAATATTAAAGACTAAAGTACTTTTATTTGGTAATATTGTTCACCATTTGTTTTTAAAGCAATCAAGAATGGGGGGTATAGCTACTGTATATTTACCAGAGATGGACAAAAACAATGAAAACCGAGATATTAATAACACCAACATTGATATTATGTTCAAACGATTTGCTTATGCCCAGCCCCTATAACTTAAATACGAGAAAGACTAAAAATGTGACCATTTGTGTCGCATGTATTAGTACCTTTGGGGCCTTTGGGTGGCGCTGGTAGTTTAGTTGAAAAACATATATTAACTATTTGTGTTGTCATTTATCAGTTTCTTATGCTATTATCATCGTTACTGTCACTAATGACAACTTCATAATTATTCTCATATCGTATAATAACAATAAAAATAATTTGCCTGACGTTTAAAAAAAAATTATTTATAACCTCCATAAAAGTCTTTTTTCAACTAGTACTACTGGCGCTATCTGCAAGCAGTGACAAAATAGGGCCATTTTCTATAACATGGAGTTGTTGGGGGTTGCTTATTCCTACATGTGTATGTCTATATTTAACCTGAATATTATTATTTGTAACGTGAATTTTCTGTCTACTACTTACCTAAAAAAAATTACTAACACATTTTTGTTAAAATATATCATAAAATTTATTTATTTTTGTAATTAGGTAGATATTACTTTTTAAAAATCTTGAAGCTTTTATGAAGAAAGGAAAACGTTGAAATTTCCGTTTAAGTGGTAATCAAAGTGGGTATTCAATTTCCCGTTTTTTTGAAAATAGAAAACTGTTTCTTGTTACAACTTGACTCTTTGTAGCGGAAAATGATGATGGAAGTTACTAGAAAGGTTATTAGCAGTTAATTAAAAATCTTATTTGGAAAATGTGCAGCTGACTTAATACTTCCTTTTACATTAATTCTGTTATAAACTGTTTTAAATTAACAAGAAAATCTTAATAGTTAGATGCTATCCTGTTCATTAAATTTAACACAATGGAATGCCAACTTGGTAGCTTTTTGTTTGCCCTATTCAGTCACCATATTAAGAAAAATCATGTCGTTAATATTACGTTTCATTTAATATTTGTATCATCATTAAAACAATCATAAAACAAATATATCTATATATAAGTGGTATTTTATATGCATTGTTTAAAATTTGTTAGACAAAAAAGACGTTTTCGAATTCACTTATTTCATATAAAGTTAATGAAATATAGATATGTTTTACATCGTATAGCACTAACTAACTAAGACTAATACTAACTAAGATAGTAATTATTTCTATACATTAAGTAAGTAAAACAATTAAGTACCAAACTGTAAATTTCACTATTCGTAGTAAATGTATAACATAATGTCTGAGAAGAATAACGTTTTAGATGACTGAGAATTAGGTATATTTTTTTTAACAAATATAAATTATCTACATTCTACAACATATGCTGTGTTTCTTTTGTAAATCATTTTATAATTTAAAAATAGGAACATACATGATAACTATCCAATCATAAAATCTTACTTAAATATAATTAAAATTTTAAAACCTAGGCTACCTCTAAAAACAGATATGAATTTTTAAAATGAGCTTTGTTTAAATTAAAATACCTAGGAAAATCTATGTATGAAATTTAGATTTTCACAAAATATAATAGTTATGAAAGAACTTTTTAAATTAAGTTGTAAGTAATATTTTCTTTAACTTAATACTTAAATGTACCTACTACATATAAAATTTTTTTATATAATTTGCATCAATAATAAAATACTCCTATTATTTTTATTTCTTATTTTTAATTTCCACTGTTAGTTATATTTTAATTTATAATTAGGTAAGCTCTATGCAATATCACATATTTGTAAAGCTAATGTTATAAATGTTTGAAAATATTTGAAATATTATTGATCCTATTTTGAAAAGCCTTTAGATGTTTGATCAAAACTGTTGTACTATGGGTTTATGTTAAATTTACACGCACCTATATTTTTCTGTGTATATATATTTATCCTAAAAATGCCTTTTTTATACATGAGTGAATAAGAAACGAGAATATCGTGCTTTATTTTATTTGAAAACTAAACAAAAAATGTTTATGTAGAAAGAACATATTTATTCTAAATTGTCATCGAGGGAAATCGATGGTTACTTTATTATCTTACTCGATACATAAAGTTTTATTAGAAAATCATTTCCAACCTTCGATCAATATCTAACCACAAAAAGGGATGTTTCTAGCCAGAATAATATTTCTTACTGTCTAGGGAAATAAGGGCCATTCCTCTATCTTATTTCAACACTGTCAAAATATAAATATAAATTGATGATTGGTTTATTTCATTTAAAAAAATCATCGCTGTACATCTAACTAACTATAAACGAATAATAAATCAGGAACGCTAATAAATACTTCAACAACAAAAGCACTTAGTGAAATTACTCTCGATAATACTTACTCAAGTGTAATTCTTCCATTTCTAACACAAAATATTGTCTTAACTGCCTACTTTTAAAATTTATATGTAAAGTTTTAAGAACGTGGCCAAATACGGAAGAGTGAAGTTTATAAGGGATAAATTATTAGTATTCATATTATGTTGAGCTGGCAATAAAACATAGGTGCAACATAGTATATTAAATGAGTATTTTCAAATACCCCCAAAATGATCTCAATGGTGGTCTCAGCTTGAATGAAACCACAGTTATTGTCAACGATTTCAAATTCTAATTTCGTATTCACTAGGAATACGCTCTTGAGATTGCATTAGGCATTCCATATATTAAGGCCCCGTGTGTGTGTGAATCGAAAATCCGATATTGATATTCTTCGTTAAAATTGTTGATTGAGTACTTTTCTTTCTTTCTTTTGAATCGTATATAAAGAAAAGGAAGTACGAATTACACGTCATGCTTATAGGTGTATCAATTTCCTTGCAAGCAACTAGATTTTACTTATATTTTAGTAGATAGGTATCAACGTATTCAAATATTTTTGAAACTCTTTTCAATTTGAGTTCTTATAATATATATTTATATTTCCATTTAAAGTAAACTTTTATAAGAAAAGTTTCGAGATAAACGAGCATTTCTTATAATTGCTTTTTTAACTATTAAATGAAGCTCTTCTGTAACTGTTACGAGTCAGAAATCGCAATAATAATGACGAAGTTTAAATTGCAAGGGTTGTGCATTCATTAGCAAAGAACTCAGTTTGCTATTCGTGAATATAACTAGAATGCTGACTTATAGAAAATTAAAGAGGAATTCGTGAGTTTGTGACTCTCTCAAGTGTACAATAAAGATTCACGTAAAATAATTTGTTGTCGTAATATACATAAATGAATCAAGATCTGTATTTACATTTTAAATATCCACTTCGCTAGACAAATTGATTTTTATCAAACAAAGTAATTTGATATAACTTGATAGGAGCTTAATGAAACGTAAAAATAATTTATTCATTATTAAAAGTTAAACATTTTTATCGTTAATAACAAAAAACCTAAAATATTATCCTGAAAAAAATCTTCAAAAAATTGAATGATAATTAAACTTATGCTTTCTATAAAAGAAATGTCAAGCTCCTTCAACTTATCGTATGAATTGAGACAGTTGACATTATTATCCAAATAACTACCTATATACGTTATTGAAGGATGGTGGTATATGGTTTGAGGAAATAGGAATATATATCTATAACTGCATTGAAGCGTTAATGTAAGTGATTTGTTATACGTGACTAACTTAAGTCGTTTAAGCAACCTTAAAGAGAAATTTAATAGAGGAAACTTGAAAATTTTACGTATCAAATCAAATATTCTTAAGATACTGTAGAATAACCTACCAAAGTGTATAAAGATAAGAACATTGAAGCGTAATAAGATAAAATTGTTAAACTGGGAAAATGTTCATGTTATTGTAGTCCATGAATAATATTATTAAGCATACTTTAATATATTGGTTATCTAAATATTTAAATACTCTACTTAACATCTTACATTAATTATTATCCATAGTAAAAAGCCCTTTATTTAGCAATGCTTTTAGGGTGCAATAGTTTTCACCTTTTTTTTGTGTTAAAAACTATTTATTTCAGCAGTTTCTGTAAGAAAAAGGAACTATAGATTTATGACAGCTTTTCTATATATAGTAAATCATATTGAATAAGTAAAATTTAAAAGACAGGAAATCGAAAGTATCGTTTAAAATACAAAGCCTTTACTACATACTTATATGGTAAGAAAATTAATTCTTTCATCAAAAAACTATGTGTTATATATACAGAAATGCGTACGTACCTATACTATACTAAAAAAATAGGTAAAAAGTATAAAAAATGAAAACAATTTCTATGCTTAGAATTAATCAGTGACCTAATCAATTATAAATATTTATTTGATAATAAAAATCAAAAGTTTTTAATTACAAAAACCAACAAATAACAATATAAAATAAGTAGTACCTACCTACCTACAATGTCGTATATAAACATTCGGGTTACATTTCCTGATAATTACAGCAAATTTTAAAATAATAACGAGCGACAAAAACACAGGCGATTAAAATTCAGTTTTAATTAAAAAAAAAATAAAACGAAAAAATTTGAACGAGTTTATTAAAATTTACATTTGAAGAATTCCATCATTATAATTCACTATTATATCATTTGTATTTCAAATCGCCTAAAACTAATTTGTTGAAAGTAACTAATCTTTATCACGTAGATACGAGTATATTTGTAACATCTGCTATGAATGTTTCTAGGAATTTAAGTTAAACAAAACGTGAGCAAAAGTTCTACAAAATACGATAACTACATTGTTTCAAGTACTTATAGAGTTTTGAAATAAGTAATGAGAAATTAATTTCATATTGGTATACAGTTTGGTAGAAAATTGGATTGAAAAAAAAAAATTAACAAGAAGAAAATTAGGTAGGTATATATATCTTATAATCAATCAAGTTTTAACTTTTTTATGTTTCTCATGACACTCTTATGATACTCGTGTACTTATATACAATATCTTCCTGATAAAACTTTTTAGCTAGACCCCTAAAACGTCAAATCAAAACCCCTCGTTATAACAGGTAAAATGAGTGGATGGTGCTAAATCTTCATTTTTTTATATGTAAACGTACGTGTCTAAATCCCGGGGCAGAAATTTTAAAATAATATAGGTGTGTCTGAATTGAGTTGAGATATAGCTATACTTATATGTAGGTACAGAAATTTAATTAAAAATCTAGATTGAAATCTATTAAAAACGAATAAACGCAATATACTCTAAAGGATTTCCACTCCAATTCCCAGCAATCGGAAGAAAAACCATTTTTGTTTTTAATAAGAGCTGAATTCGTTACAGTGAAAACTTTCTCAAAACTCACAAATCAAAATCTGCTGAAATCCGTGATGGTTATAAGAAATTGGAAATTTATATCGCATAGAAAACAAGAAAACGAAAAGAAAACATGACTCGTCCTCTTCAATAAATAAGGAAATAAATCAACATGAGGATATAGGGTCCTTTAACTTTTACAAAGAGAAATAGGTCGTACACAAATGAAAGTGTACAAAAGTGAAATATACTTTTTTTTAGAAAAGAATAAAAGAATATAAGCACATTTTTATATACGTCCACATAATTGTTAAAGATTTACTGTTAGGTAATAGATCATGATCTTTGTAAATTTTTCACGCATATTTAAATGTCCATTATGGACCATTATTCTAGTATTGTTACGGTTACTTTAAAAAATGTTTCCCATGTTTTTACTAAGGACACTTGGTAATATGAATGATCTACAATTTGTAAACCAAAGAGAAACACTTAGTTTTTTTAAATTTAAATGAAGTTTAAAAGATAATGGAATTTTATATTTCAATATTGAAAGCTTTTTAGCAATTTCTCTTGATGTATTGGGTATGGAGCTTTTAGGTATGATGAGAGATTTTCTTTCATGCTTTATATATGAATGTAGGTATATATAAGGGTGTTGTTTGCGACAGCTTGTAAACGCATAGACGCGACGTAGACCACCGGCGTCGTAACCATAGCAACCCTGACGACGCTTACCCATCGTATCGCCAACGTCGTTTCTCAATTAAATCCAGAGAAGCTTTACGAAAACACTCGCACTTTGTGTTACTAAATGTTTCATACTTCCATTATTATTACAATTATTTGATCTCACATCCAATATTAGAAAACTTCAAGAGATTCAGTAAAAAATAAGAAATGAATATTTATAGTTGAAATACTTCAAGGCTCATCTACATATTTAGCAATTGAAAAGAAAGTGTAATGAAGTAAAAGGAAAAAACAACTCGTTATAAACTTCTTTTTCATTTGTTCTGTGGAAATTCTTATAGAATAAAAGAATAAAAATTAAAGTAGCTCGTAAGGGAAACTGGAATTCGCATATCAAAAGAATTCCAACAAAAGCTACAAAAGGGTGCATAAAAAGATGATAGAAATCACAGCAAAATTATATTCATTTTCTAATTAAGTATTCACGCTGCTTTGAATCTTTACGCCTTTTCAAAAATAACTCGAATATTTTGCATTGCTTCTTCTTTTCGTAAAAGCAAAATATTTTATTAATAGTATCAAAAAATATATTTTCCTTTACGAGCTATATTTTAAAGTAACAAAAGTCATTTTTATCATCTATTATTATTATTAACTAGGTATACCTTAGTAGGATCTTCTGTCCGTCTATAGTCCCTAACAAATAAGATTAGTTTTCTATATCTAATTCTTCTTTTCAAATTTTAGTTTGGGAAAAGTGAGAATAAAAGCTTATGTTAGACTTAAAGATTTATCTTATCTCTAAGATAAGACTCTACTTTCAAACCTGAATTGAGTATATAGTAGAGTCGGCATGTCGCTTGCTATTTTTCTCACTGCACTTCGAGTGAAACATTAAAAATGTATAAGAACATTTTTTTTCATTTGATACCTATAGAAAATTAATTATTTAAGAAACGAGGAAAAATAAGTTATAGATTTTAGAAAAGTTCAAAAATTACTTTCTTCATAAGAAAATCAAGGTTTCCCTCCTTATATCTTTATAAGCAAAATATAAATTGGTTTTCATGCGTGAAACCGGGAAATATATTCATCTAGTTGATGTTCAGATCACGACCCAACAAATTTTCAACATTTACACACTCGTCATAAGCAAAATCTACGTAACCTGAGAAAGTTTTAGACTCATGAGATTTGAAACCTCTGATAAGATTAGAGCAAATATCAAATATAGAAAGACATATCTTTCAACGTCAAACTTTGTGACAGTCTCATATAACTTGGTTGGAAATTTTTCCAGTTACAATAAGCATTTTTATTAAAAATCAAATTTATATCTTCTACATAAATAAACCTAAAAGAAAAAAACAGTTTTGCTGGTATATTCTGTAAAATATTTGAGCAATTTTAAGTTGTTATGAATTGTAGAACATTTTTATTATATATGAAAAATTCGTATTGAAAAGATAAGTAGAATGATGAAGGAAAGCTTATGTCCATATATAATTTTAACATGCTCCAGTGCTTTTCGTGATCTTGAAAACGAAACCCTTGATAGTACTTAACTCCGGTTATAGGCGAAATGGAGAGAATGAGAACTTGCCAGCAGATAGAAGCGAATTGAGGGAAACGATTTAAGGATATTGGTCGTACCAAATACGAGTTGCATGAGTGTGTTTATGTGTCCATGTATTTTGGTATGACAACGAGCGAGCCGAGCGTCTATATATGATGAGGATATTGCATTTCTTTACGGCACATTCAACCCCTAAAACTTGTCGATAATATTTTTATATATAGGTAAATATGATGTGAAGTGGTTATTTTCTCTCGTTATCATTTTTATACACAAAACATACATATATGCGCTTAGTTGAATTATTTAGACGTCTAAAGGATGTATTTTAACAGCTTTATAAGCATAAAATATGAAAAACTTGTTTGGTTTTAAAAACACCGCAGCTACCTACTTCATACATTTTTAAGTTTAACAAAAAATGAAGAATAGATTATAAAATAGTTTTAATATATTTGTTAAATTAGAAAGATTTTATTCGGTCTTATAAAAGTGTCTCACCAAAAAACACTTTGTTCGATCAAATGAAATTTTCAAAAAAATTTCGATTTATTATTATAGGTAGTCAAAAATATTATATTTTATATTATGGCCCCTTTTTATTTCCATAACATACCTACATTATCCCTGTCCATTCATCTAAATCTATACATCTTTATTCTTAGTATTCTGACTCTTAACATAATACCTAACCTTTAATATTTTTTTTTGTGTAGCGCTGAAAAAGACGTCAAACTAAACATTTACATAAATAGAGCTGAATCCATATAGATATAGGATTATTATATATGGGATGATTTGACTTCGAAATTTTGATATTGATAATAAACGAATAAATAATAATAATAATAATAATAATAAATAATAAATAACTTTTTCATATTTGATCAAAATAGAAATATAGGTATGTACATACACATAAAGATGCATGCATAGGTACTCATTACTTGTTATGAAGTTACCCGAACAATCTAGGTAGGTACTAGAAGAGTACCTATCTACTATATAAATACATGTTTAAATTATCTCATCTCATCGTCTTTTTAAACTATTAATTTTTAATATCAAATACTACATCTATTCACATTTATATACATATAGCCTTACATGCTTCTGTTAAATGTAATTACAATTGAATTTGAGAGTGAGTTCACTCTGCAAAAAGCACTGACAGTGGTTACGACTACCGTGCAACTATTTACATACAAGCATACCTTCTGATTTCTATTAATTTAAATGAACAAAAAAAAAATACTTTGAACTACTCAATGAAATATACCTATAATATATATACCTAAATTTAATTTTTAGTTGTACTTGATTATCTTATGTACAATGGTAAGTAGTAGATATCTTACATATATATCTATATACTAGTAAAAAATTAAATTAATCAAAATTACGATTTAAAATCTAATTGACTAGTACCTACCTAGGTATATAGTTACTGGTCTATTTCTACTCGTGGTGTCTTAAGAAAAAATATCTTCTATTATTTATGGAAATGCGTACGAACCGATACGCAAACCTTATTTAGCAATGTTCTTTATACACAGAAAATATTTTTTTTCTTATAGCATTAAACTTGATAACAAGTGTCATGGTGAAAACTTAAAAAACATAAAAAGCTTAAGCTATTAAACATTGAAAAGTGTCGATTTCAAATCTCTCTATGTACAAAAAAATATCTTGATTGACTGACACACACTGGATGCTTAACTATTGGAGAAAAAAAACATTGAAATCGAAAGTATTATTCCTAAAAGTACTCTATATGTCTTCA
This sequence comes from Sisyra nigra, assembly GCA_958496155.1. Lineage (NCBI taxonomy): Eukaryota > Metazoa > Arthropoda > Insecta > Neuroptera > Sisyridae > Sisyra > Sisyra nigra. Next base: position 27,485,278 of record OY292313.1, read on the forward strand.
ACTATGGAAAGATAATTTAAAACTTTACCTTTAAGACGTTGTTCCCAATTTAACTAAACCTATTTACCTACATATTTTAATGAAAATTAATAAAGAAATTGATAATTTCGTTAAAAGCATAATCCTGAATTTTTATGGGTTGAGGATAATTCTGAACTAAGATGTAACTAAAGAATTCACAATGAAAAAACAAATTTACAAGACTCGACGAAACTGTGTGGAAATGACAAAATTATTTAAGAGTATAAGAGTATAAATATTGTGCCTGTCCAAAATTATAGATTGAGCTTATAAGTAGGTATATATGCAGGTACCTGTCCTTAAACAAATTTCAAATTTACTTTTTACTTACAAAACCGCTGCTTCTTACTTATTTTTCGATGTTGTTTTGCGATTTAAAAACAAACATATGTATATATATAAACTGCAATATTCATAGGTATTATATTAAAGGTACTTATGTACCTATTAAAAATGTAAATACTAAATTCAGTGATTTCTTGTTAGTATCTTCAAAATATAGAAAATATTTATTTGTATAGTCATATTTTAAACATAAATTTAACGGTTATAGTTTTGTTTATAATACAAACTGCTAGGTATAATCATGTCGAAGAACAACATTTTTTTATAAGCCCTGATGTTTTGACGTTTATTCTGAAGCAAAAGAAGGTTTCTAAAATTGAAAAGTAAAGCGAGGATTTAATCAGCAGAATGGATTCCAGATTGAATTGGATTACCTACGTCTACTGCCTATACCGGTAAAATAAAACACAATCAATGTTTGCAAAACGTTGTCTACTCATATAACCAATAGGTAATGCATTGTCGACGAAAGTCATTAAAACTACTTATCACCTAAATTGAACAATTAGCTAATAGGTGTCTAGTTATCTACATAAAATTGGCAAATAACTAAAAACAATTCCAACATAGTCGGTAGAGTCTGCAAGTTGTCTTTTTGTGTATCTATCTATAGTATAAAATGTAATAGGTACTTCAGTAAATTAAAAGGTAAAAAAAATGTTGAAAATTTTAAATCTCAAGTTAGGAGCTTTACCTGATGTATTTCATTCAAGCAGGCGATAACTCGCTTCTTCAATATAAGATCTTATCGTTCTTTCGTCCAAACATTCTATTTAATATGCATTCCAAAACTCACCCTCTTCTTAACAAATTCTTACACACAACGCAGTATCGCAATATATGTACCGGTCTTTCACTGCATCTATATTCAAAATACCAATATCTAAATTCCTACTTAAAATAAATTAAATCCTTACACTTTTTATCCTTGTGAATTTGAAACGAGAGCAATTGAAAAACATTTTCTTTAATTCCAACAAACTTCAGTGTTAAAGTTTAGTTAAGAAACATTTTGAAGAATACTTGTATCCTAGTTATAAATGTTTATTTGATTACCTTAGAAGTAACTCTAAAACTCTTATAATTACCGGGATTTGAATTGAATAGCAAAGGATCAAACATTTGATTAACTATACGCTATAGTTTGCAAAGGAATTCACATAAATATACCTACATGTTATGTATAATACTTGTCAACAACTGTTGGAAATTATAATTAAAGTTGAATTAACTATAATACAAGCCCCGGCCTTATTACTTATCCTTACGGTTCATGAAATTGGTAATTATTTTACTTCGACTTTAACTCTTATAAGTTTATAAGGACGTAGATAAAACTACAGTGGTAAGTAGGTATCTAGATTTTAATATAACTAAAAATTAAAATTAATCAGCCTTATTTAAATTTTCCTTACCAATGTACCTACTTTTTTGGGTTTTCAATATTTGTAGTAGGTGTGAGTGCCTACGAACTACTTCTTAAATTTTTAATTGTAAAATATAATTTATAAACGTGATTATTTATCTTCTTTACTATGTTATTATACGCTGTTATACCTACAGCTAATTTAAATTTAAAGTTATTTAACTAAAGTTATTTTAGGGATGAATTTCATAAAGAAATTTGTGTTTCTATGATATGTGAAAAAAAGATTCTTTACAATAAAAGATATTTGGTATATCTCTAGACAGGTACCAAATAATATTGCGGGAGTCTTTCCATATATAATATGCAAACAAGCTCTCTTGGTAAATGAGGTGTACTGAAGTTTAGATAGCGTTAATACTACACATCACACATACATTGAGTTCAGCGTTGGCTTTAACATGAAAATATCCTCGAGTCGAGTAGGTGAGAGACGATGATCATGAAAGAGTTGAGGGTGTTTAGGAAGAGGCTACAACAAGCAGGATCACCAAATGTTTTATTCAGAAGCTCACTATTACATACACCTTCATAATATGTAGGTATATATCCCACAGTAGCTATACAATACCTATAAGTATATCGTACCTACATAGATATATACAACATATTATATTCGAAACTCACAATAAGACTCAATTTCGGTTGATTTTAACAATAACGATGTAGAACAGTATAGTAGATATCTCAATTTATAACGAATAATAATTAGTCATAAATTAAAAAGTTTATTGTATAATGAAACATAATAATACCTGTTCTTATGCTTTATAGGTAGATACTATACATCTCCATCTAACAGGTACCTACTCATGTTTTTTCTCGTGTACTTACCTATATATGTTTGTTATGACTGGCTCAACGAAATAGGAAAATATATACGCTATGTAGTAATAACAAATCCACTTGGGATTGCAGATATTTTTTTATTTAACTCATAAACTGGAAAAATTTGTACAATTTTACTCGCTGAATCATCATAAAGATATGTTCTATAGCTAATATTTATCACTGAAGGGTTCTTCTATTTGCATTTTAAAATAAAATCTGTGGAGGTAATATTGAAATCGATGATGTTGAATCCACTTTAGCTTTAAAAAATATATAAATTGACGCTTCTAGCTATAGCCTACCCTTTTATCTAGCATCTGGGGATACATAATAGCTTCCCTAAAGCTGTACTCACGTTAGAGAATAAAATATACGCATATCATCAATTCATAGATATATATTTTACATCAGTAAATATTTTTGAATAATATGAATTTTTTTATTAAGTGGAAATAAACCGATGATTTAGGCTTATTAAAATTTTTAATATCTACATTCTCCAAGTTTCCTTGTATGTAGCAGTAGATATAGTGAGACAATGATACATGCAAGAATTTTGTAGGACATTTTTATCGCTAAAAATATAAATGTAAAATGTATTTGATTCTTCTCAAAAAAGTCTTTGATGTAGGTATACCAACTATAAGTTTTTGTTTTATCTGACGTAACTTGGAGTTGTATTTATACGAGTAATTTTTATATTATATAGTTTCCTATAATCTGTATTGAATTAAGATATGTAGTTTTTACATGAGTACCTAAGTCAAAGTAGATAATGTTGTTTCTCCTGGAACATAACGTATAAAAGTATTCTTAATAATAGAAGACCAGTTCATTTATAGTGGCGTAGTCGTTAGATCTATAAGACTTCCATTCTATGCGTCAAGAATACCTATACTCATGTGAATCCTAGCTATTTTTAAATTTTTGGATCACTATAACTATAAAAGTTAAGAAGCGACCTTAAATTACCACAAAAAAATTAAAAATCATATTTGATATCAATTTAAACTATATTAATTTGATGTAGATTATATGCTTGTGCTTTATAACCAATTCATAACCAATGATACCCCACAGCGTTATTAATTTATAAACTAATAACGCCGTGGGTAATAGTTATAACTAAATTTTTGACTGCATATACATATTTACTAAAAACATTATTTTTATCTTGATAAACAAAGATGAAATTCCCTCTAAAGTAAATCATATCTATGAACCTACTAGGAAGTAGGGACCTACTTCTTGTTTATCAGTAATAACAAGTAAAACGCCTAAATACATTAATCACCTTTCTTCAGATGAAAGATCATTAAACTAATTAAAATCTTTATTTTTCCCATCGAAATTTTAAGACTAGGTAGGTATTAGTTAGGTCTATTGTCACTAAGCATGCTTTATTACAGCTAAGGAATTAACCTTAATTAAACTTTTGTCAAATAAAAGACACTTTATCATTATTTTTATACCTACAGTCCATAATGACTCTGTAGAGGAAATGAGCCTAAAACGGGTAGCCCGCCCAAAACGGGTAAGCAGTCTTAAGGTAGAAACACACTGGTCCCACGTATGCAACGTACGCAACGCTTTTAAATATCTGGAATCTTGATTTCCTATGTTTAAACATGGAAAAGTATGCTGTAGAGATACACTTTTCGTACGCAACGCTCTCTCACGCCACCCATGCAGCGTCGATCTGTGATGTTCAGATCGGCGTGTGAAGATGGAAAGGATGTTCGTACGCTATCTTAGTCTTACACGTGTGACTAGTGTTTCTAGAATTTACACGTCGGATTAGGATGTCATATACAAAAAAACTTTGGATAGATAGCACGTATGTACGTTGCGTACGTAGGACAAGTGTTCACACCACTTCTCCCACGTTGCATCGCGTACGTTGCATACGTGGGACCAGTGTGTTTCTACCTTTACGCTTCTGTATAATGCATTAGAATTTTTTGCGCGTGCGCGGAGGTTTCTCTAACCCTAACGAGCTTTGACCAGGTAAGCTCGAACGCCGGAGTTGTTTACAAGCATAGGAATTTTAAATAAATGTTTTTTGCTAATTATACTAAAAAATTTCAAGGTAAGTGTTTTATGATTAGTCGAATATATTATATCGTTATAATATTCGTGTTGTTCTTATCACTATTTTATTTTAATTTAATATAAGTTATAAATTACATTTTTCCTGCTTTATCTTCCATTTTGAGTTTATTTGTACTTTAAAAAGAAAATAGTGTCTCGGGCAAAATGAGTAGGTAGATAGATATAAACAATTTTGCATGAAAAATACGCAGAAAAAAAACAAAACTGTATAAATAAAGAATGAGCTCATGAAACCCGTACTTCTTATTCTGGCATAGGACATATTATTGTGATTTGTGCCAAAACTGAAGTTCCGAAGAATTTTCGCTTCAATTACTTATTATCAGTTTGTATTTTCTATTTGATATCTAATTATAATAATTATTGTTCTATATTAAAATATTATCATATTTGATCTCTACAATAATACTTTCTTAAATCGAAATAGTAACTTTCAACTACAAATAGTGACTATTCACTATTTTGTAGTGAAAAGTATACCACCAAATTCAAATAGTGGTATAGGTACTTTTCACTACAAAATAGTGAATAGTCACTATTTGTAGTCGAAAGTCACTATTTCGATTTAAGAGAGTAGATAACTCTAAAAGTCTGATTAAATGAGTACCAAATTAGTGTTAATCTCTATCGACTAAATAGTTAATAAATATTGAGACTCATTAATAAAATACTACGTAAATGAGTAATATTAATACGTTATTTTTATATTAAACGAAAAGAAATTTTTTAAAATAAACAAATACTGGACATGTAATGTGGTCAAATCGTATTTTATTTCAAAGCTTAATTATTCTACTATATTATAAAGTAATTCAACCTACCATATAATACGAATGTTATCTACAGTTTTTTTTTACCTTCGTGCTTAGCTTACCCGTTTTGGGCTCACTTCCCCTATGTATTGGTACATTTTGCAAAAGATTAGATGGTTGAGGTCAGTGGATAGTTTTTTTGATATGGGTTACTGTTAAGCCTAAACCTTTAAATCCTTGTTTTGGACCATACTGCGCAGTCGCTTGGTGCGCAACAGCAGAAATCATCAAACGTCTTAACTTTTTCTATGAATTAGATTGATATCTTCTAAGTAATTGCTTTTACAGAAAACTATATCAAACTTATTTTAAAGATCTATAAATTCTCTGTATTTTGAGATTAAAGTGAGTATTGTAGCTGAAATGGTGACTGAGATATGGGTCTTTAAAATTTCAGCATTTTTTTAAGTTGCATACAAAACATAAAAATGCTGAAACTTGAAAGACTTACCTATATATCTAACTCAGTCATCATTTAATTGTTACAAAACGTATTTAAGCCACAAATGTTAGGAAATTTTCTCTTATTTAAATTAAATTTAAATAAATTTATCTATAAAATCAACCAGTTAGGAAATATTCAACTATAATTTGTAGAAAAGGTTTAGCCCCTATATTTTTCAAAATTTAGATTAATAGGTAAGTTTACGCATAACAGTATCTATTTAACAATATACCTATTTAAAATTCAGAACTATAACATTTTAAAACCCTTTTAGAATAGAATAAATACCCGAGTCGAAATTTTAGACCTATTTTCGCCCTCAAAACCTAGGCTATTCAGAGGTTCTAGTAGATTGACAAGAGGACCATTTGCATTTGAATTTTGGACCTCATTTGAACCTACAAGTGGCATTTATCGGACAAAATACAATGTTTAGTTTAAAATGAGGTCCAAAATTTTTTTTATTTACTCTCCCTCTCTCTCTCTCTCTCTCTTCTCCGCTCTTTCTTTGTCACTCTCTTTTATTGTTTTATTGGTAGGGTTTTTTCAAAAAGAATAACATTTCTATTTTAATATTTTGTTTTTTTTTATTCATTAAATATACAAGTTTCATTAATATTAGCGATAAATTTAAAAGTAATAAGAATATTACAAATATCGGTTCTTAATTCTTAATTTCCTTGTCCTTGTTTACCAGCTCCTTTATTGTCGCCATTGCCATCATTTTTTTCCAGGATTTCCTTTTATTATAATCCACAATATACCCAAACATGTGCATTTCTTTAGAAATTTTATTTAATTGTATAACATCTCTCTGATTACTTTCAAGATAATAAATTAAAGCAAATTTCTTCACGCTTTTTCTTTTAAACTCGGTCTTTTCACTTTTAAATTTTTTATATTAACACTTTTAGGCCTTTTGATATAGACAATATTGAAAAATAAATCTAATAGGTAGTGAAATAAGTTTATTCAATTGTTGTATTATAACGAACGTATACCCACTCGAACGGTTAACAAGAGACTAAAGCCGAGTAAAAATGAACAAGACTGAACAGGATTAAGGATCCAACCAGTAATGGATCGTATCCCGATACACAATAAATTCTAGGTTAATGGAGGCTACATAATATTATGTTAAGCATCTAAGTATAGGAAAGAGAGAGATCTAAAATTTGGGTTACTAGTAAATAATATTTGCAATAGGTACCTACTGTAAAAAAAATAGGTTTACAACCAAGTTTTACGTTTTATGATGATAAAACTTTAAATAGGTCTAAAATTTCGACTAGGTGGGTACCTACTTATTATATTATATTTTATTTATTTTTTTTTTTTTTTGGTGTTTTAAGTCGTTTTAACATCTTAGGTCATATCACGACTGTCTAAACACAGACAATTTCTGTTGGTCAATTTTATTCTTAGGTCTAAGATCTTAAGTCTAGGATTCAACGGGAATCGAACCCGTACCGCTTGACGCATGAAGCGGAGAGAACTACTGCCTCTAACCACTGCGCCAATAGGTGGTACTATATTTTATTCTTTAGCAATCCACATTATACAAAATATAAAAAATGAGAAAAATGCATTTAAGTTCAATTGGATAACGCAATAAGCGTTACAAATGCTTGTTGTACGAAGAAACGGCAGGTATAAGTTTAGGTAAGATATTTTAACAGATCTTTTAAAGGTATACCTACCTACTTACCTATGAGTAGACAATATATTTATATAGGTACATATTGTTAGATAAATAAATGAATTGTTTATACGGGTTATAAATACTAGATAAGTATAAATATATCATCAATTGTAAGTACATTATTTTTTGATTTATTTTTCATTGTGATAAAGTGTGGATTTCAAGCTTAACGCAGTAGGTATGTTTGAAATTTTAAGTATTAGGTATAGGAACTACCTATTGTAAAAACCTCATTAACAGAAATAATAAATTTAATTGGTTCTTTAACTAATTATAATTTAGAGTGAAAATAAATAAATAATTTTAAAACTGCATTCATTATTTTAAACAGATAGAAATCTACCTACCAGGTTTTAAAAAATCAATAATTATATTTATTGCATCATGATTATAAATAGGTACATACAATATTCCGATTTTTTTTTATCTCCAATTCAAGTTTTTGCGTTTCATCCCGTAACGATTGGATGAACTTGAAAGCTGATAACGTTCTATACATATATCTACTCGTACACACAAGGCTGATTCAAGAGTCTCCGAAACAATGACTTGAAAAACAGAACATTAAGATATAGTCTTCTTTAAAAATATAAAAAAGTGTGAACGAACTTTGGGTTCAGAAGACTATTATAATTGAATTTAAATGAACAGATAACGCCATACATATTCACCATTCACCATATGAATATGGTTTTGTTTTTGCTAGCTCCGAATAAACTGAAAAATCAGATTGCGTAAGAAATTCGTATTCAGCAATTCAAAAAATTTGAAATCATTTGAGTAAGCCAAGAAACTCTGAATAAGTAAAAAATCTATAAAGAAATTCTATTTTTGCAAGAAATGCATTTTTACATGGTTTCTTTTAATAAGTATCTACATACGTGTAGTATTAAACGCCTAATATACCTACCTGTAATTATCTTATTTTCTATTATACTTATAGTTATAAAGCTATATATCTATGCTTTAGAAGCTTACGATTTGATCAAAAACGTAGATAAATATTTTTGAAAATAATTTTTCTTTGCCAGTAAAATAAGGAATTTTATAATTTTGTAACATTCTTGGTAATTTAATAACAATATTTAAAAAACAAAGCCACATATCTCTTGCAATTCATTCTTAATGTAGGTATATATGACATAAAATTATGTTATGTCAACTGTATCTGAATTCGAAACAACTGCATTAACGCGTTTGTATATATCGAAGGCCATTACGTCATTCATTTGATGTCAACATATCGTATCTATTCTCACATTATGATGCATCTACTTTAAGATTGAACTCGGTTTTATTTTCACTCTCAAACTTAAAAACGAAACCATTTCAACATCTCTATCTCTTTCTCATTCTATTTCTCGAAGACCTAAACTCTAAGGAAATGTGTAAAAATTCAATAATATTCAGCTAATAATTTAAACAAACAGTCGCTATTTGAAAGGGTAACAATGAAAACAACGAAAATTTTGAAGAGGAAATTTCAGTTAAGCACCTAGTTGGTAACCTTTGAGGCAAATATTTCCTTAGAAAATTATTTTAATTGTATTTCTCTTCAATTTAGACACGCTTCCTTTATTTTCTCATTTAATGTCTTTAAATAAAATTCATTTAAGAAAGTTTTCGCTTATGGTAAAAGGTTTTTTTAAGAAATTTAATAAAATGTTATTAAACACTTATGCTAGATATATTAAATATGCAAGGAATTTCAACAGTATGAAATGAAGCAGTTGAATTGTTGCTATAATATGATAACCATATAGGGTATCTACATAGTTATAGATAAGAAAAATATATTTAATGCATTCCAATACTTGATATTCAGTATGAAATTGTAAGAGCTTTTTAAAATTTCATGAAATTTGGTTACAATTATCATACTTAGGTAAGTAATTGGTTTCCTCTCAAATAATTAATTGTTACTACATACCTATCTATAGATATCTACATTTGTATCTATATCATTTTGATACTCCTTGCTGTTACAACTTTATTAACACTTATAATTAAAAACATTTTACCTGATATACGAGGTAAGAAGCATAGAAGCAGGCAAAATGCTCATGTAATTTCAAACTTATATTAAACTAAAATAAAACGATAATACGAAAATTATAACGATTTTCGACTAATCAGGACATACTTAAAATTTGCTAGTACCTATAGGTAATTAGCAAAAAACTTTTATTTAAAATTCCTATGTTGGTAAACAATACCGGCACTCGAGCTTAACTGATCAAAGCTCGTTGGGTTTAGACAAATCTCCACGCACGCGCGCAAAATGCTAATGCTTCATACAGGAGCGTAAAACTGCTTACCCCTTTTGGACGACCTACCCTTTTGGGCTCATTTCCCCTATATTTAAATATAATTTTTTAAAACATCGACTCTAAACATTTAAATGGTCTGAAATTATTTAATAACAAGTACATATAGCTATTACACTAATTTTGTCATTATTAATCAATATTAAGCACAAAAAGTATAGATAGGTACATCTATAATATTGGTAGGTATCTATAGGTAAGTATATCTATATTACCTAACACTAATCTATATACCTAATAATAATTATATGGCGCCAATATAATTTAGATACTTACCTACTTTTAAAATAAAATTGTTAAAATGATAAATAAGTATAATAACACGATAGTTTTATTGAGGTAATTAGGTATAACATATTTAAATATTTTAATGGGACAAAATTTATAGGATTTTTTTTAATAAGTAGGTAGATAAGTAGGTACCTATATCTACCTACAGTTAAAAATTATAACTAGGATTCGGATTCATATTATATGTAGGTATATTTACATGTTTTTTCTGGAGTTAGATATCTGTTTATAGGTAGCAGTGGCGGGCGGTCCATACATACATATTTTTATCCTTTAGGGGAAATGAGCCCAAAACGGGTAAGCCGTCTTGGCTAATACGCTCCTGTATGAAGCATTAGCATTTTGTGCGCGTGTGCGGATATTTGTTTAACCCTGACGAGCTTTGATCAGCTAGCTAAGCTCAGCGCTGGAATAGTTTACCATCATAAGAATTTTAAATAAAAGTTTTTTTCTAATTATACTAAAAAATTACAGGTAAGTGTTTCATGATTAGTCGAAAATCGTTATAATATTCGAGTTGTTCGTATCAACGTTTTATTTTAGTTTAATATAAGTTTGAAATTACATGAACACTTTGCCTGCTTTATTTGCCATTTTGAGTTTATTTCTACTTTAAAAAGAAAATAGTGTCTTGTGCAAAACGGGTAGATAGATATAAAAATAAGTGTTCATCTCTATTTACTCAACAGCCAATAAATATTGAGGCTAATTAATTAAATATCTACTATAGTTATACGTAAATGAGTAATATTAATAAGTACGTTATATTTTTATATAAAACGAAAAAAATTGATACATGAGTCATTACAGTAAATAAATAGACATTAACCCGTTTTGTCCTAAGCTTACACGTTTTGCCCAACGTAGTTACCCGTTTTAGGCTTCTATATAAGGCAAAACGGGTATCTCGATAACTTTGTGAGTTTTTAAAATAAACAAATAAATACTGGACATATGATGTGGTTAATCGTGTTTTATTTAGTTTAATTATTATACTGTAATACTTACATACTTACATTAGATATAGATACAGTAAATCAACGTACCAAATAATACGAATGTTACAGTTTTTTTTACCTTTGCGTTTAGGTTACCCGTTTTAGGCTCACTTCCCTTACCTACATAAATTTAAATCCGAACCCTAATTATAACAAATTCTTTTAAGATAAAATTTTTGAATTTATTTAAATATACCTAAAAGAAGTTATACCTAGGTACCTAATAGATTTTCTGTTAGATTAAAAGCGTTGACATTTAATATCATTCATGATTGTAAAAAATGTTTTCTAAATTTAGTATACTCATTTATACCTAGGTAATAGGTATCTAACATTAAAAAATTTTTTGATATAAGTACCTATCTACCTACCTACTTAGTTCCAAGAAAATGAGAATTAGATATTGCAATTTTTCGATCTAAGTAGGTACCTTAGTACCTATCTATAATTAAATCGTCAGCGTTTTAAATATGTTTATATAAGTTTTATTCACCCAATTTACCTACGTTGTAATACGTTCATTGAACTGCTATTTTAAAGGTATCTATAATATATACTCAAATGTATACCTATATCTACCTACCATAGACCATAGTAATTAGTGTAAAATATTTCAAAATAGTTATTTATAATAAAAAGTGTGAAATGATATTTAAAATGAAATAAATAAATCATTAATTAAAAGAAAATATAACTGTAGATATTTAGCTATGCCTAGATAGTAGGTATCTAGTACGCAAACGCAAATTGTACAAATACTACACTTTTTTGTTTGTACATTTTTAATTAGATACACCTACTTACCTTCTGTTTGTCCTATTTATTTTAATTGATGTTTTAAAGATAAAATAGTTTTTATCATTTTTTTTTAAATATAAATACGACAAACATGGGGACCAAACACATTTGTAGGTTGGTATTACTCATTCAAGTTACATATGATAATCATTTGATAAACAAATAATAAAATAATCAAACTTTAACAATTCAGTTAGTTAAATAAATTAATAAAACTAAATTTTAATTAAATACATTTTAACAATTAATGTGACCAGTTCTAATTTTGCGGTGAAAAGCATTTCAGTGTTCCGAAATACAAAAGTCGTGAGTATTTTATCCGTCAAACATACACTCAACGCCCATAGGCTTAAACCATTTTATCGTACTTTCTAAAACATTAACACACAATAGCAAAACAATTATTCTTGGCCTGTTAAGTAGATATTTTTACACAACCCATTTGTTAGATTCTTCATGTTCAGCTGAATTAAAATGCACATATCATAGTTTCATTATTTCAAATTAATATTTACGCATAAAATCAACAAGTTTAAACAGGGATTTGAAAAAAATTCCTTGACCGTGATATCTAACCTCTAAAACGATAAGCGAACACAAGAAACTTCCCCGGCAACCGGCGTACCGTTGACCCAGTAGCACTGAAAATCGATTTTCCCTGAATACGCAGTAATAAAACACTTGTAAAATTTTCTCCAAGCACGATATGAAATATAACCTTTAAAATTATATTTATGTTGACAGAATCATTTAGAAGAAACATTTTAAGTATTTTTGCTGTAGTAAACGACATTTCACTGATAAAACATTCCGAAGATATCTTGAAACGTACGTGATAGTAAAAAAAGAGATAGAACTAATTATTGATAACAAAAATAAAACAACGAAAATATGGGTTGTGAAAGTAACAGTGGTTATAATCAATTCAGTGTTTATATTAGTGAGTGAATGAGGAATTAGCTATATGTTCTGATAATTAAACTAAAACTGAGGTTATGTTTCGATAAATATAGGTTGAAAAAATTACGAACAACCGTTGGTTGTAAGAAATCATGTCTCTGTCATGCTAAAATAATGGATACAACAAAAAAAAATATAAAAAAAAAAGTTTTAAAAAACAACTTTCTAAACAACGGTTAGACTGTGATGTCTTCAATTGTATGATAAACAAAAACGTCACAGTCTACCTGACTGGCGTCCATAATCTGCCGACTCTACCCGTCTGACGAGTTCAACTCGAGAATGGACTCGTCCGAGACATCCCCCTTGTGTGTTCTGTGCATTCTCTATGGCTGTTCATGTCGATAACAGGCCGTAGTCTCACAAGTCCAATGTTACGTTATAAAATAAAACCGACTCACCCAATTGGTTCTGTATACGATTTCCTTTCACAAAATACAACACTAGACTAAAATCACTAAATTTCTAACAATTGTTTTCCTTGCGTTCACTATTTTAACACACGTAAACATAGTTTATCAGCCACATAATTCTGAAATATATTTTTTATCGAACAATATTCGGTTTTCAAACTAACATAGAATCTCACTTCAGAATATTTCTGTAAAATATAGATTTAATTGTCAAGATTTTTAACTTGATGTTCCACGAGAGGAAGAACCGCTTACCTCACAACAGACTGGAGGCTTTTCAACGCTAGCTAGACCCCTCTTCACCGTCGGTGTAATCAACTTGATTGGTTGCATAATTCGACCAATCGCGACGGGGTATTTAGAGGCGGGGCTCATATAACGCGCTTATTTAGTGGGGACCAAGGTTGATAGTAAAGACAGACCATATACAATTCATGCGCACAATAAACAGAGTTGAATATATTTCCTAAGGGAACTACGCACACTCCGTTTTTATTTCACATAAATAAACGGTATTGAAATATTCCGTCTCTCACGACTAGCGAAAGATACGAGACGAATCAAGTAATCCACGAGAGCAAAAAAGATGCAACTGTAGTTTAGTGCTCTATAGATATTGAGGGGATGTTTATTTATCCAATAAGGGTAGAGAATTAAACGCTTAAGTATCGCAACTATATCGTTTGTAGGAATATAGCATTTCGTAACGGGGGAATTTAATCTGTGCTTGATAAGTGACAAATTATTTGGTCATGCATGTGACGCATGCGTTTCTAATAATATATATGGCAGCATAAAGGCGGTTGTGGGTTGATTCTTTTGTTATCTCACTTTAAGTTTAGGATAACAAACAAATATGCATTCAAATAATGTTGAAGAAACCAATCATAGCGATAAGCTGATTATACATATATATGTCTTGTATCTTATTACTGTAAACATCGTTTCTGATAAGATATATTTTCAAATAAAGCTGACCATGTCTCTACTTGTACTATTTCCTATATTTAAGTTAAGTACTTACGTTATCGTCAACAAGTCATAGGTTGTTAATAAAAATGTTAAATCAACACCAATTGAATAAGTTTATAAATAAATATTCATGGATATACTTTAATATTTACTTATAGTCAAATATGATAAGAAAGTATAGATATTCTTGAAAGTTGAGACTCCGTTAGAACTGCTATCACTGTCCTACCGCAATTAACCTGTAATCTTTAAGCTTGTATTTAAGCTTTTTTTTAAATTTGACCTTTTCAAGCTTCAAACTATTCAATATTTAAATATACCTACGTAGATACTTTATTATCGTCAAACATGATAAGATATTAAGACGTATGTCCAAGACTATCGTATAATCACTTATATAGGTAGATATCTATAACTTATAAGTAGACAATTAGTCGATATGTTTGATTATGAACTTACGTAGGTAGGTACTTATTCAATTTATGTCGATTTTTTATTTTTGTTAACAACCTATGACTCATAGTTCATATACGTAAGTAGATACCTAGGAACTTACCTATTTATTTATAAGAACAAGAGCAATTCAAAAGAAAAATTTAAAAAAGTTCATACCTATACCTATTATGATTTTAATAGGTATAGGTAGGTATTATTTCTAGATTTAATGGTACCTACCTACCTACTTACAAGTAGACATTATGTATCTAGATAGGCAAGTAGGTACCTATTTATCTACCTATTCAAACTTTTCCTAAAATTTAAGTAAAAAGTGCACATATTATATTTTACAGATTTTATAATGAATTTTTTTTGTTTACGTAAAATCTAGATACCCACCTACTTATCTAGATATCTTTATCCATTTATAGCTGCTTATGTATTAGGTTTAGGTACCTATAGACAACAAAGTCAAGTTAGTGTTGATAATTAAAAAATTATATTTGTGATGCACGTATCACTTTTATCACAGAATAAGGTATGAATAGCTGGATTTTTATATCAAGTTATAGGTACCTATATTAAAAGTTGGTCAAATTTAATTAGATTTCTCACCTTGCTTCAGTTACACGTCGTTTCTGGAAGTGGTTACTGTAATATACTTTCTTTTTTTTTTGGGTGTATTAAGTCGCTTTAACAGCTAAGGTCATATCACGACTGTCTAAACACAGAAACTTTCTGTTGGTCAAGTATACTTAGGTCTAGAATCTTAAGTCTAGGATTCAATGGGGATCGAACCCAGAACCACTTGACGCATGAAGTGGAGAGAACTACTGCTCTAGCCACTGCGCCAATAGGTGGCAAAGTATACCTTTATTTTTAAAGTTAAAATCATAATTCAGATTTGCCACCGAGATAAATACAGGTTACATCGATATAACGTAAGCAGGTTCCTACAGGTAGGTAGATATTTAAATTAGTAGGGGAAGAGAGCCCAAAACGGGTAGGCCGCTCAAAAGGGGAAAGCAGTCTTACGCTCCTGTATGAAGCATTAGAATTTTTGTACGCGTACGTGGAGATTTGTCTAACTCCGACGAGCTTTGATCAGCTAAGCTCAAGCGCCGGAATTGTTTACAAACACAAGGCATTTTAAGTTAAAGTTTTTGCTAATTTTACTAAAAAATTTCAAGGTAGGTTAGTGTTTCATGATTAGTCAAAAATCGTTACCTATAATATCCCGAGTCGAAATTTTAGACCTCTTTTGGCCCTAAAATGGATCTTTTAGTCTCTTTTGATCCTACAAAGAGTAAAACGCACCTCTTTTGAACCCACAAAGAATAAAATGAACCCCTTTTGAACCTAATATGAAATCATCTCGACGAAAACGATATTCCAACGTCTTAATTTTAACCTACATGAAATTTTTATTATATTCTGTGAACAGATTGTTTCGTCCTAAAAAAAATTTTATGATCATGAAACATAAAATATGGTTTTAAATTTGTGTTTTTTTTTACAATACCTATTGCAAATATTATTTATCTACTAATAACCCGAATTTTTGATATCTCTCTTTCCTATACTTAGATGCTTAATATAATATTGTGTACCTATTCTGGTATCCATTACTGGTTTGATCCTTAATCCTGTTCACTCTTGTTAATTTTTACTCAGCCTTAGTCTCTTGTTAACCGTTCGAGTGCTACACGAGTTATTTTACAACAATTGAATAAACTTATTTCACTATTTGATTATTTTTCAATATTGTCTATAAATCAAAAGGCTTAAAAGTGTAAAGGTAAAAAGCTTAAAAGTTAAAAAAACCGAGTTTAAAAGAAAAAGTGTGAAGAAATTTGCTTTAATTTATTATCTTGAAAGTAATCAGAGAGATGTTAAATAATTAAATAAAATTTATGAAGAAAATAAAAGGAAATCCTGGAAAAAATGATGGCAATGGTGACAATAAAGGAGGAGGTAAACAAGGACAAGGAAATAAAGAATTAAAAACCGATATTTGTAATATTCTTATTACTTTTAAATTTATCGCCTATATTAATGAAACTTGTACCTACCTATATTTAATGAATAAAAAAAAAACAAAATATTAAAATAGAAATGTTATTCTTTTTGAAAAAACCCTACCAATAAAACAATAAAAGAGAGTGACAAAGAAAGAGCGGAGAAGAGAGGGAGAGAGAGAGAGGGGTCTATTTGAAGTTTTTGCTGTCAACCTCTTTTAGGCCTAAACATGGTATTTTGTCCGATAAATGTCACTTGTAGGTTCAATTCAATTCAAGAGGTCTAAAATTCAAATGCAAATGATCATGTTTCAATTTACTTGAACCTCTCATAGCCCAGATTTTGAGGTCTAAAATTTCGACTCGGGATTCGTGTTGTTCGTATCATCGTTTTATTTTTTTTAGTTTGAAATTACGTGAAGACTTTGCCTGCTTTATCTGCCATTTTGAGTTTATTTGTACTTTAAAAAGAAAATATGTCTCGGGCAATACGAGTAGGGCAAAACGGGTAGATAGATATAAACAATTTAACATGAAAAATATGCATAAAAAATCAGAAATGTAAGGGAAAGGTGTACAAGATGATTCCATGAGGTAAGATGGTTCTTTTAGATTGCGCCCAAACAGCTAACGTTATCTAGTTGACTTTTTGACAAAACATAGCATCGAATACCCCCCGCCAATGTTCATTTGTAAAGACAGCATAACCAGCGTGGTGAATTTAGCTGAAAAAAATATAAATTGTGCTCAGTTAATATACGGAAAGATTGAATTCAATTTTACAATACATGTACTTCTATTAAATAGGTACTAGTAAGCGCAATCACTCATGTGTTTGTGACATTCTAATACGCCTAATTTTGATTTTTGAGTTACTTGGCAATAGCGCCGTGGCTAGGGGTTATGTTAATTAACTTTGAATAAAAAAGTTGCACTTAGGGCATGTTGATCCCCATCCTTGTGTACAAGATGATCCCGGGGATATCTAATTGTAATAATTATTGTTCTATATTACCTACTATAAGTATTAACATCTCTTTAATATCTCTATAATAATAGGTAACTCTAAAAGTCTGATTAAATAAGTATAAAATTAGTGTTAATCTCTATCGACTAAATAGCCAATATATATAAAGACTCATTAATTAAATAGATACTACGTAAATGACTACCTAAGTAATACTTACCTTATTTTTATATAAAACGAAAAAAATTAATTCATAACTCATTACAGTAAATAATAAAACGTTAACCCCCTTTGCGGGTTATAGGGAGTTACCCGTTTTAGTATCTACTTTGACCCTGACTATGATCGTTTTTTGAATATTGATTGGAATAAATATTTTTTCAAGTTGAAGATATACGATAAGCCACCTAAAAACAATAGGATTTTGCGACAAACTTTTTTTATCGTGGCCACGAACATACTGTGGATATCACAGTGCAAGTTCGCTTGTTATATACATAGATTGGATTACACGAACTTAAGCATACATAGACGAAGCTGAACGAAGCCGGCTGAATTGACACTGTGAGAACCACAGTTTCAGACTTCATATTTCAACGTATTCTAAGTAAGGTTCTAAGTAAAATTGAAATAGTTCGTTTAAATAACAATTAAATTGATTATGTTTAACAATTTAATTATATTATTATTATAACTCCATCAACTCTCTTAAATCGAAATAGTGACTTTCGCCTACAAATAGTGACTAAATAGTGAATAGTCACTATTTGTAGGTGAAAGTCACTATTTCGATTTAAGAGAGAATATTATTGTCATTTAATAATGTAAAATTTACGAATCTAAACGGTAATTTTTCATCATTTGTTTCCGAGTGCTGCAGTACCGCAGTGCATATGGACGAGCTGACACCGGTTTTGATAACACTTAAAAGTTTCTCACCCAGACATTTTTTCACACTGAACATGAATCCGTAGTAAATTTTTCTTCAAAACCCTCAATTTTCAAAAATGACAGAAAAACTTTACTGCCACATAAAAATAGGTAGATACCTATATCTAATCAGATTCAGAGATTTTCTAAAAAATGAAAAAATAGCTAAAGAAAAATTGATCACTGGTTTGTCCTCAAGAAAAATACAATGGAAGCCATATCTATGTATCTATATCGCATCTCTTTGTCAATTACTTTCTTTCAAATTTTTTTTGTTTGGCGGTGCAATTAGTAGTTGGTAGTCTAAGTCGTCTTAATCACTACAAACTCAAGTGTTTTATTTTGAAGCGCTTAAACGAAGTAGGCATTTAATTAAGTGTTGTAGTCGCTTTTTAAGCATTTTGTAATGTTTTTTTTTTTTGTGCGTGTACACACTGTGTCTTAAATTAATACGCTTAAAGGGTTTTAATGAAAAAAAATGTTTAAAATCGACAACATTTAATTACTTTAAGTGCTTAAAAACATTTGAGTTTGTAGTGATTGCAATGTTGTTGGGTTAACATTTTTGATAGTTAGCTACTCGATATTGCTATGAATACATCATTTTAAGTTGTGAAATAACAATGAACATAATTAATTGTTAATAAAAAATATATAACAGATTATAATGGACATCGCATCTATAGATATAGTCAGTTAGCTATCTACCTAGGTGATTCTTTTTCAACACCTGATGAAAAAAATCTTTAGGTAGGTATACATCTTAAAAAAACAAATACCTACATGAAAATGTTGTTAGCTTTCTTAAGATTTTATAGAAAATAAATCTAGAAGAAGTTTTCATAGTAAAGCGAATTAAAGATAAAGACTGTCAGTTTTAGTACTTATAGTGTTATGAATAATGAATATTTTAATGATGTTCATTAGATGGCATGCGCATTGTGTTAAGTTGGAGATAATTTTGATTGTTTCTCTCAAACGAACCCAATCTACGACATGTAAGTGGTGTACGTGGGGATATTTATAACATGACCGCGTCGCCTCGCACGTTCTCCCTCCCTTTTGTCGACGCTTTCATTCTGCATTTAATTCGACAAACAACAGACGACGTCCACAATCCACTTGCCTAATAAAACGCGTTCCACGCGTTCATCCAACCTTTCCCTAGCCTAGTTATATATTTAATATTAGCGACATTGCGCAGCACTTAATGCTGTACGGTATTGGTCTTACTATCACGCACGCGTATGACAATCAACTTGCTCGTTTGCTTTTCCATGGTTTTACGAATACTTTTATGCTCTCCTGATTATCTATTTCATTATTATCCAATCTTTTTGTATACTGTTTTTAATACCGTGTCATTTTCTTCATTTTATATTTTCACATCAAATAATTTAATTTTAATCTAGTCATAATATAATGTTTACTCCAACCATAGGTATAATGTATATAATAGGCACAATACTAATCGCTATATGTACAATAAGATAAAAATATTTCCTTTTAGTTCGTTCATTCATTTTGAGCGACATACCTACATGCTTCGCTGAAGTATTACCTGCCTTCGAATGATATTGATGCTTATTACCATACAAATTAAGAATCGATATAGGTATAATACCTATGTTTATATATCTATAGTTTTTATTATGTTAAAAAATACTGAATAACGCATTCTGTCATTAACGTTAGTGAAAATTAGTATCAGTATAATCATATATTATAACTAAAGAACAATACAATTTATCGAGATTTGTGATTTCCAATCAATGTGTCTATAACCACTTGTTATAGGTATATCTATACCTACCTAAAGCGACAAAAAGGTAGGTATAACATTTTAGAAATGTAGATAGTGAAAAGTATTTTATATGCAGGTGCTATTACGTAACAATTTTGCAATATTGAATTATTTCATAATGCAGTTCTATCTAGTAGTAGGTATATGTACTTTTTTTGAGTGTGTAAAGTCGTTTAAACTTTTAAGACTTAAACTTTTATTAAGTTTATTCCGGCTAAAAATAAATCCGAAATTACATTTTACATTAGAAGTCATGCACAATATTAAATTATATGCATCCCGAGTCGAAATTTCAGACCTCCGTTGACCCTAAAATGGTACTTTGACCCTCTTTTGGGCCTCCAAACACTAAAATGAGCCTCCGATAGACCTTAACGATTTCATCGTTTATGTATACATGAAATTTTTATTATACTTTGGGAACATATCACTCGTTCTAAAAAAAGGTTTATGATCATAAAACATAAAATATGGTTGTAAATTTCCTTTTTTTTACAATACCTATTGCAAATATTATTTACTAATAACCCAAATTTTTGATCTCTCTCTTTCCTACAATTAGATGCTTAATATAATATTGTGTATTCTTGTATCCATTACTGGTCTGTCCCTTAATCCTGTTCACTCTGGTTCATTTTTACTCAGCTTTAGTCTCTTGTTAACCGTTCGAGTGCTACACGAGGAATTATACAACAATTGAATAATCTTATTTCACTATTTGATTATTGTTCAGTATTGTCTATATCAAAAGGCCTGAAAGTGTAAAAGTAAAAAAATTTAAAAGTGAAAAAACTGAGTTTCATAGAAAAAGTGTGAAGAATTTTGCTTTAATTTATTATCTTGAAAGTAATCAGAGAGATGTTATACATTTAAATAAAATTTCTAAAGAAATCCACATGGTTGGGTATATTGTGGATTATAATAAAAGGAAATCCTGGAAAAAAAATGATGGCCATGGCGACAATAAAGGAGCTGGTAAACAAGGACAAGAAAATTAAGAACTAACTGATACTAACTAATTGATAACTGATATTTGTAATATTCTTATTACTTTTAAATTTATCGCTTCTATTAATGAAACTTGTATATTTAATGAATAAAAAAAACAAAATATAAAAATAAAAATCTTATTCATTTTGAAAAAAACCCTACCAATAAAACAATAAAAGAGAGTGACAATGAAAGAGTGGAGAAAAGAGAGAGAGAGGTCCATTTGAAGTTTTTGTTTTAGACCTCTTTTGGACCTAAACATGGTATTTTGTCCGATAAATGCCACTTGTAGGTTCAAAAAAGGTCTAAAATTCAAATGCAAATGGTCATGTTTCAATCTACTTGAACCCAGATTTTGAGGTCTAAAATAGGTCTAAAATTTCGACTCGGGATGGCTTTTTTGTATTGGACATGAACTGCAGCGTAAAGTATAAGAACCTACGTTTTATTCGTTCCCTTTAACAATAATGCGACCTGCATTAAAAGAACTACATGTTCTTACTTTGTGACGTATGTCGACCCTTAGATTAGTTTTGGACGTTTTCAAATGACAGCACGAGACCAAGTATTGATAAGTACGGGTTCAAATTCGTACTTCATAAAATTACAAGGTCCTTAGTTTATAAACTTCTTCGTTAAGAACACGCCACAGATTTTGTGGAACGTCATTTTGCCGTTAATTTACGGAGAATTTATGATAATGTACGCTTTGTCTGTTTAATACAGAAAATGTAGAAAATATCTGTGATATTTAAATATCTACTGCTTCTAAGTAAATCTTGAATTCAATAGGAACCGAACCGCGAACACCACTAATGCTTGAAACGGGGATCTAAGAGATCTATAACTGTTACGCCACTAAATGGGCTGCTTTGGCATATAAATTATTATCATAAACCATAATATGTTACACGGTGTATAAATACACTTATTGTTATATGGTTATTGTTCGTGTGCCGTCAAATATTGAAATATTCAAATGTAGATACCTACCTATATACCGCAACCAAAAAAAAAGCCTAAGAGTCGCTGATTTAGACATAAAATCTATAATAATCAGGGGACATCAGCACCTGAAAGATTCGAGGCAGAACTTATAACCATAGAACTTTAACCATTGAACTTAAAGTACCCACGCTTAAAATAATAAAATCATAATTTAATTATTACTAATACCTACGCATTAGAATAGACGTATCTATACCTACCTATGTACCTACCTATACAGCCATGTTGAGGTGAAAAATTTATATATTTTTTTCTGAAATAAATCATTCTTTGTTTAAGACATTAAAAATACTTTTACATCTATTTTAAAATAATAATAAATATAATATATGAAATTAATATCTACATTAAAAACATAGCTTAAATGATAAAAAAGCTTGATTACTTTGTAAAATATAGGTACCTATACCTACCTAATATCTATGTATTTACACATAGATATAAGTATTATGCTAAGTATTAGATAATATGGTACCTTAACTATCTAGAAAACAGAGATCTTAAATATTATTGGGGACGTGTTTAATTTTAGTTGGTATTAAAATAGCTTGAGTTCTAGACAATACGTTAACGATCAAATGTGTTTGTTGTGATTTGATCGAAAATATTCCGTTTATTAACTAGACGTGTCACCATTAAGTCAAGGTTGTCAAAAATAAAAATATTTAAGTAAATACTTATTTAAAAAAAAGCTTTATTTTCATAAACTATATTCATAATAGATAGTGAACTAATTTTGTACGCAGTTAGTTATCCCGAGTCGAAATTTTAGACCTTATAATCTGGGTTCAAGTAGATTGAAACATGACCATTTGCATTTGAATTTTAGAACTTTTTTGAACCTACAAGTGGCATTTATCGGACATAATACCATGTTTAGGCCCAAAAGAGGTTGACAGCAAAAACTTCAAATGGACCCCCCCTCTCTCTCTCTCTCTCTCTCTCTCTCTCTCTCTCTCTCTCTTCTCCACTCTTTCTTTGTCACTCTCTTTTATTGTTTTATTGGTAGGGTTTTTTTCAAAAAGAATAAGATTTTAATTTTTATATATATATTTTTTTTATTCATTAAATATAGGTAGGTACAAGTTTCATTATTATAGGCGATAAATTTAAAAGTAATAAGAATATTACAAATATCAGTTCTTAGTTCTTAATTTCCTTGTCTTTGCTTACCAGCTTCTTTATTGTCGCCATTGCCATCATTTTTTTTCAGGATTTCCTTTTATTTCCTTCAGAAATTTTATTTAATTGTATAACATCTCTCTGATTACTTTCAAGATAATAAATTAAAGCAAATTTCTTCACACTTTTTCTTTTAAACTCGGTTTTTTTAACTTTTAAATTTTTTACATTTATTTTTTTAGGCGTTTGATATATAGACAATATTGAAAAATAATCAAATAGTGAAATAAGTTTATTCAATTGTTTTATAATAACTCGTGTAGCACTCGCACGGTTAGCAAGAGAATGAGTAAAAATGAACCAAGTGAACAGGATTAAGGGACTGACCAGTAATGGACACAAGAATACACAATATTATACTAAGCATCTAAGTATAAGAAAAAAAAGAGATCAAAAATTTGGCTTATTAGTAAATAATATATGCAATGGGTATTGTAAAAAAAGGAAAATGACAACCATATTTTATGTTTTATGATCATAAACCTTTTTTTAGGACGAGACGATATGTTCACAAAATATAATAAAAATTTCATGTAGGTTAAAATGAAGACGATGGAATCGTTTAGGTCTATTCGAGGCTCGTTTTACTCTTTGGAGGCCCAAAAGAGGGTAAAAGTACCATTTTAGAGCCAAAGGAGGTCTCAAATTTCGACTCGGGATAGGTACCTATACTTATTATAAGTTTTATAATATCCAAAGTAATAAATAATAAAAACAAGAATTAAGTAGGTACGTTGGCTAGCTTTAGATAACTTTGTTTGCATTGCTATTTGAGAAGGATGGATTATTGCGTGAATTATAGGCTGATGTATTTTATGTAGAAGATAAGAATGTACCTAATGTAGCATAACAATGGAACATACTAAGGTCAGAATATGCGAATTTTATGTGACGAGTTATGAAAAGTTTATTATACTTAAAGATATATTTATCTATATATATAGATACTTAGTGGTTTTAATAATGTCTATTTACCTATTCCATATTCTTTTTTCAAATGAGTGAACTTTTCATTATTATTTTAGATAAATATTAAGTAATGTACTTACAACCATTATTTCGGCTTTGGAATATTCCAATTTAAATGAAATTGTGATTTAAGTAATTGACATACAACTAAATTACTAAATTAAGTAGGTAAGTACGTAAGTTAGATTCAGTATAAAATGATTAATGCTTTTAATAAACGAAACTTATTACTTATTATTACTTCTATCGTCTGAAATAACGAATTTTAAGTAAGTACATATCTATATGCAAATTATACGTGTATACCTATAACATCTATTTATATATTTGTACCTTCCTATACCTACCTATACAAATATTGGGCGATCTGACCTTCTTTTTTGGCAATTATTAAGGCGGTCCAAAATTAGTCATCTGGGTATCCAATTATCATAGATTTATTGTAAAGAGTTTGTTATAATAATGTGATTGGTTATACAAGTTTTTGTTTAAGAGGATAATCGTTTTATATTGGCCTTTGCATCCAAACAGCAATATTAAATAGGTAATTATCCGACTAACTGTTTAATCTCTCTTGGCGCATTATACTTATTAATTCATTTTTAATTCTTTTCATTTTGGCGATCCAAGAGGATCTAAGGAACCCCTATCGATTTGGGGGATCTTGGTACGTGCTAAGAGTGCCTAGTTTGAAAGAGAGACCTGTGTACATATATAGGTACAAGTTTCTCTCCTATAAAACGATGTTTTACAACACGGTTTAATTCTAACCCAAATTAAAAATCGCGCAAAGTTCAATCTATAAAAAAAATGAAATATAAACGGAAACGGCTTATGATTTCTTCAAGACTTAAATAAATGATTTTTTGACATCATAAATGAGTTTCTACTTAATAGAGGTGTTCAAAATTGATTGCAAGACATTTAGGTATCTACTCAATTATAGAAATATTTTTAATATTATTTTTTTGCAACGAAATCGCCATATGTAAATTCAATAACAATTCAAAAATTGAAATTAAGTATAAAAAGTAATTATCTGTCATTAAAAGAAAAAGAAAAATTTATTTAAATATCAACAGGTTGCATCCCGAGAATCCCGAATTTTAGACCTATTTTAGACCTAAAAATCTGGGTTCAAATAGATTGAAACATGCGACCATTTGCATTTGAATTTTAGAACTCTTGTAAACAAGTGGCATTTATCGGACAAAATACCATGTATAGGCTTAAAAAAGGTCTAAAGCAAAAAATTCAAATGAGCCTCTCTCTATCTCTCTCTTTTCTCCACTCTTTCTTTGTCGCTCTCTTTTATTGTTTTATTGGTAGGGTTTTTTTCAAAAAGAATAAGATTTTTATTTTAATATTATGTTTTTTTTATTCATTAAATATACAAATTTCATTAATATAAGCGATAAATTTAAAAGTAATAAGAATATTACAAATATCGGTTTTAAATTCTTAATTTCCTTGTTCTTGTTTACCTCCTCTTTTATTGTCACCATTGCCATCATTTTTTCCAGGATTTCCTTTTATTTCCTTCAGAAATTTTATTTAATTATTTAACATCTCTCTGATTACTTTCAAGATAATAAATTAAAGCAAATTTTTTCACACTTTTTCTTTTAAACTCGATTTTTTTAACTTTTAAGTTTTTTACATTCACAATCTTAGGCCTTTTGATATAGACCAGGGGTTTCCAACCTGTGGTACGCGTACCGGTACAAACGTCTCAAGCTACCGGTACGCGCAGCATTCTGTTTTTCCAAAGTTTTTGCCAAAAAATGGATCTTCAGTAAATTGAGCGTTAAGGATTTTTTTTGTTCGACAAAGTTTTTGAGAAAAAAATGTGCGAAATATTTACACTGGTACGCGACCATATTGTCTATTACATACCGGTACAACATATTCAAAAGGCTGGGAACTTCTGATATAGACAATATTGAAAAATAATAAAATAGTGAAATAAGATTATTCAATTGTTGTATAATAACTCGTGTAGCACTCGAACGGTTAACAAGAGACTAAAACTGAGTAAAAATGAACCAGAGTGAACAGGATTAAGGGACAGACCAGTAATGGATACAAGAATACACAATATTATATTAAGCATCTAATTGTAGGAAAGAGAAAGATCAAAAATTTGGGTTATTAGTAAATAATATTTGCAATAGGTATTGTAAAAAAAAAGGAAATTTACAACCATATTTTATGTTTTATGATCATAAACCTTTTTTTAGAACGAGCGATATGTTCACAAAATATAATAAAAATCTATATGAGGTTCATTTTACTCTTTGTAGGTTCAAAAGAGGGTAAGAGCTCCATTTTAGGGCCAAAAGAGGTCTAAAATTTCGACTCGGGATGTAATTAATGAGCCTCAATACTTATTGGCTATTTAGTAAATTGAGATTAACACTTATTTATAACACTAATTTTATACTCATTTAATCAGGCTTTTAGAGTTACCTATTATCATAGAAATTAATATGTTAATATTGTAATAAGTACCTATCTATCTATAGAATAATAGTTATTACAATAAGATAAGTTAATAAGTATCAAATAGAAAATACAAACTGATAGTAAATTGAAGCTAAAATGCTTCCGAATTTCATTATTGGCACAAATTTCAAAAATATGTCCTATATCAGAATAAGAAGTACAGATTTATCATTATGAGCCTATTCTCTACAATCTCCACATTCTAACCATTCTTCTTTAGGTGGAAATTCATACGGATCACCACAAACGACGCATATAAATACTTAACTCAAAATTTTTAAGTAAGTATAATTAGCCAAAAACTTTTATTTAAAATGCCTATATTTGTAAACATTTCCGGCGCTCGAGCTTAGCTGATCAAAGCTCGTCAGAGTTAGACAAATCTCCGCGCCCGCGCACAAAAATGCTAATGCTTCACACAGGAGCGTAAGAGTACTATCCGTTTTGAGCTCACTTCCCCTACCTATTGACAGGAATAGGCAACCACGTAATTGTTTTGTTAAATTCAGTTTTCTAGTTTTATTTGCCGTAGCAAACATATGATCATGGTGGTTTAATTTTAGGGCCTCGTTATTTTAAGGACCACGACCCTAAAATATAAATCAGGATAAGAGTTCCAATTCTGCTGTAATCGTCTGGCAGTTAAACATATCTTATGGTTTCTATTATCTATATATTATCACTAAGTATATTTGCAGGCCTCCAACAGTGTCCGCAAAAACTACGGTATCATCGGCATAGCCTAAGTTGTTAAATCACTTGTCATTTAGGTATAGGTATAGATACCTTCTTCTAGAATCTAGATCATTTTGAGCTTCTCTAAAGATAAATTTACTCTCTTAAATCGAAATAGTGACTTTCGACTACAAATAGTGACTATGCACTATTTTGAAGTGAAAAGTATACCACCAAATTCAAATAGTGGTATACTTTTCACTACAAAACATTGAATAGTCATTATTTGTAGTCGAATGTCACTATTTCGATTTAAGAGAGTACTTCACCAAATATGATGAACTGTGGTTTTTTTCATTACATAACTTAGACGCAATTCAACGCTGACCTGTTCAGTTATTTTTTTTAACTTAAAAATTAGAATAGCTTTAAATAAAACAAATGTATCTATAGTGTATAGCTGTAGCAATATTTTAAAGCTTTGATTACCATTCGTATGCAATAAAACGAATTACGTATTATAATGTAGGTATACACTATACACAAACAAATACGTAGGCGCTAATTGTATGCGCACGTAAAAGATAAAGAACGAAGGAGGAAATGTTTTATAGCACAAAAGGGTGTTAAAGAACGACAAGAAATAGGGTGAAAATAACATTGCCTTGTATTAAGCCCTCATAACCGAAACGAAAGGTCGTCAGCTTGCAATACGATGATATTGTATCGCCAGTCTTAAAAGAAGGATAGAAACATTATCTGGGCGGGGTTACCCTTTAAATGTTACTCATTCTCGTGTCGGTATACTTTATGCAAAAATTCTATTCAAACACCTGTTTTCAATTATGGCAACCATGTTATTTATTATGTATTAATTGGTTGTTTAATGTTAAACATTTAGATAAGTTAACATCAACACTTACAATAAAGCAAATAGTTACTTGACTGATACGAATTCTTAGTAGATAGGGTATTACATATATCTACCTACTTTCATTAGACTTTTAAGGATATTTTTCCTTGAAACTATTTTAGAGTTGATTTGTTTATTTATCTACTTGCATTTGTACATACTATAATAACTTTCTATAGATATTTATAGTAAATTAAACTATATAAAGTTAATAGTATGGATATCATTATGTAAATTATTAAACGAGTTAACGGGAAATAAAATACTTAGCATTTAATGTGAATATTTTATTGACTAAAATCTATTAAGTTACATTTTTTTAATAACCTATAGGTATATATATCTATAATCTTATTGCATATCTTGATATCTACTTAGCAGATTACTAAGCATCACATCGATGGTGAAAGTTCCAATATCAAAAAACACATGGTTTCAGGGGAGCATTAAAGCTTTTTTATATTCGCCTTTTTAGTTGAAATTATCAAAGTGATTTAAATACTCTTAAGCATTTATCAAAATATTTTTATTTTACAAAAGAAACAATGAGGCAAAGGTACTTATATTTTATCATACAAATAATAGTTTAATTTTAAGTGGACATAGGGGGTTGGGAAAAAATACATAAATTGGCATTGGAGGTTGGTAATCACCATCGATATAATAATTTATAAATAATAAGAATAAGAAATATAACTTAAAAAATAAATAAAATATAACATCTTTTTTTTTTATAAAAAGAGTTTTTTATAATTTTGTATTAAAATAGATACATAGGTAAGTACTTTGATATTGTTGTTGTTTAATTTGTAGGTTTAGGTACCTATCTACTTTGTTTTATTAAAGCACGTGATGTAAGTACTAGGTATATAGGTACATCACGGTAAAAAAAGAACAACGCTTTCTTTTTTCTTGTAATTTTTTTTTTCAAAAGTTTGTAAAACAGCACAATATAAGTACACCTACCTAGGTACAGGCCCGGACTGGTCATAGGGCAAAACGGGGAAATGCATGGTGGGCCGGTCTGGTAAATGACCGTTTAGCCCGCTGATTGTAGGGCTAACGCAGAACTAGTTTATCTTAGGGTTTTTGTAGAAAGTGTTGGGAACCAAAGTCTCTAAAATGTACGAGGTGCTTTTAGATCTCAGTCCAGTTTTTTCTTAGTTATAGGTAGGTATATGTATAGGTATATACGATAATATACATATATGAGTATATTTTACCAAGGAATGGACCTTTTTAGATGCTGGGTTCTTGACAAAAATCACGGGTGTCTATATCTTCACTCGGCGCCTTTGGGTAGGTCCCTATCTACAGGGTGTACCAGCTAGACCGGCCATTAAAAGTTTCCGGAGAACCAGAAATAATAGAAATCTAAAAATTGGGTTTAAAGCTTAACTGAATTGGAGCTACCTGCCTAAAATATTTTTAGTTTTCTGACACTTCGGTTGTACCGGTTGTTGTTCGGTTGTACCGGAAGTCGACACTAAAATCTTTATTTCAAATAGCATGTTCTATTTGTTTTTACATATATCTCGATTGAATTAATATTTCTGAGCAGCTTTCAAAATAACAATACCTCATTTAATCCTTAAGGTTTTCGAGAAAAAAGACTTCAATTGGAAATTTCGCAGCAAACGGACGTCTTGTAAAAAGTCCGTAACTCTCACATTAAATTGTGTAGAAAGCTCGACAAAGGCTCGTTTGAGAGCTCAAAGATGCATTTACACTTGAGATTATCAAAAACAATCAGTTGTTGTTACTAAGTACCTATCTCAAAGTAAAGTAACACGTGCTTAATTTTGCAAAATACCGATTTTTATAAATAGCAATAAGTATACCTTATTTTATTTACCTTGTTTAGTTCTTCTTAAAATTCCCAACATTTTCATAATTCATATCCCTATATCCAAGTGTAAAGGTTTATATTAGGGTATTATTAGTTATCGTTTAAAAAAAGGTAATTCAACGTTATTTCCGTAATTTATAACCGCGCTTTATGTTGTATCCAACAGTAGTTGACCATGTTTTCAGGTAGGTTATTTATTTAATAACTCTGCGTATAGTCTAAGATACGAACCTACATCTACCTTCACCGAGTTGATAATAGAATGAAACATATTTTATTATAAATTTAGTAGATATCCGATTACAATAATTCCTTTACAATATTAGAACATTCAAACATGCAGCATAAAACTCGGTTATAAATTACGGATGTAACGTTGAATTTTTTTATTTTCAACGAAAGTCCTTGCACTTGGCTATACGTATATACATACATTATGAAAATGTGGGGAATTTTAAGAAGAACGAAACAAGGTAAATAAAATAAGGTGGTGAAATTAAAAAATCGATATTTTGTAAAATTAAGCACGTGTTACTTTACGATGCACTTTGAGATAATTAAAAATAACAACTGATTGTTTTTAATAACATCAAGTGTAACTGCATCAGAGGGTAATTCTTTAATTTTTATTTCCCGTTTCACGAGAAAAAACGAAAAATTTCCCGAAAAAAAATTTATTATTCATGCCGATTGCAATACCGATACCAAAACCTTTGTTAAGTTAACTGAAATAGTCGTAAAAAATATAAAATTTCATAATCAACATATTAACTCACTTATCAAATCAGCTTTCATCGCTTTATAAATCAAAAAATCGCTTAACAAATATAAATTATTTATTAGAGATCCAACGAATATTCGGCTGCATTTTTTAATATTCGGTATTCGGCCGAATATTGTGTACTATTCGGACGAATACAGAATACTAAATTATCTATACTAATATATAAAATTGTAGAGTTTGTTTGTTTGTTTCGTTAAACGCGCAAATCTCAGGAACTACTGGTTCGAATTGAAAAATTATTTATGTGTTGGATAGTCTAATTATTGACGAAGGCATTTAGGCTGTACAACATCAGCAGAGCACCGATGGAAAATGTTGCAAAACTTAGGAAAAATATTTCCTTTTGAGAGCGTTCGTGGCCTGCCCTGCGTATACGGTTATAGTTACCCAAAAATCATATGTAGCAAAATTATTCCTCTTAAAAAGTTCTAAAACAAAGTCCGCGACGACATATGTCTATCTTTTAAGGTTGGCCCGTTATAACCTTTTTAATGGTTACTAAAGTTGTTTCAAAAATAATTCATTATTTGCGAAATTATTTTTAGACACATATTATTAATTCTTACCCAAATAAATAAGGTTTTTAATTAAATTTTGTATGATGACAAATGACAATCTGAGTCATTAAATAGAATACTTTTTACTACGGGAAAATGTCTCATTTTCCCGGGAAATTGAATAACGGGTTATAGCAAAATATCTGCTGCGTCACAGTACTTTCTTTTACTTTCAATTATGAAACTCGCGTTTGGTATAAGTTGTATAAAATATATGAAATATAAAACTTTATAACTATACATATAAACAGAACTATACGCATACAACCTATGTGTACATATAACATACGTATTCCCAACTTTCACCCCAGAACCGTCCTTATTCGAATTTTCCCAGGAAAAAGTTTCAAATAAAAGTTGTAGCTACTAATGTCTAAGAACGACGTTTAATAGTAAGTTTAAAGAAAATCGTTGGAGTTGTTTTCGAAAAAATTTGAAAAAGCTCAAAAACTCCTAGAATAAAGTTAAGCTTTCGACTGAACAATTTCAACCAAAAGCTACGCGGCACAACTAGGTATAATATGGAGGCCAGATTCCAAGTTTGGTGAAATTCGGATAAAAATTTTGATATGATATGGCTGTCACACACAGACCCACACACACATGTGTCTAAAAACCACTTTTTTGGACTCAGGGAACCTCAAAACATGTATTTCCGGTAAAAGCTCGAATTCGAAAATTCGACCCGATTGCAATACTTTCTTTACTATCTATATAGTAGTAAAAGAAAGTAAAAATAATGCATAAACTAGGTATACATTTTTAGTTGAAAATGGATTTTGGTGATATTTAAGTATGACGATAGCGACCTATGCAAATCATTATCTAGAATACGTTTTATTTCGGAAAATTTCAACGGAAAAATAGAAAAACTGGTTCAAAGAAAAATAATGCTGAGACTAAACGTTTTTAGCTGATTATAATATATTAATAGTAATAACTCATAAGGTCCTCAAGGCAAAAAATAATTTTCTTATTCTAAAATCTTATTTATATCCAGGAAAAATGTACGGTTCACGTAGGATAGATATGTTTTTATTTTTCACAGAGTAAAAGATTATCATAATTTTTTACAATGTGGTGGTTAATTAAGAGTCAGAGAATAAATATAGGCATCTTTTATGTCAAAATATAGCACGGTTCCCGTAGGATAGGATAAGAATTGTATCCTTCAGGAACTGAGTATTTAAAAGGAGTTTAGTAAAGTTTAGTAAAAGTGCGTGAATAAACGTTTTAACGAATTTTCCTCAAGAAGGATTGGTCTACCTTTTATCCAAGAAAAATGTACGGGCCCCGTGGAATAGATACGTTTTTGTTTTTCATAGAGAAAAAAATCGACATAATTGTACTCTTCCCGTTGGATAACAAGACAATTGTATCTTACAGAAACTGTGTATTTAAAAGAAGTTTCGTTAAAGTTCGTGAAATATAGTTCTAGCGCATTATCCTCAAGAAGGCCTGATCTCTTTTTTATCTAGGAAAAATTTACTACTCCCGTGGGATAGATATGTTTTTGATTTTCTCAGAGCAAAAGATTGACATGATTTTTAGCAATAGGGTAGTTGAGAGGTCAGAGGTGTTTTTAAAAAAGCTTTCGTTAAGGTTCGTGAAATAGCGTTTAACACAATTACTCCAAAAAAGTTGAAATAAAAATGACAATTTTACTGAAAAATATGATTTTTAATTTAACATCCGATAACATTGATAAATTAATAAATAATAATGTACATTTTTGAAACATTAAAACTTCCTTTATTGTTAATTTTTGGATGTCTATAATTTTTAGAAATAAGCGTGTTAATTACATTTAAACAATAAACAACTACTCCACTTACTCAACTTTTTGAACTATTGAAAACTTTGAACTTGGCGAAAAACTCAGTTAAATATACTCCATAATACACTAACTGGTCCCCGCTTTTGAGGTTCTACGGTTTCTATTATTCAATCAGAATAATTTAGATACGCTCAGCGAAGCGGGCGGGGGCCAGCTAGTAACAAAATAAATGTTTAATTCGAAATTATATATATTTGAATTACAAATTAAAATTGAAAATTAATAAGGGAGAATTAATTATGATGAATAAAAACCATTTTTTTCTGCATTTGAGTAAAGTTTCATCGAGTAGAAGCCTGCTTTGAATTTAGAAACCAGTACTACTTATGTATATGGATCTAATGTTCGATCTAGGCGAATACAGTGTAAATAAAAATCAATTTCGGTTGCCGTTAAATATTCTTTTTTTTTATAAAAAATTATGCCTCTGGTGATTCGATAAACTCAGAAATGAAACGGCCGAATATTTGACTATTCGGCCGAGAGTGTGACCGAATATTCGGTATTCGGCTAAATCACTATTCGTTGCATCTCTATTATTTATGCTACGTGGAGAAATTATAAAATGCCATTTTTAAATTTCCAGTTTCCCGGGAACAAAAATTCAGGTTATCCGGAAACTTCTAATGTCATTAAATTGATTTTTGTGGCTATGTGACGACACATTACAGGATAGGAATGATCTTTAATGTCTGTTGTTATATAATCCGCCAAAATTTGGACCACCATCCTTCGATCTTTGGGTATCGGTCGTTTATTTTCCTTCAAATGATTCATAAAGCGGTTTGGAAGTTTGTGCTATAAGGAATACCTTTGACCAAATTTTCTTCTGTCACTCTTTCGGTTAGTGTCATCAGAGAGCGATTGCTCTCTGAAATAAATTGATAAATTAGTTAACGATATGCTTAGATTCTTGTAAATACTCAGTGCAATAACAACAGAAAATGTGTTAAGACCTCTTTCATTAACAATATTACTTAAATCAATGCAAGACATTAAAGATCATTCCTATCCTGCAATGTGTCGTCACATAGCCACAAAGATCGTTGAAGCCTACAAAATTCCTTTTCAAGACTTGATTGGTAAATCAGTTGTAGGAGATATGTACATACGCTGACAAGATCTATAATTGACAATCGAATAAGATTTGCCAATTTTGTTCAAATAAATCGATTTTTGAAGAAGGACCGGCAAATATATAATATTTTATTTTTAAACATTCTATAGTGAATAAGCAATAAATAAAATGCTATAACATTTACTCAATAGTTAATTTTTTTTCCAAACGACTTTTCCCGAAATTTTCAGAGCTGTATAAAAATATTTTGCTGTAAATTTTTACTGAATTTATTATCAGTAGGTATATATATATACTAAATTTTAAGTAAGAATATTTACTGATTTTATTTTCAGGACAAAATTATAGTGAATAACTTTTTTTGTATTTTTTTCTGAATTTTAAGTAAAATATTTTGCAATCTTGCAAAAATTGAAAACAGTTACGGATTTTGATTTCTGATCTATCTGTGAATGTAAAAAATATTTTACAAAACTATATATGCAATTTTAATGCAATTTACGTTAGCATTATTTAATTTTATTAATAGGTACGTTCAGGGCCGTAACGTGGATTTTGTGGGCCCTGGGCAAGACCTTTAAATTGGGCCCCCTCAATAAAAAAATTGAGAAAAAACTTACCATGGTTATAGTTCCTGTTCTTTCCCATTTTTAAAGTTTAGTAGGTATATCACCTAATAAATAAACACAAAATAAGGAATCTTTAAATTGGTCCTGTCCATAATTTTTGTAAATTTTTTTTATTTTATATTTATGGAGAAAAACGATTTAAAAATCTGTTTAAATTGCAGTCTTCTTGCTTTTTTTCTCCGCAAACTTATCAATTATATTATTAAAATCTATTTCTTGCACTATGTTAGATTCAATTGATATAATAGACAGGTTCGACAAACGCTGTTGTGAGAGCGAAGATCTTAAATAGTTTTTAATTAACTTCAGTTTACTAAAACTTCTCTCGCAAGAAACGGTAGGGTTAGAAATATTCTTAGAGCAACAACGATGTTTTGGTACGATTCGACTAATTCGAAATCATGTATCTAGTCTGTAATAAATTTAGAGGAGTGGCTTCTTTCAAATTTTCCACCAGCCCACATACTTGAAATTTAAAACTTTCAATCTCACAGCTTAATTCATGACTATTCAAATCTTTATCATATTTTCTGGATAAATCTGCCGCCGCCTTTTGTAATTCAACAACGCTCATTGATTCTAATGACGAGCCAAAAAGAAAAGAAAATCTTCAAATATAGTTTTTATTTGTCTATAACGCCATTCTGTTTCACTAAGTAAATGTCAAAAATATTGTACATTTGCATTGGAAAAAAAATGTCCTTGGTTGAGATTAGTAACACTTTCTTCTTTAATTCGCTTAATTCGTTGATTAGAAAATTCAGCTTCAATATTCATTTCCAAAGCGACTTTTTGTACATCCGAAATTATTTGTTTAAATCCTGCTTCCCGTAGTCCTTGTAAAGAGCAACGCAGACCATCAATTAATTTTGTTGCAAGGTCTATTGATAGATTTTTGTGTTGTAAGGCTTTATTTGCACGGTCAACGCATTGTAATATTTTATTCCAAACATGAAGAATATATATAAATTTATAATTAATTTGAAATAGTAAACGTTTTGCATTTGACACTGCCTCAGAGTTTGACAAATCATCTTTAATTTTCTATCTTTTAAGTTCTTTTTTTACTTCTGGAAGTTGCAAGCACAATGATTTTATAGCATTTGCCTTTGACGACCTTCAAGTAGGTATCTGAAAACCCTTTCAGTTATAATTTTAATATTTCATAAGATTTTCCCAACGCGTCGTTGAAGAAAAAAAAAAGTTTAATAATCTTTGGATAGTGCCAAAAAAGGTAACCATTCCTGACGTTGTGGATACTGCGTGAACACCAGCTAAATTAAGATTATGTGCGGCACAAGGTACAAATATTGCATATAGTGGAAGAGGCATTATTCTCCTCAATTTGTCGGCGTTTGTGCTAATAAGTGGGGGTAAAAAAATCCTACGATCTGGCTTCACTTGGGTGCTATTTAAAACTGCACACACTTTTTTCTAAAGATAAGGTCTGTAAGCAATAAAACGATTAGTGAGTCAAATGCGTGCAATAGAATATTTAGAATTAAGTATTGAATAAATATGTTTTTTTTAAATAAAAATTCTAATAGTATATTCTGGCTTTTTTGGGCCCCGTCTACCTGAGCCACCAGTAGTGTTACTTATATATGTGATTTGGAATATTCATTAAAATACGAATGAAAATAATTGAGATAATTTTTTATCGGGATCTTCTTGGGCCCCTCCGGGGCCCCCCTGGGCCCTGGGCAGGTGCCCATATTGCCCCTGCCTAGTTACGGCCCTGGGTACGTTACTTAATAGACAATTTATTTAAAATAGATAGTGTAGAAAATTTTAATATATTTGAAGCATGATTATAATAGAACTGCAATAACTTTTTGGAAATGAATAAATAATTAAAGTAAAAAAAAAACAATAAATTTACTTACGCATATAGTTTTCTAGCCGCAATCACTTAAAACCAAAAATACAAATGAATCTTTACTGATCGATATTTGGTTTTGTAATGAATATAGGTATACTTAAGTATAACAAACATGTTGTTATCTTTATTTTCGTACCTACCTGACCCAAAAATCCAAGTACCCGGGGTAATAAAATCCACTCAAAACAGGCTTTCTAATCGTTAAATGTTTAACTTGGTCCTGAAAATTTAGTATGATTTTATCTTTAAAACATTTTCAGGATATAGATACTGAAAATTTAGGGTAAAATATTCTTAAAACATTTTCAGGGTATAGATAGGTACTGAAAAATCAGGGTAAAATATTCTTAAAACACTTTCAGGATGCTCATTTAAGAATTTCAGTATAATTTCCTCCTGAAATTTTAGGATATTTTTAACAGTATACGAAATAAATGTATCTAGGTATCTTTGAATTTATATTTTTAGTATTAGGACGGTATAATATACATTTCTAATGTAAGAATTGTTACCTTAAGAATCTATAGATGATCTATTGGATTTATCTACCTTTATATAATAGGTAAAATCCAATTTACGTATAGCAAATGGTTTACTGGTTAACTCACAATCAGTTTTATAGTTCTATAATAATATTAACAATAATTATCTACATCATTTACATAGAAAATGGCGATCCGCATAATATTTTGAAATTGGTTTCAACCTATTATTTTCCATTAATAAATGTCGAAAAAAGAGAGGAACTTGTTTTCCCACAAAGAATATGAAGGGAATGAGAGAACGCCTACCCCTATACAAAATGAATCAAGTGTTGTCTCTTTTCCCTATTATCTCAACGATATTGGCATTAGTACAACGAGGACAGTACATTCATTGATCTAACGGGTGCAAAACCCTCTAACCATAATACAATTTATCATTCATTCAACATCCCCAGGCAAACCTATTGCATACGCACTTTTCTCTTATCCATACGCACCCTTTCAAATGAATTTACAGTCGTGTGTTGTTAAATCTATGCATATTTACGACCCTCTTAATATACACGTTGCAATCGTAACATAAAAAGAGAAATGAGAAGTACAATCGGAATTGTAGATGAGGGGAAGCAATTTATAAAGCCGATTTTAAGTGCAGGGGATGATTTTCATTACATTCATCAGGATTAAATGTAGGTCAAATTTACGTAAATATAGGTTAAATTAATCAAATTGAGTTATTTGTTTTGATTTTTATTATTCCACTAATGAAAAG
Source organism: Sisyra nigra (assembly GCA_958496155.1). Lineage (NCBI taxonomy): Eukaryota > Metazoa > Arthropoda > Insecta > Neuroptera > Sisyridae > Sisyra > Sisyra nigra. Next base: position 27,524,003 of record OY292313.1, read on the forward strand.
ATTATAAACCATTTTCTTTTTTTATACTTATCTACTTTTTAAATTATTATATCTAATGACACTGACTAATAGATTTACTACTATTGAACTAAATTATTAATTGTAATGATCTTTCCGAAAGTTGTTTTCCGATTTGAAATCCGAAAATTTTTTATAACATGAGTACCTATATACATATCTACCGTAAATACAGTATATCTTCATAATAATTACTGAATATGAATTCTTTTACAACTTCGCATTACCATAAAGCTTTTTTTATTTTCTGACCAGATTTAAAAAAAAATTAAATGTGATATCTTTACCCATAAGCAGTTAGAATAAAAAAATATATAAAATAATTTCATCAAATTAGAATTCGGTGTTCTTATATGGTAGAAAATTTAGCACGTTTCATATATTTGAAATATATAAGTATGCGTTAATAAAGATATAATATCAAAAACACTATTATTTTTCATACAATTTCGCAGTTTAATTTTATCGAAGAAACTTAACTTGCCATTTTTAATTTACATATTCTACATAATATGTTGATATGATATAACAACACTTTGTATATATAAACAGGTAAGTATCTAAGCGTTATTAGGATACCCGAGTCGAAATTTTAGACCTATTTTAGATCTCAAAATCTGGGTTCCAGTAGATTGACAAGAGGACTATTTGGATTTGAATTTTGGATCTCTTTTGAACCTACAAGAGGCATTTATCGGACAAAATACCATGTTTAGGCCCAAAAGAGGTTGACAGAAAAAACTTCAAATGGACCTCTCTCTCTCTTTTCTTTACTCTTTCTTTGTCACTCTCTTTTATTGTTTTATTGGTAGGGTTTTTTTCAAAAAAAATAAGATTTTTATTTTAATATTTTGTTTTTTTTTATTCATTAAATATACAAGTTTCATTAATATTAGCGATAAATTTAAAAATATTAAGAATATTACAAATATCAGTTCTTAATTCTTAACTTCCTTGTCCTCGTTTACCAGCTCCTTTATTGTCGCCATGGCCATTATTTTTTTCCAGGATTTTCTTTTATTATAATCCACAATATTCACAACCATGCGCATTTCTTTAGAAATTTTATTTAATTGTATAACATCTCTCTGATTACTTTCAAGATAATAAATTAATTCAAATTTCTTCACACTTTTTCTTCTAAACTCGGTTTTTTTAACTTTTAAATTTTTTACATTTACATTTTTAGGCTTTTTGATATATAGACAATATTGAAAAATAATCAAATAGTGAAATAAGTTTATTCAATTGTTGTATAATAACTTGTGTAGCACTCGAACGGTTAGCAAGAGACTGAGTAAAAATGAACCAGAGTAAATAGGATTAAGGGACAGACCCGTAATGGATACAAGAATACACAATATTATACTAACCATCTAAGTATAGGAAAGAGAGAGATCAAAAAGTTGGGTTATTAGTAAATAATATTTGCAATAGGTATTGTAAAAAAAAAGGAAATTGACAACCATATTTTATGTTTTATGATCATAAACCTTTTTTTAGGACGAGACGATATGTTCACAAAATATAATAAAAATTTCATGTAGGTTAAAATGAAGACGATGGAATCGTTTAGGTCTAAATGAGGTTCATTTCTCTTTGGAGGTCCAAAAGAGGGTAAAAGTACCATTTTAGGGCCAAAAGAGGTCTAAAATTTCGACTCGGGTAACTTCATAAGTTCTTTAATCGAATTTCATATCAAATGAAAGCTTATTTTATTCCCAATCCAACCGTAGGTACTACCGGTATTACTTGCCTGGCTAAATTTTTTTTTTGTGAAATGGAATTGCGCGCGCAATGCTTCCCTGCTACTCTTATAACGTTCAACGCTTAACATTTTAAGTCTAGGCAACTATGGATTCAACAAACTTTTTAACAATGAAACCTAATACGGTTGGATTGGATTAAAATAAGCTTTCATTTGAAATGTAATTCGATTAAAGAACTTATATGAAGTTATCTTAATAACGCTTAGGTACTTACCTGTTAATACCTGACAATTTCATAGTTGCGCTAAGGGTAAAGCAGGCAATCTTTATTTTTTTAATTCTTTAGGGTATATTACCTCAGCTGAAGCTCGACTTTCATAAATAACTAATGAACTAAATAACTAATATTTGAGATGTATCAATGCATACATTGTCATTAAGTAACAGATGATGGTAAATATTTCTTATACCGGATTTCGTACTATGAATGTATATTTGATTTAACAGAAGTAGGTTTAGATATTTGTATAAAACTATACATTCTTTTTAACCCTTTCAGAATGAATTGGAGATACAATTGGGAACAAAAGAACTGTAGACTAATAAGTCATGAATATAACTCATGCTTGTACCGTGCTACGAAGTAAATAATTAACTTCAATATCTACTAAAAAAAAAAAACATAATTTTCATTAACCTTGACTTAAATAAGAAAAATTGCAAGAAACGACAACAAAGTCTACTTATTCTTGATATATAATGAATTTATTTCAATTTACCATGTTTTTACTTTCTTTTACTACTATATATTAAAGGAAGTATGGTAATCGGGTCGAATTTTCGAAATCGAGCTTTCACGGAAAATATATGTTTTGCGGTTCCCTAAGTCCAAAAAAGTGGTTTTTAGAATCATGTCTGTGTGTGTGTGTGTGACAGCCATATCGTATCGAAAGCTTTATCTGAATTTCACCAAACTTGGAATTTGGCGTCCATATTAAACCTAGTTGTGCCCCGAAGCTTTTGGTTGAAATCGGTTAAGCGAAAGCTCCACTATATTCTAGGAGTTTTTGAGCTTTTTTAAATTTTGTCGAAAACAGCTTCAACGATTTTCTTTAAACTTACTATAGTTCTTAGACTCATTAGTGGCTACAACTTTTATTTGAAACTTTTTTCTGGGAAAATTCGAATAAGGACGGTTCTGGGGTGAAGGTTGGGAATTCGTATATATATATATATATATATATATATATACGAAAATATAACCTATATATAGGTTGTATGCATATAGTTCTGTTTATATGTATAGTTATGAAGTGTTTATATTTTTCATATATTTTATACAACTTATACCAACAGCGAGTTTCAAAATTGAAAGTAAAAGAAAGGACTGCGATGCCTCGCACCAGATATTTTTATGTTAATTGATACCAGATCCTTTTTATAGTACAACAATACCTCACTTTGCGTCGTGGTTACGTTCCAAAAAAACACGACGCAAATGGAATTATGATTTTCTATAGCAAGTATTTTTAGTTTTTACATAAATTGCTAAATAAATGCTAAAAAATTAAAGACTAGAACCCAAAACAACGCAACTTTGAAAATCTAACAACGCACAGTTCGACAGTTCTCGCTTGCACGCACAGCCTCAAATGGAACGTGACACTTTATCAGACTGGCTGTCGTAGTTCATCAATTTATAAGACGTTATCACGTCAAAAACTTCTGTATTTTTTTCTTGGCCAAAACCCTATAGGTTTATTCTTAGTTTAAATGATATAACTTGAAACTTTAAACTATGTGTCATTTTGTTTACATTATTTTAAACAATCTATTACCTAAGTGAACGAATCTTATAATATAAGAACACTTGTTAAACTATCGAGTTTTTAAATTGTTATGCATTTTGAACGGTTAAGTCTATTGTTTTAAAATTTTAAAAGTAAATTTAGAATAGTCTGAGATACATCCTAGTGAAATTTCGTTTGTTTATTTTAATTTTTTTTTTATCTTCCAAACATTTTTAAGTAAATGGACATAGAACAGATAAATAAATAAATAAAAAAACTGTTATTTGTTCACAGATGCAGCGATTGGGTATACTAAGAAGAGCAACACAAAGCTTTAAAGAAAACTTAGAATTTTCATATTTTGTTCCCTCAAAAATAAAAAGGAAAAATCATGCGATAAATAATAGTAATATTTGTAGCATTCGTAGCTACAGTCAAACTTTAGAGCTAACAAAGGTAAATGGCTTTCTATCGTAAAATAATTTATTATTTTCTTTTTTAATTATTTTTAGGACCGATATAATGTTCCACGTGGAAAATATAATAAAGTTAATAAAGAACATATTAATTATTTTAAAAATTTACTAGGTGAAACCAGAATCATTACAGAACCTTCTGAAGTAGAAGGTTATAATATTGATAAAATGAGAGTTGTGAAAGGTATGTACATATAGGTACCTTTTACAATGATTATGAATTTATTTTCATTATGTAGGTCATAAACAATATAAAGAATAGGTAATCGAAATACGTTGAATAGGGAAATTTTAATATCCTCTACTTAAGAAATCAACGAAAAGGGAACTTGTAATTAATAATGTAGTTCAAAATTCAATTGAAATCAATAATTTTATTAATATACCTAGGAACTAAAATTAAGATCTTAGGTAAACATAAAAGCTACTATATCTCTGGTTCCGTAGTAAAATCACGTAAGTCCATTTTGTTGTTTTTCGAGATATTGTCATTTTAAGTTATACAGACAGATTGGAAATGGACTTGGACTATATTGTGTTTTCATATTCTGGTTTCTGGCAATTAATAAGGCTGAATCATCCTGCAAAAGTCATCAAAATTAATTTCCAAATTAAGATACGGAAGGATAGAAAATTATTGCCTGCTTTAGATACTCGAGAGTAAATAAAAGCGTCTTCCAATAGTGATTTCAAATGACAATAAAGAACAACTAATCGCTATGCCACGATTGGAAAGTTCTTCAGGAGTTCTACGCGGATTTCAACTGGAATCTCGATGATAAAGTTCAAATTCTTTGTTACAAGTCGTATTAATGATGCTTGTGTCTTTCAAGAACAAAAATCAGACAGAAAATTACTTATTATCGCTTGCCGGCATCATCTGAATGTGTTCGTGTTAAAAGTGTGTTCGAAGCAGTAATTAGTTTATTAACCACATGTCCTGATTTCCATTCTTCCATTCTCGGGTAACTGGAAAAATGATGATTTATATATTAATTAAGAAAATCTCTACTAAGAGGGGGGGGCTAAAAATCTCTGCAGGTTTCTGGTAATGGGAAAGGATATGTGCGACTTCTAACATAGAGTGATAGATCCTTATAATAAAGTAATATTAAGTATTAAGATTTAGGATAAAAAGGGAGAGTTTGAGAAATCTCATACGCTCCTCTGGCGAGGGTTAAATGGCCAAAGTTGTCCTTAGGTTGTTAATGAATAACCCCTTAGAAGCTTTGCGTATACTATTCACTCGGTACAAATATAGGTCTTATTTTTGATGTCAAGCTGGCGGCACGAGTTATCTTTATCGAATGGCATTATATTTTATGTTTAAGTCGCTAAGGTCGAAAGGAAAAAATAAAAGGGTATGCGTATAAATTTTTGTAAAAAAAAATCTGTTATGTTTTGGGATTCTTTAATATATTATAAAGAAAAACAATATTACAATTAAAATTGTTTGAGGAAATAAAGCATTTAGAGGACCAATGGCAAAACTAACACCGCCACATAAAAAAAAAAATTAGTATCTGGGCCGAAGATGTAATATGTGGTTTCCGGTGTATTTTTTCATTCTGAGTACGAATGCGTGGTCAGTTTTTGTTCACCCTTCAATTCTCAGAAAATCGCTAACAAACTTTTAAAAAGTTGAAGAAAATGCCTATGGCTGGTAGAAAATTCACATTACATATATTTTTATAGATTTCGGTATATTTTTGGACGCTGAATACAAATTAGTAATTAGTTTTTCTTCAGCACCTTTTAGTTTTCAGATAATCTCTGGATCAAATACTTATCTACCTATTTTTTTTTGCGTGGCAGTGACATTTTTCAGCGATTTTCAGAAAATTAAAGGGTACCTACTAGAGAAAAACTGACCACGGATTATTCGTCTTCAGTGTGAAAAATAAATTAGAAACGATACATCGCATCTCGTGGCAAAATACTTTTTATATGAAGGTATTTTTATGTGGTAGTGTAATCTTTTGAACAATAAAATCTGTTAAGTAGATAATACTGATTTCCCTGATCTACATCTTATACTTAAATACGCTAAATGTTACGTTTATACCTAGTTTATATTTCTTAGTGTAACAAATAATTCTTTTGCATTACGAGTAATTTTTCTCACTTGCTACATTTTTATTGCACTTGCCTTTACTAAATATATTAAGGGTGGTTGTAATCACAAGGACCATTAAATCTCCCTTACTTTGTGGCTTTTATAATGAACAAGTACAGTTTAGCACAAAGTAAATGAAACTTTATAGAATAATTTTGGTATTAAAGTAAACTTTTTCAGTCTTAAAAGTTCAATGATAATTAGTTGTTAAATAAGCTTTATACAATTTTTGTCTGCGATTATATAATTAGGTACTTATTTAGATACAAGCCGACATTAGTGTAGGTACTACTACACTTGACAAGCTAAAGTGTCAATATAAATGGTAGGTAGGTACGGTAGGTATAACATGACTGAATATACTGCAAGGGCAAGTGCCTACTGCCTAATAAGGCGGCAAATTTTTTAAAAGTGGCAATTTAAAGTAAATGAAATTTTCATATGAAATTAGTGCACACTTTCGACGTCGTTCAGGCAGATTTTCGAGAAATGCATGCGGTAATGAATTCTTAACTTCACCCCTGATTATAAAATTGATTCTAATAGAAAATTTATTATGCAGGAAACAAAGAATATTATCTTTTTTAAAATTCATCGATTGATTTCACGAGTAAACTGCTTTGATAATAATTTGTTTTTACTTCTTTGCATTTTCAATTCATAAAAAATGAAACTTATTTTTTATTAATCGGATCTGTTATAGGAAAACTTTATATATGCGCTTAACTATTTTTTTTTTCAATAGGATACAGTCAATTAGTAGTAAAACCAAAAACAACACAACAAGTGTCTGAAATTTTGAAGTATTGCAATTCCCAAAAACTAGCAGTTTGTCCACAAGGAGGAAATACAGGGTTGGTTGCAGGATCAGTTCCTGTTCACGATGAAGTCATTCTCTCCACAGTACTTATGAATGAAATTATTCATCTTGATGAAACTACAGGTAAGACTAAATCTTCTTTAATGAGCTCTTTTCTCAGTGGCGTAAGTATTTATTGTTAAAAGGGGACAAAAATGACCTTAGCCTCGGACGGTACAAATATAGGGGTGGCAATTAGAAACGATTGAGCTGACTTATACTGTCTGCAGCATTGGGATTTAAGTAAAAATAAAAACAAATAAAATGTTATTTCAAAAAACGTTTTATTTGGGATAACAATTTGGAAAAATGACAAAGTATTTTAAGTTATTTACTGATATTTTTAATTGCATAAATAGTGGGGGAGGGGATTAATGATTTGCACCATGTGGCACAAATGCCACTGTCTTTATTATACACGTTTTCATATATAAAAACCTTTTAGGAGCGTTAATCTGCCAAGCAGGATGCGTATTGGAAACATTGGATAACTATGTAGGAGAAAAAAATTTAATGATGCCATTAGATCTGGGAGCAAAAGGATCATGCCATATTGGAGGGAATGTATCAACGAACGCAGGAGGATTACGCCTTTTACGTTATGGAAATCTTCATGGATCTGTATTGGGAATAGAAGCAGTTAAGTATCAAATACAATACTCATATAAAATTGGAAAAGATTTTAATATCGCTATTTGATTTATCCATTTAAAAATAGGTAAAAGCAAATGGAGAAATAATTGATTGTTTGAACACGTTAAAAAAAGATAACACTGGGTACCACTTAAAACATTTGTTCATTGGATCTGAAGGAACATTAGGAATTGTTACTAAAGTCGCTATACAGTGTCCTCCAAAATCTTCATCAGTAAATCTTCTTTTTCTTGGTAAGTACTTTTTTATTAAAAAGAAAACTTTGTAATAATAAGACCTATTTTAATATCTAGTAAAAAATAGAAATACCTAATATGAAAATTTAACGATTCAGCGAAAATAAATAATAAATAAATAAAGATGTTCTCCAATGAGAATTTAAAAATAGCAATCGCTTATAAAATTATTTTTTTAACTTTCGTTTGTTATAGCGACCGAGTCGTTTGAAATGGTATTAAAAATATTAAAACAAGCGAAAATAAGCTTGGGAGAAATTTTATCGTCATGTGAATTAATTGATGAAGAATCGATGAAACTAGTTAACGAAAATGTCAAGTTAAAGAATCCGATGGAAAACGATTCTCCTTTTTATGTATTGATTGAAACTTCGGGTAGTAATAGTAAACATGATGAAGAAAAATTAAATAATTTTTTAGAAGTCTGCATGAATGAATCGTTTGTTACTAATGGTATAATCGCAACGCAGCCTTCTCACATATACGTATGTAAAAAAATAAATTACTTATAATTTTTAACTGTTATTTAATTACTTGCATTTGGTATTGCAGAATATATGGCAAGTCAGAGAAAGAATTTCTGAAGCATTAGCTCTTGATGGTTACCCGCTGAAATATGATATCTCCTTACCTATAAAAGATTTTTATACGATTGTACCTGTTATGGCTGAACGCCTTGGTTCTGATGCCAAAAGAGTTTGTGGATACGGACATATGGGTAAGAAAAATTAAAAATACACAAGAAAAAAAATGTGAAAATATATTGGTTTTGAATATCTAAAAATTTTATTTTCTCATGTACATTTCAATATTTTTTAGGTGATGGGAATCTTCATTTAAATATTTCCCTTCCGAAGTATGATCATAATGTCATCAAGAAAGTTGAACCATTTGTTTTCGAATTCACTTCAAAGTTAAAAGGAAGTATAAGTGCTGAGCACGGAATAGGTTTCAAAAATAAAAACTACTTGTCGTATTCAAAAAGTCCAGGAGCCATATCCCTCATGAGGCAAATAAAAACGTTAATGGATCCCAACGGAATTTTAAATCCTTATAAAGTCCTACCACCAGAAAATTAATATAAATCATATTCACTTTTTACGTTTAATCTAACAAGGAAAGAACTTGAGGTATCCAATTCTGCTTTCGTCAATTTTGGGATACGTTGTTCGTTGTCAAAATCGAACAAACCATTTTAACAGTAAATTTCTAAGTTAAGTTTTCAGTAGTGATGCGTCGAATACAGGTCTTACCGAGTAACCGAATACCGAGTAGGTATTACTTGGTTTCATGTACCTACTTACGCTGAATCGAGTATCTACTTGGTTAAACTATTTGGTACGCTTTAACAGTTTTAAGTCTGTTCGCAGGGGGTAATATGACGTTCTTCTCATTTATTTGACACAAGATCTAATATATAACGTTATTTCAATTCTAAATATCTTTTAAAATTCATTCGAAGTTGGGTTTATTTAATAAATATTTACTACTGACAACTGAATATCCTAAACTACTATCAATTAATATTTTATAATTCTTTTCATTGTTAGAAATTATTTCTTCTAGGTTTTATCAATCAGATTTTAAATTTTTACGCAAATTTTATTCTGAGTACCTCGTTAGTTAAATTAATTTACTCGCCGCGGAGTACAGTGATTAAAGCGACCAACAAGCAAACGAATACTGAGTACTTATATTGCGATTCAAATCAGATAAATACAAGAAGATATAGTAACATTTTATTATTAGAAATTCGTAAATTTTAATTCATATTACAGTCATTCCTAATTAAATTTGAATGACATGAAATCACCGTTATTTTACCATTTTTTCTGTTAATTAATTTTCAAAGCCATTTCTGAAAAAATCAAACGTAAAATATATTTGAAAATTGTAAACGTAAAATTTTAGGATAGAGCTTTGAAGAGAAGTTTCAACTTATAAAAGTGTTTTTTTCCTTTGATGAAATATGGATGTTTTGATTTTGATAAAAATTATACCAGCCTACTAAATGAAAGAAATCGCAAGTGAATATCATTGATAATTTCTTTGTAAGATACTATAGTTGATAACATATATATGAGTTGTTTATATTCGTGGGAAAGTAAATTGGATACTAATCAATAAGGGACTGAAATTAAATTACGTAGCTCATTTAGGAAAAAAATTAACTCCCCTTCCTTTAAAACAGATTATAATAAAATAATAACTCTCACTCTTTTTATGGTAGGGGAACTTGGGGAATGGGATTCTTATAAGAAATATTGCTAATAAAACTAGTAATTTCCAAAATTTAACTTTTTGTTCAATACAAACATTAACGTTACTTATCTGGTTACCATAAAATCACAGGCACCTGCTTAAAATCAAAAATTGAAGTACCTACCCTTTAGCGTAAGTAAATATATAAAAAATCGAAATTGTATGATTCCTATTATCCGAAGTATCGGGTAATAGGAGTCATTAAAATTTTAGTCAGTCTAGAGCAGTTTTAACTTAAATTTCAATTAACTAATCGCAAACAAATAGTCGTATTTAAGTATTAGGTATATAGCAAAGGAGCATTTAATAGCTATGTCAAGAATCTAAATTATAAGAACAGAAAGGTTTCAAAAGGTTCTAAGAATCGAAATAAAATTTACTTGTGTAATCATCTCGACTGTCACTACCAAAACATGTAACCAGCTTCCGCAACTTCTACACCGATACCATAATTCTCTGCTTTTGCCTGTATCTAAACAAATGATATGTAAACTATCATCCTCGGGGTATTAGTTAAGCTATATGGCTTTCATTACCCCGTAATCTAAGATCGAAAAATAAAAAAATCTCATATTCTACTAAAATTTCAATAGTAAAATCTTAAATAAGAAACTTTTAGTGATATCATTATATAAATACAATATAATATGTACAATATAATGTTTACCTGGGACGTTAAACTTTTCTAAATTTTTATAAAGTGTGCAACGAATACTACTTAACCATCTCGTTCAGCTAAACGCGGGACTCTTGAGGGTCCCCGCGGTAAGCCTTCTTCATTGAACATTTCGAAGACATCTGAATAACATTTGTATATTTACAAGTATTAGGAAAGTCCATTAGGTGGTCGCATAACCCCATGCTCCCCTACGTAATTACGTAGGGGAATTTAATACGTTTTTTTTTTTTTTTATAAATGCAAGGTATGGTATACGCTTATAAATGTACTTGTCCAAATCTTTGTCGGTATTGTAAATTTTTATCGTAAGTTTAATGATCTTATAGGTACCTACCTACATCTAGAACTGCAGTTAAGCATTAAAATTTTGCATTATTTTTTTAGGATATAACAGACTAGTAATAGCACACCAAATTTAATAGATTTTTTTATACTAATTCCCGAAAAATGGTATGTTTATTTTGATTACATCTTATGTTTGTTAAAACTTTAAGCTTAAAAATTGTTATAAAATTGTTAATACATATTATAATAAAAATAAATTAAATTCTTACAATCATTTTAAAATTTATATTTTAATAAAATTTTCGTAAGTAGTGTGGGTAGCTACACTTTGAGTAGATACAATGTTGACCTTTGTTACTTAACAATGTAAATACGAAGAAGATAATAACATTCAAAGATTACCAAAAAAAAAAATAATTTTTAGATATATGACACATTTAATGATATTTGAATGCATCTAAACTAGGAAAGTTCCACAAAATTTTAACTCAGCTGATCAACTAATAACAAAATCAATGAATTAAAGATTGGGCTGTTAGCCTTGAATACATTTAAATAATCAAATAATGCTTATCCATATACACATCAGTTGGCGATAAACTTTTATTTACCTATATTTTAAGTTGACTTATTTAATATTCAGCTGTAAGACTAATTAAAATTAGTTTTTATGCTCATTCAGAGTTAATTAAAATTACAGTGCACATTTTACTGGATAAAACTGGGTAATTTAAAAATAGTCTCATGAATACTTAAAATTATTTGGTAATAATTTTTTTGACTATCAAAATTCAATGTTTACTTAAAATCATTGCAGAGATTCACTGCAGCAATACTATTTAATATGCTATTAACCTGCTAAGATATTAAACATGATGTTCCGAAGGATAATTCACCCCAAACATTTTGAAAGGAAACTAAGTAGTTGTAATGGACAACAAATGGGTTCCATTTCTGAACTAACGGAGGTATAAAAATTTTATTTCTTGTTTTGATCCTAGGTATTATAACCTCAATTAAAAATGGTTACTTTCCAACTTAATTAGCAAAATCGGCAAAATGATTGCCATCATTGGTGGTAAAGTTGGGTAACTTTTTTAAGTTCTTGAGTCATTTTTATTTTATCAGCTTGTTACAACAGAACAATTAAGTTCATTGCGTTTTGGGTTCAAGATAATTATTCCCCGGCAGTTCATCTCCGTAGCAAGAAATTAATAAATGTTAAAAAATGTCCATAATTTGATATTTAATTTATTTTTCCAGCCCTCCATCGAGCATTTTCCTTGGATCCCTCCAGTGCTTTTCACTAGTAAATAGTAGTATATAAATTATAATAAAAGATATTACCTAGGCCTTGATTAGGTTTTTTTTCATACAAATGAAAAGGTAAATTACTTAACTATTTTCATTTGACGGTATTAATACCTACCATTTATTTATTGAGAATATTTCATTAATGATAAATTGTCGCAGGGATATCACGGAGAATCATTACTCTCGAATTGTTAAAGGTTGCATTGTCGAGGGAATGAATTTTTTTTTTGTTTTTAAGTCGCTTTACCATCCAAGGTCATATCACGACTGTCTAAACACAGATAATTTCTGTTGGTCAATTATATCTTAGGTCTATGATCTTAAGTCTAGGATTCAACGGGGATCGAACCCAGAACCCCTTGACGCTTGAAACGGAGAGAGCAAGTGCTCTAACCACAGCGCCAATAGGTGGTTGAGGGGATGAATTGTCTTGGGCCCAAACCGTTTCATCGAACAATTATATTGGCCATTATTTAGCAGTTAATTACCTAAACAACCTCCCAATTTAGGTCTTATAATAGATAAGCACTATAATTACGGACTTAATATTAGTAATTGGATACAATAATTTCAACAATAAGTTATTTTAAAAAATTTTAAATTAACAAAATAGGTACGTTATAGGTAATATCGTTATTTTTAAAATTAATTTTATTTATATGTTAATATATATAAATATATATTTGTTTATTAAACCTTAGCACAAATATAAAGTCAAAAGGCAGAATTATGCCGTTTTAAATGATCAACATATAAATATTTTTAAAAAAATTTTGGGGAGCAATCGAGTGATAACCAAAAAACATGAAATTGATAAATACAACACAGATTTTTTTAAATTTGTTCGAGGTAAGATACATAATATAAATAAGTTGTCATAATAAATCGTTTACAGATACGTTTTACATACTTCAGGACAATCGACACTCGTACTTAAACCAAAAAGCACACTTGAAGTATCCGAAATTTTGAAAATATGTAACCTTGAACGGTTAGCAGTGTGCCCTCAAGGAGGAAATACAGGTGTATCTGGTGGAGCGGTTCCAGTCTTCGACGAAATCGTTATCTCTATGGAACTAATGAACAAAATTGAAAGCTTAGATCCAACTTCAGGTAACACTTAAGCTCGTCTTGTTCGCTATTTTTTATCACATGCTTTTGCAGGAGTTATCGTTTGTCAGGCTGGTTGTATTTTAGAAAATTTAGAGCAACATTTGGCTGAGTATGATTTAAACATTCCTCTAGATCTTGGTGCTAAAGGGTCTTGTCAAATTGGAGGAAATATTGCCACCAATGCAGGAGGGCTAAGAGTAATCCGATATGGAAACTTACATGGAAGTGTTTTAGGATTAGAAGTTGTGTGTAATAAACATTACAAGTATTGTGAATTTCTATATTTTACTTTTATCTTGTTTAAGGTTACTTCTGATGGTGCAGTGTTAGATTGTTTAAACACTCTGAGAAAAGATAACACTGGATATCATTTAAAGCATATTTTTATCGGTTCTGAGGGTACTTTAGGAATCATTACTAAAACAGCAATCCAGTGTTCGGTTAAATATTCATCGAAACACCTTGCATTTTTAGGTATAAAGAAATTTATTATAACATGAAATCAAAATTTTATAATGTAGGTATTATATTTTAGGAGTTCAGTCATTTGAAAAGGCGTTAAAAGTTTACCGTCAAGCAAAGCGAGATTTAGGCGAAATTTTATCTGCGGTTGAATTAATGGATAGTTTAACTGTCGAAATAGTTCAAACAAATTTAAAACTAACTCCGCCAATTGGACGCTACCCATTCTATATGATAATTGAAACAATGGGCAGTAATGAAAAGCACGATGAAGAGAAACTGAATAAGTTTTTAAGTGAAATGTTTAATAATGCAAGTGTTTTAAATGGAGTAATTGCGAGTGAACCCTCTAGAATGAAAGTAAATATTTGAATCTTTTTGCACCAAATAAGTACCAAAAATTTGGCTTGCCTTTTTTAGAACTTATGGGAAATTCGTGAAAAAGCTATCAATGCTCAGCTCAAAGAAGGATTTGTTTTTTGTTACGATTTTACTCTTCCAATAGATAATTTTTATTCAATTGTACCAGAAGTTGCAAAACTTTTTAATTTTACTGATGTTCGAGTTACAGGCTTTGGACATTTGGGTATGTATTAATGTATTGTACATACTTTTATCGAACCTAACTAAAACAAAATTCTTATTTGCAGGGGATGGTAATTTACATTTAAATGTTTTAACAAAAGAATACTCAAAAGAAATAGAAAATATTTTGGAACCTTTTGTATATGAATTTGTGTCGCAGCATCGAGGTAGTATAAGTGCAGAACATGGAATAGGATTTACCAAAACTAAATGCTTAAAATATTCCAAAAATAATTCTTTAATTAGTTTAATGAAAGATTTCAAACATTTGATGGATCCAAAAGGCATCCTTAATCCCTATAAAGTATTACCAAACTAAATATTTTTAAACTAAACATAGATGAAAGAGTTAGATATACTTAATTTTTAAATAAATACTTAGTTTTTTCAATCAAATCATTTAAAACGATTGGAATAGTAGGATCTGAGTCAATAATCGATACATTTGGATTTTTTATTCTCTCATATGCTGTCAAAATGCTGAAAAAAAAATCTGTGTTAATTAAAATTGTTATTGAAAGATTAAAATTTCATACTTTTGTCGGAAAATTGAATTTTTTTTCAAATTATTTTCTTGTTCTGTAATGTCAGTACGATGTTGAATCCGTTTAAGTCGAACTTTTTCTGATACATTTAAGAAAAGAATAATGTCAGGCTTAAATAAATCCTTTGGCCAGTCGTAGATTGAATCATTTTCTTCAGGCATGGAAGAAAACAATTCAGGAGTTTGTCGAACAGATTCAGCAATAGCATAAATCGTAGTTGAGTGCCAATAACTAAAATACAATGACTTCTGTGAAATTGTTATTAGAACATAGAGCAAAAAATAATACCGGTCCATTACAACAGGAGCTTCGTATAAAAGTGGTTCAATGTTATTGGCCTCAATGTAGTTTCCCAATGAATAAAATGCTGTTCGTAGTTTGTGATATGTAAAATAATCTCTTATTGCAGCAAAATCTTTTGGAGGAGTTTGAGCTTGTTTTCCATTGAGTTTTTCTGACAATAATCTTGAAAGGGTGCTTTTTCCTTAAAAAAAAACAAATCGACGAATTAAACTTAAAATTTAAGTCAGATGAAACAAAAAATAAAATTTTTAAAAATGCAAGTTTATATCATCAAACTCAACGAGTAGTTATTAGTTATCTGTACCTATATTATGTACCTACGAGTATATAATAAAATGTAAAATGTAACTGAGCCGTCTCAGTTTATTAAATACTAGCTGATCCCCGCTCGCTTCGCTGAGCGTTTTCAAGTTTGGCGATGTATGTTTTTCGTTGCGCAGTTTTTATAGTTTTTATTTTTTTGCTCATAAAATTAATGTTTTTTCGGAAAAAAAAGTATTTAATAGCACTTTTTGTAATATTTACTACTTGTAGTGAAAATCTCGTCCAAATCGAACCAGCCGTTTTCAAGTTTACCCTGGACAAACAATGCTTTTTTTGGGTAAAAGTGCAATGAAAATGGCATTAATTTTTTAGTACAAACATATGCAAATGTAGGTAATACAGAGTATTCAACAAAAAACCTTACATTTTTTAGATTAGATAAAAAACTCAGCTGAGAAAAATAATTCCGTTTATGTTCTCTCGCCCAGGTGACACGTAACGTTTTCATTATAAAGGTATTCAAAAAGCAGAAATCTTCAATCTTATTATTGGTATAGATTATGGTATACAAATCACCATACAGGGTGGCGATTGACCTGGAGAACCTGAAAGGAATTTAAATTTCTGGAATAGTCAGGGAATTTCAGTCTTAGTTAGAGGAATTTATAGTTTATTTTTTATTATCTTTATAGCATTTTAAAAAATTCAAAAACAAAATAGAATTTGAAATATTCGCGCTGTTGGAAATTAATTATATTAATTTCATTGATAGTCGTTTCTAAGAGTTAAAGATATTAAATCGAAAAAAAGCTTTTCGATTAGTTGGAAATCTGTAAAAAGGTTAACAGAAAACCATGCATCTAAAAATTTTACTCAGTTTTGGATATTATTGTCAAATTATAATAAAATTATTTTCTGGAATAACTGAGACTTTTAATGTGGGTAGATACAAAAAATATATTTTTTTGGTAAGTATCCTGGAATTTTATTTTTAATCAAGGTAAAGTCATAAGGTTCGTTCGCGGATGTGATAATGAATCGGTAACAAATCAGTTCAAGACCGATTTAGGATCATCGCCAAGCGCATGCAAGTTTATGAGCCGAGTTACGGTCCGATATTCGCGGTTCACACGAAATGCGTTCGTTACCGATTCATAATTGGTTCTAGCGATCCTCAGATTTTTGTTAGGATGAAAAATTAGATTCTCTTACTCATGCGCAGTTTGCTAAATTGTGGCTAATTCATAATACAGTTTCGCTGTCATGCTGCGTTCACACGAGTCAATTTTGGTAGGGCGTTTTTAGTTGATCAAAAAAATTTGAATGAAAAACCTCGTGTGAGAACCGTAATCAACTTTTTAGTGGATCAAAAAAAGTTTGAAAAAGTCATCACACTAGGTTTTTCATACCACTTTTGATCGTTTAACTAAAGTTGACTCGTGTGAACGAGGCATCAACTTCAATTCATATAACAATTTTCGTGGGTTCTCGTTAATCCTCGTCTTAATTCGGAACATTTTCAAACTCGTTCACGGGAAAATAACCCTTAATCAGTTATAAGAGTGTAATGTGTATGCGTTTGGCGATTATCCTATCTAATTACTAGGATTGATTCTTTCTGTTCTTTACCAGTTCTGGATCCGTACCATCAGTACCGCGAACGAACCTATAGAAAAATCAGGGAATTTTGAAATTAGTTTTCAGTCGCCACCCTGTCAAAATTATTGTTCCAAATTCATCATTTAATTCACTTATATTTTTTTTGTCTGTTACTGCTTTACGCAAAAACCACTAGAAAGATTTTAGTAAAATTTAATTAAATATGCAGTTTTGAATTTTCAGTGTCACCTTTTTAAATTTTCATCCAAGCAGTACTGTGTTCATTGTTACATTTTTATCGTTATCCGTTATACCAAAAGTTGTTAAATTTTGCGTTGTATTATCAGTGTTAAGTGTTATAAATTTAATAAATTTTTGTAAATTTCATAAAATTTTTGTAAAATTTGTAAATTTCATAAATATACATATACATATTATGTAGTTATGAAAAAATTACAGACAAATACTTTAATCTATATATATATATATATATATATAAATGAATCGCTATTTCCTTGGTCATCGCATCACGCGTGAACGGATGGGCCAATTCGGATAATTTTTTCCAAATAATCGTGTAAATCTAAGGATGGTTTTATGGAGAAAAAAATTGAAAAAAGTATCCAGAAAAGTGTCAAAATCCCATTTTCTTTTTTGGATTTCAAACAATGAAAATTCAAATTATATAATTTAAGTTATTATTGTGTTGTAATATAAACGGCTGAAAACGAAAATAAAAGAATGTTGATATTTTTGTCATAAATTCCTTTTGTATTTGAAGGAAAATAAAAAAAACGTTCAAATTAAAATATATCCTTGAATAAATATTATAAATCTTTTTTTCTTATAAAAAAAAATGGGATCCGGAATCGTACCCAGGCCCCTCGCTTCAGCTACATAGTGTTTTATCCTTATGCTATGAAGCAAAACAAAACTACTGAAAATTTAAAAACTTACTATAGGGTTTGAAAAATAATAATATTAATTCTGGCGATTCTGTTAAGGATATCCGATATTGGGATAAAATTATTAAAGAATACAGACTAAAAAACTAAGGAACTAAACTAACAATAAGATACTACTCGAGAAAGTACTGCGGTAGGCAGAGCAGACCGTTTTTGTAGTTTACGTCTCTTGAAATGTGCATCAAATTTACAGTGAGTTTTGTTTTTTTTTTTAATTATAAAGGTGTACCATATCACGAAATCAAAATACATGCGCAACACAACTGAATAATCTGAAAATATCTGAATACGTATTTTAGTTATTGAAAATTATTTATATTTGTTATTAAGAAAAATTTAACAATCGAAGTGAAGGGTTAAACAATTTATTTTAAATATAATATAAAGGTAAATCGGCAAAGGTTTGCAACTCAGAACCGATTAACTATTAAACTGTTTTATTTTTTTCGCTAAGTCCACTTTACGTCCACTAATCTTAATAGAGGCCTATCTAAATAGTTCTTAATTTTAAGTTTTGCCTTACTGTAATTATGTCCCAACTGGCTACCTACTGTTAACGAAGAAGGAGTTGTTATTAGTCTCTAAATTTTGTTTCTTTTTATTTAAGACGATCATGACCTTTCAATCTCTATGCCTTCAATGTTCTATATATTTTAGAGAAACATTCTAAGCGTTATGCATTTAATTTTACCCATTGCTCTTTATGAATTTTTCGATAATAAACTTAAATGTTATTTATTATCAATATTTATGGTAGTTATTGAATAAAACGTTTTCTGAACCCACTATTAGCAGACAAGCTAACAATCAGGCAAAACAACGTTTGTCGGGTCCGCTAGTATATTCATATGTATAGAACAATAGAGATTAAAAAATCGAAAGTTGTTATTTTGGTGCATAAAATAAATATTAAATTTACAGATTAAAAAGTAAACTATATAATAAGTTTCATTGTAACCTATTTGTTCATGTCTCTGGCGGGTCAGGAAATATTGTAAATCGAGAAGTTTTATGAACAATGTTCTAAAGCTCACATGGACGAAGTCGTGGGTAAATCTAGTCTATGTTTATTGATACAATTAAAATACTTACCACATGCATCTAAACCTTCAAATACAATAAATGGGTATTTCTGAGTCGTCTTGTGGGAATTGCGAAAAGTTTCTACTCTTTTGACGGATTGAAAATAAACATTTAAAACTTTCTGCACCATTGGATCTTCCTATGGAATAATTACATGTATAATTAAATGTAAAATTAATAAGTAAATTAATAAATTAATAAATAAATTAAGATCATGAAAACACTTTACCTTTTCCTTTTCCAAATCTTCTAACACTTTATCCACAGAATGATATATTTTATGTATTAACTTACTCATGTTATGTTTTGGTTTAATAGGAAATCTAAAATATTAGAATTATATTTTTACTAATTAGTGATGTGTAATTTTTCTGTGTTTATTTCAAGTTATTTGTTTATAATAAACAAAAGAAAATAATAGTTGAACACATACACTTTATTAATAAGCATTTATATTACAGATTTTAAGTCTGATTCTCCCTCGTTCCCCTCGTATGTAACTTAATGCACTTAATGTATTATTGTCAAGGTTAAAAACGCAATATGAATAGAGCAGAAAATCTCAACTTTTTCTACTTTGAATCTTTTCGGCTTACAAAAAAAAAACATATGCATTTTCTCTGTTTCACTTTTGTTTATAAATTGAAATAACGGGTGTGAAGTTTTTTAATTTTAAAGGTATTATTCATTTGAATATCTAGACACATGAGCTTCCGCATGACTTCTCTAGGCGCGACTAATTGGGAACCCCAGGAATAGAGTAATCCGGAATGTCGGAACTCGAGAGCCTCGAGAGCAATCGAGACTTGCTTATTAGCTGAGTAAGTTTGGTTGCTTAAAAAGGGGAAGTACAAAAATCCAACTGGAAATAACAACTTTACAAACACACGCATGTTAGTTAAATTATCTACTGACTAACTGATACCCGCCCACTTCACTGGACACAATTAAATTAGACTAATTGATTAATAGAAACCGTCATTGCAAAAGAAAAACTATATTTTATGTTTTAATTCAATCTTAATTCAAAAAAGATGATCGTTGCTCAAAAAGATTATCTATTCATTTTTTAAGTTTTAAGTTTTTAAATACTAATCAACTAGCGAAATACTAAATCAATAGAAACAACTGTTACTATGTGTACTACCTAAAACCCTAATTTCGCTACCAAATTTCGAAAGTTTTATTTTGCTGCATAAAAGATATTATATTTTATGAATAAAAATTATAGTTTAAAAAACTAAAACAACGCTTTAATATGAAGCTGTACTAAAAAGTAGAAAATAATTTTTATGTGTGAGTTTGTGTATCAGCAATGGAATTTGCAACAATCAAGTATGACTATTTAATTTAGAATAAGATTTAAATAACAATTTAGTTATTAATTAAATAATTTATTTATAGTAAAAAAAAAGCGTGGAGTGCAATTAACTGTATTTTAAATAGTCATACTTGATTGTTGCAAATTCCATTGCTGATACACAAACTCACACATAAAAATTATTTTCTACTTTTTAGTAAAGCTTCATATTAAAGCGTGTTGTTTTAGATTTTTAAACTATAATTTATTTTCTTAGTTTTTAGTCTTAAAACGACATCAAAAGTTATCAAACGCCTTGATTTTTAGTAGGTACTTAAATCTTTTGTTTGACAAAAAATCTATTTTATTTTAGTTTAATAATTAATAAATAATATTCTGGTCTACACCTTGTCAATAGCTGCAAGTTAAGTGTAGCCTAATTACACAAATACGACAGAGACAAAATTTTAAATAATCAAACAACGGAAGTGGTCATTGTTTGAAAATTTAAAATTTTGATTGTTAGATTTTTTTTATTTATTAGGTCTTGAAGTTGATGAAATAAATAAATTCAATCCAATTTTTTCATGTAACAAAATATGAAAACTTAGTGGTCATATTTTGAACGAAAAAAAGAATGACTTTTACCGTCGTTCTGTGGTTTGTACGTATATACGTACAATCTGCAAACGAATATTTTCTTTTTTTATTTATCCTGATGATCCTAGTCAGGACACAGGAACAAAATTATTAAATTATTGCATTGTCATCAGCCCTCGAACCTTGTGCAAATTTTCAAGTAAATTAGACTTCAAGAAGTAGGTGAAAATTACGCTGAAAGATTCCTTTACATTCATACATACAGGTCAAGTTAATAAAAGCGTGTTAAAAAGGAGCCTATAGGCGTCATTGTACCTTATTTGTTCATGTCCATGGTGGATCTTCAAAAATCACGCATTGAAAAGTTTTATGAGCAATATTACGAGTTTACGTTAACGAAGTCCGAGTACAGCTAGTTTTAGATTTAATTTAAATTTCGGCAGGGTATTATAAAAAAATATTAACACAATAGCAAGTAATTTTGAATTATTATTGTTGCCTTTTTAAATTTTCATTAGTACTGTTGTTTTTTTTGTTAAATTAATTTACCGTCAATATGAAATTCGTTAAATAATCAATTCTAATATCACTGTTGATTTCTCTTATATTATAGATACATAATGTGTAGTTAATTATGGAAAAACCATAGACAAATATATTATTTTAATTTTTTTCATATTTATAGAAGAATAAAAGTTCTGCGATTTGAGATTGATAATTTCGAAATAGGTATTGTTGGTTTGGATACAGCTATTATCATAAGCAAAGTAATTATTTGTAGTAGGTATTATATTACATATTATATTGTAGTGGAACACTACAATATAATACTCCTATGTAACTGTTGGATATGACGTGTATCGCGGGTTTCGGATAAATTGCTAACTGTTAAACCCGTTAAATCACGGTCGCAGGCGTCGCGGGTATATTACTGACGCGAAATATAGATAAAAACATCCTGGAAGCAGATTGTAAATTGTGTCAAAATTTTCATATACCGTCATATACCGTCGCGGATTTTTTTAACAATCTTTTTAAGATACACAATTTCGCCGCATATTAGTTTGATCTATCTCGTAAGGTTTAGCCAGCGTTTGCAATGTAAGTGCACAAAAATATGTTTGTTATGACATCACATTCTTCAAATCTTTGAATTTCCCGACTTTCTCTACTATTATATGCATGTTTTATACCCACAAACCTTCCTCTTGAATCACTCTATCAATTGCTGAAAACTGCATTAAAATCCGTTTTGTAGTTTAAAATATCTAAGGGAACAGACAGCGGGAGCGGCTTTGTTTTATGCCATGTATAATATAGTATGTAAAGATATTGTATGTAGGAGTGGCGATTTTTTTTAAATCAAGGGAGCAATCAAACATTTTTATGAGCGTTGGGGACGCAATAATACAATGTAATGAAATAATTCTTGAGGTATTTTTTTCTTTTTAGAGTTTCGTATGTTAAAAAACAAGAAACAAAACTTTTATATCACTAGCTGTCCGGCTGTAAAGTACAATTTTTTCCTAATCTATATATAGATATATGTACATAGATAGTATATATATATATGTATATACTATATATATACATAGATATATATAGATACATATACATAGATAGCGTATACGATATAAAATTTTAAAATTTGGTATATTTGTATAGAGTTTGGTGAAGACTGAGGACATGATAGATCTCTACCGAAAAATGCAAACATTGATTTTGAGGGGTACTTTTGTAGTTTGAAATGGAAAATTAAAAATAAAAATTTATACCAAATGCACCATGTTCAGGATCTCACATGTATATTTTTAACATTTTAAAATACATAGTTCAAACATATTGAAAAACAACGAATTAAATTGAATAAAACAACGTATTGAACCACTGATCCGAAACAACTGGGCCAAAAAATTTATCCTAATAGGCATGTTTTAATTCAAAGTTAACGGGGAAAATAATTCACTAAAATTTAAAAATATTAAAAACAATTTCAACTCTCTGGGTTGAATTCAATAGATACATGACTTGCCTACCCAGGGCTGTCTTTAGGGTTTATGGCACCTTAAGCGAAAACTAATTCTGCGCCCTCATTGAAATTCGGATGAGTTTGCCTAGTCCAGGTATGGAATTCCAAAACAAAGTCTTAGCTAATAATTAATTTTTATAAAAATTATTTGATATTATACCTACCCTTTAACGACTGAGATGTGTTAATAAAACTATTGTCAATTATACGTAATATACTTAAAGGTATTTTATCTTTCATTATTGTCTGTAATTCGTGATTCGTATGCCAAGTGCCGCAACCTAAGACGTAGGCAACTCAAATTAAACAAAAAGTTTTGGTAACAATGCAATAACTTTAAAATTCCTTTGCTTTCTGTCATTTTATTTCAGTTTTCACTACGCAATTATTCTATGGGTTTATTTTATTAGTTAATAAGAAAAATAAAACAAAGGGTTAATAGTTCTTTCTGTAATTGTAGAATTCATTATCGAGAAAATAAAATTATGTTCATTAACAGAAATAGTTATTGTCCAAGTCGGGAGCTTGAAATTACAATCGGGAATCGGGAGAAACAATACGATTTCGGAAGTCTCTCGCTCAAATTAGGACAGGTGGCAACCATAACCGTTAGAACAACTTCAATACATTTTTAAAACCCCAAACTTTGATTTCAGTAAAACAAAACGCTGCAAACAGTTCAATCGTAGTACAAAGCCCTTTTACTGCGAGTTATATACTCACGTCTCACACTAGGCCGTTTTTTTAAAGAAGTATATACTTACCTATTAATTTGGGGTATCTTTATTTATTTTGTCGGTGGAATCATCGTCTAATATCCTATAGAGCAGCGTTTCTCAACCGTTTTTGGCCCGCGGATCAGTAAAATTTATAAAAAAAAATCGCGGACAAGTTTTATTTTTTTAACAACAACATTTTACTAGGTATTAAAGAACTACATAAGTTAATTGTAAAAGTTTTATTACTTATCATTTATATAGGGAACAATTGTCCACGGACCAGTAAAATTTCTCCGCGGACCACTGCAAGTGGTCCGCCGGACCAGCGGTTGAGAATAGCTACTATAGAATATAGACCAAAGTAAATTACTTAACCACTATAGGGGTCGACGAAAATATATCTACAAAATTGAGAGTTCTTATTTGACTTAGGTATATAATTTTTCGTTCTTCCTCATAGATGTAAAAAGAGGTACATATATTTGCAATATCTACATACGTAAACTATTAAATTACCTATGCACATAATATTTATTTTTCATATACAAATAACTAAACTAGCAATGAATAGTACATATTTAAATTTTTTATAATTATACAAAAAAAAAGTTATAAAACTATGACACTACTGTAACAGTGTTTACTGTACAAGCCGAACGTCTACCCAATACCGACATAGTAATTGGTTTATGAAATATTTGGTCTCTTTGACCTTACAGAGTAAGAAAAAAAATCTTAGAATATAAAACAGAACTAAAACTAAAACTATTTTTTTAAATTTACTACTTGAGTTGATTTTTAAACTACTTGACGACATTGATTTCGCAGGTTATTTCATAAAGAGTTAAAATATTAAACACAATTCAATTAAAAAACAACTATAACTATAAGTACTTGACTTATGATGAATTCTGAATTATGATATATCTACACATAACAGTAATTTTTTATGAAGTTTTCTACTATCAGTGTGACATAACTCTATATCTATAGGTAGGTATTAGGTATAAGTATTAACTGAGAAGATTCAGTTAAAATAAACATTAAAGTTTTTGATTACAAGTAGTTTAGAATAATTTGAATATTAAAATTTCATTTGTTTCTAATTATAAGTTAATCCTAAGAACAGAAAAATCACTAAGTAGCGTCGTAATAAATTTACTGCCCTATATATCAATGATTCTAGGGTCAACTTCCAGTATAAACCTAAGAATTTTATCTTGAGTTTTCCAATTCAACGGCGGCTAATGACTTGAGCATCTTGTTACAATAACCTTAAATAAGAAGGAAACAAGAAAGTAAAAAACAGAATATTCGTTAAAATATTTTATTATAATTACTTAGGTATTTGACGTAAAAATTTGTTAAAATAAAATGTATTCCTTTTAAATAAGTATTTATGTAGAAAATTCAATAATTACATATTACGTTTTTTTTCGAATTTTAAATCAACGTCTATAGTTTTCTTATTGTAAAATATTAATTCTATTTAAGTATCACAAAATTATTTTGTATTTCGTTAAAAATTAAATCCGTTATTGTTCGGATCGTCGTCTATTTTCATGTAGTGGTAAACTATCTAAAAACTTCATTCGTTCGGGTAAAAATGAATCTTTCATGTCGAATGCAATTGTGCAATTATCTGTTTGGAACATATAATAATAAAACAAATCTGCAGTACCCGTGTAATCTAAATTATTTGCTTTAACTGAAACTGGCAACCATTTCTCTGTCGTGTTATTAGAAGTAGGAGTTGGATCACTAAAAAAATTAAAACATATTCAAAAAGTTATGTCAAGTTATATATGTGTTGAATTCACACACCCGTAAGTTGCAAAATTTGTCCAAAATTCAATTAGTTTGTGACTAGTATCTTTGTCATTTGGTGGTAAAGAAGGGAAAAAAATTGGCGTGTAGAAAAGATAAATAAGCTCATCGCTATGGGCTACTCCTGTAAGCAATTAATATAGAAATTAGTTTTGAAGAAAAACTGAACTCCAACTAAAATACCAAAATTTTCTAGAGATCCAGTAAAAACTGTTGAGTAACTGTATTCACCACGATAATCAAAATTATAGAAATAAACGTTGGGAGTTATTTGAATGTGATGTAGGGCAGCTTGAGCCGATGGATGATTAAATCCTCGATCACTATAAATCTAAAACGAGCATATAAGAGATATTTACTAAATTAAAAAGCATTTTTTTATTTTATAACATACATTTGTCATTCCTGAAAATGTATCGTTATTAAATTCATGTATCGTATCCATATAAAAGCCTATTATTTTCTCATAAGCCTCGTAAATTTCGTTTGGTGGAAGACTCTTATCAAGCTCTATAAGGTATGGAGCAAGTTCATCGAATCGTCTATTCAGTTCTTCTGTCTCTAATTTATTTGTGGAAAAAGCTGAAATCGAAAATTATAATATTTTTTTTATATTTTATATAATATGATAAATAAATTAATAGGTATAGTTAAAATAACTATGGAACAAAAAGTAACCTATAGGTACGTCTCATTGTAACCTTTTTGTTCATGTCCCTAGGGTGTTTTTAAATAACGTATAGGTATCACAAGGTTTTGTTTTGAAGCTTACGTAAACGAAGTCGCGGGTACAACTAGTTTTATTGTAGTATTAATGTTATATTAAAAATAAATTTTACTATTTATTAAAAATAAATAGTACCTGACATATTAATTGTTATTAGATCCTTTTTATAATTATACATTAAAATCAAATTTGATATTTCGCTGAATGCTTTTCGCTTTAAACAGTTATACTGTTTATACAATAATATACATACCTATATAAATTATATTATGGTTTTATTTATGCAATAAAATATGATATCAGGTTTGTTCCATACGTTGATGCCAAACACTGCCACAAAAGACAAAGAGCAAGGCACATTGACCAAGAGACAAGAGTGAGTGAAGAAATGTTTCAGCTTATAGCCGCTTGGCCGCATTAGGCCGAGAGTTGAGCTATGTACGTACGTTTTCGTGACAATCGCGTATTTCCGATTTTGAGGTTTTTTATCACCGCAAAACCGGTTTAAAAATAGGAGGAAGTTCTTTCTTTATATTTTTCACTCACTCTTGTCTCTTGGTCAATGTGTTTTGCTCTTTGTCTTTTGTGGCAGTGTTTGAACATCATCAGATGGACAATAGGAAGAAACCTCTCGTCACAGAGCAGTTACGGAGCGATCCAATACTACTTGATGACCACTGATGATTGCTTGGCAATCGAAATCTCGTATCTGGGCAATAAGTCAAAAAATACGTTTGAACTTTTGTTCAAATTAATGTTTATAGTTTACTTTGGTAAATAATATTGCATAAATTAGACCCCAACATATTTTATATATTGTATAAGCACTATACAATAAAAAGTAGAGGATGATGGATCAATAAAATGCTCTGGCAATATTAATTTGCAATTTTTTTGCTTTTATTTTAAAGCTTCTTCAGACTCTGTGTATAAAACATATAGTAGGTACCTAATATACAATACGTATGTACAAATACATAATTATTCACAATGATTGCAATAATTTTATTAAATAAATAAAATATCATTATAAATAATACCTTTGAACTCTAATCGTAAGTCTCAATGACAATAAATAGAAAAAATCTATTTGTAATATAAAAAGATTTAATAGCTAATCACTGGTCGCTAATAACCCAGAAGTTAATGCGACGTTAAATAAATAAAATTAAAAAAATTATCGTTGATGAAAAGCTGATGATGTGAATCGGTTTAAATTTTCTTTTATTAAAAGTGTATATACATAGTTTGGATAAGGAATTGTTTTTTTGGAACAAATTGTAGGCCAGTATTTTATAATTTATTAAAGATTTCCTCTATATATTCAAAATTGAAGTTCAAAAGTGAAAAACTGAAGTCAGGTGAACTTGTCTACTTAAGATTCCATGTTGTTGCGGAATGATAAAGGAGAAACTAAACACTGGTTTGAAAAACTAATTTACCAACATAATATTGCAGACCAGTTTATTATCTAAATAATAAATCTACTGCACTCGCCAAACATCATTTTGAGGCAAGGCACAACTTTCAATTTGATAAAATATAAATTTTATATAATGAGTCGGTAAGCGGAAAAAGAGCTATCGGTAAAATTATTCAAATATTCATCTTAAGTTTAAACAAAGTTGCAAATTTAAAAACTGATATAATAATTTAAATAATCTACATAACACTTATTGAAAGTATACAAAAAAATAAAATAAAAATAACCGTCTGAATTATGTACGGAGCAAAAAAGTTTTGGCTCATTTCTTAACTTAAAATATAAGTAATATTTAAAATGATATTTTATTTATTTAATAATATTACTGCAATCACTTTGAATAATTATGAATTTGTATTTACACAGCCTGGAGAAGTTTTCAAATAAAAGCGAAACTTTGCAAATTGATATTACCAGAGCATTTTATTGACCCATCTTCCTCTTATTTTTAATTTGTAATAAGCCCGAGAAAAAGCAGCACACCTGATAGAGGACAGCCGTACGAGTTTTTTTTTTTTTGAAAAATCGAATTCTATTCACCTTTTCAAACGTGAAAATTCTAAGAGTGTGGGGATTTAAATTAGATTATTTTTCCCAATCGATTACAAAGGTTTATTATAATAAGTAGGTAGATAATCAAAAAAATAAAAAAGAAAACTAACCAATTTTTTTAAAGTAAACGTAGTCAGTTACACTAGATATTATTATCAAAAAAATAATATTTTGGCTAGTTTTAATTTTTTTTTTTGAAGATCTGTTTAGTAAATGTTAGTAAAATTTTGCAAAATTCTTTTTAAATAGGTACCTACCTAGTTCAAATGATATACCTACTATAAAAATGTAAATGTTTAGTAGCTATTTTCAGTAGAAATGAATATAATCTAATGAGTGAACAAAACTTCATTATAAAATATGTTATATTGCAGTTTTTTGACAACTTTTCAACGACTTAGTCTATTATTTTGAACGCTTAAAATAACGTGGTAGGTAGTTGGGTTAATTCTAAATGCTCCCTATTATATCTATTAGAAATGGGGAAATTCACAATGACCTCATTATTCTTCGTTTAAATAACCGAATTCAAGACTATTTCCTAAAATTTTACAACCTACGTAACCATTCTAACCCAGTGCTGAAATTGTCACCTATAACACCGAAAAATAACACATTCATATAATATTTTCCCACAAAATTAGAACGACAATGGCCAAGATATCTCTTATCCAATTCGGAGTCCCGGCACTATGGTTAGTTGCTTGCATCAAGCTCAAGTATGATTGTGCTATGAATGGAAGGTAAAGCTTCAATTCTGGAGTACAAACGTTTTTTTTAATTATATTACTACAAATTGGAATATTGCTAATATTGCTAATTCTTTTAAGTTTAAAAAATATCTGCAGAACGTTCACCTAATTTTTAGTTTATAAGATAGCGTTTTGATGTTATATTTCCAAAATATTCTTAAGTTAACGAGGAGCTGGTTATATGTAATTTTTTCACATGCGTAAAAATAAGCTTTCTGCTTTAATTACTTACATGCTGTACGAATAGCTCCTTCATTTGAAACAGTTCCAAGCATCCAAGGTACTGAATTGGCGACTCTGTTTTGTAAATATAAGTCCAATGGTTCAGCATCAATATAAGGAGTAGGATTTTGTTCTGTCTTTTTTTCCACTGCTGGCGTAAATACTGTTAATGGATCCACAGAAAAGTACTGAAAGCATAATTTATTTTAAACGCTTTTATCTAAAAATATGTGATGGAAGTTACCTTAAAAGATTGTATACTCTCCACCAATTCCTTACTATCGACTTGTCTTAAGCATTGAACAATTTCTTCGCTGTTGTTTGATGGACAGTTCATGAATTGTGCTTGTTTTTTAGCATTTTCCAAGGCATTTTGAGGTTTCGCCCAAGGAGAAAAAGCACTTCCACTTTGTGATATCGCACGATGAAAGAGTCCTATTTGAAAAACAAATTAATGATAAATTTAGTGATAAGAAATTCATCAAGTCAAAAATGTGGATATATATAATAATATATATACAATGATGACTGATATATATAATGATGAATATATATTTTAATGATGACTTAGTATTTAAATATTAATTTAAATATTAACATTTGACTTAAGCTTGATGTGATTTTAAGTCAAATTTTAGACAAGTAGCTAGAAAATCAAGTCAAGAAGTAAATCCCTATTAGTGAAACTATAATAAAATAAAATTACCTGTCGCTAATGGGCTTAAGATTTGGTAATGAATGCTTGCTGCACCAGCACTTTGTCCGAATAATGTAACACTATTTGGATCTCCACCGAAAGCCTCGATATTCTCTTGAATCCATCGTAATGCCAAAAGTTGGTCTTTTTGTCCCCAATTTCCAGGAGCAGCATCGTCACCAGTGCTTAGATATCCTTAAAAATAAAATAAATACGTATATTAAAATTAAGTATTTTATATTGAAGCTATCAATTGTTTTATCAGCGACGTTTTAAATTTTGAATTTATACGTACCGAGAACTCCTAAACGATAATTCATAGTGACTAAAACGACATCGTTATCCATTAAAAAGTTAGGACCGTATAAAATACTGGTTCCACTTCCTGCAAACCAACCTCCACCGTGGATAAAGACCATAACAGGATTTTTTTCTTTAACTGGTCTGTCGCTTGAAGCAATCTAAGAAAAGCGAAGATTCTATTTTTACTTTAATGATGGATACAAACTAATATTTAATATTTAATATTAAATAATTGGGTTATTAGATTATAATAATGTCAATAACAAAAGGAACACGTGGATTTTTAAATTTTAAAAATATTTTAACAAAATATGATTTCATCGATTTTTCATTTGCATTAATTAATCAAAAATATTTTAAGTAGTTGATATCGATACTTGAAATTATGTTCCCTTGAAACAGATGCATCAGAATTCGAAATACTTAAAGTAATATTTTGCTTTTTGTGTACTACTTTAATGGAACACGTGTCAAGGATGATATTGAAAAGTTTTTTTTACTTAAATACAAGGTAAGTGTAAGTATGAGATAATTTATCGTTTGGTTTAAATTATACAAATCAACTTTTCTTAGAGCGTTTTTTCTCTTAGATGGGTATATCTTTTATTTAAATAAAAACATTATAAATTTGGTTTTTAATTGATATATATATATATAGTAGTTAATATTTTAAAAATGTAAGTAGGTATAGGATAATAAAAAATGAATCGTTTTTACCTTATGTGTGTATACATTCAGGAAAAGACAATCTTCGTCGCCTGTAACGGGTGCTCCTGGTAGTAAATAATTTTTTTGTAAGCAAGGTTTTCCATTTTCAGTCGCTATGTATGTTTCATTCCATGGATCTGG
The DNA here is from genome assembly GCA_958496155.1 of Sisyra nigra. Classification (NCBI taxonomy): domain Eukaryota; kingdom Metazoa; phylum Arthropoda; class Insecta; order Neuroptera; family Sisyridae; genus Sisyra; species Sisyra nigra. The sequence continues at coordinate 27,555,380 of OY292313.1, forward strand.
TTCTTCAGGGTTCTAAAAGAATAACAATAAGCTTAGTTTTTAAATTTATATCCAAACAACCGAAAAAATGATACAATAAAAAACTATTTTTGTTAATTTCATAATAATTTTATATTTTCATTTGAAATTTAAAATTTTTTGGAGAAAAATATCTAAATTTCATTATAAACTCAAAGTTATTTGGATAAATGTTATTTTATATTTCCTAAATATATTTTTGAAGTGAAATTTATTGGTATCTAAAGAAAGAAGTTGTTTGTAATTATAATATATTGGAGTTCCTAAATTATAAATGGACAAAGTGTTGCTTAAACTAAAGCCTAAGATAAAAGGTATTTATTTTAAATTAAAAAAAACTAGGTATAAATTAATGCCTTTGTCATCTTATTGCTAGTTAAAACTTTTTATTAGGCTAAATACTAATATACATAAATGATTAGATTATAAAATTTAAATACGTTTTCAAGTTTGCTATATAATTTCTATCGGTATCTATATAAATATAAAATGTGATTAAATTTACCGTAAACCGGAGATGTCCAACTGGAGCTTTTCCATAAGGTATTCCCAGAAAACTGTTGAATCTGCGTCCATTCCTTGAAACCATAACAGTCCCTTTGACGGGACCATGCTTTGTTTTAACAGGTCCTACTAATAAATCGTTCGTTTTCACTGCTTCGTCATTAAGATGTTTTTGATACGTAGATTTTGCATTTAACAAACATGCCAATATACAGGAAAATATCACAATTGCAAAATTAAAATTCATTTTTTATCGATAAAAAGTCTAAAACACACCAAAATTACGTAAGTTAATACGATTGAAAACAAATAAAATTCTTTAAATTTTTGAAAGCATCGCTTTAGTATTTCAATGAAACTCTTTAAAAGACTAAAACTGAGCAAATATCACCTTTCAGCTACTTCAAAGCAGTTCTTTTAATAAAAATAGTGAAAGGTCATAGGCTCACATTTTAACTTGCCACAATCTGTAAGATAGAAAAATTACTCAGCTATCGTAAATATTTTGCATTATTTCCAAAAGTTATCAATATTTGTTTATAATGGCTCCATACATATTTAAAACAATTCAAAATATCAAATGCAACTAATTGGAATTGAATTTCTCATGGTTTTTTTGAAGTGGAAAGTTTATCAATTTATTAATGATTTAATATAAAGGTCAGAATTTATATTATTATCACACAAGAAAGTTACAGAAGGGGAATAAATTTACAAAAAGAAAAAAAACAATGTACAAATGCAAGCATGCAATTAGCAGTATTATGCAATTTTTAATTAATAGCATTACAAATTATATTTATATTTGTAATTATAATTATAATTGAAAAATAGATGGAAGTTAGATTTTATCTTAAAGCCATAACGTTAACATTTTTTGTATTTCATTTAAGGTAAATTATGGACTTTACATTTTTTAAAATTGTTATTACGCAGATTATTTTTAATGGATTTTAAATTTTTTGAAGCTAATAGTAAATTTGAAGAAAAAAAAAAGATTCAGCATATATTTAATTGAAATAGACTTAATATTTCAAGTTTTTTATATCTTATTACTTTTTATTACCTCTGACAATTGGGTATAACCACCATATAGTCAACATTCTCAACCATATATGAATTAAATACAATGGTCTACTCCTTAAAAATGGCAAAAATTAGTGTAGGTACTATAGTTAAATATATCCTAAAATCAGCAAAATGGTCGATATGTTTTTTAGAATTAAACTTGATATGTAGAATATAAAGCTTTAAGCAGCATAAATAACTAAATATTTTAAAATAAAAGAGCGTATAGAATAGAAGATAATAGTATATCTTTTGTAGTCATTGTAAACATTCGTATGTGAATACTAATATATAATATGAAGATAGGTTTTATGTTTAGATCTATGAAACGAATATTGTGTGAAGGTATAGGATTTACGCTCAAAATTGAACATTTTGCTAATCAAATTGAACACTCATGTCAAATTCAGGTGTTTAGGTGTTTTTCACACATAATAGTTACAGATTATTGCTGAAAGCATAGTGGAACAAAGATGTCCTCGTATACATGTAAATTAATTTAATAAATATTCTTTTGCGGCAGCTGCTAATAATTTCATCTATACAGATTCATAAAATGTTTAACAATTAATAGAAGTAACGGTAGCACTAGACTATTAATTTTTTTTAAATTTTTTTTTCAACATTTGAAGAGTTTGTTGGTTGTTTAGTTAGATCCATCAACAAATTTCTAGCAAAAATTTAATTTTTAAATTTTCTCTTCGATAGAATTCATCATTAGTAAAAATGATGGTAAAAAATTAACGTTCACCAAAAATCTTTAATTACTATCTCTATATTAAACCTCTAATGAGTAAAGTGTTCAATTTGATTTGTAAAATGTCCAATTTCATTTGAAAAGTGTTCAGTGATTTATTAAATGTCCAATTTGGAGTTTAAGACCTATAACACAGGTGAGCACTTTTGAGAGATAAATTTCTTGTAATCACTAAAAGAACTAATTAATTTTTAAAACAATCTTATGTATATTTAATTTGCATCAAATACCAATTAACTAGGTAAGTATTTGTTAAGTAAAAAATTCAGTTTTTTAAGGCAAGGGTTGCCAAATTTTTTCTCCTTCACTCAAATACTTTTTGATATTAACAAGAGTTGGATTCGTTGAATTAATAAAGATTGAAAAAATGAATTGCGTGAAAATATGATTATAATTTCCTAATTTCTCATTAATATAAATATTTAATAACTAAGATTTTTTTTTCTTTAATTTTTAAAGTCGCTTCAACTTCTAGGGCTATTAGCGACTGCGCATAGTGGTACTATGCCTAGTAATTAATTAGATTTTTGATAAAAATAATAGATTGGAAGAAAAAAAAATTTTTTCTATAGTTTGTATTGGAACAGTAATTGTTGCTCACTTTTACTTGAAAGGAAGAAAACAAAGTACTTCAACGTTGAAAAGCATATACAAATATATGCAGGTAAGTATATTTACGTAATATTTTTTTCTTCTAGCAACTTCATCACTTATTCAATAATAACAGTTAAAATTTTCATTTTTTTTTAAATAATTTAATGTGACGTAGCTAATAACCGTTTCTTTATTAATGAATTACGAATACATTTCTACAGGTTCTATGTAATTTTTGTCTAAATCTATACTTATATAAAGTATTTGAATGAAAATAAATAAATTAGATAATATTTTAAAGAAATGAATGAAATATTTCTTATGTACGATTATTGCAGCCACTGGAGTTTTCGAATTTGTTATAGATATTAATTTGAATTCATTAATATTAATATATTAATATTAATATTTTCAAAGAAATCCGAAAATATATTACTAACAAACCATTTAATAGTCTCAATAAACTGAGCTTCAAAAAACATGATTTAGATTGTAAAATTGTATATCTTTTTTATAAATATAACTAATTTTTAAGACAAAATTATTCTTGAATTAACACTTTGAGCAAAATCAGATCTAGGTATTTTTTTTTTTTTGATTTATTTATTTAAAGTCGCTTTAATGGCGTGGTCATTAGCGACTAGTCAAATATTACATTATTCTAATACAATTTCCATGGACTTATACACTTCACAAACATATAAGGTATAATAACTGAATAATATAGGTATAAAATATAATTCATGATACATGTAGCAAATGTATAAGGAAATAATAATTTATTTATAGTAATAAAAGCTTCTTATAAGTCACTGCAGTTATTTTAAAGATTTATATTTGAAAAATAATTTAAAATAATATTTAGAAAACGTTCATTAACATAAATCGCCAAAATTCACCAAAGTGTTTCGTTGAAAAGTAATTGCTATATTTTATGGACATTTTGTATTTTTATTGTAATTTGATATATTTTATGAATACAATTATTATGATTTTCGGTTAATTTTTTTGGAATCATTAGATTTCAAAATTTAATATTGACTATTAAATGTTGCAGGTAATCAAAATAAAAGATGCTCACGTGAATTGTTATAAAACACCACTCTCGTTGATTCCGGCAGAAACTAATAAATTAAGTTTCGATTCCTTTCTTTAAATCACTTATTAAAACTATCCTTCGACTGAATTGAAACCTTCCTTATATTCGTAATAAGTACAACTTTATTACTCCCACCACTTATTATTGATATTAACTAAGAAACGGAAAATAAACCAAATACAACTAGGTATATAAAAATACATAATTTATACGAGATTCACATCAAAGCATTGAAGATAAAAACAATTATATTGTATAGTTGTATATTTACTTCATGTAACTATATGCAGTCGTAATTATACATGTAATTTAGAGAATTAAAAATTGAATAGTTGTAAATACAAAATCAATCTCATTCATGTAAAAACTCGAATAGCAGCTGTTTTTATATACGAAAACGTTATAAAAATGATTTAGCACGTGGAAGTTAAAAATTCAAATCCAATTTATCCAATTAGCAAAATGAACTTCTTTCTTAATAATTACATTTAACATACCAACATAAAAAATCAATTAGTTTTTTTATTGAAAATATCATTACCAAAAACGAATAATTTGATATGTTAATGTTATTTTTTCCAACATAAATACATAAAATATTCTAACGAATAATGGTTATCTATATAGTCAAATATAAAATACCTACACATAGATTTACCCATATAAAATATTATAATCAACTGAAATGAAAAAAAAAACACAACGACTAACTTAAACGTATAATATGTAAAGCTTTTTGTTTCTTAAAGCGCATAATATGTCCGTAAAATTTTTATTAAAAAAAAATAATTATGAAAAACTGTAATATGCTTGCCAATTGGAATCATGAAGTTCATGTAAATTTTATAAAACCTTAGAGCTGACTAAAATGTGAATTGATTGATTAATCATTTTCAAACAACTATCTCAGGCGTTTCTGAATATATTAGGCAATTTTTATTCTGCGCGACAATAACGTTTTAGTTCATTAAAGTACGTTTTATTTTGTTTGTGTATACTACGTGCATATTTTGAAGAGAATTGCTAATTTAGTGAATTGAAAAACAAAAAAAAATTAATATTTATTCATTCAATAACTCGAGCCTGAAATTAAACATGAAAAACTATTGATACGTGTTTGTTATATAATTTGAAACAATAATGGATTCAGAAACAAGAAATAAATTTAGTTCATACTTGTAATAACTCAAAAAATGTAATGATTGAATCCTGCCAAATATTGTGAAATTTTAAGAAGCTTTTCAGAGATAATCTATATTATAGGAGTACCTACTATAACTATACTGCCAAATTCGATTTCTGTTTTATTTATTTATTTTATTTAAAGTGGCACAACTACTTTGGTCATTTACGACCAGCAAATCAAAAAACCCCTGAAAAAATTTTAGATTTTCATTAGGATTCGACCCTAGGACCTAATGGCGTATAAGGCAACTATCTAGTCAACCACGCCATTAAGTGTAATATTGGTTGTTTTTTTTTTTTAAATTAACATTGAGTTACTTTCATTTTCTATATTCCCCAATATATTTTATTTGTAGCCGAAATTTACCATAGCAAATAGACAATAACAAAAACCTTAAAAACATATAAGTAATTTTATACTGATTTTAAAGTTTAATATTGAAAATTACAATTACTACCTATACTTACTATTAGTATTCATTTTTGAATACAAGTTTAAGAATATAATATATCTTCAACTAATGAACTTGAATAAGCCAATGACGTTTTTATGATTTTATTCAAGATTAAAAATTTTTTTGAAAGCTTATCACTTGATGAAAATATTTAGCAGCATTATTTTATGATTTATGATTTTTTCGTTTTACAAATTACCAAACAAGAGTAACTAAAGTTGAATAATGAGTTGTCAACGACTGAACATTTTTTTTTTAATATACGCACAAAAATTACATATTAATTTTTTACATAACGATTACGATTTAAATTTTTTTTTTATAAAATTAAATATGTATTTTTTTATAATAAATCTTGATTTTGAATTGATTAAAAAACATTTTTTGTAGCTGTATAGGTACATGAACGTTAATTTGTAAGTGCTTTATATATATATAGATACATCCAATTTGTATTTTTAAATCATTCCTTTCCATTATTTCAATAAACACAAAAAAAATCTTAGCTATTTTAACAGCTATAAATTAATACTATTTCTTTCTCAATATAATTGTCACAACTTACACTGTAAGAAAGTTAAAATTTTTAACATTAAAAAGTTTCATATCCCGCATATTCTCATTGATGCTTCATGCAAAATTACCACAAAAAAGTTATTTTGTTTGTCTGGTACGTAGGTACATATAAAAAGTGAGTATCTATACCCTATTATTAATATCGTATATGCATACTTATAGTATATACATATATTATAATCGTATTAATCAAATTAGCATTCATTGATTTTTTTTCCCGAACAGGAGTTATTTACAAAAGTCTAGACATCATTTTTTTTAAATTTTTTTCAGTTATAGTTGGCTTGAATTAACGTGTAAAATACATCTGTATGCAATTCACCGCTGCATGCTGGGTTATTGTATTTCTTGTGATATTTATTAAATACTTGTAATGTCTGTGCTAAAAACGAAATATATAACTACAAGGACAATTTTATAATTGTTTATGAATTAAAAATAATTATATAGCAGAAAAATGTTAAAGTTAAAGAGCGATAAATTTCACAGAATTTTAAGACAAAACACAAAACATATTTACAATACATACTTAGTAGATACTTACAATTTTCGTTTATAGTAATACAAGTATAAAACCTTGTTTTTAAAATTCTATTGGTATATTCTACGTTTTTTAAATAATATAGAAACATAATTGATAATACATATATTATCGCACATTCAAAATTAGGGATTCACTATTTGCCTTGATTTTTAAGCTACTTGACTCCAATTTCGTTTAAATTGGAAAGTTACTTTTTCAAGTTTGAATATTCAACTCAATTAATTGCATAAAATATCCATATAATATGTAGGTATTTGACTTGATTAATCCTTCTTTAAAATGAAAAAAGGATGACTCAAAAAGGCTGTTTTGTATCGAATTGAAGATTTATTTTATTTTTAAAGTGTTTGTTTAGTGACAGTAGATAAAAATATTGTAGGTACTTTTTGCGTAAAATTTAAAACGTTACGTTACGTTAAGCTTTATGCTCTTTGGAGTCGCATTGATATAAGAACATAGTTTTTATTACAAAACTAATAAAACCACAACTATTGTGTCTATATGGAATAATTAAACTCAATATATTAATTATGTACTTAATAGTTGTTATTGAAAAATACAATTTCGTGTATTATTGCATATAGATACTTAAGTCATTTTCTTTTGTAAATGAAATGCATATTTAAAATATAGTTAAGAAAAACTTTTTTCATTATGCGTCAAATATTTTTTTTTCTTGTAAACTTCTTACGCGTCTGCACGTTTATGCAGGAATCAATTTTTTTGGGTTCTAAATTATTTTAGTATTAGGCTTATTGATCATAAGTTCAACAAAAAATGATTATTATAAATTCTTTTTTTTATATTTAAAAAAAAGCTATTTTTCTTGGTGAAACTTTTTTATTCTGGATGTGTAATATGTATATATAAGAGTAATAAGAATAATTATAAGTAATAAGAATGATTATAACAGACACTGCAGGAGCCTAGGTAAATCAGAAAACATAAAACAAAAATTTTATTGTTTCTAAAAATATTTACAGGCATTTTGCAGGTGCTTTGTGTAAGCAGTTGAGTTATATTTATTTTTTATTTTTATTTATTTTTTTCCCATTTAACGTACTTCAACTACATGGTCATTAGCACAGTGGTAGTTAGATATGGGTTGGATGCTTGGTTATTTCATGGTGTTAAATCTCATTCCAAATTCCTAGCCTTTGGAGGTAACAGCAGTTTTATGTATTCGTTTATTACCAGGATATATCATTACATACTTACATATAATTGCAGTAATGCTTTCCCAAAATGTTACCGTATTCGTAGTGGATATTTTCTAAAAAAAATTTTTATTATTACTATTTTTATTGGAACATTATTTGGAACAGTATCACACTAGCTGATAAATATTAAACTATCAGAAAAAAACAAACCTTTAAAGATCGAAAGACTAGTAGGAAATCACCGATAATCATAAAAAACGAAAGTCATTTTTTTCTGAGTAATACGGGGTTCGCACGAACCATAGAAATCACATCAAAGGGTTCGCGCGAATTTCTAGGAAAGCATCCCTGATGCATATATAATCTTCTTTACATAGTATAAAACGAAGTCGCTCCCGCTGTCTGTTACCTTAGATCTTCTAAACTACACAATGGATTTTAATGAAATTTTCAGCAATTGATAGAGTGATTCAAGAGGAAGGTTTGCAGGTATAATACATGCATATTATAGTAGAGAAAAGTTGGGAAATTTAAAAATTTATAAAGTGAGGTCATAATCAACATATTTTTATCTGCGACGGTATATGTCTATCTCTTAAGGATAATCCATAGGAACCATTTTTAGCTATTACATATTACAAAAAAATTATTGCTTATTTACCAAGCTATTTTAAACAAAACCTTATTATTATTTATCCAATTAAATACATTAGATACGTTGTGCATTTTATGTAGATCATAATTGCCCTTTACAGCATATTAAAAAAATTAATATTTTAGAAGATATCACAGATTTAAAAAGAAAAGTATTGGCTATTGTACGTCGTACGTATTGTCTGTTTTATTGGTATCTTCTTCTATATTATGTAAAAATCGTATGTTGGTCATTATTTGGTCAAAAACTCAAATAATTCTACACCTATTGGGATCAAATTTTGATACAATATACAACCCTCTTGATATGATATATATCGATTGCTTCTTATGCCAAAATAATGCACGGTTCCCATTGGATAGCATAAGAATTGTATCCAACAGAAACCGTGTATTTAAGAGAAGTTTCGTTAAAGTTCATGAAATAGTATTTTAACGCATTTTCTTTTACAAGGCCTGACCAATTTTAGTAACAAATGAAATCTCTACAAAGTTTAAACTAAAAAATTTTACTGAAAAATAAATATGTATGTATTTCAACTAACACCCGATAAAATTAATAATGACATTTTTTAAAATATTTGAATTTCTTTATTGTTCTTCATTGCCGAATATTTTAGTTAGAAATAAACGTATAAGAGTTTTTTAAATTATTAACAATTACATAACGGAACGCATTTTAATGAAGTTTTGTTAAAGAACGATTTTAAGAGACATTTGGTATGAGATCTTCAAATTTTCTTAAAAGAAATTTTTATACTTAAAATCGTATAAAACCTTTGTGAGATGGCTAATATCTCTTCCTAGAAAAGTAGTTTTACGGATTTTGATGAATTTACTTCGGATCTAAAATCTAGAAGTATCTATCATCTTTTTCTGTCAAAGTCAAAATAGATTAATTTTTATAACTCGCTATGAAGGGGAATCTATTAATCAATCAATTAAAATTTATATATTAAATAGTATTTATATATAGTATAAAATAATTCACAATAAATAAGTATTTTCCAATAAAGGTGTGAATTATTGATTTAGAATCAGTATTGAAAATTAATTTTTTTTGCCCTCAAAAACATTTTTTCTAACATTCAATCAATTATATGTTTTTATTTTCTTTTTCGTAGACATTGTTGTTATGAAAGTGTTAATTATAGAGACAGAAATTTCCAGAGATCTGATTAAGTTCATTAAATATAAGATATATAGTCGCGGAATTCGTCTAGTCAATTTTAATACACGTGGATTTTTTATTGACTTGTAGTAAAATCTTATATAACTTTAATAAGACTTATTAGACTCATTAAAATTTCCATAATTTAAAATATTATGATCATACCAATTTTAATGGGATTTACATTTTTTTAAGACTTACAATCTCAGTTTATTTTTTTTGAACAATGTATTTTTATCGCTGATCAAATATAAATTAAAAAGTGTTAATTGATTAGTAATATATAGTATCTAAATAATACAGTTATTTCTAATATTAAGTTGCAGGTACTCGGCCATAATTAATAAAGTATTGTTAAATTTGTATAGGTAACTGCATGGCTTACGTATTTATCGAAAAATTAATATTTATGGTAATATACCTACATTGAATTAGTATTTCTTATTTACAATAATATATTACGTTACAATATATATAGAATAAATATCTTAATAATATTATATAATTGAAAAATATAGCAAAACTCATTTAACTGCGTCTCTTAAGGTGGGAACTATTACAGTATTAAAATGTACATAGTTAAATATTAATTTCCGTTACGGCAATTACAGTTTCCATAATTTTTTTCCAAAAAACTTCTAACTAAAATTACATTAGAGAAATACTCATTCATTTGTGTGGGCTTGCTAAAAATTGTTAACAAAATCTAAAAGAAAATAACTTTTTCGTGTTATAATAATCTTAAACAGTCTGAAATCAGAAATCAAAAAATCAGTAAAACTAAGTTTTACAAAACTTGTATATCTAACAGCTGTGTTACTGAATTATTAATTATTTCTAAATATTTCATTTTAAAAACTATTGTATATAAAAGATATGGGTACCTACACATAATTACATTTGAAAATTCAATTGCAAAAAATAAATACTGCACTTGTAATGAATGAAGTATGAATTGAAACAGTTTAATAAAAAGTAATAAAACCTTCAGTTCTAAATTAATTTATTCGGAAAATATCATAAGTTCTTATCATAATACAGATTAATATTATTGCAATATGAAATCACGATAATTAATTAGCAATTATTGTAATAAAAATGAAAGGAAAAAAGCTAATGTTGATTAATAGAAATAAAAATTAACACGTATCGTATAACAGCATCAGTTACAAGATAGTAATTTTATATATTAAAATTACGAATTTAACTTTATAATCTAAAACTGAATTATTTTAAGGGATATATTTGAATTGCTCATAGCCTATTTTTACTCACAATTATCAGCAAATTAACAAAAAAATTTGGTAGCTTAAGAAATCAATTTGACCTAAGAAAAAGTTTAATTTTATTGATAAATAACTGAAAAATATATAAGTCAAATGTTCGTCGCGTCAAAGGTGGATTTAATGATCACTTTCTTTCCAAAGTTTTAAATAATAAATAACTGATTAAAATTACACTAAACGCACTAAAATATTTTTTTATATTCTTTTCTTAAGTTTTAGATACCTGATGCATAAATTTAATAAATATTCGGCAGTATTTCATAAAATATGATAATCGTTATTCGTTTAGTAATTTATGAATAATGTTACCTAAAATATTAATTATGCATGTACGTTATAATAAAGTTATTATAAGCTCTTAACAATCTTATCTTGGCAGTAATCTTATTTATATTTATGTTTGTTAATTTAGTTATTATCATATTCATTATTGTTTAAATGTAAAAAAAATAATTTTATAGGTATCTTCGCATCCCGATGTTTTACAACTAAAAGAGTATTTATTGGGTAATTTTAATATAGTTGGAATAAATTTATTACCTGTTTTAATTCTATAAAAGCTACAAAATAAGTTAGAGCTTTTTCCTTCAAGATGTTTTAGACGCATCCATTATTATTTTTCTGGAATTAGATAAACCACAACTTGAATTGTATTTATATTGAAGCTTTTAGTATAGGTACATCCGTAATTGAGTTTCATGTAAACCTTTAGAATAAAGCTATATTTGAAAGTCAAACGTCTAACTCACTTGCAGTAATAGACGCAACTATTGCATTGCCATAATTTTCTCTATAGATATTAATTATAGAAATTAGTTATTCTTTTTATTGTCTTTTCATCTATATGGATATGCACTTTCTATTTGGCTGTATGTTCTGGTAAGTTTCAAACAATTAATTTCCGTTTAGTCATCATTAGATATTGATTTGAGACCATAGGTACAAATTATTGCCGTTTTAATCCAAGTCTCTTTGAAGAATATATTTACTCCATTAATCCTTCAACTAAAACGTTTTATTTTATATAGTTTTGAATTTACGATGTCATGCGTTTATATACTGTCTTTGAATATACGCTTGGTTACGTAAGTGTATATACACTGCCGGCCAAAAGTTTGAGACCAGTTGTAATATATTTATGCTATCACTTATTGTATTCAAAGTTTCGGTAATAAAATAAAAATTGTTGTCCATACATATTTTTAAATTACTGATGAACATCTAAAGAGACTTTTGTAGGTATGTTTCTCAGGTACAAATAGAATTAATGGGTTCTGTTTAAAAACATCCAAGACCGCAGAGTGTCTGGCCAGTGGAAGAGTCATCATTATATTTAAAGTAGCTCCGTATTAATTGTTCTTTAATTCTATTCTTCTTTAATTTTGCACTGGCTATTCTTTGTTATTATTTAGACTTTCTAAAACAGGTTATTTTAAATTTTTTTTTAAGTTATGTACCATTTTGTACGAATAATTTAATTTAGTCTTAACTTGGGGTTTCTATAGTTAAAACGTTTTAAAAATGGGAAAAGTACGAGATATAAATATCGAAACTCGATCTGCCATTGTTACTTTACATAATGAAGGCAAATCCGAACGTAAAATTGCGTCTCAACTTAAACTTTCGAAGACTTGTATTCATCGCACAATTATTCGGTTTAAGGAAACGGGTAGTTTTCAAGATTTTCCACGTTCAGGAAGACCGAGAGCTACTACTTCTAGTGAGGATCAGTTTATCGTTATTACCAGCAAAAGGAATAGACGCTTAACAGCACCAAAAATTTGTGCTGAAGTGAACAAATCTTTAAATAAACCAGTTTCGCTTACCACAGTGAAAAGACGGTTGAGGAACGCTAAACTGTTTGGTCGTGTTGCCGTTCGGAAACCTTTACTAAGGCCGCAAAATAAGAAAAAAAGGATGCAGTGGGCCCTATTCCATCGAGATTGGACAGAAGATGATTTTAAAAAAGTTCATTGGACTGATGAGTCAAAATTCCAAGTATTTGGCTCAAATCGACGAATTTACGTTCGGCGTAGCACCGAAGAAAAGATGTTACCAGATTGTGTAGTGCCAACTGTTAAGCACGGTGGTGGTTCAATAATGGTCTAGGGTTGTTTCTCAGGCCATGGAATTGGAAATTTGGTTAAAATTGATGGAATTTTGAAGAAAGAGGAATATAAAACAATTCTCGAAAAAAATGCTGTACCATCAGGCTTAAGTTTAATTGGCAATGGGTTCATTTTCCAGCAAGATAACGATCCAAAGCATACTTCCAAGCTATGTAAAAATTATTTATTACAAAAAGAAGCAGAAGGAGTTTTAAAAATCATGAAATGGCCACCGCAAAGTCCGGATCTCAATCCAATCGAGCTTTTGTGGGACGAGCTTGATAGGAATGTCCGAGAGGAGTGTCCCTCTTCACTTGCAGACTTGTGGAGACTACTACAAGAAAGCTGGAACAACATTTCTCAAGAAACCATAAATAAGTTAATAAGTAGAATGCCGAGGCTAGTAGAAAAAGTAATAAAGTGCAAGGGAGGATTTTTTGATGAAAAAACAGTTTGAGTAATTAGTTCATTTTTTTTAATAGAATAATTTTTTATGTTTATTTTCTATACTAAGTATGTTTAAAGGTTATAACTATAATATTAATAAACATTTTTACTGTATTTGTCTTTGAATTTTTAAAAATATTTCCTTTTTTTGGCTTAAATCTATATGGTCTCAAACTTTTGGCCGGCAGTGTACATATGTTACAGTTTGGGTGTCCACTTTAGTTAGTGTATGAACAGTGAACACTATGAACAAACTAGCATGTTTACTAGTAAAGTTCTAGTAAATTACTAGTAATATACTTACTAATATACTGTATACTATATACAATTATATTACAAAAACCTAACATTTCCCGACTTAAAAAACTACGCGGTATAAACATACTAGTTTCTTCATACACAAACTAATTGGACACTCAAACTGTAATAACCGTAACTGTAAGAACCGTATATATCGACATATGGTACTCCCCGACGTATTATACGCAGTAACATTTTAGACAACAATTTACTTGTTTACAGGTATATCAGGCGTATAATACGCATAGTAATTTTGGAGTGGGATTTTCTGATTCTTTATTGTAAGCTGAATTGTAAGTTTTATTTAAGCCTTCACTTGTAAATAAAAGATATTAAGAAAAATATAGGGGATAGGATGCAATGTTTGTACATTACAAATAAAAATGTAAAATTAATTATTGTATAATTTTTTAATAAAATATACCGATATACGAGTAGAATTTAGTCTTGTTCTACCACCACTAAAGTTGTTAAGGTAGAATTTTATACCTGGCGTATAACAAGCACCCAAAAATCACAGGTACATTTTTGATGCTACTGGTGCGTACTATACGCTGAGGTATACGGAATATGTCTACCTGTAGCATCGTAGCTCCCAAACGAAGAGATGATATTTTAATTCTAAATGAAGTATACTTTCAAAAAGAATCTACTTCATATTATTTAAAAAAAACAAAATAGATATTTAGGAAGTAATATGTTTGTTTTAAAATTGACTAGTCATTTGAATAAGTATGCGAATATTAAACTCTTTTAGTCATATTAAACTTATACTCGTATGTGGTTATAGTTTAAGAAAAGAATAATATTTTTTATGATCTTATTTTATCTCAGTATTATCCAATAAATAAATCAACAGAATGCATATGAACTATATCATGATTAATGCAAAATTAATTGAAACTGTATGCAATATCCATGAGCTGTTCTAATTTTTTTATCGAATGCCTTATTTCAAAAGTAGGTTTTCAGATTTAGGAATATAATAACAGATCAAGGTTTTACTAGTTACGTATTTAGTTTTAAATAGTGCGTGGCGATTTATATAAACTACATATAAAAATGATTAACTTTTATATTTATGTATATAGCAGTGCATATGTACCTACATATGTACAGTAAATCACTTAATTTATTTATATAAGTATATAATCGATATTATTTTTGCATTTTGTAATCTCGTTGTTCCATAAAAGTTATCTTTTTTTTCAAAATAAATTCCATTCATAATGAAGAATATGATGTTGCATTCAAGATAAGTGCATTTCTAAACGGTTGCAAATTTTTCCTTTTACTTCATATTGTTTATTTTCTTCAACAATAACTAAACCAATTGTTATATTTATCTATAAGACATAGCTTTTTTTTTTGTGTACATTTTGATTTTAAGAAAATTGCGGAGCAATCGTAATACTTTTACATCTATAATAATAATAATACATCCATCTAAAATTAAGTATAACTACTGGGGAATCAAAAGTTGATCAAAACTTGATCAAAAAGTTTCAGGAATTTATTCATAAAATTAAAAATACATGTTAATTGGTCAAAATCAATATTGTCTCCTTCAAAATACTCCCCATCGACTGCAACACACTTATGCCAGGGTCTTATCCAATCCTGAAAACATGTTTTTTTAATTTGTTTTCGGTATGGCCATCAGAACCGTCTTCGATTTTTCCGTGATCTCCTCTTGGCTGGTAAAACGCGTTTCCCGGAGCGGTTTTTTGAGTCAACCAAACAGGAAGAAGTGGCAGGGGGCCCAAACGAGTGAATTTGGTGGTTGTTTGATGGTATTTGTTCCATTCTTGGCCAAAAAGGTGCGTCATCGTGATGCAAAATCCACGAGTTGTTTCCTCACAAATCTGGTCTTTTTGGGCAAATTGCTTCCCGCAAACATCTCATAACTTCCAAATTATATTCTTTAGTAACAGTTTGATCTTCTGGCAAGAATTCAAGGTGTACAAAACCCTTGTAATCCATGAAAACCGTGAGCATCACCTTTTTTTTCGATTGAAAACAACGTGCTTTTTTCGGTTTTGGCTCATTCGGAGTACGCTATTAACTCGCTGTTTTGCGTGTCATACTCATAAATCCACGTTTCGTCCCCAGTAATGATTCGTTTGATAAATGTTTGGTCCGATTCAGGCACGGAAATCGTGTTTTTTGCGACGACAACGTGGTACCTTTTTTGAATGAAATTGAGGTCTTTCGGCACCAGCTTTGCAACGATACGTCTGAAGCCCAAATCGTTGACCAAAATGTCTTGAACGGATCCATAAGCGATGTTCAAATCCTCTGCCAGCTTTCTAATGGTCAATTTGCATTTTTCGGCCATAATTTCTTTAATTTTTTCGATATTTTCGTCGTTTTTCGATGTCGATAGCCTGCCACTGCGTTCGTCATCCTCGATAGGCTTACGACCACTTTTGAAGCTTTCATGCCAGCATAAACGGTTGTTTTTGATAGAGTATCATTGCCGAAACACTTTTCCAACATTTCCAAAGTTTAAGCACTGTTGAATCCGTTTTTAACGCAAAATTTAATGGAAACTCGTTGATGCAAAGTCGAGTTCATTTTTGACATCGTGAAAAATCGAAACACGTACAGAAGCAGATATACTCAAAATAGCGTAACTTTTGCAAATGTCTAACTGTGGGGTTGAAATTTTTTGAGAGTACCAATGGCAGTTGTAGCAAGCAATCAAAAAAAGAAAAACTTAAATCGGATTACGGAGAGCGCCCCACGGTGGTCATTCCGGGAACTTTTTGATCAAGGTAGTATCGGTAGTATGTTATCTGATTATGTGTTTGGGACATTGGTGTCCATTATTATAACGTAACATATAGTATACAACAATGATATTTGCACTACAGTCTAAAAAATTTGTGTAAGTTGCAAGTGCATTGATTCAATGGCAATAAATTTATAACAATAATTGAAAAAAGTCATGAAATGCGCCTTATTTAGTTGTTTTCAAATAACATGACTTTTAGCTTTGATAAAGAAAATATTTAATAAATACAAATAGACAAAATAAATTCTATGACTCCGAAAAAACATACGTAGATAAATAATGTTTTTTAATTGTTTTAATTGTATACTACTGGGTAAAAACTTTAATATACATACATGCTTATCTTTTTTATTAAGTTTAAATTTTGATTTTTAATATATCATAATACTAGTGATGTCATTTTAATCATTTTATAGTAAATAAATCATTCAATTGATAAATAAAGATTTTTAAAATGATTAAAAGATTTATAGTCTTCAGTAAACATTGTTAGGAATGACTTATCAAAAGCAATTAATTAAAACACGCATTTAATTTTAATTTCATACTTACATAAAATACTAGCTGACACCCACGACGTCGTCTGCGTAGGTTATTATGTTAAGAACAAATTTAATTTACAGAGAAAAAACATTTTAAAAAATTGAAATTATAGCAAAATTATATTAAAAATAACCGGAAAGAACTAAGCGTAGAACACTATTAACTATATGCTAAGAAATTGCTCCTGCAGTATCCGCTATTGCTCCCAGTGTATAATTATAAGTTAATTAATAATTAATTTTTCAAAAATTTGTAATTCAAAAACAAAATTGCTATATAATCCAAAATAATCACTGTTTTCAATTATTTTTTAAAATTTGTTCCTTAAATGCTCTTTCCGGTTCCGCAATTGCTCTAGGTGTATAGTTAATAAGTAATTCAACTTTTAAACTATTCATATTTATAAGATCCAACGGCAGTTGATGACGTCATAGTACAACAATGCATGTATAAATAGTTACATATAATTAAAAATTTAATTATTAAAAATATTGCAAAAATTTGATCAATTATTTGCGTAATGAAAAGAGCAGATAGAGAGCTAAAAAAAAACAAAAAAACTTGAATTAAAAATTATTTTGGGTTTTATAGCGATTTTAATTCTGGAGTTTGAAAGTTTTTTAAAAATTTAATTATTTATTAACTATTAACTATACACCTGGAGCAATTGTGTGTCCGGAAGGAGCATGTAAGGAGCAATTTAAAAAAACTTTAGATAATCTCGCCAATTTAACTCTTTCTGGTTAAAAAATATATGCAATAATAAAAGGGAGTATTGAAATGTAATTTGATTATTGTAACGGTTGTAACTTAAAATGTATTTTGAATTTGTATTGACAGTAAAATATAAAAAATTCTAAAAGAGAATTTAAAAAAAGCTATATTAATCTAAAATCTCGCTGAACTGCATTAGCTTTTAAGTATAAGCTCAAATGAGCCGGTCAGTGCACACATCGATTAACTCCATTTTTTCAACATTTAAAAATTTTCATGTCAAAACTGACCGGTCAAAACTTGGTTGACTCCTAACTTTATATACCCGAGATAATTTTTTCTAATAATAAGTAATAACATCTCTAAATGGCAGTTTGCTTTTTAGCTTTTCCATAAGAGACAATGTATTTCAGAAGTCTATTTAATCAGTTTACTCAACTTTTTGCATTACGGAGTTAATCGATATGTGCACTGAGCGGCGTAAATATGAAATAATCAGTAGGTAGTGGTAGGAGAAACACTCTCTCTGCAGCCCATGCGCACTAAACCATCTGCCCCACTCTATCAAAGCGACAAAAAATGCCCGCTTAACTCGCCTTGCTTCTAAAAATCGCTATTTTTAATGAAGATATCGTGATAACTCTTTTTTTAGACAAGGACCAAATAAATAAGAAGTAAAACAAAAATAAAATTGATCGAAATCTATCCATTAGATTTTGAGTTAAAAGCGAACATTGGAAAACAGCTATCATTTTATTTATATAGATTATGTACTCATATCGAATTAAATATATTTTCTAATTTATTTGCAGTTAAATGTTAAAACCTAATAACAATGTGTTCATTTCAAAACAAATTAAAATTAAAAAAGAAATTCCCAATAATACTATTTCCAAAATTATTTATGAATGATTGTCGTTGATTAAAAAACCTATTACCATCTTCTTTATTTTTACTTATAGTTACCTATATCGTATTATTATGTCATGTAAAAAGATGGATCAGCTTATCTACAAATTCTTTAGTTTAGATATATTATAAATAATATTTGCAACGTTTTTAAGAAAATAAAAACGCCTACATTTTTGTTATAACATTTTTATATCGATAGAAGGAAATCCGTAAAATCAATTCTTGTTCTATATTAGGTGGATTAGTGTGAGGATAGGGAAGAAAACGCGACGCATGGCATTTTTGACTGCAAAGCCTTCACAAAGTGGCGACACCTGTATGGGATAGATGACGTCCAAACAGGCTAAAATCGCGCAAGCTTAGTACAGGGACTGCTCTTGCTAGGCAGAATGTTGAACCTGGAATAAGGAAGAATCCTTGCACAGCAGGGATATCTATATGAGCAGAACAGGAGTACAATAAGCCTTAGAAACACCACAAAAATAAGACCGTTTTCTAAAGAAAAAAAGAGACACATTTATTGCATTTATTTACATTAACATATTTTAATTTTTAATTAATATAAGTACCTACTACCTACCTACTTTTACCAAAACTAATGCTAAATAAAAACATTTCTTGGCAATCCTGGAAGTGATACTTATTAATATTCGACTCGGATTCCACCTGTAACTTGACTGTTATTATCTGTAGGCTGTAGCCAACTAAAAGTTCTGCAGATTGTATAAAGTCTTAATGCATTGAGTGATATCAGTTCTTGACTGTACATATTCAGGTTTAAATAAAAGATAAATAGTCAGCACCGTCGTTTATGGTTATCCTAATTATTAATGCAACAAAATGATCAAAAACTGTACAGCACGAAGCCCAAATATTTTATATCCGATGATACATTTTAAAAAAAAATTAATATAAATAATTTTATTATCCTTTTTATTCTGCAGTTTTACGCTTGCTAGGCTAAAAATTAAAAAGTTTGCATCTATTTCCTCTTATATACTTATACATTCACGAAAATCCGTGCTACCACAACTGCGTAAATATTTGAAGGTTTTTCATTTGTTGAACAGCAATTTCAAGTAGGTATATATAATATAAGTATCTATATAGCGTATAAAAAGCTTTAAAAATTGTTGAAAATGGAAAGAAAAGGATAATTTTTAAGAAATCCGTTTCCATCAGATGTATGTTTATTAATAAATTTAAAGTGTTAATTATCAATGGAATACAACAATAATATAAAAATTATTAATTACGGATATTTAAGTCCCAAAGCTGCCCGGTAGGCTGATACTTCTACACCTTCCCAGTGCCGAACCAATAATTTTGAAAAGAATCTATAAAAATTTAATAAGAAATTTGATTTGGAAAAGTATATTTTACAAATTTAAATTAACTTACTGTTCATTAACCTCCTTTAATACTTCCAATTCTTTTTCATCAAGTCCATTGATTACAACGTCTAAATTCATTTTCAAAATATTTCTACGATTCATTCCTATTAAAGTGATCGCTGGACCTGGTTTCTTGGTCAAAGCGTGGTATAAAGCTAGACGACCTAATTCCACCCCTTTTGACTAAAAAGAAAAAAAAATAGTATAATATTGTTAAATTACTATAACATTAAGGTTGATGAATCTGTGAAATGCTATTATACGTAATATGCGATAACATTTTTTAAATTTTTCTTTGTTTTATGTGTGCTAGTCTTTAAAAGTTTCATCAAATCATACTTTGCAATGTTCTCCTGCTTTCGCACAAATCATTTTCATTTCTTTGGGCGCTGGATGCCAATCTAAAGGTCCCGCATTGCTTAACAAACCCATTTGGTGACAAGCAGCATTAATCACAACTATTCCTTTTTCCTAAAATAATTTGGAATTAGCTAAACTAAATTAACAAGATATTTTATAAATTTCAACTTGAAAAAACGGAAGATACTCGGATAACGTATCATCACTTAGGGTGAATCTAGCATAAGTAATAATTGAGTTAATTTTTGTTCGACTTCGTTCAATACAATTTTTCAAAACTGAAACAGGATACCCAGTTACTCCAATAAACCGAGCTTTCCCAGTTTTAATAACTTTTTCTTCTAAAGTTGGTAAACATTCATTGATAACAGTGTCTAAGTTTTCTGGAAATTCAATATCATGTATCTGAAACAAGAGTATGGTAAATAAACGAGTTTTTAAAACGTTTGCATATTTGTACTTGAATAATATCAACGCGATCTAATCCTAATTTCTTCAAACTATCGTTTACACTTTGTAAAGTACGTGAAGCTGAATAATCAAAACCAGTTTCCGGAGTTGTTCCATAACGTCCAACTTTAGTCGCTATATAGTAGGCCTCGCGAGGTATATCTTTTAAAGCCTTTTAAAAATAAATCAAAATATTAAAATAAATGTCTTCAACATGTTAATATATCAAATAGTACATTTCCAAGAAACTCCTCTGATTTTCCTTGACCATAATAAGGAGCGGTATCAATGTAATTGACTCCAGATTTAATTGCTTCGTGAATAGTAGCGATAGCTTCTTCGGCATTAAATTTTCTGAAATAGTTAATTTTTCATATAGTATATTTATTAATATTTAAGAAAAGAAAGTAACAAACCCAAATAATTCACTGAAACATGTACCACCCAGTCCAATTTGGGATACAATCAATCCAGTATTTCCCAAAGGCACATATTTCATTTTCTTTACGGCTTCTTCATTGTGAAAACCTGGTACAAATGTCGCTGGTAAACTGTTTGCCATTTCAATACTAATATTTCTCTACAAATTACTCGTTCGACGTCCCAAAGTTTGTGACTTTTCTTTTTAGTTTACGTGTAGTTATATAGATGTTATTTTTCTTACAAGGTCTTGATAATAAATAAGAAACTGATGAAGAGAAGAGAATCAAAAGATAACAAAATATACATTTAAAAAATAATATTATTACGTGTACCATAACATTTTAAATGAAACAACCAATGAACGTAAGCCAAGAAAACTTTCATGAAAAAATCGAGGAATTTACAAACAAAATATTGTCTGATAAGCAAATGACTGATTAAAAATATGTGAATGATCCAATAGAAAATAAACAAATATGTACATATAATTAATAATTGGACAAAGATATAAATATAATAACTAACGAAGAGGTATTTGATTTTTAAAAATTAACAGGAAATGATATTATCTAATTATCTTTAAGTAGTGCAAGTTTATAATCTTTGTAGGTAATCTTAAAAATAAAATTCAGTGTCTTGAAGTGTTATTTATTTAACACTCGTATCTACCTATAATAAAAATATTAATACAACATTCCATTAAATGATTTTAATAATTTAACAAAAAATAATTTCTTTTTCTTGTTATTATTACTGGTCTTATTTTCACTCACTCAGTAAGTATTTTCAAAGTACACTAGCCCATTTTTGAATATCTTTCCATTATCCAATCATCACCAAATTTTGCATGCAGGTTGAATTGAGGACAAGATCTAATTAAAAGATTTAATTAAATATTTTTTATTTCAATCTTATAACAATGAATTTTAAATTTAACAATCAAATATTTGAATCAATATCTTTTATTTTTCAATGATAAGAATATAATATTTTGCAGAAATAAATTAATTAAGCATTTGAAAGCCCCGTTACAGCTTGTTTGCATTTAATTAATAAATTGGAAAAACTGTGAAGACTAAAAGGTAGAAATTAAAAATATATAAAAAACATTTTTAAAAACTGGTCTTATTTTCAAAATGCACTAAAAAGTAGAAAATCAGTATTGTATTAGAATTTACAAACACAAAGATCCCTTTGGTCCAAATTGATATAGTCATTAGAATTAAAAGTGATAAAATCGTATGTTAAATTGATCATCATGACTATAAGACCAGGGTGCTCAAATTCATTCATTAATTTAAAATTTTTCATTAACTGACCAAATTAATTTACTCTTTTAAAATTGACCACTAAAAGAGCACTCTGGTCTTATAGTTATGTTGATCAAATTAACATACGATTATAGATTCTTTTATAACTTTTAATTTTTATCACTATATCAATTTGGAATAAGTATAGGGATCTTTCGTAAATTCTAATATATAAAGTTTATTTTCTACTTTTTGAATTTTTGTGAATTTTGGAAATAAGACCATAGTGTTTAAAAATGCCTTTTTTATATATATTATTTTAATTTTATTTTTACTCGCAGTATGGTTACCTTTCTATTACCTTTTGTTCAGATTTTATAAGAACTTTATACCTATGTTTTTAATATTTTAAACGTATTTTCGTTGGAGGGCATCTAGTTGGTCGAAAATAGTTTCATTTCGGTGGCATTAAACGTTTTTATTCGGTTAAATGAAGTTACTTCTGGAGTTCATAGACTGATGGAAGGATGTCGAGACATGAATGAATAGTACCAATCTTTTCCAACCATCTGAGATTCTTGGTTAAATTTATGTTTCAATTTGTTGGCTTCAGCAAATGTAAAGGTAATCTTTCGTAGTGACTTTGGTGTTATGCCATGGCATTAAAAGACTCGCAACAATCGAGGATGTATCCTTAAAATTGATTTTCGTGACTTGGATTGAATACAGGGTATCGACATTTTTTTGTTTCTTAATAACTTCTTGATAAAGTTGTCTGAATAATGTAGTTTTTAGCACTCCGTATTTGGTATGTATAACATACAACAGCTAACGTTCTTCAATGAACTTAAATAGCTACATAAAATTTATAAATGGATTGTACATGAAATATAATAACAAAATATCACGCACTAAAGTTCAAAAAACAATTTTTACAAAGATTTTTACATACGGCGATTTTACAAAGTTGTAACAAAAGAATAAATTTTAATTATTTACTTACCGTGACAATACGCGGACGTCAATCTAAATATATTTTTATCCAGGAACTAATAGTGACCAAACATGTCCATTCAAACACTTATGATAAATTTCGCGAAAGAAAAAATAAGTAAAATTCAACTGTTTCAAATTACCCGGTAGTCTCAAATACCCAACCTTCCCCTACTTCCTGTACTGTATAACAATAAAAGAAAGTATAACATTTATACATTAAGTAAATATTTTTATTACTGTGAGTTTGATCATCCTGTTTTCTTGTTTGTTGATATATATTCAATTAAAATTTGGTGTAAGTGAAAATAAGTATAGGCACATTTTATTTTAATTTTTGTTTGAATAAAGAAAATATTAGCTATGAAAAAATTAATATATATATTTACACAGTAAAATGCTGTTTTAAGAATAACAGTATGAGTAACAGTTGGAGGTCTATTGTATTGATTTTTTCGAATCACACTAATGGAATCAATTTTTTCTTATACTCTCCCACTTCTACTGTTTCCCAGTGAGCATTTTTGGGTAGTTTTGAGAAAAACCTGAAATCAAAATAAATCGTTTAATTAAGTTAAATTTTATAAATCTTTAGCTGGTCAGTTACTTTTCATTGATTTCTTTCAAAACTGACTTTTCTTTATCACTCAAGCCATTGTAAAAAATATCGAAATTTGATTCTAATAAAGCTTTATTATTCATTCCAATGGTACTCGTACAAGGCCCTTCATGCAATAAAGAATGATGTAATGCTAACCTTCCTAATTCAACACCTTTTTCCTGTAAAAAGAGCTTTTACAATATGATTCTTCATTAAAATTAAAATAATTTGTACTTGACAATATTCTCCAGCTGCCTTGCAAATATCTTTTAATTCTTGATTAGCTGGATGCCATTTTGGAGGTCCTGCATTTGTCAGTAAGCCCATTGAAATTCCAGCAGCATTGATAACAGCAAGATTATTTTCCTTTAAAAATATTTGTGATAAAATAAGAATTTATTTAATGATAAATTAAAAAATCACCGTACCATGAACCAAGGTACATAATCAGCTAACGTGTTATCAATCAAAGTCATTCTCGCGTACGAGAGAACAGACGAAACAAGAACTGAACTCTTCTCCACGCATTCTTGAAGAGTATGAACTGGATATCCAGTAATTCCAATGTAACGAGCCTTACCTGCTTTCACTATTTCCTCTAATGCTGGTAAAGTTTCATTTAATACTACATCCAAATTAGGAGCAAATTCAATGTCATGTACCTAAATACAATTTATAATCATTAGAACCTTCGATTGATTAATTTGATGTCACAATACCTGAATTACGTCAACATAGTCTAATTGTAAACGTTTCAAACTTTCCTCGATACTGCTCAGAGTTTTTTGGCGTGAAAAATCGAACATTGTTTTCGGTTCTAAATCATATCGCCCTACTTTAGTAGCAATATAAAAAGATTTTCTTGGAATACCTTTAAGAGCCTAAAACAGACAGCATTGTTTTCAAATAATTTTCAGAATATCTTTTAGTATTTTGTGTTACGTTTCCCAGTACGGTCTCTGATTTTCCTTGTCCATACCATGGAGCTGTATCTATGTAATTAATGCCTCTTCGTATGGCATTTTGAATAGTCTCAATTGCTTCTGCTTCACAAAATTCACTAATTTCAATAACAACTTTAAACGTTAAAAAACCAAATATGTATACGATTAAAGCGTGATGTCGAAAACTTACCCATAAAACTGACTGAGTCCACCTGTTCCCAGAGATAAATGAGACACGTTTATGTCCGTTTTTCCAAATGGATGATATCGCATTTTTTTAACTTCATCTTCATTGTGAAATCCTTGTACAAACGTTGCAGGTAGATGAGACATTTTGCAGTAATACAATTTTTTAGCATAAAGTTTGTAATGGTACAATTAGCGTAGGTCTATGTCTGTACGAGTATTATATGGAATTGACTTTTATTAATGTCTATAAAAAAGTTATACGTACTTATACTAAAAATTCAATGTTGTATAATATTGAAATCACTGTTCGATTAAAGGTTATTCTAATTAATAAATGATCTACATAGGTACTCAAAAAATTGATTATTCTAACCAATTATAACATTCTGCATATAGGTATCTGTAGCTATAATGAAAAAATTTCATTTTTTATCTTAAATAAAATTGGTTATGTAAAAACGTATAATATATAAAATGTTTTGTAATGATAACGTCTTATCGTTTTTTATCATTGAAATAGTGTTAAATGTCTCTTCAGAGCTAATTTACATAAACGAGTTACTACATAGGTATATATGATTTATAAATAGTATGATTTACGATTTTTATCAAAAAACATTTTTGAATATTTAATTTAAATGTAGTAAAGATTCAAACTTCTAATAAATTGTAAAGATTTTTGAATATAGACATATTTAATTCTTTGCTATAAATAAAATATATAATGTGTTTTGATAATAATTGTATCTATATACCTATCTAAAAACAACAAACATAAAGACATTATAAATACGTAATATAGATACCAACATTTTTTATAAATAATTAGAAATGAATTTTAAGAAGATATTATAAGATCAATTAAATAATTTAATATTTATTATTATTAAACTCAACGTTTATAGACATTTTTACTTATATGTGAAACGGTTGAGCTCTGCAATCTGCATACAAAATTATTCAAAAAATTTCTCATATTAAGTACCTAATTGTAATAACTAGTAGTGAGCGCACTTTTGAAATACTCCAAGATGATGGACCATTCTTTGTTCACTTCAAATGAAATAGAGCAAAATTGATTGCACATGTTCATTTCATTTTGTTAAAAAACTTTTTGCCACTAAATAAAATGGGGTGGATGGAGCATACAACTTGTGTCACCCTGTATATGTATATGCGACAGTTTGTTTAAAACTCAAGAATGTATCAACGGGTTGAAGAGATTTTTTGTAAACGGATATTTTATGGGTCTGTGGGCAACAAAAGCTACTTTTTCTCCCTAAAAAATGCACGGTTCTTAATCATTTAAAACAAATAATGCTCTACAACTTTTTTCTAAGAATATTACTACACTTAAAACGAAGGGCTGAAGTAAAACAGAAAAATTTGAACAAAAAAATGGTTTTCTGTAAAGTCGGTTTAAGGACTATAGTTTTACGTGATAACGTCATAGAGAAATATTGATGAAGATTGCACACTATTATGAATTGAATTGAATTTTTATCACTGAATTATCATTATTTTGTATACCTAATACAATGCACATTACATTTTTTAAATTACAATTTCAATAACAATTTTTTCAAAATGAAATTAGACTGAAAATTATGAAGGAAATCAATTAAATCTTGCTCCTATTAAATTGTAGAAAAAAAACAAAACACGTTGTCTTGGTCGTATCGCGGTCTTGCTTGCACGCACAGGCTCAAATGGAACGTGACACTTTTTCATACAGGCTACCCAGTGTTCATCAATTTATAAGACGTTATCACGTCAAAAGATGGATGAACTTTTTTCCTCCAAAATTTGCAATTTTTGCTTGCGTATATATCCCAGAAACTATCAGAAAAAGAATCATAAAGTTAAAATTAATAGAAGCAAACTTGTTACCAACTTTATTAGCCTTAATTTTACTTTTTTACTTTCTTTTACTACTATATAGATAGTAGAGGAAGTATTGTAATCGGGTCGAATTTTTGAATTCGAGCTTTCACCGGAAATACATGTTTTGAGGTCCCCTGAGTCCAAAAAAGGGGTTTTTAGAGACATGTCTGTGTGTGTGTGTGTGTGTCTGTGTGTGACAGCCATATCGTATCGAAAGCTTTATCCGAATTTCACCAAACTTGGAATCTGGCCTCCATATTATACCTAGTTGTGCCGCAAAGCTTTTGGTTGAAATCGCTTAACCGAAAGCTCTACTTTACTCTTGGCCATTTTGAGCTTTTTCAATTTTTTTCGAAACCGGCTCCAACGATTTTCTTTAAACTTTCTATAGTTCTTAGACTCATTAGTGGCTACAACTTTTATTTGAAACTTTTTCCTGGGAAAATTCGAATAAGGGCGGTTCTGGGGTGAAGGTCGGAATTCGTATACCTATATGTACATATATATATAAGCTGTATAGTGTATACATATTACTTTCTTTTACTACTTAATAGTAAAGGAAGTATTGTAATCGGATCGAATTCGAACCTTCCACGGAAATACATGTTTTGAGGTCCCCTGAGTCCATGAAAGTGGTTTTTAGAAACATGTCTGTGTGTGACAGCCATATCGTATCGAAAGCTTTATCCGAGTTTCACCAAACTTGGAATCTAGCCTCCATATTATACCTAGTTGTGCCGCAAAGCTTTTGGTTGAAATCGGTTAACCGAAAGCTCTACTTTACTCTTGACCATTTTGAGCTTTTTCAATTTTTTTCGAAAACGGCTCCAACGATTTTCTTTAAACTTTCTATAGTTCTTAGACTCATTAGTGGCTACAACTTTTATTTGAAACTTTTTCCTGGGAAAATTCGAAAAAGGGCGGTTCTGGGGTGAAGGTCGGAATTCGTATACCTATATGTACATATAGCCCTATAGGTTGTATTCATATAGTACTGTTTATATGTATTGTTACAAAGTGCTTATATTTCTTTTAACTAACAGCGAGTATTTTCATTAATGAAAGTAAAAGAAAGTAGTGTGACGCCTCGCACCAGATATTTTTAATAAGATACCATTTTTGGGATATAAGCGATAAAACGAAAAACTAGACCTTCCTAGATCCACCCTCAGGTGTAGGGTTTCCACCTCAAAGGTTCTTGAAGTTGGGAGCAGTAAAAGGAACAATTAATTTTATCTGTGCTAATGAATTTTTCATAAGTACCTACTATGTTCCTAAAAGTAGAGTTTTGTAAATAGTTAGTTTTCTAACGTCTTACATCCTAACTTGTCTCAACAAGATCCCGTGCTCAAAAAATCTCTTCCTTCCAACGCACTCTACAAACCATTT
The DNA here is from genome assembly GCA_958496155.1 of Sisyra nigra. Lineage (NCBI taxonomy): Eukaryota > Metazoa > Arthropoda > Insecta > Neuroptera > Sisyridae > Sisyra > Sisyra nigra. The sequence goes on from OY292313.1 coordinate 27,584,149, forward strand.
ATTGACTCCGGAGTCCGGACTAATTGAAAATGAAGTTATGCAATCAAGGATGAAGTATCCCTAGTATTATGAATCGAATGAAGAGCTTAATAAAGTAATAAAATTATGTATTTATATTTACCAATCTAGGAATAAACCATGTATATAAAAATAAAAAAGATTTTTTAAGTCTTGGCTTTATATAATTTACAAATCACAAACAATAACTTTTGAACTCAGTTTTATTATTCTTTTTAACGAAAATTAGTATGAATTATGTTAGGTATAGCAAGTATGTTTTGCCGAAATGAAGACTGTATTCAATCTTTTATAGTTCATATTAAATCGTATTAACCATTATCAAATACCTACGGTTTCCATCATTCATATTCATCCATATCCATGTGTTGAATTCATTTTCAAGGTCTTTTGATATTATGCTTAACAGTTCGTATTGTAGTATGGGTGGTATGCAGTGGTATGTATCATATGCATCGTATGTATGTGTGTGCATGTTTATCCCGTTTATTCATTCGGTGGTGTCTCTGTGGTAGTGTAGTGCAGAACCTATCATACACATACGTTCTATATCTATCTCTTTTTTACATACTGATTTAAGCCTCATTAAAGTAGTAAGAACATCGTGACATATATGTAAATGTAGTATGTCTATATTTAATACATATCATAATCCATTCACATTTCAAAAGAGCGTATTTAACCTAAGAACACGTGTTTTTTTTAATTTAAGGAAAATTAACTGAATCTAAAAAGAAAATGGTAATAATTAAAGAAGAATATTTTCCTAGAGGTGGTCGAAAACCACCCTCAACAGAAAAAACCCGGCGTCGTCCTGTTAAGGTAACTTAATAATAATAAACTTAATATTTAATGTCTATTTATTAATTCATTATTTATAAATAATCTTTATAAAATAGTTATTCGGAGATCAAGTAAAAAGTCATAAATCAAAATCAAAAGCCAAATCAACAGTAAATCCAAAATTAAATGAACCTCCAGGAGAAATAGGAGTTAAACGAGTAGAACCTTTAACATTTCGAGTAAGTTGTAAACTTTAATACATTATATTATTACGGGATTGATTACACTACAATTAAAAATGGTAATTTTTTAGACTGTACAAGAAGGAATGCTTTTGTTGGGCTGTGTTGCGGAGATTTCTCAAATGAGTTTGCGAATTAATTTACCGGGACGAACGTTTGGACATGTTTACATACCAAATATATCAGTACCATATTCGAACCTCATAAGAAATGTCGTACAGAGTGAAAATGATTCAGAGGTATGCATTTAATAAATGAATTATGATAAACTTATAAAATTGTATAATGAAATATCTAACTTTTAAGGATTATCATGGCTTATCGACAATGTTTGAAATTGGACAACTAGTCGTTTGTAAAATTATTGATATAAAACATGATTTAAAAGCAGAATTTTACCAATTGAAATTATCTATGTCCCCACAAGATGTTCAATCAAACTGGAAATTTACTCAATTAGAAAACGAAATGATGATATGTGCTGCAGTAGAAAGCATTGAGGACCATGGATATATAATGGATACTGGGATAAGAAATTGTCGTGCATTTTTACCAACAGCAAACGTGGAAGAGGGAAAAAGTTATAAAGTAGGACAAGTCATTCAATGCTATATTACGAAAGTTGATTCATCAAATACTGCTTCAACGATTACACTCGATGCAAAAAAAGACACGATTGATTCATCTGTTCTTGAAAATGTTACAAGCTTAAATAATATTTTACCAGGAGTTAAAGTAAACGGCTCTATTCAAAACTTGATAGCTGATGGAATAGAATTGACATTATATGATGATTTTAAAGGATATATTCACACATCTCATCTAGCAAAACCTTTTGATGTGGCTTCAAATTATAAAACTAACGAAGAAGTTACAGCTAGAGTTTTATACATACAACCAACAACAAAATTTGTTTATTGTTCCTTAAAAAATTTTGAAAATCATTCGTCTAAATTAAAAATTGGAGATATTATAAAGAAAGCAAAGGTATTTTGAAATTATAATTGCTGTCTTTCATATCCATTAAATCCAACTACTATTCGATCGAGTTATAAGTAACTTCCGTTTTTAACATACCTTTATTTCGCTTCCATTTAATAAAAAAATTATATTATGTAATTTATTTGCTGGCGTATAGGGCTGGCGATCCCTCACCTTCTGGTGTGGGATCGAGCCGAATCTCATTTAATCTTATTTTGGAGAGAAATAGGTCTCAGCGAATACAACGTAATTTTTTCCCCGTAAGAAACAAAGTAAAGTTTACTTACTGTCTTGCTAAATTATCAAAGCATGCCATGAAACATATGCAGTTTTTGTTTCTCCATTTCAAAGGATATAACACAGTTTAATACTTAAACGTAATGTATATCAGACAAAATAATTACAAATATTAATAAAATATTAATTAATAATAAATATTGATAAAAATATATTTGGTAATTAGTGAGCATTAGGATAATAGAAAGACAAAGAGAAAAAATAGAATTAAAGAAAAGAGACGGAAGTTCGTCTGGTCTCTTTTTCGTTACGTTATGGTCTCCACGGTTTTTATTCTAAGCTCAATAAAGTTATTGTTGCCCCGGGAACTCAGTAGGTATATACGAATATAAATATATTCAACTTAGCTGCATCGGAAGTTACTTATGACTCGACTTTATATATATTTAATACTACCTACTATTTAATATTAAATCGTTGAATTTTCAAGGTTCTCACCAAAAGTGGTCGAGGTTTATATCTAAAGTTATCACCAAACGAAAAAGGTTATGTCTCACACAACCGCTTAAATACTAAACCAAAATCAGATGAAACTTTAGAAGAACTTTTGAATTCATATACCGTTGACTCGATGCATACAGTAAGAATATTAAGCTATGATACCATGGATGATATTTACTATTGCACAATGGAGCCACATTTAATTAAAGAATCTGTATTTGTACCAGAAGATTTAAAACCTGGACAAGTTGTTGACGCTGTTATAAAAGAAATTGATCAAAATGGTATAAATGTTAGTGTAGGTAGATTGAGCGGTTACGTTGTGAACGATCATACGGCTGATGTTCCTCTAACTACAGCAACACTACAAAAAAAATATAATCCTGGCGATAAAGTTAAAGCTCGGTATGCAAATTTAATTACAATCAATGTGCATGGTTTACTAATTTATTTATTTTTCTTTTAGAGTGTTAACTACGAATCGATTATTTTTAACATTAAAGCAATCATTAGTTGAATCAACTCTTCCTTGTTTAACGTCATACTCCGAGTATGATTTAAATCAGCAATATATAGGTTCAGTTATTAAAATTAAAGGGAAAGGTCTCATTATTTCATTCTACAATTTGGTAACAGCGTATTTAGATCGTAGTTGTTTGAAAATACCTCATAATGTAAAATTACAAGATACATTTTATATTGGGCAGACTGTAAGTAGTATTCATCGGTAAAACCTGCGTTTAGGTAAAGCCGGCTTTGCATAAGCAAATTTCATACAAAGTTCGACTTAAAGTTGTTGTTTTGGTTTTGGTCTGATTTATTAGGCAATCTCTTCTTTCTATTAAAATCAATTAATTTGTATTGAAGTACTTGCATAAAATGTTTTAAAAATATTAATAATAAGATAATCCATTGGTGTAGTCACAGAATATTATGGTTTGTTCCAGATGAAAATAAAATTACATTGTATGCTACAACTCATGCGCAATATAAAACCACGAAAACTTTTTTGTACTGCGCATGTTTTGTTCCAAACAATGTACGTTTTTATTTTCACTGGAACATACTTATTAATTTTAAAAGCTTCACAATTGGAGTTCCCACCATAGTCTTATCTGACATGAGGAGCCTTAAATTATTAATCGAACTTAGGCCGAAAACATTCACTAATATTTGCTTAAGTAAAGCTTGCTTTGCATTGCAGGTGAGATTATAAGCAATACAACTTCTAAAATGAAACATTATTTTACTTTTAGATTAAAGTTTTTGTTCAATCCTCAAATCCAAAAACAAAAAAAATGTTTTTAAAAATTCTAAGTTCCAATATTTCCATTGGATCGAAAGTCACTGGAACATTTAAAAAAGTACTTCCACTTGGAATTACGGTTAACATAAAAGAATCACGCGAAGGTTTTATCCCTTTCATACATTTGAACGAAAATTATTGCTTTAATAAAACTTTGGCAAGTAAGTACATATATCTATTTAATTAAACTATAAAGCGACAGTAAAGTGTTTAAATTTTTACGTTTCTGAGTTTAACAACTTGCTGCCTTAAAGTACAAGTTATGAAGAACATTGGAAGGAGGTATATCTCTGCGTTAAAAAGGGGTCTAAAATTAATTAAATTACCGCTGTTTGGTGCTGTTAACCACCTGGTAGGGTATTATAGTAATGCTTTGTATTACCAATATAATGTATTGGGTAGCGTTCACATTGAGGTGATATATCGCGTCGATCTATCGCTAGGAAAGTTCAGGTGGAGGCGATATATTGCAAGTTATTTATAAATTTAGTCTTTGAATGTTTTTGGATCTTTGATTTTAACTTCGATTACACAATATCTTATTTAAGCACTCAATGTACCACAGAAATATCGTAGGCCTTATATCGTTTGCGATTTTTATTATTATATTAAGCTTATATTGTTTGCGATATATCACTCGCAATATATGCGAATGAACGTTCCCTTATTTTGAAAAGTAATAGCAGAAGATGAATTACCAGCTTTCTGTAACTTCTGTTTGAAAATTAAAAAAATATTTTATATTGCATCATAATAATATATTGTAGTCCGCTTAGTGGCGCAGTGGTTAGAGCAGTTTGCTCTGTCTGCTATATGCGTTAGTGGTACTGGGTTCGATCCCAGTCGAATCTCTAGATTTAAGACCTATTATCTAAGATTTAAGACCTACAGAAATTCTATGTGTGTACGACAGTCCTGATATGACCTTAGATGTTAAGCGATTTAAAACACACAAAAAAGATATTGTAATGGTATACTCTCAAACCTCTATTGAACTTTTCGTTAAGGATTCTTTTATTCGTTGGAAATTTTACAAAACGTTTGATAAAACTTTAATGACGTTCAAGTTGCTCGTATCACTATTACTTTAATCACTTGTATTCACAAAATGAATCAATGCTACGTCCTTATTTGTTTTGTATAGGCAAACCGAAGTGTTTTAGTTCTTACAGTCCAGACACGTGGATTTCCGAACCTTCTAAAAACTTCCAAAATCATTGGCTGTCAACAATGAGAGATTCAAATTCCCATTGTCAGAATTACCATAATCTCAAATGTTCCATTCAAGCTGACCATTGTCTCTGTCCTTAATGGTTTATCTCCAAGTATTGAACTCTGTTGTTAGTTTGAACCCGTTTGAGATTAATGGATACGTTCGCCGTCTTCTTCTAATTGAAGAATTTTTTTATTTTGATAAAGCCGCATGCTTTAAATCCGCACATCTATCCAATAATATCAGAGTTACTCAAGCGTCTTTATTAAAATGGAGAAAATCTTCATTTAGAAAAGATTTGCGAACGAATCCCATTTTATAGGCATGTAGGATGATATAGGAGACAAATTACTACCTCCAGTTTATAACGTTCATAACAGCATCCAACGGCGGCACGGTGAATATTCTCTAGCTATTTTTTTCATCCCAATGGATCTCAATGTATCTTCTTGTTCATGTTTTGAATTATTATTCTCCCATTCGAGATATACATCCTTATCTGCAGTAAATAGTACAAGGCATAGAACAGATTTTTAAGTTATGAAGTTACAGCAATTAGACGACATAATACAGTTAAGACATTTAATATTTTCAGGTTTATATAAAAAAGGCGATCAAATAAAAGATTTAATTTGTATAGCACAGACTGAGAAACAAATTATTTTATCTCTTCGGGAAGGTAAAGTTTTAAACGAATTTCCAGATATTGCTAGTTTAAAAAAAGGTGATATATTACGTTGTGATTTCGCTCAAAAATCACAAAAAGGAATTTTCGTTTGTCCGGCTTTGACTAGCTTCAATAAAAACTTATTTATATCAAAAGATGTAAGATATTTTATTTAAATGTGAATGCAAAAGAAAGATTTTTTTTTTTTTTTTAGTTTGTAGTTGCTGATAAAAATGCTACAAATTTTAAAGATTTACGATTTACAAATCTTCAATTAATTATAGCAAAAGTACGACGTGTTAATGTTGAAAAGAAACAGATTTTGTGTAGTGCATCTTTTTCATATTGCTGGGACCATACATTCACGGTATTATGAAAATGTAATTTGGCATGTAATATATTCATTACATTTTTTAACTTTTAGTATGCGATTAATTTAATGACTGAGTATCTAAAAGATGTTGACTATATTCGGACAAAATCGACTCATGAATTAGTAAAAGCAAAAATTGGTGACCAAATCAAAGGAAAATTAATTCGATGGGAGAATGGATTTAAGTTAATTACTAAAACAAATAACTTTAAAGTTATCGTTCCCATGATGCATTGTACTTCAGGTTATGTATTTCTATTTTAAAAGTTGTGATGGTTTTTGACTTTTTAAAATATGTTTTTAGACGAACCAGAAGAGGGTAAAAAAGTCTCAGGAACAATACTCTGGGTGGATTTTGGTCGAAAACATGCTGTCGTTTCGTTACGTTCCCAATATCAGAATGCGTTTAACAAACATCAAGGTAATAATAGACGTTCTAAAGGTCCTAAGTTATGCAACCACCGGGATTTATTGGTTTTATTCTTACTCAAAATTGTCATAGTAGTCAAAACCCTGAATCTTGATAACTACATATCTTCCCAGATTGAGAGAAAAAGAAAATTTTCATACTCATTTGTGGTATTTCTAAAGTCTTAAGGATTTCCTTTCATCAGCTGTTGGCAATACGCTCATATGCAGATTATTTTCTATGTCGTCTATGTTAAGTATTAGTAGATCAGAGTCCGCACTTTCTCTCTCCCACTAGTTTTCCACTTTCTAATCTTTCGTATGCTAACTTTATAGCACTTGAATAACATTTTAGATTATATTAAACATACATTGTGATATGGTTGGACGAAAATATATTTAATGATTTTATCGTTTTGCTACACAGTTTTTTGACGGGGATAATTTGTTTCTGTTATACATATCTCAATTCAGAATTATTCTCAGCCCACAAACATTAAGGATTATGTTTTAAATGATATTATTGCTTTTTATTGTATTTTTTATTACAATCTGTAAATAGGCTTAGTTATTTTGAGAAGAATTTTAAGGGTCAGGAATTTCAGTTTATTTTTTGGTATTCGTTTTATTGATGTGTGGTTAGGGATAGGGAAGATGAACGGAAGAAGATAAGGAAAGAAAACAATGAATAGAAAGAATGCGATGCACTGTAACTATTCTTACTCATGTTAACTACTATTGAAGGAATCTTTCGGAAAGTTGAGCGCCAATATTTATTAGAAACATTTTTGAACAACAAACCATAGGCCGTATACACTGGAAAATGGTTAATACGAAATTGAAAGAGCTCTAGGATTTTTCGTGCTAAGAGAAACTTTTTTTTCGAAGACATCACTTATTTTAAAATATCATTTTTTGTTGTTGTATTTCACACCTATAGCCATTGATGATGCCATTGATCAGTACTGCTACTATTACACTCCCATAATTACAAATAAACAAGGTTATAATTTTTTTTTCCAAAATCAGATTTTACTAAGGTGGCTGTTTTCAAAATATGATATGTTTTCGTATTAAGCAATTTTTGTTTTTTTGTTAAAAAATGATTAGAAACATAATAAGAAACAGTGTAAAATTGCTTTAAATTAAACACATTTCTGAGATAGGGAGAGGGTTGAGCCAAAACTCACGATATCCTAACAACGGAAGGTCAGAAAATCGTCATAAGCACCTCATATAATTATTAATAGATAGACTTTCCCTTACTTCATGTTAACCGAATTCCATCTTAACGCTTTTCTCCTTTGATTACAAAAACAAATACATTATGTTGGGTTTCTTTAAACTTTTTTAGATCCTATTGAAGATCAAGATTATGAAAATACCTCAGTAAAAGTAGAAATTGTTTTAATGTACAAAGATTTTACCATGGGAATTATAAAATCTCGCTTCAAAGGCAGCTTTATATTCATTCCTCGTCGAGTTCACCCGAATGAATTTAAACCACAATCAGAAGATTTTAAAATTGGAGATGTGATTGATGTAATAGTTTTTCGGTGAGGAATTAACATAAAAGTTAAAAGGAAAATATAATAATGTTATAAATATCTAGATCTGTGAATAACTACTTCATTGGAATAACGAAAGAAAAATATGAAAACGCAAAACTAGTTAATAAAAGAAATATTGATGCTGTTAAAGAAGAAGAGATTGGTGAAGATGATGAACCCGATAGTAAACGACAGAAATTAAATGAATCGGAAATGGCAGAAGAAATAGAGCATATGGAAATAGAAAAAAGTGAATCTGATTTTTCGGAACACGAAACTTCACCTCCAAAAGAAAATAAAAAAACTAAAACTGATAAAAAAGAAAAAACGAAATCAAAAAAAGAAAAACGGAAAAGATCTATATCTGAAAGCGCCGAAGAAGATGAAGCAAATGCCACAGAACCAACGTTGCCTGGAGTAGATTTATTTTGGAATTTAAACTCAGAAATGTTACAAGATAAAAAAGAGTTGATTGTTTCAAGCGATGATGAAGACAGTGAAAGTAATAGCAAATCTAAAAAAAAGAAAAAAATGTCGAAGGCGGAGAAAAGAGCTGAAGCCATGAAGGAAGAGCAACGACTAAGAGAAATTGAAAATAAATTAGCAGACGATCAAAGTATTCCAACGTCTGCAGAAGAGTTTGACCGTTTAATTTTAGCTCAACCGAACAATTCACATGCTTGGATCAATTATATGGCGTTCCATTTGCAAGCCACCGAAATTGAAAAAGCTCGTTCAGTCGCTCAAAAAGCAATTAGTACGATTTCATTCAGGGAAGAACAAGAAAAGTTAAACGTATGGATCGCTTTGTTAAATTTAGAAAATCGTTACGGAACAAAAGTATGAACTTATTTCAACAATGAAATAATAATATCTTATTAAATACTTTTGTTTTTTTATAGGAAACTTTTAATAAGACATTACGTGAAGCTGTTCAAGTAAATGACGCAAAAACTGTACATTTAAAAGCTTTACACATTTTCGCAGATAGTGGAAATCAAAATGACTACAATGAATTATTAAAAACAGTACTTCGAAAATTCAAACAAGACCCTGATATGTGGTTACAAGCAGCTACAACGTCTTTTAAATTAGATCTTGTCGACAATGCTCGACATATTCTACAACGTGCTTTATCAAGTTTGGAAGCTAAACATCGTAAGATAATAACAAAATTATATTGATTCTTGTATTTCATTTAATTTTTTTATTTTTAAGATGTAAATATGATTGTCCAATTTGCTCAGCTAGAAACAAAACATGGTAATCAAGATAGAGCTGAAACTCTCTACGAACAAGTTTTAACTTCATATCCAAGAAGAATTGATATTTGGAGTTCTTATGTTGATATGCTTGTCAAGTCAAAACGAATAGACATTGCTAGGTAATAATAAATTAATACACTTTAGGTTTAACTTAATTAAATTTATTATTTTTTTTACAGAAAAGTTCTTGAACGATCTGTATCTCTTACATTGCCAGCTCGTAAAATGAAAAATTTATTCAAAAAGTTCTTAGAGTTTGAAGAAAAATATGGCAACGAGGAAGCTGTTAGTAAAGTTCGAGAAATGGCTGTTAAATATGTTGAAAATGCTACAAACTAATTTTTTAAAAGCAAATGTATATTATAATTACATTAAATAAGTACAATAGTTCATACTTAAGCTATTTTTTTATTACAAAAATTACCGTTGTTCACATACTTTTTAATATAATATATAGTTACTTGAATTATGAAATAAATCCAAAGTTTTGGAAATATTTCGATCGAATAATTCGTTTCAAATCTTCCAAGATACTTCTTCAAATCGTACCTCCAGGATCGGAACTTCAAAACATGAGTGAACCAAGAGTACTCCGACTTCTATCCTATAAAATCTGGAGCGCCACAGGGAAGCAATCTGGGACCCCTACTATACCTGCTATATACTTCCGACTTACTTACTACGGACAACACTAACAAGAACATTTGCAGATGATACGGTGATTATGGCTACTCACTCGGGCGCCAAAACTGCTTCATAGTACATTCAAATTACAATAAACGATTCTAAATCATTCCAAGTGACCTTCACTCTCAGAAAAGGAATATGCCCTCCCCCCCCGTTACTCTGGGCTCAGCCATGACCACTCATCTGTTACTGTCAAATATCTCGGTATCTACTTAGATAGAAGGCTTACGTGGAAATACCATATATCCCAAAAAAGGAAGTATATACGCGCTAGAATCAAACAGCTTTACTGGCTGTTGGGTAAGGGCTTAAAGCTTTCCCTGAAAACAAAATTCTGATTTATAAAACAATAATAGTTTCGATCTAGACGTACGGTATTGAGCTGTGGGGCTCTGCCAGCAAATCTAATATAAGACTAATCGAAGCCACATAGAATAAAATACTGAGACAGCTGGTAAATGCCCCATGGTATGTCACCAACGAGACGCTTCGAGCTGACTTATGCCGCGTTCACACGTTTCAATTTTAGTTGGACGACGATTTTGTTTGAGTTTGAACGGTTCAAACTTTTCGTCGTTCAAGTCGATGAGTCTGATCGAGTCCAATTTGCTTTCAATTCTGCTCGTTTGTGCTTCACTTCTCGCGTCGCTTACTTCTGCTACGGTCTATAAGATTGAAAATCGTCGTTCAACTAAAGTTGAAACGTCTTAACGCGCCTTTATTTATCCAATCAGTAGCCGACATGATTGCTGCTCGCATTACCAGTCACTTCGATAGGCTGCGTAATCATATAAACCCACTAGTGGCACCACTTCTAAACCATAAAGACCAAGGTACAAGACGGCTGAAGAGAAGGGTGTCAGGTGATCAAATTTTGACATAAGGGGACTCTAATGGGAGCGATCTCCATCCTGTCCAAATCTTAGCCATTAAATTGGATAAAAGGACCCAGATCCTGACGATCAATTAAGGGAAAGAAAAAAAAACTTTCAAGATTTGAATGGTCCCATGTATGCTTGTCTTTACTTTTTTCAACATACAAATTTCATCGGCGGTTAGTATGTTTTTCAAACCATTTCACGCACTTTCCACGTTCAGTTCATATAACTTCTATTGATAGCAATGACAAGTCAATGACGAATACTCTTGGAGAGGCAATCGATATTATTTAAAAAAAAAACATATTTTTCAAGAAAAATTTTTTAAGGCGTGATAGGGAAAATTTTCATTATGTGTTATGCCCTTACAACTGAAACAGCTTATTCCATTATTATAACCAGTTATAACTATAGTAGTATAGGAGCAGTACCGTCGGACAAATGCCCGGGGCCCACGGGCTAGGGGGGTTTCTATCGAGCTACCTTATTTTTATTGAGGCTTATTTTAATCAACAATACAGACGATTTGAAACCGTTTGAAAACGCAAAAGATACGCAATAATAAATGAGGAGGTAACTTTTAAAACGCACTATTTAACTCATATTTTAGTTTTATTTTTCTGGTGTAATGGCCTTATTGTAACGTTCATAAACAGATTTACATCTGTACGAATTACCGATTGGGGTGGAGAAATTACAATAACAGCGATTTACTGTCTACCAAGACATCCAATAAAAAAACAATAATTCATGGATTTTTTCAACACGTTAGGAAGCAAATTTATTGCTGGAGGAGACTACAATGCCAAACATTATTACTGGGGCTCTCGCCTAATAACCCCAAAAGGACGGGAACTATATAAAGTTATTGTGGAGAAAAACTTTGAAACGCTCACCACTGGAGAGCCTACCTACTGGCTAACCGACAGTAAAAAAGTGCCAGGTGTAATTGATTTTTTTGTTACGAAGGGTATTTCAAAAAAACAAATAAACATAAAAACAAACTTAGATATAGCTTCAGATCATACTCCAATAATACTTACCATCAATTTAAAACCTGTGATGGAAAGGAAACCCGAAAGACTTTATAACAATCGAACAAACTGGGGTTTATTCAGGCACCATTTAGAAAACAATTTGCAACTCCAGCTACGGCTTAAATCAAGAGAAGATATAGAAGAAGCGTTGGAAAAATTCAACTTTTCAATGCATACTGCAAGCTGGCTAGCTACACTTGTAGAAAACAAAAAACTTAAAAACTTGGAATACCCTCAAAAAATAACTAAACTAATTGTCGAAAAGCGGAGACTGAGACGTGTGTGGTAATCACATAGATGTCCGCAGAATAAACATCAGCTAAATGTGGCGACAAGAAAATTAAAAGAATTAATCAAAGAAAACAGAGAAGAAACATTTCAATACTCTATACAAACCCTGACACCTACAAGAAATACGGATTATTCATTATGGAAAGTCATCAAAAAACTTAAGCAACCCACTCAGCAAACATTTCCTATTCGAAAAACCGATAATAGTTGGGCACGCAGCGAATTAGAAAAAGCTGAATACTTTGCCACATATTTGCAAAATGTTTTCGAACCAAATCCCAGTACTCCTCAATATACAAATAATGCAATGGGAATCGGTAAAATTCTTAAAAACGCTGATAACAATAAAACAACGCTCAAATTTACGTCACCGAAAGAAGTAAAGGATCTCATTAAAAACCTAAAACCCAACAAAGCTCCAGGGTATGATTTAATCACAGGAAAACTACTAAAGAGCTACCCAAAAAAGGAATCATTTACGTAACAATGATATTTAATGCCATAAATAGAACTTCACAAGTACCAAGACAGTGGAAGGTAGCTCAAGTCATGATGATTCAAAAACCAGGGAAATCCCCACATGACGTCACCTCATACAGGCCAATCAGCTTGCTGCCAATACTGAGCAAACTGTATGAAAGAATGCTATCGAGCAGAATCCAATCAGCATTAGCAGCCAGATCAGTGATTCCAGACCATCAGTTTGGATTCAGCGCTAAACATTCTACACTGGAACAAGTTCATAGAATCATAAAAACAATTCGAAAAGCCCAAGAAAATAAAAAATACTGCTCAGCTGCGTTTTTAGATATATCACAAGCGTTTGATAAAGTTTGGCACCAAGGACTTTTGTGGAAAATTTACAAAGAAATCCCAGAATACTTACCAGTACTCTCATCATACCTGGAAGGTCGCCTATTTCAAATAAAAACGAAGAATGAGGAAACGTCACTAAAACCAATAAAGGCAGGGGTTCCACAGGAAAGCGTCCTAGGTCCCATCCTTTATTTGTTATACACAAGTGATATGCTTACGACAAATGATGTCTTGATAGCCACGTTTGCGGACGATACTGCAATAATAGCGACAGCAGAAACTCCAGAAGCTGCGTCAAATAAACTTCAAATCACCCTCCGCAAGATCAAGGAATGGACCAAAAAGTGGAGAATAAAAATCAACACATCCAAGTCGGTGCATATTACCTTTACACTGCGCCGTGAGACATGCCCTCCTGTAATATTAAATGGATTAGAACTTCCCCAGAGAGATACTGTCAAATATTTAGGAATGCATTTGGATCGGAGATTGACTTGGGTTCATCACACTAAACAAATTAGAGATCAGCTAAACAAAAAAGCTAAAAAACTGTATTGGCTTCTCGGAAAAAAGTCACAGTTATCTATCGAGAACAAACTCTTGGTATACAAGGCAGTTTTAAAGCCAATTTGGACTTACGGGATCCAACTATGGGGAACAACGTCCAACTCAAATATTGAAATCCTCCAAAGATTCCAGGCGAAAACATTACGACAAATTATTAATGCCCCCTACTATGTAAACAACATCAAAATACACCAAGACACAAAAATCTCAACAGTAAAGGAGGAGATTTGCAGAATTAGCGAAAAATATTTGAAAAGATTAGATGAACATCCAAATGACTCTGCATTGAACTTGCTGGATAATAGCGAAGCGATGGTACGGTTAAAAAGATGGGACCCAATTGATTTACCTGATAGATTCCAATGAGAATCAATATGGAGTAGCCCATAGGGGACTACTCCTTCACGAGCTAACTAAGACCAGAAGCACTAATTGCACCGCTGTGCAGATCGTGCATAACTTAGGAAAGGAAAAAAAAAATAAATAGATTTCTTAATGTTATGTCATTGTTAACCATTCTACCACATTTGTATGTTGGTACATTAAAAATAAAATATTCGAATTTATAACGTTGTAAAGTTGTACAATTTCCGAGTGGATCAGCTTTGGAGCCGGAATAATAAAACTAGTTGTTAACTCCTTGACACTCCCTTCTTTATTAAAACTCAATGCTATTTAAACAAATTCAAATAATCATAACCGTTGGCCCATTATTGCCTTAACAAACGTAAGGGCAAAAATTTATAGGAAAACAGGTTTTTGTCAAATACTGCGTTTTGAAAGTTACCTCCTCATATGTATTAAATCAAGCGGGTATGCAATAATTATTATTTATTTAATATGCATGCAGAATACGCAGAAATCGCTTTGCAAACTGCTTCTGCGAAAATGATATCGAAATGAAGAAGAAATATTTTATTGGTTTTACAGCAATTTATACGAGAACTACGGGGTTTGATTTAACTGCAAAGATTGCAGAGGACAGTCCTATGACAATGGGGCGAACATGGTTGGTAAAAAAACAAAGATAGCAAGCAAAAGTTTTGTAAGAAATCCATTGGCATGTATTAAAAATTAAAGAGTTACCTACTTGTTGATTCACTTTTTTATTTACTGGGGGCCCCACCTCAATATTTATGCCCGGGGCCTCGAAATCCAAACGACGGCGCTGTATATGAGTTTATGCTCCCATGGTCATAACGGTCATAACAATAAAATAAGTAGATATTATTATGCCAACACAGATGTACAAAGCATTGAAAAATATAGCTCTAGATCCTTCAGTACATTTTTATTTTTGTTATTATTGTATAGAAGAATCTACTATAAGAAGAAATTTAAGCGTATGAAAATCTTGAAAACAGTAAATACGAATTGGTAAACACTATTTGCAGTTAAAGTTTCTTATAAAAATAAAACCATTTTTTGTACATTATTCATTAAGTCAATCGAGTGACTTGACTATCAAATAAAGTCATAAAAGCTTTACTCATTGGTTTGTGAAGATGTACGCCACAATGTGCGGGATCCTACTTCTAGTTGTAAGTTTTCATTGTTAAGAAATCGTCTATTTACTTTAGCAGAACCATTTTCAATTGATTTCTTGGCTTCCGTTGAAGGTTCGGTCGTGGTTTCATTTTGTGATTCATTATATTTTTGAGCCATGTATGATTTGACCACTGCTTTTATAAACGGTTGAAAACCATGTTCAAATGTATAAAAATAGGCGCGTATTAATTCTTGACCAATTTTATCATAAAAATTAATTATTTCATCCATTTGGTCAAATTTAAGAGATCTTGACTCTATTGATTTTAAACCTTTTGGTACATCTTTAAGCTTATAGTTTAAACTATCGATATTTTTTTCAATTAACTTTTGTAGTTCATTAATTTTAGTTTTATTCATGTTTGAGATTTTCATTTCCATATTTTGTATTTTTGGGTAGAAGAATTTTCTGTTCGATTTCAAATGAGGATTTGATGTCGTTAGTGGTACAACTTGGGGTGGTGTCGGTAAGCCTATTAAATCCCACCAGCGGGAATGTTGATATAGTTTCCAACTGGGCGAAGTTTGTTTAAAATTGTTTTCAGGTTTCTGTTCTAATGGTGTCTTTCCACTGTAAATTGGTAACCTATTAAATTTATTTTTGGCATAGTAATTTTGTTCTCCTTTTCGATAGTCAATATACGAAGCTAGTGGCATTGTATCAAAATGTAATGATGGGCTGTTGGACTCCCGAATCCATCTTCGATCAGGGAATGGAAAATTTTGCTCAAAATGATTATAAGACTGACTCTAAAACAAAAAAAAATTATGTTAGCAACCAAAATGGTGACGATAATTATGGATGAAATTAATAATATTTCAATTATGCTAATTTGAAAAGTAGTTTTAATAATAGCATGGAAGCATGGGTTCCTTACATTAAAAATTTTTCAAAGGAGTGAAAAATTGAAATATTTACGTACTTAAACATTGTAATTTGGGATAAATTACTGTTGTAAGGATGAGAAGAAATGGATGTAGTCATCAGATACTTTTTTTAAAAGTTGCTTTTATATCTATGGTCATATCACGACTATCACAGAACAACACAGAAAATTTCTGTAGGTCTTAAATCTTAATCTATATCTAGGGATTCGACGGGGAGCGAACCCAGTACTGCAGACTCATAAAGCGGATTGAGCAGTTGCTGTAACCACTGCGTCATCAAGTAATTCCATCAGTTACTGTTGTACCGCAAAACATTTTGCCTCAAAATTGAGATTGTAGCACTAGGCATGGCGATCTGAGATCGATTAATCGAAAAATCGCTTTTTGTCCAAAAAATCGATGTTTTTAATCGATGTATGTATAACTGCAGAATCGATACAGCGAACCGATATAACATCCTAAAAAATCGAAATTCGAGTTTTCTGTTTTGATAAAGGCTATAAAACTATTTACAATTAGTTGATTGTGCCCAAACAACCCCGTGACAGATTGTTGTTCTTGAACATAAGTACTGAGAACTGTAACTTATATAATTTCCAAACTTTTCAATGTAATTAATTAATCTGTGATATATTTTTTTATATGTCTGATATTTTGAAAAAAGTTATAAAAAACCTTTAGTTAAAATAATAAACTTTAGATAAAATATCGATTATTATGGTGTCCTTTTTGTTTTCTATAGTTATACTAAGATTAAGTTTACTAATCTAAGCTGGAAAATCAGACTATAGTAATTAAATAAAAATGAGATAAATCTGGTGGCGAAGCTTTAAAGCATTTTCAAAACTTGTGTAAAGAACTTAGTATATCCTTATAAATCAGAAGAAAGACCATTTTAGGGCAACGGGAATACGGATTCTGACTTATTACTTGAAAACAATTTAATTTGTTTTTCTTTCATACATAAAGTATAGCTAACTGCTAATTGCTATATAATAACTGCTAACATTTGAGAACGATTTCAATACCTCTATAGTTATTCTACCAATAGAAGTTGGAACAAAATAACAATTAAACGTTAATATATATTAAACGGTATTGGCGTTATTTAATTGAAGATTTGTTACTTGTTATTAATCTTTCATTTCCAGATTGGTTTATATTAACAAAAAAGACAGAACAATTTAACCAACACCACGACAATCCATCTCTGGTATACAACATGGAAAGCACAACAAACACAACTCCATAATTGTAGAACCACTTATCAGAAAAAAACCGCCAACAGTCTCAGGTAGGAAAAAGCAATAAAAAATAACGATTGCGTATCGGGCACACAAGTTACACACATCTGAGACTATTTTTCAAGACAGCAAAAGGAAGGGTGTCATATTTGCCACGATTGCAAACACGAAAGATTGGTCAAACCTCTCAGTCAACATAAAGGCACACTATTATAATCATTAATGACCTCTGTTGTTAAAAAATGACTACAAAACAGATAAAATAATAAAACATTAAAAATGTCATTTTGATTAATACCTATACCGCCTATATCTATCTATATTTATAAAAATTCCACTATTTCAATGAGTGATTAACAACTATTTCAGTACTGACTTGGCCACTATTTCTAAAAAGTGATTTTTCACTATTTTAATTTTAAAGAGTAGTTGTTGAAAAATTAAATAAAACTTTTATAAATGCTATTTAAAAAAATATATTATAGTTTTTAAATTGGATTATTTTAAAATGCGATAAGTATATACTCATTCGTATTGAGCAATTTTTGCTTCGTATTAAGCCCATGATTATATATTATTCTGTGTGATCCACAATATTATTTCGTGTAGACCGAACTAGGGATGTTAAAAAATAATCGATTTTTATTTAAATCGATTATTATTTTCTAATAATCGATTTTTTATAATCGATTTTCATAGCAATATTAATCGATTATATAAATTACGCGTTTAAAACGATTTTCATAAACAGCGCAAACTTAAATGCAAACTAGCTGTAACGGTTTTTTTTCATTCTTGTCATTCAAATATAATAGACATCCATTGAAATATTTGATTGTTAAATTTAAAATTCATTATTAAAAGATTGAAATCGAAAATAGTTTTTGAGGCAATAAGTTTGTAATTTTGTTAGGATGCTCATCATTTCATTTTTATTATAATAAAACGTTTAATGGTACTGAAATTGTGTATCAATAATCATATTTGCTTTATTCCTTACCTTGAAAGTTTAATGGATGATTCGCTTTAATTTTTAGTTTTGAATTAATTATTTTTGTATTCATATCATTTTATTTGATTTTTAATCTGATAAATTGTTAGTATGAATCTCTTAAGTTTCATCATTATTGGAATATGAAAAGCAAGTAGAATTTTAAATAATAAAAAAAATCGACTTTTCGCATAAATCGATTTTTTTAAATTAAAATCGATTTTTGACAGATCAATTAATATTGAATAAAAAAAATCGATTTTTATTTAATCGATTTTTTTCCATTAATCTCACATCCCTAGACCGAATAACATGATTCATGTTTATCACTTTATAATAAAACCTAGCAAGTTTTAATAATAAAAATTTTACTATTTTTAACGGTTTCTAAATAGAACAATGGCTGTACAAAATTCAGTATGCACTTATTATTGTTTATGAGCTATTTAAATTATTATTAACTAAACTCCGATTTGAAATTGATAAAACAACATTGGAAGTGGAAGTACAACATTTTAAAACGATTATTATTTTGTACGTTATTATTGCGTTTATTATGGTTTCAATTTACGAGAAGTAGTTTTCACCTCAATCCTTTTTTGTAAATTGAAAGTAGGTAATTCATTATTAGCAGTTCCAGCAAAACCTACACGTGTTGTAAAAAATAATTTTGTGGTTCATTTAATTGTGTTTTTTAACGTAGGTAATAAAATTTGGTTCAATTTGTTAATATAAAACAAATCATTCTAATCAACATGACATATAGCATCACAAATGTATAAGTAAACTATTGTTTCAATAAAATAATATTTATACTTAAAAATGTTGCAATGTGATAAAATCAGGTTGTAAATTTTTTTTCGTTATCATTCAATTGTAAGACAGATTTTTCAAAATACTTATTAGTTCAAAGATATAAATTGTTGATAAAATTGTTTAACAAATATCTTTAAGAAATATAATGTTATTCGTCCTTTACCTATTGAAAAACAAAAAGTCACTTTAATTAAAATAATGTATGGAATTTTGCATTTTTGGGCAAATTTTACCTTTCACTAATTGTAAGTGAAATGAGTGCGTATAAATGTCGTTTGCATTCAATTAATGGGTTGAGCTGTTAGGGTGCGGTCCCATGGATCGCTCGGTTTCCAGCGATTTTTCGTTGCGCGGTACAATTTTGACCAATGTGCTGCCAGGATTTTGAAATTTGTAAATTCATGGCTGCCAACTGAGCGATTCTAAGCTTCAGCAATTGACGCTAACGGCGCTAAGGTAGCATTTCTCTTGCCACTCCGGCCACTCCATAGCCACTCCAAACAGCTGATCTAACCTCCATTGATAATATTAATCTTTTATTTCTTAAAAATTAAGAAATGTTAGTTGTGTTTACGTGTGGCGTCTGTGAAACAATTTGTGAGGAACATAAAAAAAGTGTCACGTACAATCAATTATTAAGAATAAAAGATTAATATTATCAATGGAGGTTAGATCAGCTGTTTGGAGTGGCTATGGAGTGGTCGGAGTGGCAAGAGAAATGCTACCTTAGCGCCGTTAGCGTCAATTGCTGGAATAAGCTCAATTTCAAAATTCTGACAGCACATTGGTCAAAATTGTATCACGTGACGAAAAATCGCTGGAAACCGAGCGATCCATGGGACCGCACCCTTATTTTTAAAGCGGTTTCAAATACAAAATTGCATAGAATTAGTTACAAGACGAAAAACCAGTTTAATGGCTTATAATATGATAAACAAAGTTTGTAGCCATTAAAAATTGAAACTATTTTTGTAACGCGAAATAAGACAATTTGTCTATAAGTGTACCTACATTGTACATAGATATATGAATTTTTTTCTTTGGAAGTTGGGCAAGTTAGTTTTATGGTTTTATGTACTTAAGGGAAATAAAAGGTTTCGTATTTATTTAATTAACTTAGTTTATTTACATTGACAAAACACTGATACTTGAAAAGATTTTTATTTTTGGAATTTTGTAAATAAATAAAATTTTAAAGTACATTACACTGTACATTCATTGTTATAATTAACTATCTTTTTGTCTAATTTAAAATAAACTCACCGGACTTTCAATGAAAAAGACTCATACCTTTACATATTACTATATTACTTATATTACATATTACTCATACAATTACATATTATGTAAGTAGATACTTACCTCATCAGTATAATGTTAATAAATAATAAGTAACATATACCTAATATATGTGCTTGTGGCTTCAGGATAAATAAATAATTTATACACAAATCGCATATAAATTGGCAATCCTAAATTAAAACATATATAATCAGATATATAATTTTATTTATTGGACGTTTGGGAGACACTGTCAGGGGAAAAGTAGATATTAGAAAATAGCTTTTTATAGCTTTCATAATTTCAAAAAAATTAAGGTAGAAACATAATCTAAAACATTTCTGTTTTTTTTTTCTTTAATAAATATAAATCAATTATATTGTCAAACAAAAAAAATAATAAACAACAAAACAAAAGTATCTGACCCAGAGATATGTTATAAGTAGAAGTATGTTTTCCCATGTATTTATTCACGCTAAACACGAATCCGTGGTAAGTTTTTCTAGAACGCATTTCAATTTTCAGAAAATCATTGAAAAACTTCACTGTCACACAAAAAAGTATCTAATCCGGAAATTTTTTTAAGATTAAAGGTCGAAGGATGTTGGAGAAAAACTGATCACTGTGTTTAGCATCCAAAAATACATCGAATAACTATGTACCCCATGTAAATTACAAGCCATAGGCATATTTTTCAAATTTTCTGATAGTTTATAAGCGATTCTGAAAATTGAAGGGTGTTGAAGGAAAACTCATAACGGGTACGCATCCGTTACTTTAAACCCGTGAATTTTTTGAAAAAAGGTGTTATTATTACATTGTTAAATTAAAGTAGCCTTGTTTTTAAACAGGAACGCATACCTATTTTCACTGATTGTGAACTAAGTAAGATGATTTTTAGTAGCTGTTGTCGTGACTGTGCTACATTCTTCTGAAGAAGTCGAGGCATGCTTCCCATGTTAAACTGTGGCTATTTTCAATTTATTCAAATGTTTAATGTTTTTCTATCTCTTAATATGGTTTGAGTGTTTATTTTAAAACTTTTATAGGAAATGAGCTGTGCCGTAGTCCTTGGTATCTGTGACCAAGTTGTAGGGGGCGTTGGGGGATGAACTTCGTCCGACGAAGCCTTACTGCTGTTGGCACATAAACTAATTGACTGAAGGTTAAAGAAAAAGAAATCCAATTTTATATTAGACTCAATAACCAGAAAGTTGAACTTTCTTCAGAAACTAAGTTTGTATTGAACTTTTTCTGTACTAAAAAGATAACTTATACTAAGTTATTTTGAATTATTTGAGCACTGGATTTATAAAGCCTTAACATATTTTTAATACAAAAAATATAATGCCAAAATGATGCTATTTA
The DNA here is from genome assembly GCA_958496155.1 of Sisyra nigra. NCBI lineage: Eukaryota > Metazoa > Arthropoda > Insecta > Neuroptera > Sisyridae > Sisyra > Sisyra nigra. Next base: position 27,606,105 of record OY292313.1, read on the forward strand.
AATATTATCTAAAATGATTTATTAATTAGTGAAAGTTAAATATGGCTAGAAAATGAAAGAATTTTTTTTTTCGTTTATTTAAGGTTGCATCAACTACTATGGTCATTAGCGACCGTCGAATCCGAAAACTCATGAAAAAATATTGGGTTTTCATTGTGATTATTAGGGATTTAAATCCGGGACTACTGGCGTGTAGGGCAACTATCTAGTCAATTACGCTACTAAGTAACCCTAGAAAGAATTTAAAATTAAATGAAATACAACCATACGGGTATAAGGAGGGGTAAATAAGATAACATTTTATGAAATTGAAGTTCGAGTAAAATGTATATATAGGTTTATATTTCAAAATTAAAACGGACTTTATATCGTAGTTAGTAGGTAATTGGTATCTAAAGAACTCGATAAAAATAATGAAACTTTTAACCGTATAATAACAAAATACCCTGATATCATAATATATTTTGTATATAGAGAATATATTTCTTAAGGCTTGTTCCTACACAAAAGCTTTTCACGTTTATGTATATAATATAGGTAAAAAGATATACCTACCATTGTTATTCAATAAATTATGTAATGGAACGTTGTTGATGTTTTAACAGCCAAGATTCGTTGTTAAATAATTAAATATTTTATCATTATTTTTTTAATAGTGTCAATAGCTGAAGTTGTTTGTTAATTGCATTTTATACTGGTGAAGCTAATGCGATTTAATCATACTTACATATTGTGAATAACAAACTTTCCACCACAAGATACATGAAGAGAACAACAAAAAAGTCTTCATACTAAAAAAATGCCTACAATCGAACGACGTATTTCTGAACTAAAAATATTAGGTGCTTCTCTAATAGCACAAATATTGTAACTGCATACATTTTCCCACTGATCTGGTTATATATCGCGGAAATACGCGTCGTTTATTACCTTTGAAAAAAATTTATTTCGTTCTCACTTTTTATGAACTTTTTATCGATGATAACGTTTCTGTGATGACAGAAACATTCATTTAAATAACGAGATAAGAGATTTCAAATAGTTCGTGCATCTAAATTACAATGTTGTACACAATTTCACGAGGATCGTTAAGACGTAGAGCTCGTTTACCTACAGATCAATGAAAATAAAAGACACGTTTTATTGTTTCAAATAATTTTTATTAAAACAATGTTAATATTTTTGTTAACATAAATTTCTCAAATATGTGAAAATTTATGTTTTGCATAGTAAATATTTTACAAAAGTTGAGCGTAAGAAATAAAGTTTGCTTCAATATTAATTAATTATTAATGGATTGCAATTGAATTACTTAAAACATGAAGTTTTGATATTATTTGTTATATTTTCATTATTGCTTATTTAAATACCATACCGATATATTATCAGTATGCTTCTATTTAATAAAAATAATATAATTTCAACATGAAATGTACATATAACAAAGCAAAACAACTCAGTGCTCCATAATTGAAGCTAAAAGAAGCAGGCAAATTTTTCCTTTCTAATTAGAAATTTTTAATTACATTTTCTTCTCCAGATAATATAATTAGTGTATTTATTTTATGTATTATGTCGGTAATAAATCACAATTTATTATTTATTATTTTGAAATCGCTTGATTTATAGTTATATTAATATAATTTTAACCTTACGAAAAGGTCCTTAAATTATATTCTAATCAATTGTTTGATATGCCTAGCGTAACTCTAATATTAAAGTTATGAATAAATTTTATTTAGGTATTTATATTCTCTGTACGCTGTACCATTGTTTAATTATTTTCTTGTAAATATATTAACAATTTTTATAATTAATCTTTAATTTTATTGTTTTTTTGTCCATTTTAAAGTTAAATGAAAAACTTGACAAGAATTTTATAAACGTTTTAATGTATAAGTTTAAGTTTAAACTGCAATTTTATTTATTTTTTATGTTTTTGAACTTGTTATTGAAACTTTGTGTAGTAGGTATGTGAAAAATGTAGGTTAGTTGTGTTGAATATTTCAATTTTTTGAAAGTATCACATAATATTTCACCACGAAAAGTCGAGTGTAGTAAAATTTAAAGGCAAGATTGAACTTGGAACAAGAAAAGCTTTTTTTTATTCCTTTAATTGTTTTTCTTTAGTTGAGGAATATTATTTTTTTAAAATTTATTGAAACGTAAGTATATTTACTATTCCATATTTTATGAATATACATGATCGGGAAAATAAGTAACTTTACGATTGTAGCACTGAACGTGAAGTTATTACTATCAAGTACTATAGAAGTACTATCAAGTACTTCTTGATTTTTATTTGGTTTCAATTTAAAATTTTTCAAACTGTCAAGCTGGTTATAGATACACATTTGCCGATATATGTGCCGAGAACAGTCAGGATACAGTTTTCTGGTTCAATTCAAAAGATACAAAGATAGAAATCTTGAAAGAAAAAAAAATGCGAGTACCTGTAATTTAGGGTAAGTCGTGAACCACGATTTTTAATCTCACTTCGCCTATAAACTGGCCGATAATTTACCAAAACGGGCTCGACAAATGTGTAAAATTATTTATATTTGTTCTTTTATAATGCACTCGTTTTATTTTTATTTAACATATTTTTGGTTCTAGTTATTTAAAAAGATTAACTCATTCAGTACTCATAGTCTAGATAACTTAACATCGATATCAAAAAAATATATACCAACATTTTTAACAATTTCATCTTTGACTTACAAGTTCATCCTTGCCAATTTTATTGTTTATAAGCCATCTATATATTTAATTAGTGAAAAAGCCTAATATATACAAAGCATTTGTTAAAATGCACTTTTTATTGAATTTATTTTAGTGTAACTTATATCTAAAATTGGTGTATTTACTAATAAAATTTTATTATTTCCACCCGCACAACAAGTATCAAGATAATTTATCGAAATACTTTGATTTAACCATATTTTGTTTCAAAAGATACATTTTTTTTTGGTTTGTGTAATTTAAATATTGAAAATTTTATCCAAATATTTATTTGCTAATGAAAGTTAAGGTAAATATGCAGAGGCTTTTTGCACATATTTATGAGGTCCCATTTTCATACCCAGATTTTTCTTCTAATGCCTCCTGTACAAAAATTTACTTTTATTTTACAATGCTTTAGTTCATTCACTAAACTACGAAATAATGTTCAGTTATTATAATTAAAATCAATTTTGGAAAATTGTTTATTGTTCAACATTTCTAATAATAATTCTAATTTTTTATGAAGGCAAGAGTAAGCTATCATTTTACAGAAATATAATTTTCTTTCAATTAATTTCAAGTTCATTAAAATTTAACTTATCACAAACAAATTGTACTTTTCAAAGTTATAAAATCTATCAAACACAAGTTTTGTAAACGAATGAAACAACATAAGTATGTAAATATAGATACTTATATTTAAATAACATTGAAATTTCAGTATAGACGATTTAAAGAATTTACCATTTGTTAATAAAATACTACACAAAAATAGTGGTTATATCTACTAAGAGAAAAATAATAAGGTAACCATAACAGCGATGAAGATTAAAAACTATAGCACCTGATGGATTGGAAAAAAGAACCGAAATCTATCGTACATAAGATTATTTTATGGTGATATAAATAGGTTTGATTTTCTTAAATGAAAATCAATAACGATTCGTGCTAAAAACTATTGAGGAGGCAATATTTTGCAGTTTTGTAGTTTGTAGTTTTACAGTCATATCAGGACGGCGGTACTCATAGTCGTCATTCAAATTTGAGGAAACACTTAAGTGTCAGTGTCGATTATTCAAATTTTCATTTCATAGAAATTTTCCATTACAAAACAAAGCACACGCTCAAACAAGCACTTATCTCAAATTTTTTGACAGTTTTCATAAACCAAATTCATGAAAAGAGTTACGTATAAGATCAACTTGTAACAATAGAAACTATAAGTGAAGACTACAGTTCCTCAAGTAAACGCTTATTGGATATTTATAGAATGATATTCAATTAGCATTTATTTGAGGGTGCTCCTGTCTTTACTTAAGAGTTCATAGTTACAAGCGTTATAGGTATATATATATATATATATATATACATATATACTGAACTTATATCATGAATTTGGTCTAGAAAAACTATCAAAACATTTGAGGTAAGTGTTTACTATAGTTTATGCTTTATTTTCTAACGGAAGAGTTCTATAAAATGAAAATTTAAATAGTTGGCATTGATCACCACATTTGAATGTTTCCTCAAATTTTAAAGACGACTATGCGTGAATGCGACCCTAAATTTTTTGATTTGTCAGTAAACACTTTTTATGTATTTAAATATAAGTATTTATTTTTATTTTGAGGGGATACTACTTCCTTTACCTCTATAAACGAGCCACCACTGATAAAAACAATTTAATTAAAGTAGCTTAAAAAAAAATTAAAAGTTTGATGAAAAATTGTGTAAATTATATAAAAAAAAACTTTTCAATTAAAATATTAAAGTTGCAACAGCTCAGGTTTTTCGAGTACCACTAAATAGTACCTGCTTGGACATCGAATATAATTAAAACAAAAATTGATATTTTTAAATAGTTTGACCACAATAAAATCATAAAATGTATAACTATTTTAAAAATAAAGCTGTTGGTAGTATTTTATTTGATTTGATCAAATTGTTTAAATCATCTAGATTCAATTTATGAAAAATATATGTGGGACAGAGACTGAAGTTGTGAATTGAGAATCCACGCACAGTTTTATTATTTACATAATATTAAATTTACCGCAATATTTTATTAACTAATAAGACCAATTCGATCATTCCAAACGTTTTATTTATTTATTTATTTATAAAAAGCGTCTATATGTTTAAATATACATTTTTTTAAAATTTCATTTTTTCATTATAGGAAGACTAAATTTGATTACTGATCTACAAGAGTTTAAGAATTGTAATAAAGATTAATGAAATTTGCCAATATGTAGTTTTTATTTATTCCATACATTAATTAATGTATTTATTAATTATTATTAGTATCCATTGAATATGGACGCACTTATATTACAATTTGAAGTCATTAGCAATTCGTATATTTGCTAGAGAAACAGTAACTTAGTTGTTTTTTTTTATGAAATACTTGGTCTTTAAAAGTTATATTAATTAATGTATTCACTTTCGTTGAAATGATATTTTTCAAGTCGGTAGGTATATGAAGATTTTAAATGTACCGTGTAAGTAATTCGTTTGAGAAAAGTATAACCGACTTATCGTTAAAAACGAACACTCGCTTGTAAGATATGAGTAATAAATACAGTTTTTAAAGCCTTATTTGTTTTAAATATTACTTAAGAATATAATTATTATCATTTTTGAGTTTGGGTCGCATGCAGAAATTTTCGTCAAAAAATATTCGCTGCCTACTTTATATAAAAGTCCATATATCATTCAACAACAGGTCTCTCCTGCTAGAGCTTTGCTAAAACTAGAATATTAAAATTATGACAATAGATAACATAATATAAATGATTTTTCAAAGTCTAAATACATTTGCCTACGTATTTCTTAGAGATAAGAATAGCACCACAATAAAGAACACTTAAAAAATAAGAAGAGAGCCGAGGTTTTGTTTTTTTTTTAAATCTTATAATCAAGGCTCTGATGTTGATCTACATTTACATTTTTCTACTCTTCATTCAGTTCAAGAAAAAATTAACTAGCTATTATCAGTTCTTGAAAATGTACTAATTGATAAAAACAAGTAAGCATGGCTTTCAACATGTCGCTAGCTTAAATTAAGTATGAACTTTTCAGACCATGCATAAAGTTAACTTTTCTTTCCACGAAGTAATTTTTAAAAATCTCTTATGAAAAATATGAACCGTTTTTACCTAGATTTTAGCTAAGTATAAGTAAGTATACTATATTAACTGAAACAGCAAATGTAGGGAAATTTTATGATACATAGTGTGTCATTATTCTTAAATCAATAACATTTTAATACTTTAGATGTCATTATTAACATAGAGAGTAAGTTTTAACAAAAATTAATTTTGAATGTTTTTAATTTTGAATAATTTAATTTTTTTTGACTATGACATTAACATTATCGACAGGTAAACATTGTGCTACAAATACAAAAACATTCAATCGTGGATAATTTGATTCGTACGCGTACACATTGCTCGAAATAATTGGTTTCATTGAATACTATTTGTTGTAACTATATCAATAGGTATCAATTAATTTGCGTGTTGTAACTTTTTTGAAATTGACTATAAGTATTCAAAACGCATGTAACTTTTAATTAGAGACTTTTTCATTAAAATGATTAAAAGCCAAATAATTTTCCAGAGATAAATTTCCGTCAAGAAATAATAAGTGACAATTATACTTTTATGAGATTGTTCAATAAAAATTACAAATACTTTTGTGGGAAAGTTTTATTATTGAGGTGCAATCAAAACAAACTCATTAAGTGAGTGACACTATATGTATTTGTATTTGTACTTTTTCATGCTCTTCAATAAAATGTTTTTCAAACGATCAGTTTGTTTTATTTGTTCCTTATTCATCGATACTTTTCTATAAAAAATATTTATAATTCTTTCATAAGTTATTTGTATATTATGCATTATAAAGTCAACTGTATAACTGCATGTATGTATATTGTATTTTGAAAATGCCATGGTAAAATAAAAGTTCGAAAGCTTAGTTTTGCAAAATCAACTTGATCAATATACCTACACATACCTATATTATATCTTCAAACACAAAAATTCTTACAACCATTTTAAAAGAAACAATTACAGCTTTATGAGAAATATTATTTTATATATCCTACCAAAACACGATTTTCTATTGAAATCGAAACTAAATATTTAGTTTCGATTTTATTTTCGGTTCAAACCGTAACCAAAACCAAACCTTACGCAAATAACTTAAAATTTAGTTCAATTTTTGTCAATGGGAAATTTACTGTTTTGCTTAAACTTGAAACAAACTATTCGCTATTTCTTTATTTAACTTTTTTCGAAAACAATTTAATTGAAAAAATATTTACTATATAACATTTCAAAACCGATCGGTCATCGAAAATTAAATTCAGCAGAATGCTAAAAAATAAATCCATTTCGAAGATATACCTATAACATCAAACTCAGTATATTTTAACGAAACTGACTGTAACCGAAAAAGAAATCGAACTTTTGTCTGGTCATTATAGTAGTTATCTTGATCATCAAGCGTTACTCATAAGTATCAACATGAACGATTTTGTTTTTTGCAGTAAACAAAATTCAACAAGATAAAACGAGATAGAACATTCAACATCTGTATTTCGCGATTGTAGGTATATTATTCAAGTTCTAAGTCATTTAATGATTCGTTGCAAGAATGGTAGTGGTCGTTTTAATTTGAAAACTCAACAACAATAGGCCAATTTGTATTGGGATCTTACAATTGACTATGCAAACTTGTGCAGACTATTGCACAACATAACAATTTTCAATTTTATTTCTTTAAATTTTGGGAAAATAACTATGGAAAATTCTAATTTGCACATGAGCTCGCTAAAATATGCTTTGCGTTTTCAAAATTTAGTACCTAATACATCATTTAAAGTTTAAACTCCACTCATATATCTTGGAATTAAACTCATAAATTCGTTTTCTTTAAATTAATTTTATGCTTTTGAGGAAAATTAACTTTCCACACGATGTGATATTAACAATGAAAAAGTAAAATTCTATTAGTCCAAACTTTAATTCTTTAAATGAAAGAGATAAAATGTTTTGATGACAATAAAAGTTAAAATCTTAATTATATTGTATTGAGCTTTTAGTCAGCACATTAAAACCATTTAAATATTAATAAAATAACAAAAATTAAAACCATACTGAAATTGGATCTTATTGTTTTGAAAGCCAATAATTATTTAAGAAAATTTATGTTTTTATTTTTGATAAAAACTCCTCTCGTAGCCAATAATGGAATAATTGATTTAGGTATTTTTAGATTTAACATGAAATATACGCAATGGTTTCCCAACATTTGTTTCTTGAAAACAATTTCCGATCAAATAAAAATTAACATGTCTACTGGAATAATTGTGTGACCCGTAATGCACATTTTGAGCAATTTCGTTGAAAACAATGCGCTATTAACGGGAATTATAAAAATTCAATTGAAAGACTTCCATTAAAAAGTATAGTAGATACCTACTTAATATTTTCTATTCATAAGATTTTTAAAGAGCACATTTGTGTAAAGTAAAATAATTAGATAAAGAAATAAGATAGTAGATAACAGTGATATTCCATTAGTTTTAAACAAGCAACAGCGCAATATTCTTATTTTGTTTTTGAAATTAAGGTGCATGACGACCCAAATTCTCTATAAAATTTGTTTCATGTTCAATTTCAATTTTAAAATACAATAATTTTTTTAAGATAAATTTTGTTAAATATTTTGATATCTACAATGTTTGTAATAATAAATAACTTTAATAATAATTATTTAATAACATTATCACTTGTTTTTAAGTGAATATAAGATTTAGATAAAATTACCAAATTTAATATGTGTTAGTACGTGTATGGCGTAGGTATAGGTAGGTATGCACATAATGCCAGAGTGCTTTTTCCTATAAATAACAATTTTCGGACGTTAAAGTGTATCTTACCTACGTCCAAAAAAGCGTTGACGAAACTTTGTTAGTTAAACCTTTTAAATTGTATTTTGTCTAAGAGTACTTACTTAAATATTGATGCGTTAATACTTAAGTTTTAAGTCAAAAGTTAGCGACGTGCGAAGTAGATGAGCGAAGAATATAGAAGGCGTAAATATGGTGTGCTGTATTGTAGTGCTGGTAAAATTTGTCCCAATTTAATACAATTCAAATCTCCACCACCATTTCGTCTTGCTTCGTCGCCAAAACGGTAGGCTTCATACCTGGACAGGACTTGCATCACTTTTATGTTTGTCAATTTTTCGGGCAGTTATCGTTTGGCTTCCAGCACTACTCACATATTCTTCCATTGGTGATTTCAGTGATTTTTCATCGGGACTTTGGGCGCTTTTCTTTTTTGATTTTCGAGTTTTCATTAACTCGCTCACCTTTTGTCACTGGATTTCACAAAATGGTAGTTTCTGCGAATCTTTAGCCTCAGAGCCAGTATTACTAATTTCATCTACTTCTTTAGGACTTTCAGCAGTACTTGCCCCACCCGCGCCGCTAATCGAGCCCGGTGGGCACATTGATTGTCATCTAAGCGCCAAAGTTGATACCATGGGTGGTCGAGAGGGTTTATTTTCCAATATACGTTCGATTTCAGCCATCATCGACGTGTTTAATTTAGGTAGTAACTGTAAAGTGAGAAAGACACCAATAATTAGTATTAAACATACTTAACATTCCATTTTTTATGTGCTTGATATTATAGATTGAAGAATGAAAGAGTTTTTGGTAAGCTTTATGTACAATTACTCATAAAATTGGATGTACAATATATTTTGCTAATATAATAAAGATTTAATTATTACCTACTCGCCAACATTTTTGATAGAAGTTTTATTTTTAAGAGTGGATATTTAATAAAAAAACGATATACGATATGTGATGCCACGTATAAATGATTATTGCTTGGAGTTTTATTTAAGTCTATATAACATCTAAGGGCTTATAACGAGTAACCGATGTACAGAGCCAAGGTTTCAAAGATCTAATCACTAGGAAACGAGGTGTGTGTGTGTGGTGATTATTGTTTGTAATCTTCAAACGTTGTAAATAAATATTTTTTACTCCTTTTATATTTTATACTTGGTTGTTAGTTGAAAAGTATGAATTAAAATAATATATTAAAGAATTTTATTTCGCTTCAAAAAGTTATAAAATTGTTATTAATCTTGATAATGTTATTTTAAAATATAGTAATATATAAATTTTCAAAGCCTATTATGATAATTTTAACTTTATCTCATCTCTTTGAAAAAAAGTACTAGAATCTATGTAGTCTTTGCCTTAAATCGCATTCACGCGGAGTTGTAAGCTAGGCGAGATCACTACTTATAGGCTAATGGTTGAATGATCAAATGAATATACATAGCTTTCTGTTAATTTCTGAAATGACCATATCTGAACATAAAAAAGGAATTGATTCCAAATCAGCTCAATAGCGAAAAAATAAAAGTTGATTCAATAAAATCAATAACTAGGTATCATTGATATGATCGATTTTCAGGGATTGTAAGAAATCCTATCTTGGAATCCTATGTTGATGCAATAAAACGAACGTTATTTTGAGTGGCTATCTACTATTTTGAATACTTAACTATAAGATGTCTCAATGTTTTGGAAATATTTTTTTGCAAGTCTTGAACTTTATACCGTATATCATAATATATTGTTTTTAAATATCAGATAAATAAGTCTTTATGCTCAAAATTAAAGATACAAGCCACACATTTGTTATAATTTTGTTTTTTATACTTTATACATTGAGTGAAAAATTCTAAAAAAGGGGGTAGATATTATGATATTAAGTTCTAAGTTCTTGAAAATCGAGCTTTTGTAAGTATCTCAGTATTTAAATTGTATTTTGAGTCTTTAGAAAATTTCTAGAGCATAACATTAAGTCTGCAAACATGATTCTTAGTCATTTTTTGTATAATCAACTATACTTGAGATATAATGCAAAATTATGAAAGAGTTCAGATGATGAGTACCTAATAAGTTTATTATAGTTAACTGTAGAGTTCAGTAAATAACTTAGACAATAAGCAATACTTTTGTTTTAAAAACTTACTAGTTTTAATATTAATTTAAAGTTTTTATATGAAAATATTTGAATTAAACGCTTACTACATAAGTAACTAAACTTAACCTAATAGGTTTACCAATTGAAAATGAAAATCTAGCAACTCTAACAATATGGTAGTATATTATTTTCATATTTTTTTTGCACTAGATCAGTGGCGCTATTCCTAGTGTTGCTGATAAGTAGGTATAGATTAGCTGGAGATGGTCATGTATTGATAGTATTGATACATATCATATTTTATCTATCGAAGGAAATCGTCATTTCGGTGGTTTGAAATTCATAAAATTTTATCTACACGTCCCACAAAAGAAACAAAATAATAGGGGATACTGTAAAAATACTGTATACTGTAATTTTTAGGATATCCTGATGTTTTTATCTTGAGAAGACAATCAATACTTTAAGATATTTGCTTGTATAATATAGTAATATAGTAATATTGTATAATAAGTATTAGTTTTTCTAGGGTTAAAAATACGTATTTAACATTTTAAAGAAATCATAATACGAAAAATTTATACACTAAGTGTTAAAAGAATTAAATTAACGTAAGTACTATATAACGTACCTACCATTTAATGAAAAAAAGTATTAAGTATTTAAGAAATGTTTTTAATTGTGTTTTCAAATAGACATGAACTTTTGTTTCAGCAGTAAAAATATCAAGCAATAGTTTCTTTGAACGCTCTTATAGCTTTCCGACATTAAAAGAATTGTAGGCTTAAATACCTGGAGGGATTGAATATTTTCATAAAGCTGTTCTACAGTTGACGCTCCCAACAACAAACACTGAACAGATTCATTTTTCAAACACCATGCGACAGCTAACTGGGAAATTGAGCATCCCAATTTATCGGCTAGAGCAGCAATATCTCTTAATTTATCCGATTGTCGTCGAGTTTCATCTGGCTGGAGGCGATCTTTAAGCCATGTATAACTCTGTGGAAAACGGAAACGTACAGATTTAATATGATATTCGATACGATGCGATAAAAAGCAAGCATAAATCATATTTACTTCTTTATTGGCAGCAGCTGTTTCATCTTCAGTCCAAGAAAATGAGCTATACTTATTTTTGAAACTAGATCTAGAAAATAAATGAGCAGTGCTATCGTCTTTCTGTGATATTCCCATTGTTATGGGAGACCATGCCATAAGACCTAGAAATATGAATAAATTTGAAGTCGTTTGTTTCATTTATTGTTAACGATTTCAATTGCGTACCAACGCCAATTTTATTGTACAATTCAGGCATATAAAGTTCGGTTTTTTCACGACAAAACATGTGATATTCTGCTTGTTCCATTATAGGAGTAACACAGTTGAATTGACGGCAGTTTGTGTAAGCTTCCATTACCTTAAAAACAGTAATATGAAAACAAAATATAACTTAACTAAATTAATAAATTTACTTCGACAGGAGACCACCTTGCTGTTCCCCAGTACATGGCCCATCCTTGCGATATGATGTAATTCATTGCACGTACGACTTCTGCAAAAGTAAATATTATATTGAAACAGTTTGAAAGTTTTTCAAATTTGGTAATTTAATAAGTATACAAGACCTTCCATTGGACACATGGGATCAGCTTTATGGACTATAACGACGTCTATGTAAGAGAGTTGAAGGCGTGCCAAACTAGCTTTGACGCTTTCTATGATATGCTTGCGAGATAAACCTCTTTCGTCAGATCTAAATAAAAATTAGGAGACCTTAATACCATAAAGATAATTTTAATAATACAAAATATTCTTAAATTTGATGACCTTAAAAAAATTAATTTAAAAATCAACCTTACAAACGGGTATAGATTACAGAGCAGTATTTGAAAGAGAATTTTCAAAAAAATATTATTGAAATCAAACTTACAATAAGTTTACAAAGAAAAAAAAAACTAAATTAGATATTTGAAAGACAAAATAATTTCGAGAAATAAATAAATAATGCCTTTAAAGCAATATAAAAACACAATATTTCAATAAAGAAATTAATCTTCAACCAATATGGTAAAGTTTATTAAAAAAAAAAATAAATCAAAAGAGTGAGCGTTTGTATAGTAAATAGGGTTTGAATTTTTTTAATCGTATTTATTTATATTTTTTAGGTAATATTTAATATTCTTATTATGAAAAAAATATATAATGTTTTTACTTAAATTAATCGATCCGGTTAAAAAAAAAATAGTTACGTTTAATTGTCCACAAACCGCATAAAATTTTTGCATGTGCTTTTATTAGAATGTATGATAAGCTAAATTGAACCACAATGTTAGCTATAATTCGATTATATGGTATTTAAACCACAATTCAGCTTATGAGAATTTCTGTAATCAATAGCCATGCAAACATTTAACAAAAATGCAACGAAAGTATTGAATTGTAATCAGTAATAATCTTCTTCGACAATTCCACCATGTTTTATCTAAAACGTTGTCGGTTTATTTTTTGCTCTAATTTCTGATTTGATTCCCATGACTTTTGCTTGCGAATAGAAATTAATTGAATACTTTTAGTTGTCCTCTTTTTCAAATATTGAATCAAACATTTGCCCAACATGCTCGTAATTCGTTCCCGAAGGAAACCATCTATATTCTTTTTATGGATAGAAAATAAAAAGATTCTTACTTTGTACTCCAATATATTTTCGTGGTAACGATGTAACTAGTTCTCTTCCATGCTCTTCTTTGAAGTATTCGCCCTAATTCGGTTTCAGCTCTAGTCCCTATAAAAAACGGGACAGTTTCATTTTATTGTAAAAAGAGAGAAAATTAAATTGTGTAAGCTGGTGGAAATTGATTTTAATCAACTATTACCATATAATGCAAAAGGTTTTAATTCTATTTTATTTTTTTATCATTTTTTTTTTGTATTCACCGAAACCCGTTTTCGATAATTCACTAATTTCTAGAGGGAAATTACCGGAATGTGCTTCAGAGAGATCGAATACATTGATACCGCTGTCAACAGCCAACAAAAGTACTTGTTCGGCTTGCTCCTCGGTAACACCAGGACTAAACGTTGGCCATGTTCCTGCAAAAAACACACACATTCCGAAATTAGTTTCTTGTTATTTATGGTGGAAAGGAAGATATTTTATTGGAGTTGGATGTTTTTTTTCCTATCCACTCTAACCGGAATAAAAATTATAAGTCTACAATAAAAATGGAACATCGTAAATGTACATTTCACCTATTAGAAATCGAGAAGAATTAATTTCTGTAACAAATATAGAGCAATGAATTTTTATTATTTGCTTTTTATTTTTAATTTATTTTTAATTTATTTTCTATTTATTTTTACCTATCTGTTTTAATAATCATAAATGGTCGTTATGTTTTCAAAATGAATTTTAGAAAACACTTAAAAGGAAGTGTAGTTGTTTAATAGTGTTAGGGTTCCTCTTACATAAAATAATTGACACTCGAACTCATGAAAACCACGAATGTTATAGACTTTATGAAATTTTTTGGACTTATTTGGATTTGGATACGGATGTCAATTAAGAAATGTATTGTAATAATATCGGTTTCGGCTACGCTTATGAATATGAAATTATTTCGGATTTTCAGTTAGTTTTAGCTATGTGTATTAGGTTTTTAAGAAATGGTAAAAGTAAAATACAAAAAGGTAACAATTTGACTTTATTTCTAAATTATCATTTGGTACTACAATATGGTAACTACTATAACTATTCAACTTAAAGTGTGTTCTTAAAAATGCAATAACGTACTAATAATAATAAAAAAAAACAAAAACTCCATTATTTAATTATTTTTCTATTTTATAATTCAAAATATTTAGAGGAATAATATCCGTACTTATCAGATATACGTTTATATCGGTATTTGGTTATGGTTGCGGAATAATTTTTATTGAATATCCGATAGTTTCGGTTACGGTGACGAAGTTCTTTAACATGCTTGATGAAAATCCACTATAACCTATCATCCCATGCATCAACTCCGAGTTCTCAAATATTCCTCATTCTTATACATTAGCGTACTAAGTATTTGCTGCAATTTAACAAATAACACAATTCATCAGAAGAGATAAATTGCTACCATACCGATCCAATATGCTTGCTTTTAGTTTAACTTCTTACAAAAAAAGGAAACTGATCATCTGATGAATTAATCAATTGTCATATCGTATGACTAATTGCAGTTCTTATTACCGACGACTAACTAACAGGATAGATGACCCAGAAATTTCCTAAATAGTACTTATATCTACATTAATCTGCTTTTTTTTGAAAAATATTTAATCTCATGCTCGCAAGTTATATATTCGAGCCTCGAGGAATGAATTGTAAGTTGTTAATTATATTTATATTAGTAGCTCCTCGAAATCACGTAAAATTTGACAAAAAAAGTAAACAAAAGTCTGTCATAGAAAATAGTTGGTTAGTTAGTTACTCAGTTAATGGAGAGAGGAGAGAGAAACTACTTGGGTCTTGAATCATCCTTCAATATGTAAATAATTAAGAATTAAATGTAATACTAAAGTAAAAAGAAAATAATGGAAATTAAAAAAAAAATAAATTTAAAAAATCTTATTAAAAAAACAAAGATTCGAAACTAAAAAAAAAACTATTCTAAAAGTAAAATAATTATCGAGATTCCCATACTACATCATCAAGAAGAAAACATATTTTAAGTGAAAAACTTTAAAAATAAAAATATAAATCGTCAACCCTCTTTTTGAACTACCTAGGGGTGGAATTTTAAAAAAATCCTTCCTTAGTGAGTTTACTATCCCACAGTCCACCCAGGAATAACACTTGAAAAATTAATGCTTGTATTTATTTTATAATGGTTTTCATCCAGCGTATTTCCCAGTTAATCAGCTTCTTCTTTTACATAAAGAGATAAGGGAGGGTATAGTCATACATATAGGGGTTTCTTTAAATGTTTAAAAAATGCAAGTTGTGATAACATTTCATGTTATTTATAAAAGACGGTAAGACGATGCGTCATACGTATAATACGCCATATAAATATTGAATTTAAAAAGCTATGTCGCATCCTTTTAATAATAAATATCATAGTTTAAAAATAATTGTTCGGTTCAGGAAAAATAACATTCATTTAATAATTGTGAAATAAAAATTTAAATAGTTTTGAAAAAATATAAATAGTACGACTTCTGCTTTTATAAATTGGGACAGAATTGCAGATCAGTTAAATTAAATGTACCGGGTACGATGTGTACAATGTTTATAATTATTGTAAAAAAATAACAAATTTGGGCTTAATAATCCACGTACTTATGTACTTATATGCAGGGGATGTAGAATGTAGATAGTCGTCATCAGTTAGTTGAGTGTCCTGATAAGAAATTAGGTATTTCTAACGCTCAATCTCAAGTAAGAAATCGATAATGGTTAGGTTATAGATTTTATGTTTTTTGGTTCATTATTTTCAAGATGACAATCAAAAATTTTCCAAAATGAATGTTGACGTATCCGACAGAAAATATACCTAGTTCATGGAACTATATAGACACAACTCAACTCAACACATGTTACGATTTTTCTATACCTAATAATATATTACGCGTTTAAACATTTATATGAGTAATGCAATGATATTATAGGAATTAAAAATAAGGAAGCTATGCGTAACATTTGCATTGTTTTTAAATCTCATCACGCATGTAGGAAATAGATTCATTGCAGCATATTTAGACATTAGATAAAACTGTTTAAAAAAAACTTACCGAGTCCTACGTTAGAAACTCGTAGTCCCGATTTTCCTAGATTTCTATACCGCAGACCAGGAGTGACAGATCCTTGACGGGCCAACTGGGAAGGATTGGCTGTCGCTGCATTGGCAGCAGCCTGAGTTAATCCTGACAGTAAAAGTTGCTCTTTCGTGATTCCAGGCTCCCCTAAACCGCTAGGCGCTCCACTTCCTGCACTGAATTCCTCCATGCAGTCCAAACTAGCTATTGGTGCTCTGCAACTGAAACAAAAATTAAACTAACTAAGAAAAACTAAGCTATCATTAGTCATACAATGAACAATTACTCAGCTAAATTGTTTTTATTTATTTTCCCTACAACTTATTCTTCTGAATACAAACACTCGTCTACTATTTCTATCGAACGCTAGGAAATAGAATTTATATATAAATTGAGATTAATTCACGTTCGATTTCCTTAGGGGAAATGAAAAGTTCATTATACATTAGTGGTTATTTTGTCGTCAATAACAACAATGCATAACAAATACTGAGTAAAACTATATTTTTATAACCACAAAGCAACTTTTCCTCGAATATATATAGAACATTGTAATTAAAACAAATTATTCTTTCAATAAATAATTGATTTTATTTTCAATATTTAATCATACAAGCAGTGAAACGTGTGATATTTAAATATAAAAATCAATTATAGTTTTTTTATTTAAATGCAGACGTGTATTCCATTTTAGAATTTTCCACTGAATTTTTTTTTACAATATAAATGTTATATTGTTAAAAATAAAATACTTTCTCAATAATATATTACTTTTAGTGGCAAACATTTAAATTTTATTCACTGTGAGTATGCAATAATGTAAAGGTTTGCGTCGTTTAAGTCTTCAGATTGATATGAATGAAACTAAATCGAGCATGAAAATACCAAAAATCTTTTATGTAATACACCCTTATATGTAACTTAAATTTAACGATATAACACTGTATGTAATATATAATTTATTATAAAGTTTGGGGAATTTCATTGTTCGATAACTATTTAGAAATTATGTCGTGTAGCGAAGATATTAATAATTAATTAGTTGATCCCTTTTAAATTAGAAGGTTGGGGAAAAGTATCCACGTTTAAAACACTTTAAATAAAGTTAGTAGCTTATTTATATTGGTGAGCTTGAGTATGATTGATTAATTATATTTACAAATTAAAATGGATGAATGTATCTATCGATTATTGAAAATTTGGAGTTGTTCTAGTTTTATTAGGTTTTTCTTTTATAGCTTAATCCAATTCAAGTATGTATTACTCTTATTCTTGAATACTGATAATTTTCAAATACGAGTAAAGGGGAAATCAATAGAAGGTGTAATTTACTTTAAAAAATGAAAAGAACATAACGCAAAAGATGGCTAAGTATGGACTTTTTTTAAAATAATTAATTTCAAATGCAAATTCAATGCAAACAGTTTTATGTAAGCTATTTTAAAGTATGGGTAGGTACCTATTTTGCAACTGTAAGAATAATTTTATTGTTAAATAGTAGTTTTGAGAAAAGACTCTGCAAAATAATTTTTTACATATTCTAAATAGTTCTTGTATTGAATTTTACATTTTTATTGTGATTTGTAAAACATTGATAAAATTACATGTAGTTATAGCTTTTTATTAAAATGTCTTGTAAGATATATATTTTGTACTTTTTAAGTGTAGTTAGCTAAAGAAGTTTATTATAGAATGATGTTAGTACTTCAACATATAACAATACATTATTATCCTACATGATTATCAGAAAATCATCACATTATCACAATGAGAAATCAATTATAGTTGCAGTTATTAGTTCTTGAAATAAAGTTGTAAACCAAACACTATGCATTATATTTTCGTTATCTTTACGAATATTTTTGGGTTAGAGTTATATTTTTAAATCTTTGTCCGATTTACATCTCGCCTTATTGTAAGAATATTGCACAAAAAAAAGATAATCAAAAAAGCAAAGATAGTTTAATGGTTTATTTACTGAAAATCATTTATTTTGTCTGCTCTACCTTTTTGATTTCTTTTTTTGTTCATTGTAATTTTGATTTGGAAGTTTGGTCACATACATTTTCGTACCAGATATCTTTTAACCAATGAAATCAGAGACAAGAAAAATCTAATAATGTTAAATTGGTGAACGAGAAACGTTTTTCATAA
This sequence comes from Sisyra nigra, assembly GCA_958496155.1. Classification (NCBI taxonomy): domain Eukaryota; kingdom Metazoa; phylum Arthropoda; class Insecta; order Neuroptera; family Sisyridae; genus Sisyra; species Sisyra nigra. Next base: position 27,624,812 of record OY292313.1, read on the forward strand.
GATGTGATGATCTCTAAAGAACAGTTTATAACCAAAACCAATGTGTTCTAGGAGATATTTTTCTTGCATAATACTTAACACTTTTTCATTTGAAAGACAAATTAGATTCCTTTAGTCAAGACTGATCAGATCGCCTAATGATCACATTAATAAATTGATCCCATATCAGCAAAAAAGAGTATATTACGTTATATAGACAATAAATAGATATATAATTTCAATTTTTATCATAAATAATAATTAACGCTGTTATTTTAATAGAATAACTTATTCAATTTAATCTTACTTATCAGGGTAATTCCCGTTCTGATGTTTTTTAATAAAGTACTTAATTTACTTGATACTTGATGTATGATACTTGATACTTACAAAAACGCACTAGGTATCTGTTTTCTAAAATTAATTTTCAATCATTTTGTCTAATGTATGTAAAACTAAAAAAAATATTTTATTAACTTAAGTTACTGTGTATCTGAGCTTTACAAGGCTTATTTTTCATATTATAACTATAGGGCGTTCCATAAACCACCCGTAACCCTTTTCTGTATTTTTGAAACCCTCCCCCATGTAACACCATGTAAAGTGCCTAATTATATTCTTTAAGCACACATATGAGAGCATATACTCCCCCAACCCTGTAGAGTGAGTAACGTGGTTAATGGATGCCCCCTAAAAAGTTGATGTCTTTGGGTAAAAACAATGTTTTACTTAGTGAGATAAATAGTAACAATAATTGTTTTTCAATTTCACGAATAATTAGTTTTCAATTGTATTCAATATCAATATTCACGGCAATGGTTTATTTAAAGTATGAAATAAATTAAAAATTTAAATACCTCTAAATATAAAAAAAAAAACTTACAAAACAAAATATTAAAGCTTTTGTTGGCCCTTTAACTGTAGTAAAAGTAGGTATAGTTATTATATTTTGATTCAAATCTTGAGTATTGCTAAAGTTGTGTTTTCATTATTTTCATTGAGTACAATTCCTAAAACTTATTCACTTTGGCGCCCTCTTCCACTGTGGGTTTAGTATTTGCAGTTCAAGATTAGTAAAGGTAATGTATCTATATGTCTTATACCCTAAATAATTTACTCATAATATACATTTATAATACAAAGTAGTTAAAGATTATTAATAATTATCCATTATTTATACTTATATAATAAATGCATGTCTCAGTAGAAAGATATATGGTTACATGTAAATCATCAATAATCTTTTATTAATATAAAATGTGTAAGAAGCGCCTAATGGGTGAAGTATCCAAATTTATTTGTAAAATATCCAATTTGGAGTGTAAAACCTGTACTGAAAGTTAATATATTTGGTTTAATTCAATGGAAAAAATGTTCAGTTCTTTGACTTGATAAATCCCTATACGTGTATGTACTTACTATAGTCACATAGTGGCATTTTGTACCATGATTATGCCCCTTCATTAAAAGGTGTCCATTCCGCTATAAAGCCCAGTAAGAGCAAATATTGTTGACGGTTATGTATATTTTACGATTTTTTCAGAACAAATTTCATTAACACCGAAGATTGATTTTGAAATTGTTATTTTGTTAGTTACTTAATCAAAATGTTATTATAATATACTTATGTATACATATGTATTAAGGATCGCGTACAATTCACCGAAAAAACAATTTAGCGCAATAAAATAGAAAGTAAAACAATTTGTAATTATCGCTGAACAAACACTCAAACACTTCTTAAAACTTTTTAGGTATAAAAATGTGCCTATTCAAATATTAAAATCTTTATTTGGACGAAAGAGAAGATTTAATTTTATTCTATTCTTCTGATATTTGTAAATGCAACGCGCATAATGCTGTTAGAGTATTAAAGTGTAAAAAAATAAAAATAAAAACGATTTTTTAGAAGACATTCCTAATAAGTATCCATATAATAATATAAATTTCAATTTCATTTAATTCTACTTTATTTGGTTATTCGATAAATGATTTTTCGGTGAATTGTTTTTTAGTGAATTGGTTCTTCGGTAAACGTGTTTTCGATTAATTGTTTTCGGTGAATTGTCGGGATATACCAGATATTGAATGTTTTATATTTCGTACTTTATAAGTACTTTAATTTTTGTTAAATGTAACATTTTATTTCCAAATTTGTTGAAGTAGTTGCAAAAAAGTTTATCGAAACATTTTTCATTTGAATTTTATGTTTTTTTAATTTTTTTATAGCTTTTATTTTAAAAGTTCTTCTTAAATATTATATTAAATAAACAATTTTGATGCAAATGCTAAGGGATATATTTTTCTTTTCATTGCATAATAGGTACATGTCTCAGAAAAATGTTTGAATTATTGTTTGTTACCAAGTAGAAAAATGATTGTGCAGCTCTTGAGAACATTTTATTCTTGGTTTTATTATAGTTTATGGTCTCTTTTTTAATTAAGTGTGAATATTTTAACTATGAATTCAATAATTACTCGCTTAGGAAAAAAGTTATTCATTAAAAAGCACACTTTATTTTTATGAATAATAACATGAACAAGTATATAAAGATTTTGATTGTTAAATACTCCTATCAGATTTACATATTTTGTCATTTTAAAATAATAAAAATCATTGATATCTTGGATTTAATGACAGATGGTAAATTTTAAGGCTTTTTTTAGTCTATTACTGGTTTACTTTATTTATATTTTAATAATGTAATTCTATGGTATTCTATCGTATTCTATAATCGATATGTTATATTTTGACGATAATATAACATTGAACTTTACCAATGCTCTGATATTTTAAATCCTAAGACATTCTTTGTTAAAAAGTTTTATTTTAAACGTGCAAGATACTTTTAAGTTAAAAATATTCTTAAGTTACAAACCTATTTTCGATTTTATTGTTGTTGAAATAAAGCGAGCTTATTGTTTTTAAGAACTGAAAACAGTAAATGTATGGAAATATCCGTGGAAGAATATCCGATTATATATTTTCTCATCTTTTTGTTAGAAGTGAATTTATTTTTCCTTGAAACATTTTTCTTGCTGTTTTGAAATATTATTTTCCAAAAGTACAGTTTGAGGAATTGTAATCTGAAGTTTCTTTATCTCAATTATGATTATGATAAAAGTTTTATCTTGTACTTACTTCCAAACATAAGAATACTTCTACTTTAGTTTTATAAAATCAAATAAATTACATTGTCTGAAGATTTGATCCACGCTATTTTTTAATTTGAAAAATTGTTCATTCTAGAAGATATTCAAGTTGAAAGAATTCATTACAGTTTCAAGTTCTATTAAAACGAAGATAAAATTAGTTTATTAGTTTGGAAAAACGATTTGCAGAGAAACACAATTTGTTGGAAAACGTAAAAGAACGAAGGGCGAAATTCGTCAAAACTTTTTACATTATTGATATATTGTAGATTAGCAAGTTGTACGTTATATAAGCTTTATTGATAACGATTTTTCCTTTCGCTCAAATACGGTTTACTTTTCTATAAATGCTAATGAAAGTTTTGAATCATTTTTTTGCGAGTAAAATTTAAAGTAAAATTTGTTTGAAGCTTAGCTAAATTTGTACGTTTGTGTAAAATTGTCGAAATTGAACGTTTTTAAATGTTAGATTGCTTTTTAGTCGTACCATTCATTGGAAATGTTTTCTATTAACTTCAAAAAGTTGAATGTAATATAAAGTTGTGAATAGAAAAGATTTCTAAATTTTCAATACATGTTAAAATACTTTTTCAGAATAAAACATGAAATTTATTTTTCTAACTATTAAATTTGAAAACCTTGATATTCAGTAAAGTATTCATGTTTCTATATAAGAGTAATCTCTATATTAAAGTAGATTTAAGTAAACTATATATAAAACGGATATTAATTTTTTTTTTTTAATATAAGAAACAAAATGTTGATATTTGCAATTGTTTTTAATTGTTATTAAAAGTTTATTTAAAAATGTGTAAAATAACAAAATATTTTTTTTTTGTATCTCTAATATGTGATAATGAATGTGTTTTGATAACGAGTATGCTGTTCTTTTTTAAATGTGTTGAAAGTATCAAAAATATTGCTTCTGGATTCTGTTATAGGTACCCTTTAATAAGCTTTTGTGTAGTTTAGAGCATTATATAATTATTATACTATGTTCTTCTTCATGAATAACTAAATGCATTTATATCCGCGTAGGTATATGTGATAGGCATTATTATTAAAGTAAACTACTTTGAAAATTATATTTTGAAAGGTAATCCAAATTCATGAATTACAGTCACGGGTCAACATGGCATTTCGTAAAAATGTAGCTTTTCAAAGAAATATTTTTTAATGATGTACCGTAGATTGTGGCGTAAAAAATGCAATTATTAGCCACATTTTATTTGGTTTGATTTTCATGTTTTGATTTAAACAAATTTTGGAAAGTGTGCAACCAAAACCGCAGTTTAGGCCCGGTATCGCGACGAGAAAGGTCAAATCCTTTCCCGTATTGTTAAATTATTTAAATAAATATAGTTTGTAAAGTTTCTTAAATTATTAAATTATTTATTAGTTATTAAATGTTTTTTACCGTTATTTATTATAGTTTATTTATTATTCTTTATGTAAGAAAACTTTAACTAGTCTTTGTTACTTTTCAATAGTTTATGTATTGTTACCCTTATTGTTAAAACGGGCTGTTAACTTCTATGTTGGACTCTATGTGTAAAAAATGATTTACGTTAAACACTATAATTTGTGTTAAATAAATAATTTAAAATAATCGTTCATAACTGCGCTACAAGATTTAAGTTAAATATAAAACATCAATACGAATCATACTTTTGTGCTACATGATTTGGATGTTTTATAAAAAAAATGTTTTCGAATAGTTACAACAATTATTATAACTGCGTACGTTAACAATTTGTGAGTACCTAGATAGGTACTGTTTGCTTTGTAGTTGGCATTTTATTGATGTAACTTTTAGTTATTATACATAAATACTTAGATATAGGTATTATATATTAGTATAATTTATTGTTATCAATTAGGTAATTGTTTGTATATTAATGTATAAAAAATGTATGACAACATTTTTGTTTACCAGATTTTTTTATGAAACATTTTCAAAGAGTAAAACATGCATTAGATTTATTTCTAGCCATTGCACCTTTTTTAAAACCTTTCTGCAGAAAATTGTTTACACAAAAGCAGAAAACCCAACTTAGCCCACAAAAAACGTTATAGATTAGCCGTGGAATGTGTTCAATATACATTGCTATAACGCTATCAACAGAAATCATTGTTTCGAAAATTAGTCACGCATTGGTTGAGCATGGGCTAGTTTCTAATTGCAGTCGGTTTTAAAGACATTAAAATAGAAGACACCCTATCAACTATGGTTGCATCTGCATATTGACGAGCATACATAGCCGCTGTTAGATCGTTTTCTCTGATCAGCTCTAAATTATTTCGAAGTATTTATTGTGTTAATATCAAATGGGATTTTTTTGATAATAATTAGATTTTGTTAAGATTAGTCTAAACAGCATCGTCTAGAAGATATTGTACAAAAAAGTCAAACAAATCATGTGTTATCAAACTTTTTTAAAAAAATTCTGAAAATTGTAAGATCCATATCTTATTGTTAGTCACCATTTTCCTACAATGTTTATTTACGATTCAAATTGTAGGAAAAATATTCTAATTTAAGTTAAACTATGTTATAATAATATTTTCTGTAAAATAAATCATTTAAGAGATATTGAACAATAATATAAAGACCAAATACATTTTTTTGATGATTCTGTGACTATTTTAGTCCATAACTTGGATTTAAAAGCTAAAGTCTTAGATTTTTTTCTACAGCAAGCTCTATATTCGACATATTTACTCGATAAGTTAAGTATATTGTTTGAACCAAAAATATTTTCTTTGCATTAAATTTTTGTGCTTTTAAAAATTCATGGGGATGTAAAATATAAATTAAGCTTTAAATCCAAATTAATATGGTATTTAATATTTTTGACTGAAGTAAACAAAAAAGGTATTAAGTATCTGAGTTTAAGATGCTTGATCTGATGTTTTAGTTTTTCATAGTCATTGCTTTTAATTAAATAGTCTATAGCAAATAGCACAATGTCTATTTCAAAATATTAACATTGGTTTTTAGTTTTTAAATGTCCAGTAAAAATAATTAAAATAAATAAAACAAACACACAATTAAAACAAGTAGATTAAAGAATTCTCAGAAGAAATAGATAATTATTTGATGTTTAAAGCCGCTTTAACATCTGAAGTCTTATCACGACTGTCTTAACACAAAAAATTAAAAACAACATTCTATACCTAACGCTTTATCTTGAGTAAAACTACGTTTCATGGGAACTCAAACCGAGGAAAACAAATACAAGGAGCGGAGATCTAAGAGATCAACCACTACACCGCTAAGTGGGCTTAGAGAATTATTTTAACTTTAAGAATTATTCTGAGCGTTAAAGGTACTGTTATTTACAGCGGTTAAGTTTTGATGTTGCTAACTCGTCAAATTGACCTCAGGGAGTTTTCGACATGAAGGTATAGAGGATAATGAGAAGGCTGACCAACTGGCCAGGAATGGTACATAACAGACCTCGTGTAACCAGTAGCTTTTTGTGTAGTAATAAAAACTAGAAATAAGAAACGTCATTCTTGTTTGGGGAGCTAAAACTAAGGCCTCGTACTGGAGAAATACTTCAGGAGAGAAACAAGCTAAAATTCCAAGGAGAAGACTCATGGAATATTATCTCTTGGCAAAAGAGGGGTAAGGTTTCTAATTATCTTAAGCCTTTACGTGGGTCATTGTACCTTAAATTACCATTTCATAAGATTGGCAAGGCCACACAAACATATGCCGTATCTGTTTGAAAGCGGCAGAAACGGCGAAACAGATACTATGCTCTTATGTGAGAGAGCTTTCAAAAGAAGACTGCAGCATCTTGGAAAAGACGGACATGCCGCCTGGCGAGATTACAATGGCATTCCCTAGGCAGTTACTGGCTTCCTTTAGAAGCCTGATGCTCCCCTAGATAGAACAGAGCGTAATAGGTATCACATCTATTGTCACAAGCTTGGTCGCGGTGATAAATGGAAAAGAAAATCTTTTCCCGTAATCCAAAAAAAGAAGATATTCTGAGGGAATTATAGTTGATTATTATTTAAACTTGAGCTTCAGTTAAATTATATATTACCATGCAAAATGTATTCATTCAATTCATTAAACTTGAATCGCAATTCAAGTTTATTAGATGTCTAAAATTTTCAACTTTACAAAAGTTCTAGATTTATTACTTTATATAACTAGTTGAGCAGTTAAAAAAATACAAGAAATTATATGAACGTTTAAGAGTTAAGAGTGTACTTATCAAAATTTGTAAAGAAGTGTTGTAGTCTTCAAAAATAAATATTTTATCTAAAAAAAAACGTGAACTGCTACATCTGACAAAACCAGTAAAAAATTGTTTAGCATACGTAAATGCTACTAGCGTATCTACATGAATAAAATTGTAAAGTATTTTTTTGAATTATTGAAATTAACTATTGATCCGTAGATTAAATTGTCGTTGGAAGCTTTAGCAAATGATTTATTGTTTTTTTTCATGGAATCAATGGCTTAGTACTATATAACCATTTGTGGAAATTGCTTCTATCAAGAAATACACGTGATATTTTCATACATTACGATTGATTTTTAAATAAAATTATCATATATAGTTGTTTTATAACTTTTATCTAATAAAAATGCCGATAATGATACCTATTATTTAGGGACTTAAAATTATTTTTGGAAAAGATATTCTTAAAAAATCATCAAATCAACTAATCACAAAGACGATTAGTAAATGTCTAACAAAAAATTTACATTGTTTAAAATAAACCCAAGTTTAAAAAATTAAAATGCTTTAAAATAAAATAAATCTTGACACGTTCAAATAAATCTAAACTATTCCGAGCAAGTATCGAATGAAAGTTTTACGTTTTGTATTATATGTATGTGTGTTTACTTTCATTCCAAGCTTTTCGTTTAATTTAATCCGTCACGCTTGATTTTGAATAGATTGATTGATTGATTGATTTTTTTTCTTACAAATCAATTCTTGTCGTGTCACTTTTGAAAATATTCATAAACGTAACATTTCTCTCCCAAAAAGAAAGATTTATCATTATTCAAATTGAAATAACAAATTTTCATTTTATACAAATCAGAAACAAGTGTTGGAAAAAATACCAAAAGTTTTACAAAAATTATAAAAATTACCAATACATTGTGCATGTAATATTTATGAAAATAATTATTTCAGTAATATTATAGATCCCTACAGGGAAAAGATTGAAGAATTTGTCCATTTATATTTTATACGCGTATAAGCTAAAAATTATCTTTTTATAATAATAGAATTCACTAGTTTCCATTAGATTTCCTAAGACCATCTCAACAGACTGAAAAATTTTTAAAAAAGTACTTTTTTGCCAATTACTTATCTTTTGTTTTTCAATATCTGAAGCAGCTAACAATATTTTTTTTTTGAACATGTTTAAACGAAAATTGTAGAATTTTACAAAAATTCAAACGACCGCGACGTGTAGGCTCTATAAAAGACGTGCCTATAAAATTATACCTCAAGAATTATGCGTTTTACTTTCGACGGCTATAGAAACTATTATTGTTTTGAATAATATGCGCCCACTTAGAACTAGCAGCTATATTTTAAATCAATTAAACTTTAGTGTGCCGAAAAAAAACTTGGACATTGTGGAATGACATCTGGCGGGGCAGACCCCAGAAACTTCAGCGGGTCAGGGCTTTGGTATTGGAAGTGCTCCTTTGAGAAACCTGTGTAGGAGGGACTCTGTTTCTATTTGCAGGCTGAGAATTGGGCATACCTCCTTGACTCACTCTCACCTGATAACTGGGGAACGGACAGGTTGTGGGAAATGTGGAGGCGCCCTGACAGTTTATCATGTTCTTGTGGAGTGCCAGTGTTATAGGGAACTAAGGGAGCGGTGTGATTTGCCGACAAACATCGAGGGATGCCTCACCTCTCTTGAAAGGATTCTTGCAACCCTAGATTTTTTGAAGAACGCTGGTCTATACCAAACATTGTGAAATAGTGCATTAGTGTTGCGATCGTGAGTGTCAATGAAAGTCGCGCATGACCAAAGCTGTTTAAGCGACTTTAAATAAATAAATTAAAAAAAAATAATATTTTACGATAGGTATACCTACTAAAAATAATTCACAATTTAAGCAAAAATTGTAAAATCAATTAATCATTTAAAATTTACAATGAAAGTAATTTCATGACTAAAATATTAATAAAAATCAAGTGAATTTTTTTTTTTAGGTAATTTGAGTTTAGAGATTGGGGATTTTGAGGAGCGGCGCAAAATATAATGTGACGCGTCCCTTCATAATATAATACTCCTATTATTATATTAGTAGGAGTGTTTAAATATTAAAATCTTTCCGAATAAAGGAACACTATTTTGGTTATTTAAGGTTGCATCAATTACTATGGTAATTAGGGACTGGCGAATCCAAAAGCCAATAAAAATCTTAGGTTTAGATTGCGATTCAACTCCTGAACCACTCCTGTATAGGACGACAATCTACTCACTATCTACTCACTTCTATGTTGTTTATAATAAACTTATGACAGCATGTTCTATCGCAAAATACAAACGTTTAGTTCAAATTTTATTTTTGAAATTACGAAATATATGGTCGAGTAAAAAAATTAAATGTGAAAAAATCTAAATTATTTTATAAAATACAATAAAGAATAAATACCGATAAATAGTGGGCATTTGCGTTGAATCCTCACTGGTGTTGTCCGTGTTATTGTTGTTATCATTGCTTGATAAACTGCACAACACTAATTGCGACATGTTTAAAGATTGGTTTAAATTATTGATATTAATAATATATCGTTCGAGTTGTTAAGAAGAATTAATTTAATTTTTTAAAGTATTTAAATCGTTTGATATTGGTATTGAATGAATTAGATTTATTATTAAAATAGTTTATGTTATTGCTTTTAGTGAGCAAAATTCCATAAGCATAGGCACTGGCAACTATTTTATGTAAGTACTGTATTAGAATATTTGTTTTATTAAGTTTTATAAACGAAGCCGAACCGTTTTAAGGCCAAATAAGCATTAATATTTGCATTATTACATTTTAGTTTGGTGCAAAATTGGTTTTTGTAATTCGATGTAATTGAAAAGTTCCAAGCGAAACTATTTTGTTAAATTAGTGAAAGTGTGCATTTAGGACAGATAAAGTTTATCACAATTTTCTATATTTTATGAAATTTTTTTATGTTTGTAAATATGACTTACAAAAAGTGCTCTTAACTTTTAATTGTTATTGATTGAAATTAGAATATGTTATATATTGACGTGAATTTAATTGCGAATTTTACAAATTGTGTAAATTGTATACGTGGAATTAGTAGTTTATCACTTGTAGTATCCTACACAAAAAAATAAGGTTTGATTAACTTCTAGAGAACAATTCTTTGTTTTTTTTTGTCTTTTTAATAAAAAGAGTGATAAGAACTTGTGACAGTAAATATAATTTTTAACAATATTTAGCATAAAATTCTTCTCTTTGATTGAAAGAAGAAACTAATTTTTATTGTTTCCAACATTATCTACGACAACCACAATAGAAAAGATGTTTGTAATCCCAAAGAAAACAATTATTATTTTTTTTATTGTAAAAGATTGAAAATACAGTAGGAACCTACGTCGTTGCACAGTATAAACTCGTTGAAGCAGTAATAGTGTAGAATACATTATTAATCAAATTAATAAATACCCATATATAGTTAACCTTAACCTTTAGTTAATGAGCAATTTTTAAAAATAACCACATTTTTAATTTTGGCAAAAACTAATATTATAGTTACACTCGTAAAATATATATATATATAGAGTTACTTTTCTACATTATTAATATTATTTTAAAGAAAACTTGCTATATTTAACTAGAAAATTAGATATATGTAAAATTGTGATATATTAATACTGGCTATAATACCCAGTGTTGTCTGGATTAGAATTTATCAAAAATAGATGGTAATACATTTATTCTCATCATAATGTAAATAATTTTTTTAAATCAGACTCAAAATTGGTATTGATGATTGTGAAACTAAAAAACAACTATCATTTCCTAATTTAAAAATAAACAACATAAATAGTTAGATGGTATCCTTTTTTAAAACTAAGATATAGGGATGTCTAATGAAAGTTAGCAAGTCAGCAAGTAGGTAACTGGTAAGTTATACCGTTGAATACCGACATAGGGAAGCTAATGTGGATAAATATGGGAACTATCTCTATAACTTTTCAGCTTTTATTTCAGTGGAAGAACTTAACGTTAACGTTCAGCAGACTCAATGCCATTTCGGAAAAAAATAAATATTTTTATTTAATTACAAAATCAATATAAAATCTGTATTTGTATTAGTGAGATTTTTCAATCATATTATATTTCTAAATTTTTAATATTAATATTCAATTTTTATTATTTTTGGTTGAATACTATATGCAGTTTATTATTAACTATTATGAAACAACACACGATAAACACCTGAACAACTAAAAAATATAAATGGGACCTAAAGGTTAAGTTCGTACAACAATTTTTGAATTTCCAAATATTTTCTTGTAAGTATACAAAGTTAAAATTTGAACTTAGGTTTATCAAACTCCAAACTAATGATATTTGGACATCCAAACCAAAAAATGCAAATAATTGCAAACCGAATTTATCATTAGTCAACAATTTCGTCTAAGCTCTTCGAATTTCTACATTTCTATATATTTATACGATTAATTTTTAGAATAACACAAGTAGGTTATATTCATTTGTGCTTTAATAAGCGATTATGTAAAAGTTAATTTTTTGGTAATGGAAACTGTCAACTTCTCTTTATTAAATGAAACTATCATAAATAAATGAACGAAATAAATAACTCAAGAAACTATTTTAAGATTTATTTTATATTTTTTGGATTCTTATTTTAAAATTTATGCATACAGTTTGGCAAATTAGCCTCATTTTGCATTTATATTGCAACACGTGGTCATTTGAATATTTCAGCTTGGAATGATGTTCTTGTTGTCAAATGCAATATGTCATCTATGCTATTTTAATTTTAAATATTTTATTCTAACTCTGGCTGCAATAAATTTGAAAAATGGGCAGAAAGGGATAGCTACAAGTTTTTGGTGAATTTATCAACAGAACATAAAGAAACTAAAAAATTGCTTTCGTGAAGCGTAATTATTGCTGTTAGAAAAATATTTTTGTAAATATTATATTTATAAATCATTAGGAACCTGGTATTTTTTACTGCTGAATCATACATGTAACATGCATGTATACCAGTAATTTCTAAAGTGGGGATTGCGACCCCTAAGATGGTTGACCTTATGAATTTAAATCCCTCTCATGCTCATCTGCTATAGGTTTGTATACACATTTCAAATCGTCGTTTTTTTAATGCGAATTGAAGACCCCAGACCAAAAAGTAGAAGCAATTGAAAAAACTATAGGTATTATATTTAACTATTTTCCATAAATGCATGTACTATTAACTAAGATATAATAACAACCAAAATATGTAAGAATTAAGTAATGCAGCAATGAATACAACAAATATAATATGAATATAAATGAATATAACAAATTTTTATGTTTGAAATAAAATTGCATTAGATGAAATAAAAAATTTAGTACAGTATAAAATTTAAAACGTTACGAGCTACGCGTTATCTATATTCTATATCTACTATTAGGAAATATGATATCTAATGATCAAACGTAAAAGCTCTTTAAAAATTATAATTAAAAAGATGCTAATACATCTAGGTTTGTATCTTTGGTAGATTAAATCAAACGATTCTGCTTAATAAATAAATAAAGTTTAATTTATTATGCGTTTAATTATGAGATCAAAAATATGTTGTTTATTGCACATCAAGAAGTCAAGGCGATACACCATGAATCCCCTTTAAACGCTTTCCATCCCTATAGAAGCTATGTGAAACCCACTTTAGGAAACACTGGTTTGGAGTTACATAAAATAATAAATAAGTAATCGACTATACAGAAAATTTAAGTAAGTATTCGACATCAATTAATTGAATAAAAATATTAACATTACTTAAAAACTTTAACTTTGCCTAACTAATGAAATTGTTGGAATGTTTTATACAGAAGCGATAATTTCATATAAGTAATAACGTTTAAGCATAGCATAGAAACTTTCTATATATTCTACGTATAAGTATACTTAAATTTTAAATTTTTGATTCAACGGCAATCAAACCGAGTAACACTAACGTATAGACTGTAGAGGGATGGTCTAGGACCCTAGGAGATCTAACTGCTAAGTCGTTAAGGGGGCTAATAACGCTCTTTGTTAAATATTGAAGTGAATGCCATCATTGTTAAAGTAAAATATATTTGTAAATAAAACATTCAATTGTATTGTAAGATTTAAATTTAAATTTTTGTTAAAAAAGCATTTTCATACATCGGTTAATAAATACTTATACGAAAGCTACCATCTATGGATACGTATTTAATAACTGAGAACCAATCAATTTTTTTACATCGATCGATGTAATCATACTTCAACTATGTAATTTATCAGAGCTAATGTAACGGTAAAATTACATATTTGATTATCAGAGGCCAGAGCTACAAGCATAATTTACTTTTTTTATATTTAGGTAGGTACTTGAAATTAATCCAACTATGAAGCGTTGGAGTTATTGTAAAATGGTAATTTAAATTTAAAGACAATTCAAACCTATGAACTTATTAACATTAAATAAAATATTTAAAAGTGAGTTCAAATTAAAAAAAAGTACATATAAAGTTTATTTTGCCAAAAATGTACGTAGGCAGTTTGTTAAACGAATGTTAAAATAAATACAAGGCATTTCTTGAAAATATTCTTTGAGGAATTTAAATACGAACAAATAATATCTGTACTTTTTCTTGGAATCAAAACAAGTCAGAGTTAATATATTAAGACATTAAACAAGAGAAAATATAAACCATTTTCATTTTATTATGACAACGAATCGATCTGTCTCGGCCTTCTCATGCCATACAAATGTTAGGAACATTAAGTTTTGTTTATAAAACATCAGATTAAACTTATGAAAATAAGATTTGCAACTCAAATATATTTCAGCCTTAAATTATTTAGTTTGAGTGATTAATTGAGTTAATAAAAAAATTGCTGTCTCTAATATAAACCAGTAAGGTTGTCATAGCTAAAGACAAGACAAGTTTACCTTACAAATGGTTTGGTGACCTGATTTTTATAAAACGGAAACTACTTTCCCAAATTGAACTTATTAATTTCTTTCATGTTTTCTCGGGAGAAATGAAATTCTTTTCAATTTGCCATTCTAGGTATTTTTTTTTTCGTTAATAACATTTATTAAAAATAATTCAATAAGTGATTCATTTACATATAACATCTATTAAGTTTATCGATTTCGGTAATAACCGGATGATAATTATGAATAAGACATGCAATCAGTTCAAGGATGAAAACTTTTCCAAAAAAATATATTTCTTAAAGCTAGACCGGGAGTTTTATATTTAGTAGTTCAATCGAAATAAAAAGGGAAAACCTTTATTTAATCGGTAACGAGGACCAATCGTTATGCTCTGTGTATATTGAACGGAAATGAAAATGCTCTAGTAACCTTGATAATTTGCCAAAAAGACCTTACGTCAGAATCTAAATAAAATAATTTTTATATATTTTTTTTCAATTGCAGAAAATATTTAAATTCTGAATATTTCGTAAGAGCAAAAATTAGGTTAATTGCCTCAAGAAGTTATTCAAATTGCAGAGGTTATTTAGAATGAGAATGAAGTTCCACTTTTGTAAACTAAGGGTAGTTCTATTTATAAACCATAAAAACTAAATTTAGTATATAAAAAGTAACTAAAAAAGCTAATAAATTAAAGAAAATAGAATTTGAAAACATTTATTACACTTGGTGTTAAATAATTTCGTAACCGGCTACACATTGAAAAATTTAACCAAATGATCAATTATCATTAACCGCTCACAACACACAAATAATACATCAAATCAGCACAGATTTTACGAATGCATTAAAATGAATTTTTAGAATTTTTTTTATTGGCACCACCTGAATCCAAGTCCTCATATTTTACGTAACTGACTAGGACAATTTTCAATTAGCCCACAGGAATAGTCAGGATAACGCGATGTTAACTTAACCCAAACACACTCACATACACACACATTCATACAGTCAGAAGAGCGGGCCTCATTCGGCGGCGGCGTCGAAAACGGCGAACGACTACGGCGGCGGCAGAAGTGGCGTCGACGAGCAGAGGTGGCTTTACTCGAAGCCTAGTTTATCGATGTAGTAATTCAAAAATCAATCTTCAAAAAGTCAGTCTAAATTTTTGAAGCACTTAAGTTCTTTCATTCAATTTCAAGAAAAAAGCTTTTAAAAGTTTCAAGAAAAAAAATGTGATTCGACAATAAAAACAATATCTTGTTTATAATATCATATAGGTATATGTAATGGGAAAACTTGAAAACTAAAAGAAAACAGATATATTTAAAAACAAGCTGAAAAAATGAATTAGTTTTATGAGCATTTTCAGTGCCAAGCTTAGAAAAAACGTGTTTAATGTTAAATAAATCTTATATGTAAAAAAATATTTCTTAGGATTTGTCTTCTGCATATGTGAACGAAGAAAAAAACCTAATTTTCCCATGCCAACCCTGAGAGAATAGCCGTAACGTCCTCGTGCTATCATCAACGTAGTGGTGTATACAGACTCTTAAAGCTTTATATGTATTTAGAATCAGAGACGTTGTGACGCCCCCCACTGCAGTGGTGGACAGGCGATTGCGTGCGCACCGTTCTATGTATATGTGACGTCAGAGGGACCGACTCACTGACGTCACATAGAAAATTCACGTGCGACTCGCGTCAATATCACAATTGAGTCACGCGCTCTGTCTCACTCTCCATGTAAGTGCCGCACTGCAGTGGTGGCAGAATCCCCTTGGAAAAATTCTGGCACATAAAAATATGATTAGTGCTCCTAGTGACCCGCTTGAAAAATCTCTTTGTCAGATATCGCCAATAAAAGAACCCCTCATTGACGAATATTTATGTTTAAAGGCAATTAAGGGTTGCTTTGATTACCTTTGTTAACCATCTAAAAACTTTTAACGGTAAGGCAAGTAGAAGCTCTCATAAATTATATCAAAGAAAATGTATATAAAAAGCAAACCTTAATTATGTAACTTACATTAATTTTTTTTTTTAAATTCAACGTCTTCTATAAATAATTATGCCAGCTATAAAAAAGAACCCCTCATCCTTTTAACAAGCACTTTATTTTATTGTTGTTAGAATTTTCAAAAATAGGTAAATGATAAATCTATTGAAAAAACCTTTTAGCTAGTAGAACTATCATATAATCACCGCTTAGATACTAAACTAAGATAACTAGTTTCAATGTTACATTTAAGTCATTCTTTATAGCTCAAAATATGCAGACATTATAAGATTCATGTTTATATTTTGTACGTTAATTTGGGCATACAATAAATTCGTTCCAGTAACAGACAAGCCGTAAATAAACGGCAAAATAGCGTTCCAGATAATCTGTGACTGTTTCTGGACGGGTTAATTTTTGTACCAGTCAAACTTGTGTTATAATATGTTTGTTCCATACGTTGATGCCAAAAACTGCCACGATAAACAAAGAGCAAGACACATTGACCAAGAGACAAGAGTGAGTGAAGAAATGTTCAGCTTGCAGCCGCTTGGCCGCATTAGGCCGAGAGTCGAGCTATGCACGTATGTTTTCGTGGCAATCACGTATTTCAACACTGATTTAGAGGTGTTTAAACACCTGGAAACCGGTTTAAAACACTAGAGAGAAGTTTGCTTTATGTTCTTCACTCACTCTTGTCTCTTGGTCATTGTTGTCTTGCTCTTTGTCTGTTGTCGTATCTATGTACGCCTTGGCTAGACGTTAGGAACAAACCTTATATTATACGAATCTGAATCAGTAATACCATATTGTACTTGGTCTCGAGCAAGTATCGTTTAACAATGTCCAAAACTAAGCTAAGGATATACATGCGCACAAGTAAGTACATGCAGTGTTTTTATTTTCGCGTTAACGTACAATAATGTTAACTCTAACGAATCTTATATACTTAAATTATATGCAATTGCAATGTGTCTGGTTGTAATTTACAGACATTTTTACATTTATGAAAATAATTTAAATTAATCAAACAAATCACAAATGTAAAGTAAAACAACTTTAACAGGGACGAGCACTTTTCCTTAAAAAGAGGCAAATACAAACTTAAAAAAAATGTACAACACAATGTACATTTACAAAAAAGCTAGTTTAAACATGAGCAGGAATAAAACACTTATTGAAAGAGAGATCCTTAGAATAAAAACGGTGGAAGATATATGCATGGAAAAATTTAATTAATTAAAATTGTTTCTTTTAATGATTGGTATATGCTGATTCAAATACATACAGACAATAAAGCAACTTTATATTTTATACGTACAACTGCAGCATTTAAACTTTTATGGGTATAGTTGCTTGCGAAAATAATATTGTACAAAAATATTGGTGCTTCAAAATATCCTTGGACACCTCTTTTGTATAATTATCATTACGTTAAATACTTTTCGTTGAAAATGTTTTTTCTGTGTTTTAAGTCGCTTTAACATCTCAGATCACGACTGTTTAGACACAGAAAATTTCTGTTAGCCATTTTTATCTTAGGTCATAATTCGGATTCAGCGGATGTCAACTGATCTAACCGCTGCGCTCGCCAATAAGTGAATTAAAAATTTATTGTACTAATACAACAGTCAAAATATTTTTCTTTTTTAAGTTAATATATATAAAATAAATAGAAATGAGAAGTAATATTTATTCGTACCCCTGCGAAATTATCGTGTGACGTGTACCTACCCTTGGGCGTACTTATGTAGGGGAAAGTTGGGTATTTGAGAACAGCGGCTAATTAAAAACAGTTAAATTTTAATTATTTCTGTATTTAAAAATTTTTTTATTAGTGTTTGAATTGACAAGTGTGTGCTTTATCGTTCCTGACAGAAAAAAATATTTAAATTGGCGTTCGCATACTGTCACGGTAAGTAAATAATTAAAATTTGATCTTTTGTTACAATTTTTGCCGTATGTAAAAATCTTTGAAAAAATTATTTCTTGACCTTTAGTGCGTATTTTTTTGTTATTATCTTTCATTTACAATTCATTTATTAGTTTTATGTGGCTATTTAAGTTAAATGAAGAAAATATTTTAAGTATCGAGCATTTTAATATGAATTGCCTAAATCGGGTAATTTGGAACGATTTTCGCGGGGTAAATGTGGACGTTTCTTATTAATATGTAAGAAATTAATTATTTTACAAATTTTTCGAAGAATTTTCTTATTTTAAACTCTGATGCAACGTTTCGTTTTGTTGACTTGTTGTTGTTGTTGTTGTTGTTGCTGTTTTGTTTGATCAATTTGTTTGGATCAATTTTATTTTGTGCTGTTGTTTCCAATAATTATGATTGTTCTACGGAAAAAAAAATTCTCTCTTTAGATGCCCAGAAATTACACAAGAAAAACAACACCGCGGTACACAATTGAAAATCTCCAACGCGCGAGACATGATGTGAGATGTCGACGACTTTCTTTAAGCAAAGCAGCAACCAAATACGGAGTACCAAAATCATTATTTCGACAAGTGCATCTAGAAGAATTTAAGAAACCGAAAAAAGGACGACACCCTGTCTTCAATCATAGTCACGAAAATCAATTGGAAAAATACATCCTCGATTGTTGCGAGTCTTTTTACGGCATCACACCTAGATCACTACGAAAGATTGCCTTTACATTTGCTGAAGCCAACAAATTGAGCCATAAATTTAACCAAGAATCTCAGATGGCTGGTAAAGACTGGTACTATTCATTCATGTCTCGACATCCCTCCATCAGTCTACGAACTCCAGAAGCAACGTCACTTAACCGAATTCAAGCGTTCAATGCCACCGAAATTAAATTGTTTTTCGATCAACTAGAAGCCCTCCAACGCAAATACAATTTTCCTAGTCACCGTATATTCAACATTGATGAAACCGGTATCAACACTGTTCAACATAATTCGAAAATATTGGCGCCGAAAGGTTTGAAGCAAGTTGGAAAAGCGACAAGTGCTGAGCGCGGTATCACCACTACCGTTGTTTGTGCGATAAGTGCAAACGGTATATATGTACCTCCAATGTTTATCTTCAAACGAAGGCGTATGTGTGACCTGTTGCTGAATGGCGTTAATAACGATATGATTGGCACGGTTTCTGATTCTGGTTGGATAAATGAGTCCATATTCGTTGAATACCTACAGCACTTCATTAATTTTGTTAAACCTACCGAGGACGAGCCAGTCTTGATAATACTAGATAATCATGAAAGTCACATTAGCTTGGGGGCATACACGCTTTTTCGAGAACACAACCTTCATGTTCTTTCCTTACCGCCTCATGTATCACATAAAATGCAACCGCTGGACTTAACTTTTTTCAGTGCACTGAAATGTGCATACAATCGACAGTATGAGCTCTACATGGTTAACACTCCTGGCAAACGGATCACCCAATACAAAGTGGCCGAGCTGTTTACTAATGCGTACAACAAGACAGCCAACATAAGCAAAGCGATCAATGGTTTTAGAGTGGCCTGAATTCATCCCATCGATACGGACAAGTTTAACGAATGCTTCGCAAATATGCCTTTTATTGATAAATTTAACACTGCTGACAGTCATGACAGTCCACATACTACTTCCGTTCGTGATACTACTACTACTACTACAGCTGAGAAAACAATTCCTGTGGACGATCAACCGACAACATCACACAACCATAATCATGAACATCAAACCGATTTAACCATACACACTTTTCTTGCTCCGTTAACTCCTGTGCTCCTCTCTGACATAGCCAACGTGCCGATCATTCCTAAAATAGAAACTTCACAACGAAGAAAAAGAAAACATTCTCAAATTTTATCCAGCACTCCCATAAGACATCAATTAGAGGAAAAACAAAAACGGCAAACTGCAAAGAAAAATAAAAATAAAAATTATCAACAACGAAGAAGTACAACGAACCCACCATCAGTCAACAATACAGCGGTCGTTAGAAATTTAAAAACGGTGTTCGAGGAAAGTGACGGCGTGGACTATTATTGCATATTCTGCACGGAAAATTATGAATCGCCCCCTAAAGAAAACTGGATTATGTGTACCAAATGTAAGAAATGGGCCCATGATGCATGTACGAACGGTCAATACATGTGTAATAATTACGTCTGTGATTTGTGTGAAACATAGTTAATCATTAAATTTTATATTATATATATTATCATTACCCAATGCAGTTTCTATTTCCCCCGTGGATTGAGTTTAATTACCCCACACACTACCGGGGAAATAGGAATGGCAATAGTTTTTATATTCTATGTTTTTGTTGTTCTAATGTTAATTTAAAAAAGTTTTGTGATCAAATTATTAAAGTAGATAAGTTAAAGTTTATGTTATAGCAAAAGTTTACTAAAATTGTTATTTTATATTATTAATTAGGATAATTTAAAGTTTATTGTTCTCAAATACCCCACTTTCCCCTATATCACACTTTGGGAAAAACTGATTTTAATGATAAAATATACGTATAACATTTTTGAATGCCCACTTGAAATAAAGATACACTTTAGCTGAAATCTCTCATTTCGGTTTTTAACATCCCAGTAATAGTGGTAAGTGTTACAACAATCTAAAGAACATTAACTTAATACAATTATTATATTATAACATATAAGAACTAACCAAGTTAAATTAAAATCTTTAAATAATTAATTAAATGATTCACGATAACAATTGAAACATGAAAAAGTTGATATTATTTTCAATTTTATCGGTTACAATTAGAAAGTTGTCCAGAACATTTCCAAAATTCTCAAGAACGTTAACAAGAATGATATTGATTAGAAATTACAACGTCATTCTGAATTTTGCTATATTTTTAATGTTTTGTTTGATGTCAAAGATATTTATTTGATTAAATACTTATCATCAATATTATATTTCACAAAATAAAGTAAATATGTTTGATGGAGAATCAATCACGTTTCAAATTGTAGCAAAATTTAGACAACAGTAAAATTTCTTACTATTATCACTTTTTGTAGTTTTTGCTGTGTTATGAAAAAGAAGGCTATTAACATTGATTTAGAAAGAATCAAAGCTCCAAACAGTTTGGATATTTCTCAGCTATAAAATATGAGTTGTGAAATACAAAATAGAAATGACTTAAAATGTTAACAAAATATTGAGTGCGACGACAAAATATTTGTGAAACAATACAATTATAATTTTAAACACATGTTTAAGAAAGTCAGACCCCAATAAATTTTTACAGATTAAACCCTTATAAATAATTGTTTTTCAAAAAAAATAAAAACAAGTGAAATTTATCTCATTTTAATTCAATCAACATATTTTTTTTGATGTACAATACTGGTCAATAATAAAATAATATCTCATGCAACCGCTAGAAATCGGGGAAAGAACTACCGAGAGACTATTCTAAATGCTCCCAAAATTAAAAAAAAAAGTGGTTGCGTGTACTTATGTACGCGCTTGAAAAGTTATACTTCTTTGGCATCATTAATATTAGTTTTTATTAATTGCATTCAAATAATCAATTTAAAAACATTGTAAATTAATATTTAATAATAATAATAATATTTTAATTTATATCAATAAATAATATCCAAAGGAAGCTGCCAGACGTTTATAAAATTTGTCAGGATCATTTTTCTGGTTAACAATTCATGCATGCCATGAAAACGAAACTTCATAGAAATTGCTAAATAAAGTAAGTAGCTACTTTTCAAAGTAAATGTCTTAATCTTATTCTTATCTTGTTTTACTAAATTATTATTCTTAGATGGTTGAATCATTTCAGAATCCGAGATTTCGTGATAACTAAGAATTTGCATGAAATGCAGACGTTATTTTCATCACAGCTATTGCAAAATTCGAGAAAAGTAATAACTTATTTTCTAATAATATGTGTCATTTGTGATTATAAATATTTTTAATTTAAATATAAAAATAAATAAATAATTAAATAAATAAAACAAAACTTCAAATTACGCGCGACAAGAAATCGAGTGTTTTTGCGGGCAACTTCGTTTTGTTAATTTTTATCTCAAGATGGACGCCCATCTAAAAATTTCACTCTCATCATTTTTTTATAATGCGCATAAAGAAGTATAACTTCAAAAATAAATGGAAGTACAACCCTAAATATAATTTTTTTTGTATTTATCTGTTTTTTTTTTGGTTATTAAAGATCAAGATATTTCTAAACCATTTTTAAATCTCCATATTTTTTAGCAAATATTACATATTGAAGTATCTTTTAAAATGGACAAGTGATTACAGTTAAGTAAATGTTCACTTTAAATATCTGTGCTATTAGGAAATTAAACTTGCACCAGTTTAAAAAAATAAATGTAAAGGAAACTCGCGTGAGTCTGCTACAAACCCCGGACAATTTATTGTGAGCTATTTTTATATAGATAAAAGTTAAACCTATATCTCTTAGTTACTTATACAAATATTTATTTTTTCTAAGGATAAAAAACAGAATAAATTACTATATAACAAAATATAATATATTATAGATATAATAATATAATGTATATAATATATTACAAATATAACAAAGCATATATATTTAATGTGCTGGATTTGCTTTGTACTTATTCAAAGGCATTTAGAAAAGAGAAAAGATTTTTTCAAGTTAAAAGCAATATAATTGCTGAAAATGTTTTCAAATTGCTTGGAAATATTGCATTGTTAAAACTGCGATTAATTAAAACGGAACCTGGAAAGATTAAAAAATGTTCATAATTACCTTTTTTTTTCTTTTTCTGGTGAAGAGGAAAAATTATTACTCGACGTTCTATAAAAGAGGAGAAATAAACTACAGTTCAAATTTATATTTTCATTGTATATGATTGTATTTTCACAGTAAATCATTTAAATAGTATAAAAAAAGTAACATTTAATCAAAAAACTAATTCTTAATAAAGGTCAAAAAGTGTTAAATAGCTGTGTTACATACTTCTTTTTTAAAATACTATTTAAAGATTTCAGTAAGGTTTTTGTATTTTTGGGAATTAAGGATTATCAGAAAAGAAAAAAGAATTGAGGACTTTGAAGCAGTTACGACCATTTTGAATTTCCTTTTTTGAAATTTCTATAATGAACTTTTTGATTTACAGAAAGAAAAAACTTAAACTATGCTTAAAATAAACTTTGCTTATATATGAATATAGGTTTACAACATTTAAAAAAATATATAAATTTCAATATAACTAAGGTAGTTAAAATATAAAAATAACAACGTCAACTAATATCAATTAAGTAAAGGTACGAGAAAGAAAAATCACGTAGGTGAATAAAATTGAAGAATTGCTGTGTCAGTACCTATGTAGGCATTAATACATATGTGCAAACTCCTTCTACCGTAAATATCAGTGAAAGTTTACTCGAATTTTAACGCTATTTTTTGCACTTGTACCCTATGCGAGAATTCTCTTACAGCACAAACACTGTGATGAAATATTCATGCAAGGTCGATTTTCTTTACTCCTGATGTTAAAGCTTCTTTGTATGTACGATTCGTTTGCCTTAGTAACCTAAATTAAGATCGTTCAGCGAAAAAATATTCAATTATATTATTCTCTCCTTCTTCTTCTTACTAAATGATTTAATTAAATATCTTCTTTTTCATTCAAAATAAGTTTGGGTTGAATAACATCCAATTAATTGAAAAATGAACATTACCTTTTTGTTTTCTACTTCTTACATATCTATGATATTGGTCGTCTAGAATGTACCTACAATTTAATTTAAATAAAAGTATAAAACACAACTTATCAAAATTGATTTCAACTAGAAATGTTCTTTGAAAAATCTAGAAAGTTAAATTAAATTCTGCTTGTAAAGCTCTAATTAAACAAAACATGCTTTTATATTTGAATTAATATCACTTTTCTAATGAAGAGTTTAAAAAGTATTGCGAAAATATAAATTAGAATAGAATAATTAGAAAATTTAATAAAATATATCTGTACTTCCAAATATACATAATATATGAAAAGTTAAAACTCGAGCAGTTCAATTAATTAACGACGACGAGCATTTTTGAAATCGCTTCACAAAACATTATGTATTTAATTTTACAAAATTTCAAGTTAAGAAAGCATTATATTTTATTAATATGTGTGAAATAAATACTATGTTAAAAGTAATGTACTAGAAATAAATTGAACAGAATATAAACAAAATAAGATACAGTGAAATGATTTGAAACTGTTCAACACATATTTGAATGCTTATAACTTTTCAATGCAGTTTCATCTTTTGTAGTAATATATGCATTTACTATATGAAACAAGTTTTAAATGAGAGTAGGTAATTGGTGTGGATAAATTTCATTTAATTAATAGAGAACAGACTGCATAATTCAATTAACACTTTTTACTGAATAGGGTGTTTTCAAAGGAACGGAAATAGTATATGATAACAAATAAAATAGCTGAAAATACTGAAACGAATATTCTTTAAAAGAAATAGGTACAGTAAATAAAAATATAAGCTTTAAGTTTTAACCTATAAAATGATCATTCTAAATTTGGTGTATTTTTGGTGCTCATAAGGAGGTGGACAGTTAATACACAACACGACATTTTATCATCAAATTGGGACTAGTTGTTTTTACGTTCTTCTTTTTTATAGTCTTAAAGTCAGTGTACCGCTAAAAATTTCGTCAAAGTCTAAATTTTGCTCAGTTACTCTTATACCTATTACACCTATTAGCCAGAATCGCTTAGGTACGAGAGGTAAATTATACCAATTGAAAAGTATGTTGATAAAGCTGTCGTTTAGATATTTAAAAATATACTCATGTTGTTATTCAAAAATAAAAATGGTAGTCGATTGCGACGGTTATGAAATAACGGTAGATTTGTTAGAATTTTCCAAGAAATACAATTATAGATGTATTTCGTTAAGTTAAAACAATATAGTATTTATTTATTTTTTTTATGTTTTAAGTCACTTTAACTGATAAGGTCATATCACGACTGTCTAAACACAGAAAATTTCTGTTGGTCAATTTTAATCTTAAGTCTAGGATTTAACGGGGATCGAACCCGTACCACTTGACGCATGAAATGGAGAGAACTACTGCTCTAACCACTGCACCAATAGGTGGCTCTAGTACTTATTTATTATTAACAATAGTATCAGAAGTTTATATAATATTTATCTAGGCAGATATTTCTCCGATTAAATAGGCTTTACGAGTACCTACTCTCCAAATTGGACATTTTACAAGTCAAATTGGTCACTATCAATATCGGTTATAAGAAATCTATAAAACATACACAATTATTACTGAAAAGATAATTTGTTAAAATTAAGGGCTTATACAGAAACCTACTTTTTCTAAAGCCGGGTTCCGGATTTTACAGTCCCATAAAACCGGCTTATACCGCATTTGAGTATGAAAACATCTGTCTATTATGTAACGCGGATTTTTTTTTACTTAAAACTGCACGTTGTTCGAGACCATGGGTAATATAAAATTATGGTACCTTTCTTACGATGCGCATGATTTGTACCGTACAATGTACGGTTTAATTTTTACCGGATGGAAACGTATTGAGTCCTGTTTTAAATTTTTATCTTTAAAAATCACAAATATAAAAAAAATGACTGTCTTAAAAGAAATTAAAAGACTAAGTGTATTTTATATTTGTTTTTCATCTTATAAAAGTTTGCCAGTTTACAATAGTAAAATTTCGAGACTTTGCAAACGTTATAGTGTGAAGGTAGTGTTAT
Organism: Sisyra nigra; assembly: GCA_958496155.1. Classification (NCBI taxonomy): domain Eukaryota; kingdom Metazoa; phylum Arthropoda; class Insecta; order Neuroptera; family Sisyridae; genus Sisyra; species Sisyra nigra. Next base: position 27,650,871 of record OY292313.1, read on the forward strand.
TTAAAACTAGCCATGTCCACTAAAAGTAATACACTTAATGTTTAACTATTTATAAACTAATATGTAAGGAGCCGATAAGTTTAAGTTTCTTTTTATATTTATATTTTCATATATCATTATATTTTTATTTTAGTTATTTTTTTATATATTTTTATATATTTTTATATTATAATTGCACTCAAGTGCAATTTGTGTTGTAACATATAAGCTACAGAAATGTATCATTTGATTTATCAATTTAAATTTCTACACTCTTTGTATACCTGGTAGTACCTTGGGTCATTCAAACGTTAGCTCCATTTAAGAAAAAAAAAAGACATTAAGTTAAGGCAATGTTACATTTGTTTACCTATATTCAAATAGGTACCTTTAATGGTTGAACTTTTGTTCAACTTTAAAAATTAAAAATGTTCAACTTTTTTCAAAATTAAAGATTCAAATCTTCAATTCAAAATTTTACCAAAAAAAGGACTAATAAATACATCGTACTTATAATATAATATCTTCCGACTAAACTAATAGAAGATAAAACCTCAATATTTGACAATATGACTTTTAAAGAGCCTAAAATTAATATTACTAACTGAGAATAACATGTTCATTGTTCACAGTAAAAGCCTTAATATGCTACGATGCTAAAATACGTAGACGCGAATATATAATTTTAGGTCATAATATCTTTCAATATTTTTTGACTAGACTTATATAATAAAAAACCATATAAATTGAGGGTTGCCTTCCACCTAATTAACCTATGTATTACATTTCTTCGATAGTTATCGTTAAAATGGCCTATTATTTGTCGGTTGTCGGACATAACTTGTATGGAAGCCTTATTTTTATACTTAAATACCATAGAAATATAGCTTCTATCTACACCGAATAGAAGCATTTATCTTAAAAATATATTAATAACTTAAACATTCTTAGACATTTTTTTAATTTATAAATAGGTAATAAAACCATTCAAAATAATATTTTTTGCCCTTAAACTAGATACGTTTGAAAAAAAACTGAAATGCCTTTAAACGAAAATATTCTAGAAGTTGATTTTTTTATATTTTTCATGTTTCAGAATCCAGGACGGTTATTTAGGAAGAAAAGTTCAGAATTTCTTGATGCAGTTGAACGATCAAGAAGCTTTGTCGCTAACTACAATTGTATTGGATCGCGTTGAATTCTTGTAAAATAATTTTACTTGATGTTTCTGTTCGATCCGTTTGCAAGCAATCACATTCGAATTAACAACTCGTTACTCGCAAGAGCTAGCAAAAGAGAATTTCATCCAATTTCAACAAATACAAACTGTTCTTTTAATGTTCATAATGGTTCGTCCATATGTTTTATTATAGAAAAACAACGTTGGTTAAGAGATAAATACTTATTTCAAACTTAAAAAGACCTTAAAGTAAAAGTTCAATCGAGTTTCTTGTGTTATTTTGATGATATTGTTTTTTTTTTTTTTTTTTTTTTTTGATTAATTCTTTTGGTCGAGAAAACGACTTTTGCTTTTACTATTAGTGTCAATAAATCTAATAATAATTCCGATATATTTGTCGTTTTTATTGCTTTATAATACTATAATGATGTGAAAATAAACATTTTGTGTGGCGTCCAAAAGCCTTGGCTTTATAGAGAGAAAGATTATTTTTTGTTCGACTCTTATTTATCATTGTACCATTTAGGAAGTATGTAGTTATATAGGATAAAAATTTTAGTTTTTTTTTAATACTTAGGAAAAGAATTTTTACGATACCTACCAATTAGATAATCAGTGTATGTATTTGATAAAAAAAATTAAATTTTATATTTAGTTATTTTTTCTCTTTTGATATTTTGGCACGCTTACAGAAATAAAAGAATATCTAAAACTGTTAGAACATTATATCATTTTTTTTCTTACTTAAGAGTCAAAACACGATTGATTTGGTGCTTTAAGATTTTTTTTTGATTGTAAGATACTTTTGCGACTTAATAACAACGAAACACTATTTGGAAAATTGCCTTTGAGAATTGGTAGGATTTTCTTCGGATAAAGTTTAGCTGAAGTAACATAGTAATTCACATGTCTTTTTAATCATTAATCTTTTCTTTATTATAGGTAGAAAATTAAGCTTTCCATTAATTTTATTGGCTTTATTTATAACCTCCAATTTCCTTTTCCTTTTTACATTTGTGTTTTTCTTGTAATTATAGTAAGAATGTTTTCAGAATAGTTTCAGCATATCTTGAAAAGGTGCTTACATTCTTAATAGATAAAAAATGTCTTTAAATATATCTAAGAATTTTTTTTTAGAAACAAAAAAAAACCCGGCTTATACACAAAAGCTTAAAATCAATCGTTTTGCCTCATACAAAAACAAGTAAAAAACATAGATAGAAAACTTTACTGCATCATAAACCGCACAACTTTATTGAAATATTTTTGAAATTGCCATGAAAAGTATTAGAAATATGTAAATAAAAAACGGTTATGAAAATGGTATTGTGCAAATAAAAGCCACGTGTTTATATCTATCACCCAAACCATTATCCTCAATTCCATCAATTCCAATCTCTACCAACTTGTAACCCGTTTACACTACAAAGCAACCCTTTTATGTTTATTCTTTTTGGTTTCACTCGATAAAAATATAAAAATAAAGCCGAATTTTTTATTCAATGTAACAGAATTTTCTCTGAAAACAATAGTTTCTATTCTAATAAAAATATAAATCCAACTGTAGGTATAAGTATCTTGTTGCAACAGCAAAGTTATAAAAAATAATTTTTAATAAAAAATGCATTATTTAAAAAGGATACTATCAAATAAAAATTTTTTAATAAACTTTAATATCAAAATTAAATTTTCTCACTCAATATGACTTTCAGAAGTGAAATGAATTCAGTTGGAAAACTTTAAGTTTCAAATGTATTGTTGTCAAATCACACCCCTAATATTTGTTGAAACAAGTATCGTATAGAGGTAGTTTGTATACAAAGGTACAATATAGCTTTATATGTGCTCTAGAAACAAAGTTAACAGAAGGTACCTACGTCTGGAAAAAGGGAATATCTCGAGGGTATTATGTGATGAGTTAGTTTTAATCGAAAAATTGAAATTGTTTGTGTATAGATATAGTTATGAAATTGTTAAATTGTGTAAATTCTGGAAATATCTTTTTAGTTTCACATAAAAAACAAGCGTAAACAAAACTTTGAATTAAAAAGTACACATCTAAGTTTTATACTAAAATAACTACTGGTGTTATTCTAAGAAAATTTATCAAGTCTAGTTTGAAATAAAACTAATGCAGTTATAGTAATTAACCATGTTAATTACACTTAAATGATAAATTAAAGGCAGAAACGTATATTTAACTTGTGACTAAAACATGTTTTTATTGAAAAATTTTAATTAAACTAAAGCAAATAAAACACTTAATTCGCGAAATGAGTTATAAAAGGGACAAAAAACTACGGAAATACGTTTTCCACTCACCTAAACGTGCTTGGTTTGTATTAGCGTTTTGTATTATGGATGGTTTAGCGTATAGTTTTAGTAAATATTTGAAAAAAGTGCAAAAAGTTTCACAAGTGTTATAAGTATGCAAAATATTTGTAGAGTGAGAAAAATGCGAGAATTGTCAAGAAAGAAAAAAATTTGAACGGAACGTGAGATTAGAATTTTAGCGGTCGTTTTTTCGAACTGCCGAAAACATTTGTTTCAGTTACGTCGAACACATTTTGCTTTACATAACGAATTGAAACAGACAATGACAACGGAACTAAAACAACTGGCAATTTCACATATGCGAGGAGAATGAAATTTTGCTGCATTCCATAGGGAATCTGGGTCACGGTCCTACTCAGTAGAGAGACAAAATAACGCCAATGTTTGCGTCTGCCAACGAAAATTGTCGCATTAACTGTCAACCAAATTTACATACTAAATTAATTGCATTAATACTATTTATAAAATTTGTTAAGACAATTTTCGACGATCGTGTTCAGTTATATTTAAACGAGAAGCATATTTTAGCGCGGCTACAACACCTACTCGTGTATATTTCACAGAATTTTAATCTTGTATTTCCACTTCTTCTTTATATACTTTTTAAAGATTTTTAAAAAGAAAAAAGAACCAAAAGGAAAATTACACACTTCTATGAATTTAAAATAAAAATAATGAGAATTTCTTCAGTTTTGTTTCATATTTTAAATGAAAAGCGACAAAAGTAGGCTAGTGCATTATTCATAAGAGTAATGCATAAATAGGCTCACTAAGTACTGAGTCGGAAAAATAATCTTTTGAAAAATTATGTACGATATATGCTTTTGTACTTGCGTTTGTGTTTAGATATAGCTAGGGATTTCTAAAAAAATTTCCACGTTTTTCACAACTATGTATGGCTATACATTTTATGTAGGGCTTTTTCTGTACATTGGTACTTATTTTAAGTTGTGGTAAATATATAAGTATTTATTATCAAGAAACTTAATATAACGTGAGTTATATTAAATAAAAATCAAATTTAACTTTTATGCAAATATAAAAAACCAAAAATATTTTTTTCCTATTAATTTGTTTCAGAATACTTTGTATATAAAGACTTCATTTTCATAGTGCAGTAGTATTGAATTCAATAACATTTATTATTTAAAATAAAACTTAAATAAATGTTTTTAATAAGCTTCTTTCCAAATTGTGATAGAATAATTAATTAAATTAATACGAAAAATCTAAATTCATTATCTCTTTAACGAAGAGCTTGAACACCACCGAGGCATAATGTATCGAAATGGTAGCATACATTAAATAGTGATGTGGTCCCAAGTAAATTTTTGGCCTCGAAAATTCCGAGATTATGAACTACTAATTACTGAATTGAATGTATGTATTATCTTCAATCGAGTATCTACTATAAACATGTTCTTGGCTTAATTAATCGTGATATTCATTATTGAAACGGTTTTCAATAGCCTCTTACTGTATAAATTAGTTGAACTCTATACTCACAATAGAAAAGCAGGATGAAATGCATTATTAATTATTATTTTGAAAAGTAAGCTTAACTATTTTAAGTCTTATGTTTAATCATCTTCTTTAAAAACAATGACCCATGGATTTTGGCTTGAAGAAATTTAAATTGATCAAATGAGTAGTTTATTCTGAAAATAATATCCAAATTTGTTTATTAATGGATTTGGGTTAACTAAGTATTAAATATATTAATAGTAGCTATTTATCTACGTAATAACTAATAATGCATATAGTCAATTTCATGTTGACGGTAAATAAATTTAACAATGAAAATCACAATGCCAATGAGAATTTAAAACACGACAATAATTTCTATAAATCTAATAATTTCTCGCGATTTATACTAATACTAAATTTATACTAAATAATGAAGTGGATAGTCAGTTATCATCATATAAAATTTCATAACAATTGGTCCAGTGGTTTTCGCGTGATGTGGTAACAGACAGATAGAGCGACAGTGCTTTTAAAACTGGTTGATTTGGCCTTTGTATCGATAAAAACGACTATTTGATTAAGATTTTTTATTAAAACACTCAATTAAAAGACAAAACCTATATACAATTTGATTACCTATATGTAATTACAGATTTTTTCAACTAAAAATACCTAATCATCATGTTTTTAATTAATATTATTTATTTTTAACAATTTTTTATGCTTTCTATGTTCTGTCTCTTATTGATATCGACATGGTGGTTGTAAGAATGATGACAGATAGCCTTTATATTTGGCAGACAATGGAAAAATAAAAAAATATTGTATACCCACAAATATTGCAAAGTTAAACTTATTTGAAAGGTATGCTTTATTTTGTTCCTTATTTCTATCTATGCAATCATAATGTACCAAAGCAAAACGAAGGTGCAGCTAGTAGATAGTAGATAGTATCATAATATAGAATATAGATTATAAAAGATATTTGAAAACAACCGAAATTGGAGGGAGATACCTGAGATTTGTAAGTTAAACTTTTGACATACATAATGAATAACTTTTAATGTATTAAATGTATCAACACAAATTTGAACGGACTATTGACGTTGGTAGATTGAATATTCAATACATAAATCCTGTAAAGCAATTTTAATTTTACTTTTAACATATTTTAAATTTTTACTTTTACTATTAAATAAGCAACAAATATTGTCTGGCAAGAAAAATATACTCGTGGTTTAACTTTTAGTAAGAATAAAACTATAAAGAAGAAGTTTGGCTTTTAAAAATATGTAATGAAAAACTTTCTTGAGTTGCAAGCAAGGGAATAATTAAAATTGAAACAGTGGCCTTAAAAAAAACTAAAATTTATATTATATATTTTTTAAAGGGAAACTTTGGTTTTTAATGTTGTACACATAAGTTTTCGTTGTTTTTGTGTCCATATGGCACAAACAAATTATAACTTTTCGTTTTTTAAGAATTTTTTTTTCTGGTTATTTAAGATCCCATCAACTACTTTAGTCATAAGCGACCGGCGAATCCGAAAACCTATGAAAACAATATTGGGCATTTCTTTGGGATTCGATCCTAGCACCACTGGCGTATAGTACAAAAATCTAGTCAACCATGCCACCTAATTGAGAGTTTTTATTCCAAAAATAATTCCCGCCAATTAATTTTCTTTTATTTTTATTTTTTTTTACTCGAGAATAAAATGTTGTTTCTCAATTTTCTTGGCAATAACAATTTTTAACTGCCAAATAATGTGTTATTAAAGAAAAAACACTAATTATTGCTTAATTAACTTATTTAAATTTGCATGAAATTAGTTTTTAAATTTTAAATTTGTAATAAAACAATAAAGGTAAAAATATTCGTAAAAGTTATTTATTTAACAAGTTGACGCGCTGAAGAAAGACATAAATCAACTTCAAATCTTTCACTCATCGTAAAAGTACCTATATATGCTATAAAGAAAATGGTGATAGACGTTTATTTTGCTTCTGTATGTTGATTTATACGTTATTTAATATAAATTTTTTATTAAACCATACAAACATAACTTTTTAAATTGAATTTCTTATAATAAATCTTTAAATACATTTGATTGTAGTGGTATAAGTTTTTGGTATTAATTGTTTATTTTATTATTTCTATTATAAACTCAGTAGATTGGCTAATAATAATGCAGCATATCTATCCAATTTTAAAAAGTATGATCAAAAGCGCTGAAAATGACGTTTTAAATTTATTACACTGAACAAATAACGCCATAAATTTATGACGATCAACATTGAATAAAAAGGGTCACTATATCATAAAACCATTACTCAACTTGTGTGCTAGGTGTTGATTTCTATGAAATAGAACTTAATGTAGCGGAAGAGTTTAAGGATAGAACTATAAAATAGATCACCTCAAATATTCAAGTCAATTAATTATTTCTTTGTTTTAAACAACGTTTGATTAATCTCTATTTATAAATGCTTGAATGCGATTTTATTTAAAACCTATTTAAACAATTTCAAACAATTTCCGAACTGATTTTGATTCTTTGAAATCTGACATTTATAGTGAATGATAATTAGTGTAAATACAAGCTGAAATTTAGATATTGGCAACGTATCAGTTTGAGAAAACTGATTAGGCAGGATTATTGAACTTGGTTGTTTAATTCAATTATTCATGCAAATCACTACTAGTTGGTAGTCTTGATTAATTGATTGATTTAACTGCGCTTCGATTGGTTTTAGAACGTTTCATAAAGTTTTAATCAATCCCACAACAGCCGTTGGTGAAAACTATGAACGTATGAATATAAATTTTTTTAAGTCTAGATAGAACTATATACGCTTCAAGTTCTTACGAGTTTTACAGATATTATATGCATGTCTCATAAATAATAGAAGTAAAAACGAAACTCTAGAAACATTGAAGCAGATGAGCTTTGTAATCAACAAAATGTGTTTCATCCCATATAAATACAGACACAAACGAGAAAGAAGCACTATTGACGTAAGTTAAAGCAGAAATATTTGACTAGAGAAATGTGATAAATTGTATTAACAAAGAATTATGACGTATTATTTGAAGAGATAGGGTTACAAATTGCTTAAATTTATGATTTCAGTAACGAAATTCTAATAAATACAGTCTTCAATTAACAAAAGTCTACTAATTAAACTAAAACTATTGAAATTTCTTATTTAATTAAGAAAAAATCAAAGGCATGACGTAATATCTTGAAAACAACTATACTTTTCTATACTTTTATTATTGAAGTCTTTAATCAAAGTAATTTCAGAATTAATTACGCTTTTGTTCTTTGGAACGGTATTAAAATTCACTTTCTTTTTATTTAAATAACAAATTGTTGTACTAGGAAAAATTTTAATTCTATCAGTGTCCATTTTAAATGTGTTTAAATTTTAATTTTACTATTATTAAAACATAACACCTTGGAAAGGGATTTGGTACACGCTGAATTAAATATAAAGAGAAATCCTTTCTTACATGAAGTTTAACTTGGTGATGTTCAAACACGTATTCAATTTAAAATGAGCACAATCTGGACGGGGCAATTTCAACTATAATAAAATAGCAGTTGGTGAGATCAAATATTTTTTAGCTCACGAAAAATGTGTTATAATGTTTTTAGTGAGTCTTGAAAAAGGTTATTTGATGGAAAAAATTATATTATTGAAAACCTTAATAGTAAGTACGAAAGATTAACTAAAAACATTTACAACATCAGTGTTATGAGAAGGTAAGTCAATAGAAATAATTGACATATAAATACAACATCATTACATCATACAATCATTACAATCCTCCTAAAATTAAAAGTTACACTAGACTTAAATTGCTATGAAAATCTAAAAACGTTAAGAACAACAAACACATTTTTTATGCGGCGTTTAATTTTTATAATAAAAGCACTCGACATTTTTTTGTGTCAACACTTATGAAATGTTTGGTTCTTTTCAGTTCAATTTTCTTTTTTTAAAAATCGTCTCAAGTGTCCAATTCAACTATTGATATTATAGGATCAATAAAGTTTATAGCAATTTCAACTATCTTCACAAAAAGCTTTACTTAGAAAATGCAATGCTTTATCAGCTGGCTTAAAAGTCTTCCAGTGTAGGGTTCTTTATGAAACTCTTTCATATTTATTTTAAAAATCATGATTGAATCTTTTAAATCAACGTAGATTTTGATTTTTAATAAACTTTTATTATCATTTGTATTTTTTTTTAATTTGTGAGTACAGTGAAAAGATCCAAGACTTTATAATTTTAAAAAGTTCTCCTATTAATAGCTAGTTTTTATAAGTTACTAAGTTTCAATAGCGAATTCCATTCTTGTTCTGTTATAAATGAACTTCTTAGTACTTATATTATTTGAAAGCAACGTTGAAAGTTTTTAATAAGTATTACAGTGAACGTTTTATTGAACCTAATTAAAATGAGTTCTTCATTCAGATCAAAGTTTTAATAATCATATAGAGTAAAGAAATATATATTAGCTGGTCATTTTTCACAAATCAGTTTTCATTTTTTGCATTAAATTTCATGTGCTTTTTATACATTTTTATTATAGGAAATGGTCTAGTATAAATTTTATTGAGCAAAATTTTGCTCTCGTTTTTCTTTTATTTTCCAAGATCTTGCTCTTATCAAACGCTATAGAACTATATTTTATTAAAAATCGAAGTTTATAAAAGTACATGCAATTTAAATTTGTATAAAATATAAAATGGTCCTTGTGAAATAAATTTAGTTGAAAGGGTGAAAAACAAAACTTGATCATATTAAAATTTCTTGAGTAATTATTTAAGTTTTTCATTACAAGTTGTGTACATTATCATTCGTGTCGAACACTGATTGTTTTCATATTACAATGGGTAGACTCAAAATATTTCAACAACGTCTATATGGGCTCGTGATAAAATCATTATTATATTACAAAGACCGGTATTTTCAACGGAAAAAGAGTTATGTAGGATGTTTAAAAGCTTCTCCACTTGCCATTTAATTAATGAGAAAATATAATGTCTAATTTAAAACTTGAATACCCGTCTTTCATTTACATTGTTTATGAGAAACATTAGCTCTCTACTCCTTCGGAAAAACTCTCCAAAAATAATGCTTTTGAAAGCTAAGAATGACAGTTTAAGGACATCTTTAAATCAAGATGTATTAAAGCTTTAATTGACTTCGAATTTCAAAAATATTATCGTAAAACTCGTAAAAATGTTTTTTTAAAAAGTCGTTGGTATTTTTTACAAAAAATTTGAGCGTGAAAATGGTTGTTTGCTATTGATTTTATCCTCCTTTTTAATTTATGAGAACTCTAATAAAGCTACAAGTTTGAATTATATTGACAAGAGTAAAAGATTAGTTACAACAAGAACTTCAGTACATCACTTAAGTTCTATGAAAGTTAAAGAGATTTCAACTTGAAGCTGGAGTGCCATTCAGTATTCCACTAAAAGTATTTTAGAAAAGAAATGAGAAAATCGATTTGACTGATTTAATCAAAACTATAAATGCAAGTAGAAGAGACTATCCTTTTACATTTGTTTCATAAATTCTGTTACTACGTACCTAGGTACCTGAATTTATTTGCGGTAAACGAGATCTCATATATTTTCAATTTGCTAAAAACTAATTATTTCAGACACGCTTGCATATAATTTTATTAATTATAGATTATATTCATAATTATACTCTCTCTGTTTTTCCAAATTTTTCATTTAACTCGAAATTCAATTTTGAATTATAATTTTGAAATTAACTTTCAACGTCCTTTTGTATTTTAAATATTTAATTTGTGATATTCGTTTTAATGAGTTTTATAAAAAATATTATCAACTGTATTTTTTTGTTAAAAAAACAAAATTTGATTTTGCAAATATCAGTTTTTATTTAACAAGTAGAAAAATAAAAATATACTGTTTATGTTAAAGCCATTTTTTTCGTGTATTATCAAGAATATCTTAAATTATTTTATTCAAAGCATGAAGGATTCATAGAAAAAAGTGTACTGACAATTGTGCGGAGAAAAAGTTGAAAAAAATATTAAGTTATATAAATCAAAAGAGTTTTAAAGACATTATAGAATATAGATCAAAGGCTTTTTTTGTGAACTGTACGGCGAAAAACAACTGTACGGTATAGGTAAGTTGATTTTTAAATAAAATCAGTTTTTTTTAAATATAAGACTTTCATTTTTTAGACTAGACTGTAAATTTTAATTGAGAAAAATAATTATAACAGTTTTTCATGAAGTTATATTATATAATACTGCATCTAATTCAAAAATAATTTATGATGAATGAAATAATTTATTATGAATTATAATTAATTATGTAATTTTTTTTTACAATAAAAAGTTCAGTCTACAATATAGCCAGCATTTTAGTAATACACGTTTAGTAATACACCCAAATATTTTATTATTGCTCCTGCTTCTTACTGGTCATAGACAATGGTCGGTCAATACCTGGACATGGGATCCATCTTAGGTAACATTTAGAACATTTTTATACATTATTATCCTTCTTCAATAACAACTTCGTTATAGATTATGTAGTCATGAAACATGCAATCTTCAGTTATTTTTATAGCCACGGTAAAGGTAATATAGTGCCTTTTTTGAGCCAGATAAATCTCTTTCAGGTCATAAATACAAACCAGACATATTATATATTACTTTAAAAAAGATACTACGGAGCGAATAATTAATTGAAAATGTAATATAATTACAGGCAGCACCGTTGTGTAGCTACCAAAATTGATATTTGAAAGGCTTACGATAATTTTTATGTTAAGAAAACTAAATTCTATAGCTAAACGTGAAGTTAATAAGACTTTAAACTCAAAAATAGAAAAATACACATGTTTTATTCCTATTACCTTTAATACGATTTGTTTTTAAATAGTTTTAAAATATATTTTCTTAAAACATAGATAAAAGCACTGTGCAGTATACTACACTTGAATTTTTACTGTGAAGCATTATTTTATTTAAAACACCTCATAAATAACAAGGGATAACAAAAAAAATTATTTTTAGAGTTTATATAGCTAAATTTCATATCGTTTCTGTGTATAATGCAATAATCATAATCGTAATTTCTTATAAATAAAGTTTACTTTTACTTTTTTAAAATTGTAAATGGAAAATTAAAGTTTAAGAATTAATGAACAAGGAACAACATGATTTAAAAATCAAGGGATGGGTAAACGAGAGAAACACTAGTGGCATATTTTTCTTCTCACTTATATTCACTAAATGTACTACTTTTTAGCAATATTTAACATTTCTAATGACCTTTTGACGTCCAAGTAGGAACAAGAAGTTGTAAACGACCATTGCTTGTTAATATTTTGACAAATGTATTAAAATCAGAAAAAAAAAATGTTTTTATTACGAATATTTTGTGAAGACAATTAAAAGCTTTCAATACTCGAAAAGAATATAACAAAGAATTGAATCGATTTTATTAGAACTATTCTTGACAACAAACAAATAAGTTGCATGATATCCTTTTAGGTGTTATAATCCTTTTTCGTGTAAACTTTAATAAAATAATATTCGTTCTGATTCAGAAAAGCAAGAGAATCGTTTTTACCATTATGTGATAGATTTGGAACAACGGTATCATTAGGATGTTACATTTAAAAGTTGATACAAAAAATTCCATACTTATATAAAAGAAGTATGGAAACACTTTGTTGAACACTTTTCATTTATTATTTTGCATTAATACTTTTTTTCAACTCTTTTCTTTTAAATAAAAATGACTAAATTTCAAATTTAAAGTCTATTTTACTTAAAATCGCAAAAAATGAGAGTGACATAATGAAAGTTTCTTAGTATTTATTTTAAATTATTTCTAGGAACTAAAAAAAAACTTGCTAAAAGAAAATTATTTATTCCTTAATTGGTTATGGATATAAATATAAAAATAAAACTTAGAAAACTAATATTCAAAATAAATATTGACCTGTGTGATAAATATCTATTTAGAAACTTTTAAACAATACTTAATGGAACTAGGTGTTAAAAGCAGCCTTTTTTTTTATTTACAGAGTGACACAGATACACTCCACTTTTTCTTTTTTCTTAATGGCGAAAACTTCGTTGAAAAAAACTAATACACAGTTTTAATCATTTTTGTTCTATTCTATTTTAAGTGAAAAAAATATTTTCGATCCAACAACTTTAAAGATGCAGCAGTCAGCATCCAACTTTTAATTTTCAACACGTAACAATAGCTTCGTCCGCGGGTGCGATTCTGAGCCAGTTCAGGGACTATTCGCATTCGCATTCTTAAAAAGAATGTTTGCGGGTCAATAAATTCTGAATTTTTAGTAATGGTTCGTTATAAATCCAGAATTGATCTCTTGATTTTCGGATTTTTGCTAATACGAAAAAATTTGATTCTCTTACTCATGCGCAGTTTGAAAGATTGTGGTTAGGTCCAGTTATGCTGCCAGCGTTATCCAACGTTAGTTGACGTTGATTCTCGTTTAATTTTGAAGTCGTTCGCGGAAAAAAAAACTCGAATCTGTTCAAAACCGTACATGCGCTTGATGACAATCTTAAATCTGTCTTGAACTGATTCGCAATTAGTTCAAAATGAGACCCGCGAACACGGCTATTAGTAGGTGGCTCAGAACGTCTAATCACTCTATTCTATGCTGATTTTGACGGCAGTTTTACACCACAAAAATAGGGCTTTGAAGTTAATCCAGTGACCGAGTCTGGGAATCCTGAGCTATGGCTTATTAGACAGTCGATGACACAGTTTCTTTAAAAAACAAAGTAAATTTGGCTGAATGGGTTTAAATATTTTATTTTCACACTTGAAATTGCCATAACGCCCATAACGTTCTCAAAATTTAACTGTTTGAAAAATATATTCTTTATTTTTAACAAGAACACTTTTAAAATATTCCAAAACATGTAGGTATTGCGGTCCATTTGAAAATCAAAAGTTATATGCCGTATTTTTAACGAGAGTAAACTTAAAATAGAAGAAACGTACTTATTTAAAAATGTAATTTTTTCAAATTTTTTCGCCAAAATTAATATAAAGAGACCGGAGCGTGTAACTTGTGTCACCCTGTATGTACAAATATACAATACATAAAATGTATATTGTACTTGTACTTAAATAAACTAATACTCATTTATATAAAATAACTTTTAAATGGAATAAGAACAGAAAGTTTATAAGTAGTTACAGAAAATGAAAGAAATATTTAGGGCATTGTTCATTTGATGAGAATCAGTAAAGTATAAGTTTTTATAAACATTCAACTTTGTATGTGAGTCGTAAACTGTATCACATATTTGGAAGGAAATAATAAAACGAAAGTTCATTGAAGCTTCAAAATGGTCTTGCTTTATGTGTATAGATGGCGGCATAGTTCATTAAAGCTCAAATTGATGGCAGCACCAATACGATGAAAATCGTGACTAAAATATATTGCTGATAGGAGTGAATGGGAAAATGTAGAAAACGGATATATTTTTGAGGAAAAAGACGGATGTATATGGATGAAAAATACTCACATTGACTGTAAACTAGCATTGTCTAAATCGCTACGTTGGAATTGAATTTGGATGTCTCTGTCGAATGTATCTGGAATCGCAGCTACGGTTACGATGGCTGCCGCAGCCGCTGTCGCCGCCGCTTCGGCTTTATCTCTTTCTAGTTTTTGCTGTTCTGATTGTCTTTGTTGCAAGAGGTCATGATCTAGTTGCCGTATTTCCCGCTGTTCTCGTTGAGAGCGTTGCTGTTCCTGTAATTAACGCACACAACATGTTAAAGAATATGAAATGAAGAAAATACCAGAATTTATTTGCGAGTGGGAACATACAGCTAGCTTACTCGCTCTCTGAGATATTAAATAAACGCAGATGACACGATACATTCAATACACACCATTACAAAAGAATAATTCTTATTTGCATGATTTGCATAAAAGCTCCATGTCTATGTACAATAAAACGAGTACTATCATTCAAAAAAAAAAAAAAAAAACTCTAATGAGAAAACGTTGAAAATCATACATTTTTTTCATTTCAAATCAATGATTCAAACATTTCTATAATTATTACTTTTTTATGAAAATGTTGACTAAACGCAGTGTTTTCCTAATTTTTAATCAATTGCTAAGCATTTAAGTTAAAAAAATACAACTAAAACTTATATTAAAAAAGTATTTAAAAACTTATTTAACTTTTAGCTATTTAAAAAAAATTAATTATTTTTTCTTAGATCTTAAGAATTTTACACGCTTTGACAGAATAGTTTGTTCATTCCATATGAATACATCCATATTGTTGACTCATTTAATTGAAAACAATTTTCTTTTTAATAGAAGTAAATGTCATGGTTTCAACAAAAGATATAATTTGGTATGGTTTAAAAAGCACCCAACTGAAGATGCTGAGATAAGTTTCCCTATTCAAGTATGTAAAATGTTGAGTTTAGAACAGGAATCTCAAATTTATTAGATAAATGTTTTCAAGTAGCATTCCAGCCAGCTTTGAACACAGTTCAAAATTGTGTTTTGTAGTTTATTGTTGAAGAGAACACTTGGGTTATTTTCGCTCCAGAGGTCATCAGTAGCATGCAATCATATTGACATTTAATTTTCTTAGATACCGTCTTTTCATTTCCTCTACACACCGATGAAATTGCTCTTGAACATCTTTATGAACTTCTCCAAAATTATTTTGAGTCAGTGTAAACACATTCAATATAAAATTGAAAAAGTATAAGCTTTTAATAAGACTGTAAACGTTTAACACGTTTGGCTTGTACAAATTCATTTAAATTTTTTTTTCATTATTTCAAATAAAAAACATGATAATTTAAAACCTAGTAATAAATATAAATTAAAAAATGGCTGAGAAAAATTTTGAGCTAAAATTTTAATCTAAGTTATTAGATTTTACTACTTAGAAACAAAGTGTTGAGTAATTAAATTCAACTCCGTTTGTAGCTGATTCTTAATCATCTTATAATCACATATTTTAGCAACCATTCAGTACCACTCTTTGAAAAGCTTCTACTAACTAACGAGTATTGGAAACCACATTGAAATGCAAAATATACTCAGGTTACAGAATCTTATTTGGTGAGGTGACTTAATTTTGAACTTCTTCCGGGAATTATTATTATAGATATGTATATTTTCATCATTGACTTTCAAAACAAAGGAACCACCTGTTTTAGAAATTATAAGCTGTGATGATGTCATTTCATATAGAATAGGCATTGAGACAAGTATTGTTAGAGTTTCATCAGTTGATGTCTTTGTAACTGAAATAAACATCTCTGGGTTCCATGGAACAACGTAAAAGAGGTAAATTTTTAATGTATTTGATTGTAAGGATGTATTAAAAGATGTCTCTCACATATTAACATTTTAAAAATTATATAAAAAAATTATATCCAAAATTTTTGTCGTATTCTCCAAAACAAATAGTTTGTTAGTAGATATAATTACACCACAACCATTTTTTACTTAAATTAAATTGTAAAAATAAATATTTGTTAAATTTAAAATAAAACATTTTTAATTGTTTGAAGCAAGTAAGGAATATTATATAAATTTAATCGTCAAACTATAAAATCAATTTAAAATGAGCTATAGACTTTCAAGTGCTAACAAAATGCAAATGTTCTACATGATTTTTTATTGTTTTTCAAACTTTCATAGTTAATGTTTGGTATGCAAGAACTACAGCAAAAGTTTAACTTTTGATTTTATTCTTTTACTTTGATTTTGCTATCAGAAACAATTTTCAAGAGCATTTTGTAATACTTGTTTTGCGGTTTTGAAAATTGTTCTTATAAAGGGTCTAGCCGAATAAGCATATCTCAGCGGGTCCAGGGTGTTTTTATTTAGCCTGACGTTTATTTTGTTCTCCTCCACATATACCTCTAGGTGGGAGTAGTAAGTGTACTCGATATTAAAGCGCTACCCCTTCTATTAACGGAGCTAGAGGAGTTACAACCCAAAACTAAAAAAAAATTTTCTCCGAAACTAATAAAGATACCAAAACAAATTTTTCAAAATAACATTTAAATTAATAAATTCTATATTCTGTATTTTTTTTTTGCTCACATAAAAGTATTTAAGTGATAAAAAAAATTAATGAAATATTTAAGGGGCTGTTTTTATACCTCCCTCTTAGTTGACACCTAACAAAAAAATATATTTTATGCAACTATCAAGTACCTACCTACCACAAAAATTTCGAGAATAACTATTGCCTAACAGTTTCATTTTTTTCTCTTAGTCTACATAGTACGCCTTTCATTTCAGCAATTTGTTATCATTTAATTAAATGGCACTTGCTCACATTAGCAGTTAAATAAAGTATAGAAATATCTAATACAATGTTTTATAAAATTACTTACTTTATTAAAAACAAATCAAGCACAGTGGCAGTTAGCAAGTTAGTTTTTCTTCTTTTTTTTTTAACAATAGCAAGACCGTAATATTGTAAGTATGTATTT
This sequence comes from Sisyra nigra, assembly GCA_958496155.1. NCBI lineage: Eukaryota > Metazoa > Arthropoda > Insecta > Neuroptera > Sisyridae > Sisyra > Sisyra nigra. The sequence goes on from OY292313.1 coordinate 27,668,381, forward strand.
TTTATAAAAAAAACTGTGCATTTTACACATCACGGTATATTATTTTTGATTTTTTGATTTCAATTAAAAATTATTACGAAAATAGATTGTTTTCTACCATTCAGTGTGCGTACTTTAAGTTCCATTTGAGTTACACATTGAGTCTAAAAATTTCATGATCTTATAGTCAGCCTAATTGTTGTTCGCGTACTGAATTTGGAAACATTTAAATAGATACTTTTAAATATTGGTAGAGAAAATGCGGTGACGGGTGATGGCAGTCTTCAAACGGATGGAGGGCAGTCGACCGGCTTTTTTTGTTATTGTAAAATTGAACTTAACACTTTTTCAAACTTAAAAATAAACATTTTGAGAAATTTGATTACTATAAAAATTAATAAATTAAATAAAAATAGGTATAAAATCAATTGTTGTTGGGTACTATGTTTAACTAAAGGAAGACATATATTGATAGAAAGTAAATGAGATAGTTGTAGTTAGTACAGTTCAGAATTAGTTTGTACCTTAAAGCAATTATTGTAAAAATTATATGAATAAACAATTTAAATAAAATTGAATTATTTTATCTCTTCGTTAATCATTTTAGCAATAAAATTAAGGTATTTAGATCTAAACCAAATCAATCAATCAAGTGTACATAATATTATTTTATGTTATTTAATGTTATTTTCCACAAAGGAACATAAATTTTATGTAATTTGAATCTATTTATTTCCACTAGTAAATTTAATTTTCTATTTAAAATGAATATAGTGAGAAACAAAAGTTTATTTTATATAACGTATTTATTCATGAATTAAATTATATCTGTAACGATAATGCGTTGATATATAGGTAATATTGAGGCTCGGATAATTTTATTTAGGTAATAACATAAGTATTTAATAACATAAGTGTTATGTTAATATATAACAGTTTGATGTTAAATAACTTAAAAATATACGTAGCATTTTACTTTTGTTGCATTAAATTAAATTTTCTATTTCTGATATCATTTATCAATAACTTTGCAGTTGAAAAATTGTTCGTTTGCGAAACTTGGTTTTATTAATTGAAGTTTCTTTTCATAAAACTTTCTTAAGAAAATATAAATTTAGTTGGTAACTTTTTGATGTCCTAGTTTTATCATTAATAATATGTCAATCATGAGAAAACTAATACCAAATATCCATAACACCAACCAAAAGCAGATATTCAACAAAGTACTGAAAGCTCACACAAGGAAAGTTACAGAACTTTGAAAATTTTGTGACATATACAAGACTTAATAAGTTACTTAAAAGGATTTAAAGATTTTATAGAGATTTACCGAATTTCGCTCAACGCTTTATCGGAAATTTTTGACAGATTTACGACTTCAGTAAATACGATAGCTGAAATATTCATCTATTTTATAATGTTAGAACAGTATTAAAAAATTAAACCAATACATAAGTATTATAAAATAAATCATTTATTAATAATATTATATCATAAACCTATCATGTATCAATAATTAATAAATAATCATTTATTCCTCATGTGAGGAAATAGGTTCGCACGAATTTGGATTATTTGAATTTGAAATAACTTGATAACAAACATTTGTTTTTTTTTTTTGAAAATTTTTGGAGTAAAAGTTCATCGACTGTAAAGATAACAGAAACACAAAATTAATGACTTGGATATAAATACAAAAATTGATACTGTAGCATCTCTGGAATGATCATTTAAAAGAATGAAAAATGAAATGCTATCGATTTTCGCATAAACGTAAAAGCGTATTAAATTAATATTTTCTGGAACAAAAGTAGTTTTCTTTTTACTTTTTACTATAAAAAGTTATTACCCATACTGCAAACCTAATAAAAAAAGATATAAAATAAATTAAAATTTAAGTAAAATCAATTTCATAAATGTAGATTTGATAAAATGAAAGTGTTGTTCTTACCGATTATCTACACCTAAGAGTGAGCCAAGTTAGATAAAACGAACGAAAAACTTAAGAATATAAGTAAAATAAAGCTTAATCGTTATGATAGTATTCTTCGTTTTCTTTTTCCTTAGTCTTGCTGAATAATCCTACGAAATACTGAAAGTGCGTGTAAGTGAATAATTCACAAATATCTCATCTTAAAATATTTCGTTTTCTGTGCTTTATATAGCTTTATTAGCATGTTATAAGTAGATAAATAGTTACATGTTCAACAAGATGGACTCGCATTTATACGACATTTATAAGAATATTTTTGTGTGATAACCTTAAAGTTAGATGAATTATTATACAAGTCTATAATACTATATAGAATAATTATAAATACAATTACCTGCAAGTAAAAATATCATCTCATCAAAAACTTTCCTATTATTTAGTCCTATTAGTATTTGATATTACCGATTTTTTTATAAAATGCTTTGAGATCCCGGAACAGGCCAAGTCAATCAGCTTATCGGACTTTTAACTATTTTTATTCAAATATTATATTTAAGACACAGTAAATCATAATTTTGTAGTAATTTCATAAGTTCAGAACTAGTTTCATGCTTTTTTAATTTTCCTATTTCTTTTCTCCTTGAACACCTACCATTTATATTCCAAATTTTAAATTCATAGGTCTGCTACAATAGAAGTACCTTTGTTTTTTGATGTTAGATGAGTGAGTGAGTGTGACAAAATAAGGAAAATTTAATAGCAGATATTTTGTAATTAAACTACAATATAATGATTTAAACTTGTAATTTGGGACTTAGTATTTACAGCAGGTACAACCTTGTAGATAATTTTAATGTTTTTTCTTATATTTGAAACAGAGATATAAAACGTTGCAAAGTGACTTAAGTTATTATTATGAGAAACGGGTATATGGCCGCAGTCATTTACAGAGGGTTTAAAATAAACGTTGCGTAAGTCACTTTTTGTACGAAATTGGTTTAAGTACAAGGCTGTGATTTGCTTAACTAATTTCACATAAAACTGTTTATAGAAATACTTTTATTCATTAAACTTTATTTAGTCATTTTATTTATTATAGAAGTTGTTGTAGGTATTATTCTATTTGTCAAAAATGGTAACCTTAGTTTAAGTGATTAATTGATCAGCTGTTTTTAATCGTAATACACCAATTAAGAGTGATGTTACTAATGGCTTTGGTACGAAGTACATTAGCAAGGGAATTTTTGGTTAATTTTAATATAGTGCTTTTAAGGAAAATTAGTTTATTTCACTATTTCAATTTTTATGCTTAGTTTAGACCTAAATAGCACTCCTAAAATAATGCCACTGCAATATCTTGGTTCCATAACGTATTAGAGTACATTTGTATCTTGGCATTTCGTGGAAAACTATTTATTTATCAGAATTATTTACTTTTTATCCTTACGTTACTACCACCTTAACCATTTCAGTATATATGATTTTCATTATCCTAGCGCTTAAGGTTTTTAATTCTACATAAAGGTATATAGGTAAAAAATAAAGATGAGCAATTATTAAGCATTAAAAGAAAATAGCTAATATTATAAATACAATAGTGCGTATTTGTTCAAGATTAAGTTTCTCAAATTTGGAATATAATGTAGGATAACATGTCCAGCGGCTTAGCAAAGGATGTGCAACGGTTATTATATCCCTCGGTGTGCCACGTATAAGGGACACCAAATTATTATAGAAACCATAAGATGTTCTGTTTTGAGGCTGTTAAGCATTCCATCAATGTTTTAAGTAGTTTTATTGGGGTACTTAGAATTTCCCAAATCTCACAGTGTACTTTAGGAAATGTTCTTCTGATTGCTCATGGCCGCATCGTAAACATTTCTCATTTCTCCTTAATTTTTTCTCACACAAAAATAAATAAATATAAGGGAGTGTAGCATATGTGAAATGGTATTTAAATCGTACCACCTCAAAGCACCACAAAAACGAGATCGGTTTCTAATAAAATAGTTAAATTTATTTACATGAACAACTTTGACTATTCTGAATTTTAAAAAGTTACAGAATAAGAGGTGCCACTCAATCATCATTTATTGTTACAAATGTAGAAAATAAATTATTGTTTATCCGTAAAGCACCTGCTGCTGGAATGTCAGGAAACGGATAACCTCAGACGAAAGTGGTCAGTGCCACAAAGCTTGAGCGACTGCTTGAACACCGATAAAGGGATTTCATCATGCCTGAACTTCCTCAGAGACGCCAACCTCCTCACCGAACTATAAACTTTGTGAGTGAAATGTGACTCGTGAGTGTATAAATGTGATCAAGGGTGAATGCAACTGTGTTTCAACATGAATGAGTGAGTGAAAAGTGAGAATTTATAGAACTAGATAAGTCGCTGATGACCTTGGACGTTCCAAGCGACTATAAATAACCAACAAAAAAAAAAAAAAAGTATTGTTTGGTAAGTCTACAGGCAGTACGATTTGAATACCGGGACGATATAGTCGACTCTCCCCTACAGCTGTTATTCGTTTTTAATACTTGCTTAAAATAAAAGAATTTTGTTGTAGTAACTATTGTGCAAGAATAAAACAAATTGAATTACTATCTTATAAAAATTATAATAAAGCCATTGCCATTTTTTTCATTAAGCTTTGACGCTGCAAATTTAAATACTGCATAAACTTTTTGGGGGTTTGCTTTTATTTGCCTTAGTTTCAATATTTTTTCGATTTTAATTGTTTTTTACTGGTACTTTCATGAAAAGAAGAGTAATTGGAAAAAAATAATTTCTGAATGCCAATTGAACTGAAACATTATCAGGTTTGAATGTAATTGAATTTTGAGTAGTTTGTGCAATTTTGTTATTTTTCTGTAAACGCTAAAACGTCAATAAACTTGTTCGATTCATAGAAATAAAGTTAATGGCTAACTCAAAGTGCAGCGTAAACTCATTAATGCTACATTTGATGGAAACTTATAAAAAAAGTAATAAAACTTGCATAGGGGTATTTTTTTATCTGAATTGTATAGGTCTAGTATTATAGATACATTAACTGTAGAAACCTAGAGATAAGCTCTTATAAAAAGAAAACATAACTCTATTAAGTATGAAATAAGTTAACATTTTCATATGCTTATCTTAAGGCTAAACATATTAAATAGTAAAATAGTAGAAAGAAAAACTACCTTGACGTTGTAGTCGTGGTCTAATTGACGCTGTTCCCGTTGCGAACGTTGTTTATCTTCTTCGCTTTGAGCTTGCTTTTCTTTATTACTACTAGCGCTACCCGCGCCTGGCGGCGGGTACGAGAACCAAAACTGATGGGCCAGTTTGGATGTAAATTTGTTTCCTTCAACCACAGCACAACAATCACACCACACCACCACTTTTTCGAGTTTCACCTGAAGCAAACATAAAACCTAAAATAAAAATTATTTTAATTCAATAAGCTTATTCGACTAAAACAATATACAACGCTCAAAACTTATTCAATTAAATTCAAACGAAAACTCGTAAACTTAGAGTTGTAACAAATATCTTTCATTCAATTGAAATTCCGACGTAAAACGATAAACTGTATGTCAAAGCATTCATTTATTCGGTGTACATAAGTACATATGAAAATTTGTAATCTAGTAACACGAATTACAAAATTTGCGTCTCTATAAACTTGGTTATTCGTTGTACTTAACTTATTTTAAAATATATCTACTTTAACTAGCCTTTGAAGCGGTTTAGTTTTAATCATAAGTCAAAACTTCATATTATATTTTAAAATGATAATTTTGATAGAATATCAATCACGAAAGTTCTAATTGTGATAAAGGGTGAATGCAACTGTGCTTCAAGATGAATGAGTGAGTGAAAAGTGATAATTTATAGAACTAGATAAGTCGCTGATGACCTTGGACGTTCCAAGCAACTATAAATAACCAAAAAAAAAGAGTTCTAATCAATAAGATATAGTGTTTTTTTTACAGTTAGAGATGATTGCATTTATCAAACAATGCTTTTGATTCATGTAATGATGGAATAATGTTAGTAGCACGTAAAACATATAGTAAGCTTGTAACATATTAACTAAGATGCATGAAAGTTTTGTTTTAAATCTGAAATTATCATTTACTAAGAAATCCCAGTAATATTTCATATAACTATACTATAAGACTATACAGGTTTTAGGCTCCAAATTGGACATTTTAAAAATCAAAATCGACACTTTTCTCATTAGGTGTTTGTGTACTTAGTAATTAAAGAAAATTAATTGATGAAAGTTTGAGTGAAATAAAGATATACACATATTCTTTTGCAGTTGCTGGTAATTTGCTGTACATATTCATAAAATATTTATAACAATAAGATAGATTAAATGATGTTGGCAATAGACTAACTTATTACATCTTCTAAATTGAACAGTTTGTTGGATCGACCAACAAATTCCTAACAAAATATTTTATTTTTCGAAAATACCTATTGGATAGGATTCATTATTCGTGAATAAAGTGGTAAAAAAATATGTAAAAGTGCTGTTTTCCCTGTTTGTACAATTAGCTCACAAACTTTTTGAGTATGATGAATGCTGTGAATTGTCCATAACAAACCATACCGCATTTAAATATTTTATGGTAGTTTTTCAATTGATTGTTTAATTAAATTTGTAAGTACCTAGGTAAATGTCTCTGATTTATGAAATGCTCCAAATTTAAAATTCTCTGTATATTATGTTAACCAGTTAAGCATAATATTTCATTTTCATATTTTCAAAACATAGTATTTAAAATCTGAAATATATTGTGCATAAAATTTCTGTTATTTTTTTAATAAAAATTCCCAATCAACCCAATCCTATGATAGACGGTTAAAGATCTACTGTATTATCAATAGACTCAACTTGTTACAACCAATAATACAGTATTGAACCTTTAAACATAAATTTACATTGTAATTAGTTTCCAACCCGTTTCTTTTCGTTAAACGCTCAACAAAACACTTTAATGTAGTCTTATATATTTTCTTAAATTATTTGTAGAACGTATAAATAAGTTTAATGAGCTCATAAAAAAGTCGTTTCGGTTCATTGTTAAGAACATTCGACTAGAAATTAATTGAAACATTTTATTAAAAACGTATTTCCTTAAATTATTTTTTATTGATAATAATAGATAAAGAAACTCAAAATTGTAGTAGTATGATAACAATGAATTACAACTATACAACAATGATATAACAAACTTCAAACTATGTTATTTGATATCTTTTCTAAGACAATCAAAAAGTAATTCTCTAACCTAGTTATATATTGGAATCACTAATTTTATTTGTAAAAAGCATAGAACTAAAGCTAGATATTATATAATAATTAATATTTTTAGCTCATTTTGGTATTTTTTTAAAGTTTATGTATATATTTAATAGGGTTAAGTTATGTATAATGGCTATTTAGTCTTTGATAAAAAACAGGGTCATAAAAAAATTAAAAAATATCGTGTTAATTCGAAAAAATAAAGATAAGTTTAGCGAAAGAAATAAAAAAAATATCGGTAATCTATGAAAAACCAAAGGTTAAAATTTAGAATCGTTAACAAACGTCTCATTTAATCCAACCCTTATACATTTTTTCAAGATAAATTTCTCTTTCCAAATCACTAAATTCCTAATTTCTTATAATCTAACTGCTTTGAAAAACTGGTCTTAACTGTGGCTCTTAGCTTTTTTATGTAATAACTTTTTGTGTGTCAATAATTTTGAAGAATCCTACTGAAATAGTGACAAATTTATTATTATACAAAAATTGTACTACAATTTTTTTACACATTTTAAAATGTACAATTTCTGACTTACTTACGTTAGAGTTAGAAAATTAAATAAATTAGTCATACGTAGTAGATATACGCTCTTAGTTTTACATTTTTTTCTGAACCTTTTATTTAACAGCCAACGTTTTAAAATAAAAGTGTACACGTTTTTAAAATCATTTCAATATATAAAATAGTAAAATGATTGATTATCACCCGCTGACGGCTAAACCTTTAAAGATAAAAACATGAATTTTTAAGGTGTTATTTCTGAGTTTACTGTGGTACTCACTAAAGAAGTATTTTTCAAAATCCCACCCCTAAAAAGTTCAAAAAAGGAGTCTGACTGTCTTGCATTTTTTAAGTGTTTTTCTGAAAATATCAATTTTCAGATATTCTATATTTGCAACTATAAACCTCTGTAAAAATGAAGAACCTCTGCTATTTTAGGTTTTAATTCGTTCATTAAAGGATTGAAAACAAGTTTTAAAAATTAAAAAAAAAGAAATTACCTTACTGACTCATTTATTAATAGGGAAATATTTTTTAAACTGACTTTTTTTACTCATTATAACATACTGTATAAAACACTGTATTGAAAGTTATTTATGCTGGAAGAGGGATATTAAAATCACCATTACTTTTATAAGCAGTAAGTAATAACCACACAAACTCAAAATTTATTTTGGAAATAACGCTATAATTCTGTGAAGAAGTGTTGAAAATGTTAGTCGTTTTTAAATGTTTGTATCCCAATACGCCACTTCATACGTTCAATTTTTTATCAAATTTTACATAAACGAAGTCGCGGGTATTCTGTAGTTTAGATATAAATCCTTTAATTAATTGTATCTGACACTATAATTTAAACGGTTAATGTAATTTTTAATGTAATGTATATACATATATATATGTGTAATATTATGTAATTTCTGATTTAGAGTAGTAAAAATAGATATATAAACTTTTAAATACGTATTTATTTGTTTTGTTTTACTAATTTTAGTAGAAGTATAAAATTTATAAGTTTACATTTTAATTCAGCAATGGGTTTATTTTTAATTGCAGTTTTCATTACTTTCAACGAAAACATTGCATACCTAGTATCTATCATATCTAAAAACAAATACAATTTCCCTCATTGCATACATTTTACCACATCTTATACCTTCCCCGTTATATGATAGAAGGAATTAAAAGTATGTTAAAACTATGACTATGAAAGTGTTTAAAATCATTTAATTTTTCATTGCCAATGGAAACTTTTAAATGAAATTAATTCATTTTAACCAGCCGTATAGCTAATGAAAATATATACGTTTAAAAGAACCCATTCAAAAAATGTTTGTTTTAACAACTTTAAATGAAATATGTGTACATTATAAAAAATTATTATATTTTTTCATTTATCATATCAACATTTAAAATTTCTTTTTCATTTTATGCAATATGCATTAAGCAATTGCACTTATGGAATGTATAATTAACTTCAAGTAAAATATTTGAATTGTTGCCTAGCTATACAGTTTATTTTATAAATTATAAAAATTATGATCATAATTATTGAAAGATAAAAACTACATGCTTATTTATGTATTTGATCTACTATCGTTATTGTATTATATATCTTCAGAGATTTTTGTTGATGTAGACAATATTTTATATACTCTGTATTTTAAAATTTAAAATCTTTAAATAATTATATATAATTCTCCTATAATTTTTTATTTATTTTAATTTACACCAATACCTCGGTCTGCCTCGTTTCGTTTTGCGTTTTTTTGAAGTTGCGTTGCTGCTGAATTAGTACCTACTAATTTTCACTGTGCATCGTTAGATTTTCGAAGTTGTTTTGGGTTTGAGTCTTGTATGTAAAAATGTATGTATGTAAAAATGCTTGCTATAGAAGATTATAATTCAATTTGCGTCGTGTTTTTTTGGAACGTAACCACGACGCAAAGGGAGGTATGGGTGTATATAAAGTCGCATCAACTACTATGGTCTTTAGCGACCGGCGAATCTGAAAACCCATGAAAAAAAATCTGCTGCTTTCATTGGATTTCACTGGCGTATACCTATAAGACGAAAATATATTCAACCACGCCACTAGAGACCTTTTTTATCATTATTATGTAAAAAATTGTTTGGTTTTTAGATCGTTTTTTAGTTTTATATAAGAGCTCGCGGTACTTTGTTTAACATTTGATGCAATTGACTGCAAAGAAAGCGACGTTAAATAAGATATTTTTTTCATCTGTTGTTTCTCTGTTTTATCTTTTCTAAAAAAAAAGGTTCCTGTATTTGTAATTCAATTTTATTGTTAGTATTACCAAATTAGTCTTAAGTGGCAACATAGAAATAGTGTATCATGCAGTAATGGTCATTTTGTCTTCAATAAACATTAATATAACTATATTGTGGTCGCTATTCGAATAACAATGTGAGGCGAGAATCGAATCGAGCAGAGCAAGTAAAGCAAGTGGAGCATGAAGGGTAAATGAGCATAGCAAACCGAAGGGTGGAGTCGTCTAATTTCATATATTAAAAAGTAGAGATGTTTCATATACGATGTCACCAGACGTCCATTACAAATAATAATTTATATATGTATTATCTTATATCAACTAACGAAAAATCAAATCTACGAATATAATATGTTTTTGTGCTTTTGTCTGCAGCTCCTATGTCACTCCTAGCTTAACTGTCAATTTAGTACCCTTTGTATACTGCAAAAAACCAAGAAGAAATGAAAAACAAAACCTCAGCACGGTGTAGAAGTAAGAGTAAGAAAATTCTAACTTCAGCAAGGCATTTAATCAATTTAGACTTTTTTAGTGTAAATAAAATAGAATTAAGAAAGAAAAGCATAATATTTAAACTATAGTAGCATTTAAAGTGTACTAAAAATATTTTAGGCTTAATTTACCAAGGTATTTTCATACAAATTATTAAAGATGAAACAATAAAAATTTATCATATACTCATATAGGTAATATTATATTTAAAAAAGGTAACTCAATTGAAAATCTTTCCAAAATATAATATTTAGTCCTACTTAAAAATAAAAGTAAAACAAAAGCGACGTAAGGAGGTACTTACTCGTATTATAATACCAATTTTAGAATGATAATTTCATTCAAAAACTTATTTATTTTAAAACTCATTTCATAGAATATTTAAACTAGAATCACAGATTATCTCGGAGAAAAACTTTAAACTTTGAAAATAATAACTTTTCAGATATCGTCGTAAATGAGCTTTTTATGATATTTATCTTTATCTTTTACAAAATGAAAATTTTAATTACTAAAGTTGAAATTCAAATATGCATGTTAGTTGACAAAATAAATGAGTACTATGTTTTGCTTATCTACTTTTTTAAATAATTCACAAAGTTATCTTAAGAGAAAATTAGAAATAAATCGGTTTTGAATTTTTTAATTTTTTCAAAGTTCAACATGAAATAACACATAGCATGTCTGGTAAATATTTTAAAAAATTTCTTAATACTTACGATCTTTCTTATACTTTGTGATACTTGTTATCACACTTCTACAATTAATTTTAATTTTAAATTTTAACGGCTTTTCATTTGCCTAATTTGGAAATATTTATTAAAATTAATTAATTAATTAACGTGGAAATCGAAATAGTTAATACCTACTTATTCGAAAAATTGGGTGTCTAGGTAATAAGAGAGAAAAAATCGCTCAAAATTTGTCCAGTAATACGATAGGTACATTTTAAATAAAATTTCATTACGATTAAATGGCTACATGAATTACCAAAATAAAGGATTCAAATACACCATAAAAAAAAATTTAGAAGTTTTAGAATCTTTTGTAGTTACAAGCGATATTTAACTTTCCAAACAAGAAATGAACTGAACAACCATATTAAAATATCTTTATAAACAGAACTTTATGTAAAAGTATTTTATTTATACTATAACTTTATATATAGACTCTATTATATGCGAAATTCCACCCTTAGCCCCAGGACCCCCCTTATTTAAATTATCCCAGAAAAAAGTTTCAATTAAAAATTGTAGGCATCTAAGAACTGTAGCAAGTTTAAAAGAAATCGTTGGAACCGTTTTCGAAAAAAATTGATAAATCTCAAAAACTCCTGGAGAAAAGTGGACCTTCCGGTCAACCGTTTTCAACCTAAAGCTTCGCGGCACAACTAGATGTAATAAGCCGACTAAATTCCAAGTTTGGTAAATTCGGATAAGGCTTTCGGTCACACATACACACACACACATACACACACATACACACACACACACACACACACACACACACACACACACACACACACACACACACACACACACACACACACACACACACACACACACACACACACACACACACACACACACACACACACACACACACACACACACACACACACACACACACACACACACACACACACACACACACACACACACACACACACACACACACACACACACACACACACACACACACACACACACACACACACACACACACACACACACACACACACACACACACACACACACACACACACACACACACACACACACACACACACACACACACACACACACACACACACACACACACACACACACACGTTTCTAAAAACCACTTTTTGTGCTCAGGGGACCTCAAAGCATATATTTCCGGTGAAAGCTCGAATTCGACCGGATTGCAATACTTCCTTTACAATATAGGTAGTAGTAGAAGAATATAAAAATATTAAAAATAGACTTTTTTTACGCCCATGAGGGCGTATCTACCCCTTAAGTATATTTTTTGCCATTGCATTAAGAAAAAAACTTCGATATTTATATTTTAAACGCTTTTATCAAATTTAATTTATTTTTCAATGCAGATTTTAAATTAAATTAATTTTTTTAACATATTTTATAGACTAGCTCATTATAATAAACCATGTATATTGAAGCGAAATCTGTTGAATTGTTTATAAAAATATTTTGTTGTAATCATGAAATATTGATAGTAGAAGAAGTCAGATATACAACTAAAACTTAAATAAAGGATGGAACTTAATTGGATACTTGTGTATTTTCTACGTACTATTGATTAATGGTTAATTCTTATCAATGCACATGAAAATGCAATAATTAATTATTAAGTTTCAATATTTGTTAGTCTTTTAGTAACGGAAAATAAACGGTTTTTCTTGTCATCAAAAGGTTCTAGTGAAAATTTTTTACGTCTTGACATCTTATAAAAAATCAATCTTATTGAGTGAAAATGATCGAATGACAACTTATTTTCTTTTGCATTTTTCAAAATGTCAGACCCTTAATATCAGCTTGTTAATATTTATTTATTTTGTTTGTTCAACTTCGGTAGGCTTTTAGTCTGGCACGATATAATATTTATCATCTCGAGATTAAATGATATGGTTTTTATTTCACTTGTACTACTAAATATTTCATGAAAACGAATATATTAATAGATATGTCGAAGATCTTGTGTATGTTATTTCTATATTTTATGTTATATGTGTCTTTCTTTAATCTTTTTTTCTTTTGCTCTAATATTTGGGATAGCATTTATTATTAGATAATGGCAGTCTTTTTCGTATTCACAAAAAATTTTCAATTTTATTTGACTGTCAAACCAAAATTACGTATTAGTTTGATTCTGGGTTCCATATTCAAAAATCAAACAAAATATTGATATTTTTAATAAAACTTTTCTTACAATTTTTTTTTTTTTAATATTTTTTTTTTGTTTTCATTTTTATTCCAACAAAAAAAAAAAAAAAAAAACACATAATTATACTAAGATATATTTTATTTTAAACTATAATTATAAATAACTACCTACATAAATATTAGCCAAAAATTTTAAATAATCATTGAGCAATAAATTTTTTAAACATATGGTTTCTATTGATTTCGACGTGATGTCTTAAAATAACCACTTGTTATTTAATTTCTTGTTCATTAAAATGTGTCAAATAAAATATTATATAACATTTTGTCTTCCTAATCTTCACATTTTTAAAAATAAAAATTTTAAATCCAATTATATTTTACCTTTATTGCTCTATTTAATCTTAAACCTTCGTTATTTCAGAAACCTTACATTCAATTGAACTTTATAACTTCTTTAAAGCTGCACAATCAATGCATTTATCTTCTTTAAACTGCGTTAAGCCTTGTATTTTCTCATTAAATATTATCACACAAGCTTTGTTTATGAGACATATTTAAGGCTAATTGTAGGTAAGTAAAATTAGATAATATATCTGTACTCTGTATGAAAAAAGCATTGTGCATATTTTTATTATTTTATTATTTGTTATTTGTGAAAGTTATAAATAAATAAAAAATTAATTGGTAATATAATTTGGTAAAATAAATTGGTATTTTAATGATTACATAATATAATTTGATCAATGTTCTGTGTGTATTAACACAAAATATATTAAATTAAAAAATAATTATCAACGTCACCCTTATGAACCCCGTGAGTTTTTCATTTTATTCTCATCAGCAGTCGAAATAAATTAAAAAGTGTATGTCTTACATTAAACCACATGTACTTTTTACCATCAGAGATTAATTAAATTATCAATTTAAACGTTTCTACGTACAATGTTTCACATTTATATTTCATTTCGTCGAAATCTACCTGAATACATAAATTATTAAAGCGCTATTCATTTGGACATGCTTGTACTCGTTGAGGATTTTATGAAAAAATTCCGCTTTAAAAAACGTTAAATTGCATAATATTAATACGTTTATTAAAGTAAAAAGTTTGAAAATCACCGTGAAATTGAGTTCGTAATTAAAACTAAGCGGGCAAGCTTTAAAAATACGAACCTATTGAATTTGTTTTTGGACATAACTTTTTTAAATATATTAACTTTTCAAATGTATATAATTTTATAACTAGTTAAATCAATTTATGAATATGAAAATATTATTTTGACAAAATACCTCTACTTAAGAATATCAAAATTGACATTTTTTGACGTGATAACGTCTTATAAATTGATGAACTACGACAGCCTGTACGAAAAAGTGTCACGTTCCGTTTGAGCCTGTGCGTGCAAGCGAGAACGCAATACAAGTGATAGGGTGGCAATTGTTGACTCCTAGAAAACGTGTTTTGTGTTTTTTTTTTCTACAATTTAATAAGATTTAATTGATTTGCTTCATAATTGTCAGTCTGATTTTATTTTGAAAAAATTGTTTATTTTCAATTAACTCCTTCTTTGTATTATACAAAATAATGATAATTCAGTGATAATAATTTAATTCATAAAAGGATGCAATTTTTCATCAATATTTTTTTATGACGTTATCACGTAAAACTATCATCCGTAAACCAAATTTACAGACAACCAATTTTTTTTAAACGTAATTTGGCTTCTACTTTAGATCTTTTGTGATGTGACCTTCTGTTCTATCTAGGGGAGCATCAGGCTTCTTGTGAAAACCAATACTTGCTCAGGGGTTATTACTGCTATCTCGCCAGGTATCATGTCCGTCTTTTCAAGATGCTGCCGTCTTCTTTTGAAATCTGCTTCGCAAGAGCTGATCAAGAGGCTCTCCAGTACGAGACTTTGGTTTTAGCCTCCCAAGGTAAAATGGCGTTTGTAATTTTACTTTTTATGGTTCCACAAAACGGTTCGGATCTCATGAGGTTTATTGAATGGCCACTTTTTCATACTCTCATGTTCTAGAAACTATTAAAGGTAGACTCTGTTGTTAGTGGAGAACTCCCTGAAAATTGCTATGGTCATTAGCGACCGTCGAATCCGAAAAACCAGAAAAAAATTCTGGGCTTTCATTGAGATTCAAACCCAGGACCACTGGCGTATAAGGCAACTATCTAGTCCACCACGCCACTAAGTGACCTG
This sequence comes from Sisyra nigra, assembly GCA_958496155.1. Taxonomy (NCBI): domain Eukaryota; kingdom Metazoa; phylum Arthropoda; class Insecta; order Neuroptera; family Sisyridae; genus Sisyra; species Sisyra nigra. The sequence continues at coordinate 27,683,997 of OY292313.1, forward strand.
AAAGCTTGTTGACATTGCGAAATAAGTTTAGACTTGACCGTCTTAGATACGAATAACAGTACCTTTAACGACTCCTGACTGTCAGTTACAATGGCAGTTACAATTCTTTCCAGCAGGAATGTTGATTTATTCCGGAAAGAATGTTCGTGTTTAGAACACGAGAGAAAAGCCTATCGAACGGGTTTCGCCAAAAAAACAGCCTTAGCAGGATTACTTGGAAAGATTGCGTTTCAAAATGTACACCGTTAGTGAAAGCGTGTCGTTCTTTTGATTTTAATTTATTTTAAGTGGTTTTTTAAAAAATTTTAAATTCCGATTTTTGAGGTGCTACTTTTTAATATGGAGTCACAAGAGCATGAAGATAAAAGTGACGTTAGAAATGTGCCAAAACACGTAATTAAAGAATTCATTGAAGTAAATAAAGCCCACCCGGCCCCATGGCAATTAAAAAATAAGGAAGTTTACGGAAACAAAAACTTAAAATATAAAGGACACCAGGATCTGGTACAAGTATATAAAAAGTATGACCCTGACGCGGACATTAACCGTTCATTAATCGATAATTCTCGATCTCGATCACAAAGCCACCTCTTCATGCATTTTCTTTTTTTCTCCCTGTACAAGTTGTACATAGCGACAACCATACCAGTAACGGCTAACACCTTACGTCCCATCTGTAAAACTGCAGGATTAGGTGAGAGGACGCTCTTTTTTTGACATAATTATAATCCTCCCGAACCGAGAGGAAGGTGCCCATACAGAAACACTCTTTCCCGTCGGTTGTAAATTCAGTGAACAATCCTGACGGATTGCTATTTCTCCGACGTGATAGAACGGCATGATTACTTGACAGGAATGATTGCAGGAAAGACTTGCCGTTAGTGGAGATAAGAGGAATGTGAATCCCGTCAGTCTTTCCTTCAGGATTGCACTAAGCGGAAACAACGTCGGGGAAGAATGCTCGTCTATGGAGGCCTATTGTGTGACTCATTTAGACCTTTTGGGAGGTTTATTTTGGCACATTCATTTATTATAAGCATTTCATTTTGGAAAATGGTGGTGCATCTCCCAAGGGCCAATTTGACTGTATGGTTCTATGGTATAAACGCTCATTCCTGCTCTTCTATCAATCGCAAACTTTTTTTTAATTATAAACCTATTACTATAATATTTTTGGTTTATACGAGGTGTGATCAAAAAATAAGGTGACTTTTCACTTTTATAACAAAATATTCATTTATTCATCCAAAATTATGCTATCCCCTTCGAAATATATTATATGCACTTATGATTACTAGATACTAGATAATCACTAATATAGTGGGGAAGGGGAGAAAAACGCGACCCATGTCATTTTTGACTGCAAAACCCTCACGAAGTGGCGACACCTATATGGGAAAGACGACTCCCAAACAGGCTCAAATCGCGCGAGCTTAGTACAGAGACTGCTTCTGCTAGGCGGAATGCTGAACCTGGAATGAGCAGGTATTCTTGCACAGCAGGGATGAATGAGCAGATTCAGGAGTACACTAAGCCTTAGGGGGGGAACGAGCCCCAACCTGGCTTTCTGCTAACGGGGAAAAAAATCACTTATATAAATATCTTTGCATTATTTCTTTAATATACATGCGACACTTTAAATATTTTTTAAAAGCGCTTCGCTTCATTATTGCAGCTAAACTTATTTATTATTTTACAAATCTAACAATAAAGAAAATTTATATTTCATTTCTATAAATGGTATAAATTATTATTTCCAGATTAAAAGAAAAACGCGAATAAGTTCTGAGCAAATAGAATAGATCAACGACAAAAAACGTAAATGTGTAAAAGTCAAAGTAAAATACATTGTGGAATCAAACAAGCACTTAGTAAATAGGTACCTATAGGTATGTAAAATAAATTGCGATGAAAATATTTCTTGAGTTGTAATTTTAATATAAAGTTGACAGTTATTGAAAGTTGATATTAATGTTGAAACTATTTTCGCTATTTTCATTGTCTTAAGTAGAGTATAGAGAAGTATAAGATAATGATCCAACTCTCGACGACAAAGAGAAAACTATCTTTGGATTCCAATTGTTATAAAAGTAAGTTTAAACGAGTAGGTACTTTGTCAAAAAGAATCATTGAATTCAGTTTGCTTTGTCGTTGTGGTAACAAGCGTTTTATCTTTTTCAACTCCGTTGTATTCATATTTAAAAAAAATAATTGAATTACATAAACTTTTAACCCGACTACGGATATTATTTTTATAATTAATTTTTTTCTTCTGTGTTACATTTAACCTTAATTTGCATCATCCGTGGTGTTTGTTAATATGTTTTACGTAATAAATGGAAGATAAAAGCTACTTATGTTAAGAAATATTACATGAAACATAAGTTTAAATAAAATACGTCAGGAATATATGAAATATTTCACCTAGGAATACAATCACTTAGCTACGTGCTTCGCAAGTTCCTTTTTTCTTAGATTAATAGCCACTGTGAGATGGTTGAGATTATGGTCCATTAAGAAGCTGCACTTAGTTTGTACTCTACTTGAAAGTGTGAAGATTTTCTTTCATCCCTTAATATTTTATTTTAACATTAGGAAAATATTAAACCTTTAGAAACGTGTAATTAGTTAATTTGGGACGTGTTTTGATTTATTATCAGTATAATATTTTTTTCGTTCTAATTTTAATGTTTTAATATAGAAACGACTTACAAGTCTAGTGGATTAACTCTTCCTACAATTATATGCAAAACTAGTTATGCAAATAATTTTATTTTCCAAAAGCAGGCATGTAGATGAGTTTGAACCAAGCAAAAACAAAGTTTATAAATATTTTATACTTCAATTAATTGTATCTATACTAAATTGAATTTCTAAACACTATCTTAAAAATCAATCATTTTAAATGCAAACTTGAAAGAGTCAAAATGTAATTGAAGCTTTAGACAACTTTGAAAAAAAATTTGTTTTTGTACAAATAAAAAGTAGAAGAGTTTAACGTAGGTATATAATTTACATAAATAATTAATTATTAATTATAAATGCTCTTTCTAAATCAAGTTTAAGTTTAATTTAAAATTATTTTTCAGATAAAAAAAACTGTTTAATCTTAATTAATTTTAATTTTATATGTTTCCGTCAAAATAGTTTTTATTTTTATTTTTATTTCTTAAAGATTTAGAACACATATAACTATTTAGAATGTTTTTAAGCATTTTATAGGTATAGGTTTGAAAAATACAAACTGAATTAACAGCTGATAACATCAATAAAAATTTATCGTAGAGTAATAAATTTACTGGAAAAGTTCAGATCGAGATAAACAGAATTAACGGAGATGTACCTACCTACATAAAATTCTGTTATTTTTCTCTGATCTGTAAACTGTTCGAGTTCACCTAATATGAAATTTAATGAAATATCTTCGTGTTATCTCCCATTCATTTAAACTTGACAAATTTTTAAAGATTTTTTTTCATAAATTAAATTAGCTCAGATACGAATTGCCATAAATTACAAGAAAAATGAATATGATTTATTATAAAATTTCATTCGCATTCGTATACAATCTTGCATTTTTATTGCCATGAGCCACTTTGTATCCGCATAAAATCCGTTTATGATAATAATTCAGCTGGATGAAAATGTATCTACATGATAAAATACAGAGAAAAGAGATGAAAAACCCCGCTTAACATACCTAAGTACTCTTCATTTTTACAGTTTTAATTAGCATACAGTTTTATAATTATACTAGCGCACAAGATACGGTAATTATTTTAATTGACAAACATAAAATCTGATTTCTGTTTATCTCTCGATAATGAACTAAGGTTTTACTCTAATAAGATAACGTTTTGGGAATTAAATCATATCATATATACTTAGTTTATTACAGCTTTATAATAATCAAACTAATTACATTTTCTTCGATGAACGATATAAAAAAGACTAATTCAAATTACTTCATGAATTAATTTTTATATAAAAACACATTTACTTACAGACAATTTAAGACACCATACAAAAAGACTTGTTATAAGAAATAGCTGTTTCATGCTTCGGAGATGTAATTTAAAATGTCAAAACTTTCTTAAGAAAATATTTTTTAGAGATGGCTTTTTCTTATACGTTAATAATCTAAAGTATAAATCAACTGTGTCGTTAAAATTCTTTTCAAAAGACTAGAAATATATAGCATTATTGAAGAAGAAAACGTATTAGCTGTAAGGGAGATTAAATATTAAAATAAGTGAACTATAAGAAGTATTCAACCTGTATATATACCCTTGTAAAGGTTTTTACACATAAACACATATTGTATACATCCAAGATAAAATAACTTTTCACGCTGAGTTTTTGATTGAAGGTAAATTCATGTTGATAAATTTTTTATGTTTTTTCATTAACAATTATTTTACATTTTTAACCTGTTTAAGTATAATTTTTTTTAAATTCCGACTGAAATACTATTTATAAGTGTTAAATATTTTAGTGTTCAAACTTAAAAGTACAAACGCAGTTAGATTCAGCATAATTTTATAAGATAATTGATATTTATTTTTTGAGAAAATTAATCTAACAAAACTTATCTTACTACTAACATCTATACATTTAAACTGAAACTATGATATAACCGAAAAGCTCTAGAGAATTTTCGGCGTACACGTTCTTATTTGCTCCTATATGTTTGTCAATATTATCTTCGAACAATTCAACATGATAAATCGTACACAATGGTTAAACTGACTGGTTTTTGTTTGTAAAAGCTTATGCAACAAAAGCTTTTACTTTTAAGTATTTGAAAATTATTCTATCACTTACATAACTTTTAAGATTTTAATAATTTAAAAACTTTCCATAAATTCTTATTAAATTTTTTGAGTTCTGTCTGTCGATTTATTTTGATTTATTCAAAACAATTTAATAAAATAATAGAGCTTTCAAAAACTTATATATCTTAAGTGCTGTCAAAACCACAAACTGAGTTGAATTTAAATTAATTGAACCCGCAAAGATCAATAAAAAGCAAATCTTTCATTACAAATGATGGTCGTTAATCTTTATGTAATTAGTTAAAACTTGCTAAAACGTTATTAGAAATATTCCCAAAAATAAAAAATTCTCTAATATATTTTAGTTCACAAAAAACTCATTAATTACCTACATACAACAGATGGATACTTTTTTTTTATTAATTAATTACATCTTTGCTGAAAAAATCACTAGAACAATCAATCACTTACGACTCTATTCTTTTATTTGAATTTGGTATTGTTCAATTTTTTCTTTTGAAATTATTACGAGTGTAAAATTTTAATCAAGTTTAAGTGGAAATAAGTTTTTGAATATAACTCTAAAAAACGAATTGAAGCAAAACGAACAAGTAATATCAGGGTGACAAATTGAAATTTACTGAGTTCCCCAGGGTGTTAAAATACTTGTCTCATTCTCAATTATATTCTAAAGTCGATTTCTCATTTGTAATGATTTTTTTTTCATTTTCATACATTTGGATGATAAACTTAAAATTAAATTCCTGAAATTGTTCTGAACGAAATTAAAGTGTAACATTAATTTGGATGGTTTCCAAAATGGCAATACTTAGTTATGAAATTTTCAATTTTTTTTTTTAATAAAAGGTCACAATAACATAATGACCAAAAACAAAAATATTGCTTCAAACTAAAAGTATTTTTTAGCCCTTGTTAAGTGTCGCAACAATTCGAGCAGTGGCGTAGTGTGAATTTATGTGGCCCGGAGTGAACGATGTACTTCCTGCCCCTTATTTTCACAACTAAACAACATGTGTAAATAACCTGGAATACTCTACATAAAATTCCTTTCTAAAAAATAAAATTAATTTTATTTTTCGTGTTTTTGCAGCGGAAATTTTAGATTAGTCTAGATTCTAAAATCCCCCACTTATTCCATTGCTAAAGTAACTATACGTTACTGTTCAGTATTTTAACTAGTTTCTTTTATTTTGGTCACTTCTGTTCTTCTAAATTGCCAAATATGTGTCTCTTCTTAATTTACTTTAGAGACAATTTAGAGGCTCAAAATATATACCACGCTTTTTGCGCAAGTGTTACGCGTATTTTCAAGAAAGAAAAATTGGTTTGATTCGAGAATGATTCCATCTCTTTAGGTAAAAATATAATTTCTTTTACTTAAAAAATCTTTTTCGTGCTTAATTAATTTCATCCATAGTATTGGTATTAATATGAAAACTAAAAGATCATTTTACATTACTTCAGTAATAAAAATTAATTGAAACAAACTCAACTTAACATACTTTAAATTAGTTTCCAGTTTAACGAATTGAATAGGAAAGAAAATGCCAAAAGGTTTTATTGAAGGAAATATATGATCAGTACGCGTGCTTTGAATGTTTAAAAATACATTTATTTGAATCCTTCTATTTTTGAGTTATATTTTCAATTTAGAAATTATTTGAACCATTAACTTAGTAGAGAAATTGTTGTTTTAATGCTTGCAGTAAACGCAACTAACGCAATTGGAATATTAAACACTTCTTTTTTGTTTAAAAAAAAACTGATGTAAGAACGTAAGATAAAAAGAAGTATATAACAGGAGATAAGAAAACCCTTCTTGCAACAAGATGAGATGAAATAGGAAATTTTTAATTTTTATCTTTCATGCAAAAATAAAAAATGCAAAGAAGAATGGAAATGAAAACGAAGGAACACGAGAAAATGTCCGTCTGACGTACTCGTATATAATAATTGTACACATAATGTTTTTGTGACATTCTGTTTATTCTGGTAGTATTAAAGAAATCTAAATTTAAAAACAGATCACATTTGCCACAGAATCTTCATGTTTTGTTATAAATTCCAAATGCATTTACTTGACAACGCTTGAGAAACAAACGATTTTCACGTATATGCAGAGAATAATCTCCGTCTCTAATGACATGACTGTGTGGGTTGCATTCTATTTGTATGTACTTTATGTAGTTATATTTCATTTTTGTTTTTAATATCAATAGATATAAAAATACTCCGGTAGTAATTTGTTTTCGATTTGATTTTCAGCCTCTCCCTTTTCTTGCCAATTATTTTTGTGTTTTTTTATATACAATTCAACTCATCTAATATTGGGATCTTTCTCTGCCACAAAATTAAACACGTTTTTATGATAAAATAATATTCAGTAAATATTAATGAATTTCCATTTCGAGATTAAAAAAACAAAAAGAACTATTTACAGTTTACACGACAAAAGGACCTTGTATTTTATTTTGTTAGGTAAAGTCAAAACAGATTTCAAGTCAGTGCACACAAAGGATGATCGAATAAAAGGTGTATGTATTTAATTAAGCATTTATTTGCGGTACCAGATAACAAGAACTCATTTACATCTAACGATGGATATTATCGCTAATGTCATTAAAGTATACTGATTGGATAATTAATATACGAAAGCTTAAAGTCCAAAAGATTAAAAGCATTATTTTTACTTAGTTTTCAAATAAGCGTCAAATATATAAAAATAAATTGATCGGAGTGAAAAGAATTGAATAAAACTTCAAATTACAATTATAGTCTTTTTTTTAAATTGGTTTTGCGAAATGCGTTTATATTTCTTTTTATTTGAAGTTATTTAACGAAATTTATAAGATTTCAATCAAGATATAAGACTACGTTTATGTTATATTCTTTGTAGATTTGTACGACGTTAATAATCAAATATAATTCTGAAAAATATCATTTACATTGTTAAAAAATATGTGTAATAGCTGTTTCTTTGGGTATATATAGGTATCCCATAAAATGTGCAATTAAAAATAATATAAAACAGATACTTATCTTATTCTAATTTTAATTATAATTTTATAACAAACTTTGCAATTGAAAGTATTTTTAAAAAGCTTAGAATAGTAAATTATGTAAGTACATACTACTGTTACTAAAATTTGGTCATAAAAAAAACCACCTACATATAATACGTTAAGATACACATTTGTATGCTTAATCAAATATACTTAAAGTCTAAGAGCTTCATACCTCCGATAGTAATATAAACGAAATTGAAATATGCGAATTGTTTAGACAAATTATGAAAATTAATAAAAAGATTTGCAGTTGAAAAGTAAAATATAATTATTGAATTTTCAAGTTTAACATAGCCGTAAAGTATAAACATAAAATTGACAAGTACTTCGGTTTAAAAATGATTTCCATCTTTGGTGGAAAAGTGAACAAAATATTCCATTTTTATTTATAAGTTTCAAATTATATAAAACTGAAACAAAAATCATAAAACAATTGTTGGCTATATCAAATGGGCAATTCAAGCTTAATATGTAACTTTTTGAATCATATCATTTAAGTAATATGTACTACTATTGTTTTTAAAAAGTATTTTTCCCTGGATGAGATGATCTCTTTAAATACTTAACCAAAATTAATGATTCAAATATCATTTTAAAGTTTATGTTTCCTACTTTAGGGGAAAATTATTTTTAAGAAAATAAAATAAAAACATTTTTTTCTATTAAAAAAATTAATTACATTTTTTTTTTTTTTGGGAAAATCAATTTTGGGGAAGTCAGTTAATTTTATCAACACTAGGTACCTATTGTCAGAACAATTATTTTGGTTCTGAGTCAGGAAAAACTAAGAATGGCTTCTGGCTTTGAACTCAAAAGAAAGATCTAAGCCAGCTATTTTTGTGCACTCACAAAATGGACTTCTACCATTTATTTTATTAGATCTATTACTTGGTAAGTAGACTTCTTCTCCCTAAATCCGTGATTGCTAGTAACAAGATTTAAAAATATCATTAGTTAAATTATGTTACAGTATCTTTTTCTTGCTATTCATATTTTAATTTAAAAAAAACATCTCTACTTTTATGCATAACATACCATCAATTATAATTGATAAAGGTGAACGAAACAGAACTAGTAAATATATCTACTGGTTTTTATGATATATATTGTAGTTGTAGTAAGAAGAGGTTCATTAAAGTCTTAATGATGATAGATACAAGCAATATATTATGTAGGTACTCATATCACTTGAACTAACTTTGAGTTTAGTTTCGTTTTATACTAGTTTTTTTTTATTATATCGTAAATATAATATAAATTCAAGTGGTTCTCTGAATATTTTTATTTGACCTCTACCTACTTGTATTAACATTAACTAGAAAAACTTATCATTATCATTTAATAGTGCAATCATAGTTGGCATAATTGACATCAATACCATCACTCATTATCTATGATAATTCACCATTTTAGAATATTATAACTATAAAAGCGAAACGGTCAGTTATTTGAAGATATAAATATTTATAGATAGTATATGCTTTATGGGCAATACAAATGGTAAACTAGAAATGCTAGAAAGTATCATTATTTTGTTATTTAAAAAATATGAAATTACCATGGCTCGTTTTTCTACCTATCGATTTTACATATAGCTTCAGCTCATCAAAAATATCAATTACAAATTCAATGCGTTATAAATAGGGTTTCACTACAAAAATTATCACTACTAGCCGAGGAACTGCATTTTGGATTCAAACAAAATTCTTAAAAATTTTGAAAATAAATATGTTTGTACTTTGTTAATTATTTTTTGGTTCAATTTGAAGATAGTTGTAAAATTTTTCTAATTTGACTAAATCAATAACGAAGATTAGTAGGCATGGAAGAGATAATATAAATGCATTAACATGAAGATATATAATACTGCTAACGAAGCAAATATAGTCAAGTCAATCAAAATTGAAAATTGAAATTGACATAATATGATTTAATCTATAATACTTTAGTGAAGTGTATTAAACTCCAATATAATCGCATTAGAACGTGTTTATATGAAACTTGAGTTTAAATGAATTGTGCAATAAACAAGTGACAAGTCTTTGTTGTAAAATTAGTAATTAATTAGTTTTAAATTAAACCACCACGATCAATATAAAACATCTAGGTAACTCAAAATTTAATGTAAGTTGTCCTGAAAAATGGGTTATTAAACAATTAATTAAATTTTTGATAGTGTTATGAAAATATCAATTTAATGTTTAGTTTTAGTAAAAAAAAAACTATTTTAACGCTGGTTCTAATAATGACAACGCAAGTAGACATAAAAGTAACTTATTACTTGTTTCGCAATTTTGTCAATTTTAAGTTTACCTAAAAGTTGTCGATAAAATTTGTTAAGACCAGTGTTAGCTGATTTGAAGATTTCGTCGTACTTTTAAACTTCCATAGCTTCAGTCAAGAGAGTTGAAGTTTTTAGGATACGAAGTTATTATCAGATTTATGAAACACTGAGTTACATTTGTCTAGCTTTTGTACTTTACATTTTAAAGTATAGTGTAGATTTTGTCAATACCTAAAATATGTTGAATTTTCAACTCTTCTAATCACTCGTATATACCACCTAGATATTAAAATGTCGAGGATACTTCTCAAAGTTCTAGGAAGCTAAAATTTTACATACAAACAACAACAAATTTTTTAAGAAATTATAAGTAACTTTAACCTTCCAACCCTTATAAAATTTAAAATTTGTAATATTATAACTTACAGAGTAGGATTTGAAGAGTTAGAAGTTTAGCTCTTCATAAGATCTGATAACTTTTTGACAGTGAAAGCATTATGAATTTGTAAGTTTTGAGAACCTACTTTACAGGATTTATTCTCTGTGTGTAAGACGGTCGTGATATGACCATAGATGTTAGAGCGACTTAAAACACCAACAACAACAAAATCACTTTTACTTTGAACAAAAATTGGGCCGAAGAAATTTAAAATACATAATCAAAAACTGTTAAAAGAAATAAGTTTCTAATACTATAATTTAAATGGAAGTTAAAGAAAGAAGTGGTTATTCTGCGATCCTATAAGAGAGTCGTGACTTTTACTTTGTAAATCATTGTTCTAGAACTTAAAGCATAGTAGGAATTAGTAAATGTATTATTTGTATAGACCTCCAATACTCTATAATTGTAATTCTAGATATAGTGATGAAAGTCTTCTAAATAATACACAAAATGTATGTAAATACATACTCTTGATACCAACGGGTTCAGAAGGTAATAAGAAATCAAGGAACAAAACGGACTTCTAAAAATGGAATCAGGTGCAACTGACCAACATACTTTAAGTTAGATTCACTTTACTATGCAAAAAACTAAATAAAACTGATAAGTCCTGATAAGCTTAATTGTCCTTTGACCTACTAAATCTAATCAAATAGAGGTTGGGACAAAAACTAACGTTGGGAGTATTAGCAGAACAGGCCAAAGGCAGGAATGTGCATATCCTTTATGGAGAGTTAACACCAGTTTGCCGAATCTTCAGAAACCAACTCGTTACAACGTGTACAAAAGCCAATTAGACTTCAAAATATGACCACCAGACCACTTTTTTTAAAATCACTATTCATAATTCTATAAAAGTTTAATAAAACTCTTAATTTTTCTTCTTGTAAAACGCTGTAAAAGGCCTTGTTAGATATCAGGGCCTTTCTGTAATCCATGGCTTACTATACTTAAAGTACTCTTAATTCAAAGATGTAATTTAATTTATTGTAAACGGACCTTTTATTTAACACTTGCTACCGCTGTAAAATATAATTTTTAAGGCTTCGATTTTGTATAAATGCATATTTTGAAACTGTATAACATTTAACATATTAATATCCCACACAGTATTTACCCAGAACTTAACTAAACTTTAACCGAATCTTGGAGAAGTTTAAAGTCAAATTAAAGTTAGTTTGAATATTTTCAATTTACCTATTTAGGCTTAATTTATTCAAGCAAGCTAAAACGACCTTAAATTACTATAGCTAGTTTTTTGATGCCATTAAAGCCACACTTTATGTCTGTATAATATATATTGAAATAATTCTTAACACAACGCTTTAACAAGCGGCACCAACTTTACTGTCTTAATTTAATTATAAACTTCTACTGAATGTATTGTAGAAAGTTATCATTTGCTTTCATAATAAACACCACTATAGTCTTTATATCAATGAACAAATATAATATAACGCATTGTGTTCATGTTTAATATTTATTTAAAGCAAAGTTAACAAAAGAATAAAGTTAATCGTGTACATGTTTGTAAAAAGCTATAAGCTCATCAAAAGAATATCTTAATTTACACTAAAATAAGATTTTTTTAGTTAACAAATTAGTGATGTTTAACAAAACTTTAATGACAGAATAAAACGAATTAAAATTAGTTACTTTTTGAAAATGTTCCAAAACCTTGAAATATAGGTCGTCTCACTTGTGTCAGTGAAAATTTTCTTTTTGTTTTCATCAGTGTAATTCAATTTTATCTTTAAAAATACTTTTTTTTAATATTCACACAAAAATATCTTTCTTGTCAATTGAAATGCGTCAAAGCAATTAAAAATAAAATAAAAATGCTGTGAATACTCCCATCTTCAATTTGAAATTAAATTAACCTGTAAAATTTCTTATTTTTAAAAACTGTTTAAAAAATTAAATTGACATATTTAAGGAAACCATTAATTATTAACTTTTTAATTCTATTTTTGAAATTCTAAAGGGACGAGTTTTTCAAAGTTTACTTGTATTAAGAAATATGGTCAAGTGGGAGATAGAAAAGTACCTACGCTTCAAGCGAATGAGATGTTAAGTATTAAAGCTAAAAGAGATTTAGTTGAAAAAGGGAACAAAAACTTAGTATAGTTGAACAATTAATAACACTTCACTCGAGTCTTAGAAAAAGGCTACTTCTAGGGTACTATTGGATGTTCTGTTTTATAAGAGCACTTGAATTTATCAATTGTATCAAAAACTTTTTCAAAGAATTTAGCTTATGGTTTGCTGTTCATTCTTATCAATTATAACACAGATCGATTTCCAATGAGACTACCTATATAATGCCACAATATAAATTATGAAACAATGTCATTATGAAAATAGAAATCAATATAAAAACCTTATTAAACCGATAATAGGTAATTACTAGCAATTATTCATTACAATTTTCTTGTGTTCACAAACCTTCAAATAATATATTTTTTTAAAGACGTTAAATTTTTACAACATTGTTATAGTTTGAAACGTATGGAAAAACTTATTACTATTAGTATAAGACTTGATTCTATTTTTTTGCCAGCTAAAAAGCATAGTAAAAATTTCAAAGATAATTCTCTACAATAAACGAAACGCTTGGTGAATATTTTAGATAATTATTTTTTAAGCCATTTTTCAACGACCTCAGGGTAAAAGTGAAAATATTTATTAAATTATGCGTTATTAACATTAATTTCCTACTGTACATGTACCTACCTACAAGTAGATACTAATATTTTACGTTTAATGTATGAATTGACGTAGACATAAAAAAAATTATACCTACCTTAAATATTGTTTTCAAGTCATTTAGAAAGTCAGTTCTGTAATGTAGGTATTACGGATTTTGTATCAAAATATTAGTGTACAATGTACATGTTAACAATAAATTAAAACATTAAAATAAAGCTATTTACCAATTCTATTTTTTATCTGTTTTATATAACTTTATTCAAAATATTTAGTTTAAAACAGTAGGTACATAAATGGTAAAAATATGTTGTATTTACACTATTTTTAAAAATAAAGTGAAAGACTTTTACAATGAACTCACCAACTTCAGATACTAAAAGTACCTTACAACTATTTGTCATCATTTCTGATAATCCTGATTAGGTTTTAGGCAACGTAAAATTAACATTTTTTTTTAAATTTCGAAAAAATGTTAACATATCTATTTAGGTATATAAATGAAATCATACGTTAGCAGATTTAATATGTAATCTTAAACTAATAACTATAAACTTATAAGTACGTACTTAAATTTAGTTTCGTCGAAATGTTTTAAAAAAGATTGAAAAGTTTTGAATCTTTGTAATGTGAAAATTCTATTTCAGAAATGAGGAAATATACATCGTTACAGATCATTTAAGGATTTGGCACCCAACTGAGACTTTGTTTATCTAAGAACTGAAATAAGTTTTCTTGAAACAATTTTTTTTCTTGAATGGTTCAGTTATTAGTGGCATCAGAATGGTGATTGCATTGATTTGTAAATTTATCGAATTCGTTTAAAAGTCAAAATCCATTTTTCAGACAAAAAACAATTTTGCTCTAAAAAAGGAACCTACAATCAAAAATGGCACAGTATTATACCCTCTAAAATAACAATTTTCAATGAAATTATACGAAATAAACTTTATTTTATATTTATTTCCATATAATTCTTATATGATAAGCCCTACAATAAAATTAATAACCCATAAACAACATTTCAACAATGTATTGAAGAGAAGTGGCCAACCCAAATGATCTTGCGGACCACTTTGAAAATGCATCATATCTTCCGAACAGTATAAAATAATATATATATATATATATCCCTATATTATTACATTTAGACCAAATATAGACATTCTTTGGTAGCGAAAAATTAAAACATAAAGACTTATTGTTTTGTATTTACTTTTATTCTTACATGTAAACATAACAACATATTTTTCCCATAATTTCAACAGTTAATTTTTAAATATATACATATGGATGTATAAATAATGTATTTTTAATAAATTGATTATTATTACTTATACTTATGCTAGTATTATAAAACGTTTGTGCAAATTTTTGCACTTTTTATTAAAAAAAAAAAATAAAACTATACAGTTTACATTAAATAAATAATTTCTATTCCACCATTTGTTTAAAAAAAATGTAGTTTGTAAAATATAGAAACGCACAACGAAATTCGTTTCTTTCAGTTTACTTGGCTGAAATAATTAATTAACTTATTAAAAATGTTGATAAATTCGGAAATCATATTTCAGAAAAACGAAAAACTAATTGATACAGATGGAATAAATTAAATTAAAAAGGTAGATTGGAGCCACATGTGGCACCAAGCCAAGTAAATAAATAGTTCGCGACTTTGCAATATCCGTTGTTACCAGTTTTCAATTTCTGCCTTTGCTACTTAAATTCTAATTAAAGTTGTTTTTAGCTGTGTTGATGTTGGGCTTTGGAATAATAAAAGCACTTTGTGAAAATCACGAGTATCCAACTATTCTCAAGCAACAACAGAATTTTTTTCTATATGCTAATTGAATATAAAGAGCTTAACGTTGGTGCTGCTTCTAAAATTTAATTGAAAAGCATTGAAAGAAAAAATTCATAATAAAGTTTTGCTTATATTTCTTTGATAGTTTAAGTTTTAATTTTAAATAGGTATGTCAATTTTATTTAGAGTTTATAATTTCTTTTCATATCTTAGAAACATTTGAATAAGTGTTATAAGAAAGTTATAACTATTACTCTCTTAAATCGAAATAGTGACTTTCGACTAACTACAAATAGTGACTATTCACTATTTTGTAGTGAAAAGTATACCACTATTTGAATTTGATGGTATAGGTACTTTTCACTACAAAATAGTGAATAGTCACTATTTGTAGTCAAAAGTCACTATTTCGATGAAAGAGAGTACAAGTTAATAATATCTCATCGTATTTAAATTGTTTTTAATTTAAATAAATACTTCTTTATAAAATGCTAATAATTTTATATTTCTACATGTAACAAGACGTATAATTTTATCATCCTTTAAACTACAAATTATAAAGAGCAATGATATTGGAGCAATCGAGAAAGAAATAAAATATAAATCATAAAATAAAATTGGTATATGTATAGGTATATAGTATATATTATATAGATATACCTATATTATGAATTTTGTTTAAATGAACAAAATGTAATCGAAAATTTACTCATATTTTCTTCACGTTTATTCAAATTCATTTTGATATAGATTTTTGAATTGATCTCATAAACTAACATATTCATTCAACCTTAGCCAAAGTAGAAAATTTAAAAAAAGACTTTTTGTACCCTTTTTTAGGATGTAAGAAACTTTATATTTACTAACAATGGCTACAAATAACATTTGAAATTTAATCGGCAAATTTCAAATTGAATAACTGAATGGGATAATAAACGTGTTTTCATGGCGCCAATAAAAACATCATTTTTTTATGATTTTTAAACATTTTAATCAACATTCTTCTCATATAATCAAATAAAATTTAAATACAACAGAAAACGTAATAAAATCTCGATTTCATTTTTATGAGAAACATATTACGAATCATTTTTGTTACGTTATTACGTTCAAAAGATATAAGAGTGTCAATTTAGTACGCAAAAAGTTTTGAAAATTTAATAGTGATAAAAAGGAAATTGTTTTATTTTAAGCTGTTGTCTATAAAAAGCACAATTACTTCAATTTTTATTAAAAAAACATTTATCTTTATATTGGTAAACTCCAATTTAAGATATTTTTGTCAGTAATATTTTAAAAAAAAGCTGTAGGTTTATGTAGAAACAGTAAATGCATATACAAGGTAACCCTTTTGACTATTAATATACCTACCTACCAACCTACAGCAGTAAGAATTGAATTTCTCCTTATTTGCTTTAATGTTGATGTTCTACATGCTAATACACTTAAATTAATGCAACGGTTAATATGCTCAATAAACATTAAAGCTTACACTGTGTACCATGTTGATTTTACTAAAATGCATGTTTTTAGTGCATAATTATAATATATGTATAGGTACATCAGAAATTAATGAATGATTCTGTACGATTAAAAATACTTATGAAAAGATTATAGTACGGCAAGCATTTAGCAATATTAAGGAAAGCATTTTAATATTTAAACTTTTAATCACATTATAATGTTGTGGTAAAACATATAAAAATGTATTTGCAAGATATACAAGATATACTGAATGTCCACCGCCGATTTAATTTATTTTGACTTTTGACGGTTATGATTGTAATATATGATACAATTAATGCAAAATATATTACCTCAATACATATGAATTCGTATGTATTCATTTATGGTCCTAAGTTTAATTTTTTTTTCAATTTTAAATTATTCTAAAATAATGAATACTTTATAAATGTACTTATTTATACTTCACTTGATCACATATTTTATTTTAGCAAATAAGACTTAATTCAAGTTTATTTTAAAATAATATAGCATATGATTCGGACTAGGTAATTAATATTGAAATTAAAAAAAATAATTGATTAAGCTAATAAAATTAGGAAAATATAGGCAAAATATGTACGTTAAATAGGGTTAATGAAAACGTAGATATACACAATCGTTCATTAATGTCTTTGTCAGTAAAATGTTAAGTCAAATATTTAAATTGTACATATCAATTTCACCATAAAAATTATTTTGAAAAAATGTATTGAAACTGTAAATACTTCAACTAACCACTTAACAACTACCTACATACCTATTTCTATAAAAAATATAAAATAAAGTAATACATGTATTTTTTTTATCTGTTATTCAACTTTTTGCATGCATTTTAGTTTTTCTTTTTCAATAATAATTAATATATTTATAAATTAGAGTATCCGTTTTGATGCAATAAACATGAATATTATAAACAGAAGCTTTTACCAGTTTTACTTGTTTTTAAGCTGAATGTAGTTTTTTTATACGCAAAATGCACATTATAGTTTGCTTTTTACACAGAACTGTAGCTTAAAATTTTTAGAAATACCTATATGGAATTTTTAAATGTAATGTTATAAAAACTTAGATTAAAGAATAAATATTTGTTTCAGAATTTAAAGTTTGTTGAACTTTATTGGAAGATAGTAATTATTTGATTGTGTTAACTTGTCAGAAACAATTCTGGTGTAATTTTAGCAATACCGATTTAGTAATGTTTCTTCTCTACATTTCGGGTATTAATTGTTATGATTAGAAATTTGCGATTTAGGAATAACTACAGTGATTTAACTTTTAATATAGCACCAATATCGAACAACTAAGTTTTGTTTGGAAAAATACATGGAACCAGCCACAAAGTTACTATAGCTTTAATAAGTTAAATTAGTTAATTTAATACAAAGCAATTACTCCTAAATAATCTTCCAGTTGTTTAAGAAACAGTTGACGTAAGATAGTTTTTTTAAGTCCTTATGATACTATTTAACTTACATTTAACAACAAAATTATCTAGATTTTATAATCAAATTGAACACATAATTTGAGATTTATTGTACATTAGTTTTTGCTAACGTAAGTCAGTATGTAGAGATTCAATATACGGTAAGTCTTTTAAGAGAGATGATGCAAATTACTGACGTTTTATTTATTACTCTTCGTTAATTAGTTTCTTAGATGTAAGTTTTCGAAGTGGCATGTTTTAACTAGATTTTGTTCTTGAAACTATCAACTATCTTCATATTGTTATAGAAAACTAAGCTCTTATATAAATAAGGCATGCAAGATTGAAAATCCTATTATAAAATGTTTTCTTTTTTCTTTTATTTTTTAAATATTAATAAAATAAAGAAGAAATTTATTCACATACGATAGATAATGAAGATGACTTTTTGCTAATGAGAATAATTAAGTGTCAAAGATTATAATATAATCTCAAGCTGCAAAGTCATTTATTTAAGAAAATCTTTGTCTTGGTTTATATTGTAACATGGTAAAATATTCTTAAAATATACTTATTTTAGTTTCGTTAACTTTTTTCTATTTTTATATAAAAAGATAATTACTAGTCAAGGTAGAACGATTTTTCACATTTAGCCTAATAGTTTCAAAAATTTGAGAAATACTTAAGTACTTAGTACCTATAAGTAAATAAAATAGAATAACAAAGAGTAATATAAGTAAATGTCAAGGGAATTAATAAAAAAAGGTAAATAGATTTCACATATTTTGTTAGGTCTCACATGAAAGAGCTTTTCCCTTTCTTATTTATGAGAAATAAGAATATTCACTGATTTATGTACACTTCTTGTAGGTACCTATTCTTGAGTTTCTTTTTCTTGACTTTCTTCCTATTTTATAAGGTTTATTTTTGAATTTCTTATGAGTATATAACAACACTTTATTAGTTGTAGTGTGGAAGATAATGCCTGCAAAAGAATTGCGATTAGCCATACGGAATATACCATCTAACCCGAAAATAATAGAAAAGCCGGCAATGGAAAATAAGGGATAACATTTTGAAACGAAAAGTATTTTTATTCATAATATGTGTTTGTTAATTAGTTATTAAATAATGCTAGTGGCCAACCATACAAAGTATTTATCAAAAATATTTCTATAATATAATAATAAAGGTCGCATCAACTACTATGGTCATTAACAACCATTGACTCCGAAAACACAGGAAAAACTCTTGGGCTTTCATTGGAATTCGAACTCAGGATCACTGGCAAATCTCGTCAACCACGTCACTAAGTGACCCCTATCAAAATATTATTATTATTATTACTTATTACTCAAAATATTTTTTTTCTTCTTATTGCACCCTCTCCTCCCAAAGGTTGGCGATTCCAATAGTAATTGTATCTTGGAAACTGCAAGGAGCACTAAATACTTCTGTAGCTGAACGGTCAAATAACCATATTAGGTCTTTTAGCTATGAATTCTTGTGTCTTTCTACTAATCTTGTATCTGATATATTATCAGTCGATCCTCTCACCTCATATAAAATTGTAATTTTATTTTATTTGTTTGATGGTATCAAGCAGTTTTTCTCTTTAATTCATTCAAAGTACTTTGATAGCAATCTTTTGTAACCATTTTATTCGTAGCGTATATAGAAAAGATTTTTTTATTTAAAAATAGGTACAGTAGAATCCGTTTGTAGTGACTCCGCTTATTATCATCAACCACTTAATATACGCTATTACATTGCGAAGCTTAGTTTTCATATTAAATTCTTTATAACAAGGATAGGATATAAAGACTATAGTTAATTTTTTTTTGCTGTTTTAAGTCGCTTTAACATCTAAGGTCATATCACGACGATCTAAACACAGAAAATATCTGTTGGTTAAATTTAGTCCTAGGTCTAGGATCTTAAGTTTAGGATTTAACGGGGATCGAACCCATACCACTTGACGCATGAAGCAGAGCAAACTACTGTTGTAACCACTGCGTCAATAGGTGGTTACATTTCGCTTATTATGGCTTATTTTTAACAAATTATGCCCTGTTATAAAGGCCAATATGAATTTAAACACTTTCGCGTGTTTTTGTGACCTGACCCACCTTTCTCCACGACAACTTTTGGCGCTTGGCTCGTTTTTGATGTAATTCTTAGTTAGAAGTTGTTAGTTTAAAGAATTGTTACTAATTTATACACAAAATGATATCGCAGCGTAATAGAAAATGAAGAACCAAACACATCTTTTGTGAAGGAGTTTGAGGTTTGTTCTTCGACAATACCAATGACTTTTAAAACAAAATCTAGATTAAGGAATCGTTCAGTTCGATATTTCGATGGTTTAAAATCATGGAAAATAAAAGAATGCCTATTAGCGGGCTTATATGTTACGAAAAAAGCCAAAAGGCAAATATTATTACTCCACGTTTTGCTATTCTTAAATTCAATTGTTCTGCAATTTAACGAGTTGAATGTTAAGCCAGTTAATGTTTATTTTTCTCTTTTTTAATAGATAAATATACTTTGTAGTTTTCCTCTCTATTGAAATAAATACCTAACAATACTGGGAAGTTTTTTTTTTAAATATGTATTTTATGACGTCCGTTCAGTATAACGTATTTGTTACTTCCTTTCGATGTCATTAATCGGATTCTACTGTAGTAAAATTTAACATACATAAATATCAAAATATGATTGTTCTATTTAGCTACGGAATTTTTTTCCTTAATAAATGGTAGGTAGGTATGTCTTAAAGTTTTTTGTCTATTTTTGTTAAAAAGATGTAATTTAATTATCGATTTTAAGAAGTCACTTTAAATATTTTACTAAGGAAAAATACACAAAGAAATCTTTTTTCTTTTTTGAAAAGCGTAAAAATACCTTGTTCTATGTTTACCTGACGTTTACAACCTGTTGATATGATCGAAATTCTTTTTGCTTTTGATTTTTATCTGTTTGTGAAGCAAAGCAAAATAATATAAAAAGTATTTTTTGTAGAAGAGTGATCCAATGACATGTTTTTTTATTTGAAAGTGTATAAATTAAAATTATTTTAAGTTTCAATAATATTGATGCCAAAGAAACCTTATTTGAATCAACTATATTTTACTTACTCTGAATACTTTTCATTTTGATTAATCATGGCTGGTCGATAAAAAAACGCATCTAATAATAATCAACTAGCCATTAATTTACAATAGGTGAAATTCTATTTATTTATTTTTTCAATAATTGATAACCTCTTATTTGGAAACCAAATTCTAACTCGGGCATATTTTATTCTCTGAAAATCCCACAAATATCAATTAAGATTAGAAAGTTAGATCTCCTAAAGAAAATAGAGCTTTAAGAAACTGTTTAGTTTATATTTAAAATGCATTTAAGGGATTTATTGATGCAAGTAAATCTCAAAAATACTTGAAAAAACATAAAAAGCTTATAAATACTATAAGCGAAAGAATTAACTCGATTATGAACTCAATTTTAATTTTGTCAAATTAAAATAAATTAGATATTTCAGTAAAAGAATCTGTTTTTAAAGTAAAAACCTACTATTTGCCGCCTGAGGTAATTAAATAGTTTTAAACAACTAAATAGTTTCAACATTAAAAGCATAACATATGAATAATATTCATTAATCTTGATTTAAATAAGAAAAAATGCATAAAATGAAAATTGTCTATTTACTTTTGACATTGAATATACCATTTAACACTTAATATTAATCAGTTAAATCAAGTTTTCGATTTGTTTTTAATTTTTTTTGCAGCAGCCATATTGTAAATGTTGATTAAATTGTTTTATTTTATTTAAATGATGTCATTTATTTACATTATATTATATAAAATTTATATATTGAGTGAACAAATCTTCATGTTAAACGTACCTACATGTTAAAATACAGATTTTTTGAATTGTTATAACTTGATAACAAGTTATTAAAAATGAGTGGTATAGTTAAACATTTTTAAATTTTAACAATAGATAGGATTTAGATACAAAGGAATATCTTAGTGAGTTTTTTTTTGTTCTTTTTGATTTACCCCCCAAAAAACCGTAATTATTGTCCCATTAAAATAATTTAGTTAAAGTATTTTGTAGAAACTTTAATTTTCTCTTTTACACTTTATTTTCATTAAGGAAATATTTTTTCTAAGATATTAAATGACATAGTTTACATATTGTGAGAAAAAAATTTTAAAAATGTGTATTTTTCTTCTACTTAAATCTATTTATAATATTTTTACTAAATTGAGCAAAGACAGAAAATAGTAAAACCACACGGAACACGGAAATTAATTAATGGAAAATTTTAATAGAAATATTTTAGTTTATATTGAAAATATTTATGACCTCAAGGTGATAATTGCAACTAATATTATTGCAGTAGATTGCTTTCGCGATCCATTTAAATTCAACAAACACCTGAGGTTATAGTTGCTCATAGGTACATGTAAATACAATATATATGGGTAAGTGTGTGTTCAAATAAAAATAAAATATAACATTTAATAGCAACACTCAATGTGTATCATATATTTGTATAAGCGTAATTGATATACATAAATGCTAAAACTGTTTGAAACGTTTTATATTGAAAACATTACAAAAAATACGGCTTACATTTTTGGTACATTTAACTTTTAAAATTACAATTATACTTTTTTAAATGCATTCTTGCTGAATTTATATTTTGTCGTGTGATACAGATTACAGTGGGATAATTGCATGTGTATAATGAGCTCATCAAATTTTAAATAAATGCAACGACAGCACACGCTTAGCTATAAACTATCGATTTACGACTATCTGCTACGATTTATTACATTAGATTTTACATGTAATACGACCGGATATTATTGCAAACTCTCATATAAATATTATATTAGTAGACTGAATAAAACATTTGCCATTGTTATTTGCATAATTAAGCTTCCTGTTTAAAGCATCCAAAAAGATATGAATTTGTGCATTACTTTATGAAAGTAAGTTGCATTTTAAATAAAACATAAACCGTAGGTAATTTCACTCCTGAATCAGTACAAAATTTAATTTAAATGTTTGAGTTAAGTAATAAGTAAAGATCTAAGATATAACTACTAAATAATAATATTAATTAATTGCTTGAAAACTATATGAAATTTATTGAAACATTTTAATGAAAGATTAGTAAAATATTTTCATAATAGTTTATAATGTAAATGTTATCAGACGATCAAAGTCAGGTAAATGAACATATCGGTAAGTGCTTATAGAGTAAAACCGTTACAAATTATAGTTTAACGCGGCAACATGTACTCTTATTAATTACGATAAGGCACACAAACATGACATGCGGCAAATCGAAACGATCGTCGCGTGTCTACTTATTTCTTTCGCTAAATGTTATTCTTATTCTAAGCTTTTTTCAAGTTTATCCTCAATGTTATCTAATTTAATAATCATGTACAAACTTATTAAACATTAATTCATAACCAGAACTAGCCTTATTTAATATGTAAGCAAAATCAATCACTTTTATATGTACATCATAAGGCATTATTAGTTCCCAATCAATATTTCACAACAAGTGAAATAAAGCTACCCCAGTCAAGCTTGTTAAGGTGAAAATTAGTAAATAAAAAAGAAATGATGACCAGCAATTTTTAAGTCAATAAATACAGCTTTTCTTATATTGATTGTCAAATTAATAAATATTAGGAACTGACCACTGATCACAATGCACTTTGATTACGACTGACGTACTAAGGTACAAAAAAAATAGTTTTAGTGAGCACATTAATACACAACTATATCAATTATTTCATTAAAATTAAACTAAAAACCAAATGGAAATTTTACATACCGATAGCAATATAAAAAAGAAGCCATCACGTGCTTACATTTTTCACCTAAACCAGCTTTGCATGAGCATTTATCAGATAAACCTATTTTCGGAACCGATACTTGAATTTTGTGAAATCGTTCGTATATATGAGATCTTTATTAACCTAAAGCTATGAAACTATTTGTATGTTCACTGGTTTTACCACGTTTAGTTAAAATTTTAGCTTCACGAATATTTTCTGCTTTTATAACATTTTTTGAGCTAGATTTGATTCAATCCAATCGAAAATGTCTGTTTGAGAAAACCTAAATATATTAATGTAAACTTATGGATAACTCTTCGGTTGCACACAGAATGTAGCCATATTTTTAAGCCCATCTACTGGCAAGTGTTTGGTACTGAACACTTGGTTAGCACTAGCTTACTAGATAAATTGGTCCTTTTTCTAAAGTGTGAATACTGTGAATTATGTTACTAATTGTAAAAGTCTAAGATCCGCACCTACATCGGCCTTCACCGAGTTGATAATAGAATTAAACATATGGTATCATGAATTTAGTATATTAGAAAATATATATAAATATATATCGCAGTCGCCTGTGATGTGTAAAATTTTTTCTATTTGTAGCAATATTTTATTAAAAATCATTTTTTTTAATAATTAAAAATAGTCTGTTCAGGATTTTTTTAGGCAACCCATTTTTAATATATTTTCTAAATTACTAAACTCATGATAAAATATGTTTTATTTTATTATCAACTCGGTGAAGGTCGATGTAGGTTCGGATCTTTACAATTCTACTATTAGGTGCTGATCATTTCTGTCTTGGGAAAAACAAAACTGTTACTATGCAACACTCTCATACGTCAACGTGTGGTCATGCAGCTTCTGTTTGGTGCTCTTTGTCTGTAGATTTATAAAAAATTGTAAACTCTACAAAACAGGGCATTACAAATTATAGGTAACTACCCAAACTAGCATCAAATTAAAGCAATTCTAAAAGACTTAGACTTACCATCAATAAACGATCATAAACAATTTTGTATTAAAATGAAGAGAAATAAAATTTATCATCAGTGGTGTGCTGGTGAGTCTAGCCTCGCAAAATCAATTGGTACTTACTCTCTACCAGAATAAAACAAAAACTTAAAAAATACAAATTCAACTATGCAAACGTTTTAACTCTAACAATAAGTACAATATCTACTGCGACGCGACACAAAAAGTGAAGTAAAATATTTCATCGATAATATTCCGTTTCACTGGTAATCATAAATTGATTTATGATTTTATTTTTACGAGGACACACCCTCTTCTTGCGAACCACTTTTATTTGAATTTCTTGAAGAAAAAGTTTCATATTAAAGTTGCAGGTTTTGTTGAGTCTAATAGCCATAGCAAGCTTAAAGAAAATCGTTGGCGTCGTTTTCGAAAAAATCTAAAATTTCATAAAATAAAGTGAGGCTTTCTGCTAGCCGACTTCAATCAAAAGCTTCGTGATACAACTAAATGAAATATGTTAGCGAAATTTCCAAGTTAAAGAAATTTAGGATAAAGCATTTGATACTACTTATGTTACTATCACACGCTATGTCGCTATGTCACATACAGAAACAAACGTATACACACAAACGTTTTTCTAAAAAACAATTTTTTGAACTCAGGAGATCTCAAAACGTGTATTTCTAATAAAAACTCGAAATTGGATAGTCAATTTCAATACCCGATTACAAAACACCCATACCTCGCTTGAGCTGTTTTATAATAGATAAGGGTATAACCAACTCAAAGAATTTAAAATCTAGAAAATTAAATTATTTGATTTAATGGGAAGCATGAAGCATATACTAAATTATATTATATTTTATAAATTTAAAAATAAATAAGTTGATTTTCAACAATATGTTCAAAATAGTTACGAAACAAGTAACTTAGATGATCTTAACTTTAATTTTTAACGCCGCATTTGTTTCTTCGACAGAGAAATTTATACCCTTTCTCACCTTATGGAGTTATAGAACCAAGTTCCCGATGGTAAATATTACTATCTACTAGTAAAAAAAAATGTACCGATCTATAATATGAGAAATTTTTCAAATTCGTTTTTTAAATTTAAAAGTTTTCCTTGATAATAGATATGCATTAAGGCCAATTTTATGGGGACATCTGAAGCAACGAATAAAATAGTTATTATAAATAATTCAAGAAGTGAATTTCTAAAATGCATAAAATCATTTTTTCTATTTTGTAATAATTGAAGCAGATAAACATGTGCATTTTAAATAATAATTATAAATTCATAAAAATTAAATTTCATCTTTGTTTAAGAATTTAGATAGAAAAAGGTAACTACATATCATTTATTTTATGAAAATAATTTTAAGCCTTAAAGCCCAAACATCTATTAGATATTTTTATTTTTAGGTTTAAATAAATAATTTTAAAAAATAAAGATCTCACATGAGTACTACACAACCGTATTCTTGAAAAAGTTAAATAGGTTTGTCGCTTTTGTAACCTATAAAACAGAAAGCTTTCGAGTCTTAAGTCAGAGTAAAAAGCTAACATTTCTATTCAAAATTCAATTTTTAATCACAGTTTTGAACCCAGTAGAAATAGAAATAGCAGATTTAAAACACCAACAGGTTAAAAACATAACCTATAGGTACGACCTTACAGATTGGAACAGATTCAAAAACACGATAAAAGAACACATGAACACAATACCAGAAATGTCCAACAATGAGGAAAATGAAAATTACCTTCAATATTTCACTAAAAGTATACAGTCAACAATAGACCAATGTACTCCAAAAGCAGAGAACAAGCAACAACAGACGAAACTCCCAACCCCACTAGTTTACCTAATAAAAATTAAAAATTACTACAGAAGACAATATCAGAAATATAGATACATCTCATTGTATAAAAAACTGTATCTCCACCTGTCCCAAATAACTAAAATAAAACTTTATCAGTGGAAAAACGATTGCTGGTCAAATTTTCTTACAAGTCTCAAAACAAAAGATAACTCTCTCTGGAAAATATCAAAACATTTCACAAGGCAGCGTAAAAATGTACCCCCACTAACACTAGGAAACAATACCGCATACTCAAATAAAGAAAAAGCCGAACTTCTAGCTTCACAGTTTGAAGCTGTCCATGAGCAAAATCTCAATCTAGGCTACCCAAACCAAAATATGAAAATTACTAACTATGTTACAGACTTTTTAGAAATAAATGCAAGGGGTTCTGTAAATCCTGACTATGCAAAAACTAGAGAAATAAAAACATTATTAAAAAATTAAAAAACAACAAAGCGCCAGGAATAGATAATATTAATGCCAAGGTATTAAAAAATCTTCTACAAATAGCGATAAGGAGAATGAGGACTCTTATAAATAAAATGCTGAACCATGGATATTTCCCAGAAACTTTAAAAAAATCTAAATTGATCCCGATCCTTAAACCTGGAAAACCAGCCACAATTCCCTCTAGCTATAGACCAATCAGTCTATTAACAACCATAAGTAAAATCATTGAACGAATTATACTAAAAAGATTAAATAAACACATTAATAAAGATAAAATACTTACACCAGAACAGTTTGGATTCAGAACTAGGCATTCCACTACAATGCAACTTTACAAGATATGCGACCACATAACTGACTCGTTTAACAGCAATAAGCACACAGGAATGACACTACTTGACATAGAAAAGGCTTTTGACACTCTATGGCACGAGGGACTGATATATAAACTAGTAAAAATGAAATTCCCAACATACATTTTAAGAATAATATGGAGCTATCTAAATGGGCGCCAATTTTATGTGCAAATAAAGAATGACCTTTCAGAAAGCAGATTAATTAGAGCTGGAGTCCCCCAAGGATCTATTTTGGGACCTATACTATTCATATTATACATTAACGACATCCCACGAACACCTAATACTTCGCTCTCCCTTTTTGCCGACGACACAGCAATTTACACATCCTCATGGAGACCTGACACCGTGGCCAGTAGGATAAATAATGCCCTAAAAAAAATAATGCTGTTTTTTAAAAAATGAAAAATAAAAGCAAATAATGCCAAAACTTTTCTATTCACAAGAAGAAGACCCAATAAACATGAAAAGGTAGAAATAAATGGGGAAAAAATAGAATGGGAAAAAACCGTAAAATACTTAGGGATGCGACTGGACTCCAGACTTAACTTTACTGAGCATATAAAGGTTTCTAAAAACAAAATAATGGCTCGCACCAACATCCTATATCCATTGTTAAACACGAACTCCAAATTGTCTATTAACAATAAAATGATAATATATAAAACAACACTCAGACCTGTATTAATATACGCATGCCCAGTCTGGAGTTCGGTAAGCAAAACGAAGTTTCAAACACTACAGAGAATACAAAACAAGTTACTAAGAATGATAGGAAACTACCCGGCAAAATATAGAATCCATGAATTACATGAGGAATTAAAGGTGCTACCAATAGATTTATATATCCTGGCCTTGACACAAAAATTCTTTGAAAATTGTAAAAATTGTACAAGCCAGCTAATAAGAGGCATTAGTAACTACACTCTTGATGACCTAAACAAAAAATATAGGAAATACAAACATAAAAGGACAAGACATGTCTTACTAAGCTAAAGATAGACACAATACTCGGGGTTTTTTAAACATTGCCGATAATTTTTCCCCAAGACAGACTTAATTACAATATATATTTTGTCCTAGCCAAAAACTAATTGATCCTAGTTCAGGATTTACGAACGCTGATTGGATGGTTTATGAAAGGTACATCACACATCAAAATTCAAATAGAACAAAATGTATTTGTTTTGTACATATTATGAGCAATAAATTTTATTTTATTTTAATCACAATTTCGAAATAGGTTTATATATATGAATTGTATTTTAAAAGAAGAATATATATTTCATTATTATTAGAATTACATAACATTGCAACACTTTTTGCTCTATTTATTTAATTTTAAATTTAACAGGTTTTTTTATCCATCCGACTCAAATAAAATCGCAATTCAGGCCAATCATTTGAATCAAATGGGAGATCAGAGGTTCATTTACTCGTACATTCTCGGGAGGTTTGAATGAGTGTCTAGCGTTGAGTAACGAATTCTGTATTGGTAAAAATTTCATTTTAAAGCGACAAAAATGAGTAAAATAATTTGTAGTCGAATTTTAGATGTTTTTAAGAAAAATTTTTATCAGGCATCAGGACAAATTGTAAGTACAAACGTTTTAAGTAATCTGCATGAATAAAAATTGTAAATCGTAAATGACAGGAGATATATGGTTTCAATCTTTCCTAGTCGCTCATAAATTGTAAGCAAGAAAAATTTTAAGTAGAAAATCATGTATGAATGCTTTATTTCATTTTTAAACTTGATTCTTCCTTTATTATTCTTTATTGTTCTCTTTATTTGAACTGTTGTCAATCGGAAGCGAAATAAAAAGATACAAAATATAAAATACAACTAATAATATCTACTTATTTCCCATTGTTGATTAAAGTACATTAGAAAAAGGTAGCTTGAAAAACTTCAATGAGAATTTAAGAAGAATAACAAAAAATCAAAGTCTCAATCGGAAACTTATTTTACTTAGACCATAAATATAAGAGAACATTAACGGTAAAGGTTTAAATGTCGGCTGCAATATCGATCAGTTCGTATAACAAAAAAGAAAAAGCGACCAAATACCCGGAAAACACAATACATGTTCTATTACAAAAGTGTCTAAAAACTCTAATATCATTTTATCTGAAATCCAATTTGTTTCGATAAATGACATTGTTTTATCAATTTGAAGGTATTGATTGAACGTGAATTTCTATACTCAAACAATCTTTAATCAAATTATTGTCTTTGGTGTGCGTGAAAAAGTTTTAAATCAAATTTTAAAATGTTTGATCACACAATTTGAACAGTTTTTATAGATGAAATCAAACTGATTGAGAGCAAGATGAGAATAGTGTCAGCATCTTTTGATTCAAGGTGAATAACATAAATTTCTTCTATTTTCAAAAGCTTCAAGAGATAGAGATTTAGAATTTTAAATTGAGGAAAAGTTAATTTTATTTTCAGGGGTACAGCTTTTGTCTATATAAAGTTCTGTTGAACGTAGGTAATATCTTAACGATGACTGAGGTTGACTTATAAAAGACATTGTAATCAATAATAATATTATTATTTGAAAAGCCACTAATTGCCAACTTGTTGATGTCGAGTGAAATGAGGTTGTGTTAAACAAAAATCCTCATTAATCACCTTTTTCAAATTGAATAATTTGAATATAATTTTTTAGTTTTAAAGATTATAATTTTCTGAAACATTTTTAAAAATTAAGCATTCACAAACATTATTTTTATTTGATAAAATAATTTTGGTTTTCTTCAAGAGATACTTAATAGTATAATTATCCTTGGAAATTTTGGAACTAAATATATTTAACGCTTTGCGCAAATTCTATTCAATTCGTTAATTATTTTAATCTTGTAACTCGGTTTATAATTAAATTAATTTTTTTAATAATACAAAAACTTAATACCAATTCCATTAAATAAAATTGATAGTACAACTTTGTATTAAAATTTAATTTCAATTTTAAATCAACCGCTTAAAACTTAATTTTGATTTGTGAAATATTTTTAATGAAAATAATTGAGCTTTGTTAATGAATTACCATTTTTATCTGATCTAATTTTTTCTTGTTTATTTTGGGTTTTCATTAGACCAATATATAGGTAGGTATAAAGCTCTTATTGTGATTGCATTAAAAGTTAATTTTGTACAATAATCAATTTAAATTGAAAGTTCAAAACCGAACAAAGCACAAAAATGAATTATTCAACTGACAAAACCAAACGAATACATGGTCCATTTTTTGTAATGGTGAAGTTTGATTAATTTTTGCACACCCAATATATTTCATTAATGATGCTCATTCATTACCATTCGTGAAAATTTAACAATGAATCAAACTCTTACTTCATTTGGAAATGTCACGTTAAGCTCTAATATATTCATCTCATTAGTAAAACCGTTTACGTTATTAATTGTTAATAAATGTATTTTCAATAGGAAATGTTGACACTCGAAAAATTCATTCAAACTACAAATTTATTCTATTATGAAACTATTAATTTTGCATAAATGAACAGTTAACATTTAGTATACTTTTCTATAAAACAAATATAAAATTTTTTTTATTAAACCTTTATTATATTTTTCTTATAAATAACTTGCGAAAAATAAAAAAATAAATAATATTAAATTATAGGAGCGAAAAGGCTTATAAAGCTCGTCGGGTATTAAGTTATAAATTTTAAATTAGCTTCTATCAATACCAGGTGATATATGTATATCGATTAAAAAATAAACTTACCTATAAACGCATATGGGTTTTATCCATTTACCTCACTGAAATTCGTAATAGTAAAATCGTCCGACTATACGGTCAAAAAAATTATTTTCATATCGTATAAAATATGACAAAAACGTTTATGTATTTTAAAAATGATAAATTTTATCAAATTTATTTTTCAACATGTATTCATCAAACATCAAATGCTCTGCTATTGTTTAAAAAATAAAAAAGAATATTTAAAACCGCTTGACAAAAATTTGACAACGAGGCCGTAAAAACCGCGACGGCAATAGCAACAATTGACGACAATGTGTGTGAGTCACGCACGAACCGAACCGTCCCAAAGAACGGTTCAAAAATAACTACATGTTCGTACAACATACCAGGAAGAGGGTTTTCATTTTAAGAAAATATCAGGGAAATGGTACAAGCTTGCGTGTGCCGTACGAACAGAGCACATGAGCTGTGTGATCTCTCTACAGAGAAAATCCCGTTCGAAATTTTCATCTCTATAAATAATAATAAAGAAAACAAAATAATCACGACTGTGAAAAACCGGTGAAATATCCACTCAACTCATTAATATGGTCCCAAACATAAATAAAATAAAATAAATATCAGTTTTATCTCATTCAAAAATTACAACGAGTTGACACATACGCGCACGCTATCATTATATCGTTGTCTCCCTCGCTAAAAGCTCATGTACTATAAAGCTTCACTCCCTTACAGCTTACAGTTGGCCACCAGAAGAACGACACACACATAAATGAGGCATACCGAAATTTACATACATCAAAACCTCCATCTCGTTTTAACACGTCCCTTGACAGCGATAACACTGAAACATCTAACATCCAAAGAAATTTAATTTCAGAAACATAAACAAAGATCGCAACAGAATTGACATTAAAACTCATCTTTCTATTTCTTTTCCATATAGAAATTATCCTTATATTCTTGAAAAGCTTTCTGAATAAATTTTCAATGCAAAGCACAGGATGAACTTAGACGACAATCCCGCCACCATTTATAGAATAGATGAACCTCATCTCATTAAAATACTACAACAAAGCTTTTAGAAAGTATTTAAACACTTTAATTAAAATATATATCGTTAGAAAATATATTGTTACCTTAACACCAAAGATACATATTTTTCTTTCTATACACTCTGGTTGGAATCCATACTTTTCATAATTTATGTGGTACACGTTCCAAAGCCGTTTTCAAAAGCTCTGAACGCCCTAAAGTCTCACAACTACCATTTATGTGCTAAACAGATCATAAATCTGTTCTTTCCAGTAAATTGTTGGCATAAATAAACCGAAGTAGGGATTAATCAAATGTTTGTTTCTCAAATTTTATTTCTAACTATAAGAAAGTTAATATTAATATATTCAAATTAAGATACCTTAAAATCTTGTACATAATAACTGTTAATCAACTTTAGATCCTTAAACGACATACACATTTAATAATTGCTGTGTTCAAATATTTTACATATAAATTATATAACATTATAATTAACAAAATTATAATATTTTAAATTTTGATAGTTTAAAGAAACTTCTATAGTTTTGAGTAAGAAAAATATAAGAGGTAACCATTTTCAATTTGTATTAAAGTAGCACACCATTAAAATTAAGAAAAATGTAGTCTCAATATTGTTAAGGTACTAATATTTAAAATAAATAAAGTGCAACGAAAACGTTCATATGACTACTCTTGTAAAACCTAAAATTGAATGTTAAGTTTTGCTTTAGGTAATCACCGAATGAGAAAGTAAACTTTTCTTTGTATAAT
This sequence comes from Sisyra nigra, assembly GCA_958496155.1. Taxonomy (NCBI): domain Eukaryota; kingdom Metazoa; phylum Arthropoda; class Insecta; order Neuroptera; family Sisyridae; genus Sisyra; species Sisyra nigra. The sequence continues at coordinate 27,717,088 of OY292313.1, forward strand.
GATTCAAAGTTAAAAGGGATGAATGAGCGAAGTAAATAAAACAGAACAGAATAGCAGGTGCCAAATTATTGTTTGACAGTTTTGATCTAATGAAATATACAAGATTAGTTTTACTTATCAGATAAATTTTTATACACCATTTTCTTCTTAGTTTCTGGGACTGCATTGACCAAGTAGTGTAACCTATTTTATTAAAACACCGAGTTAACAACGTACCTAAATTTTAAAATTTTGCTATTCAGAAAAATTCTAAGTTGCTTTAATTCATCGGAGTAACAACTATTTTAGATTATATGAGAAGTACCCAGAGAAACATTTAAGATACTGACGCAGGTATAATAAATAATAATAATTCTTTAAGTTTTGACAGAAAAATATCTCATATCATATTTCTTAATTTATTTCAATAATGCATTTTAAAGCCCATCTGGACATATGGCATACAGCTGTGTGGTATGGCCAGTTATTCCAACATAGATCTAATACAACAATTCTAATCTAATAAAACATTTAGACTCATCGTGCTCCGTGGTCTGTAACAAACTATAACATACTACACAATGATTTGAAAATTTCCTCTGTCAAGGAGGAGATCGTCAGATTCAGCAAGGACTACCAAACAAGGTTAAGCAACCATTCTAATCATCTGGTGGTCACCCCCCTTCCTAACAGCGCTGAGGTAAACAGATTGAGACGCATTATAGTTCTGCCCCACAGAGAGTAAAATATCATAACCAGCCCCCTACAACTCCATGTTACAAAAATGTGACCATTTTTACTCGATTTGCAGTCACTAGTTGCCATTTAGTTGCCAACGAGTTGAACGAAGAAGACCACAAAGACTGACAAAGACCGTAGAATTTATGAAAGTCGGAGATTAGAAATAATTTTTTTTAAACGTCAGGCAAGTTATTAAAATGAAACTTTTTTAAATGTTTTCATTATTATTGTGATTATGAGAATAATTATGATAAGTATTTTTATATAATAATTATAATAACTCTGATAAGTTTAAGTGGTAGGGGGCTGTTTGAGACGTATGACTCTTATAACAACACAGATTTCTGTAGAAATCGGTCACGTTTTTTTAGCATTTCTCGTATCTAAGTGACAGGGGGCTGATCATAACAGCCTTCCTCCTAAGAGGTGAAGTCTAATAGCCTACAGTACATCGGATTTACTTATTGCAGAGACAGATTGCAAATATCTTATTATTAAAAAAATGCAACAATAAGTAACCATCTCTAATGAAGATTTAGAAAAAATACTATCCAAAATACCCTTAATGCACAGTGGTAAGGTGGGTAAGGCTTTATAACAGTGATTCCCAAAGTATGCGCAGCGAAATATTCAATTAGGCTACGGTTACACTGGATGTAAAGTGAAAATTTAAGTATTTCAAATTTTCAAGAAAGTTAAAAGTTTTGAAAAAAATCCGATGTAGTTATTAAGGGGGCCGCGGAAAAAATACGATGTATTAAGGGAGCCGCAAACCAAAAAAAAATGGGAACCTCTGCTTTATAAGATAAACGTAAGGATCTAATTTGAGTATTTTTATAAAGCGATTTTGTATTTTACAGATTTTTGGGTAGTAAAATTCTATTAAACTTAATGAGAGATAGTTATATTTACTAGTTTTTACTACTCAATAATTGTTCTTAATAATGTAGGTATAATTATCCATATTATGATTTAACGTATCTTAAGACTGAAATGAATGCACCTGAACCTTCAATTAAAGTATAATAAAAAAATACAACGAGACAAAAGCTTATAATTAGAAGAAAAAAGCTATATTTTAATAATTTTCCTTTTGGTCTCTATATTCAAACCCGGTTCCCTAGGTTCAACACGTCAAATTGTATTAGATTGTTATTTTCGGTGTAGTTGCTATGGTTATAAGCGACCATCGAATCCGAAAACCCAGAAAAAAACTTGGGATTTCAATGGGATTCAAACTCAGGACCACTGGCGTATAGGGCAACTATCTAGTCAACCACGCCACTAAGTGACCTTATTAGATTATTAGAAATAATAATTTTTATAACAATGGAAGAAGTAAAGAAGACCACACTCAAATTTGTCACGGGTCCGAGAATTCCTCTCGGCGACACTGCTCGTATCTATGAGGTATTTTATATCAATTTTACTTAGGAATTGCTTAGTTTAACCTTAGGAATTATATTTATAAAACCAGCAATAGGTATCAGAAAAACATTTATTTAAACAACTTGCATAAAATAGTTAATTTAAGAACTTTGCGGTAGTTATGTAAAAATGTTTGTAAAGCTACGTTATAATTATGTAACTTTTATATTAAAAACAAAACTAAAATAATCTTGTTATAGAAAAGGAAAACATTTTTGATGCTTTAATTAACTGTTGAACATAATATTTACGTCATTGTAGGAATGATGATTTAACGTTATTTTTTATGTTTCATCTAGTTTTTTTTATTTAAAATCTTTGTGAAATTGCAATTAGGTCGAATAGAAGTAGAAAAACAAATGTTGACCCATGTTCAATTTTTGATTGTTCAATTTCGATTTGCTTATTACAATAAAGATTAGTTGAATATTAAAAAAATAATAGTGGATAAATTATTTTATTCATAGCTTTTTATTTTATAGCTTTTTTTGAAGATTTAGAGCCAATATCAAAAATAAAATGTAAAATTACGGTTTAGATACTGTAGAGTGTAGGTTGAATGAAAATACACGCACAAAAAAGCATACCTACGGAGAAAAAGTTCACTGTTTAATTATTAACAAAAGTGATATTTATTCTATGAAAATAAAAAATTAATGTTAGTATTTACTCTTTTTACAAATTGCTCAAATTAATTAAACAGCCGTATTTTGTTGAAATGCTCATACATAATATAATATTATAGATCTATATAGTCTATATCTATATGAATATAAAATGGTTAAATACAAGAAATGTTACAGAAATGAAAGAAATTTTATATTTACTGTTATTCTAATGATCCACAAACTTTGTACGATTCAATACTATTCGTAGTAGTAGGTTTATGAATATAAGTTTGTGTGAATTTGAGGAAAAAGTTGGCACAGTTCCAGCTGGCATTGATACAAAACGACACCCACAAAGCCCTTTCAAAACATACACATTTGCCATCTATGATGGCTACGGTTACATTGTCACTTCTTCTCGTGGCATTCTTGTATAATTTACAACTGTGAAAATGACACAAACATAAATTCACATAAACGGATCCCAGTTCGCAATTGTGCGATCAGGTGGAAAAAGAGATAAAAATGTACTTTTGTTTAAAATTACGAACATACATAAAAAGCGGAGCACAATTCCAATATAACAATTTTCTACGTTTCTTTGTATCTTTAATGAGAAATGAACATTTCACACAATTAAATGTGTCTTTAATTTTAAATTGGGTTTTCTTTCTGATTCTAATTTTAATAAACTAATTATCGTCACAATATGTTGCGAAAATGAAAAATGAAGTTTATTTAAGAGAACCATCTTCGATTTAATTAAACAATGTCTTCTGTTCAAGTGAAACTTAATTTTGTGGAAAAGTTTTTCTTCGTAAAATATATTTTCCTTTTTTATGGAAAAATATATAAAGAATTTTCTGCTTTTATAAAAAATAAACTTTTTTTATTTTCTATTTACATAGGTAATCAGAACTTCTTTTTTATATTTATTTCTTTACCTTCTCCATCGACTATGTTGTAAAAATATATTTATAATATACCAAAAGAGTATCATTTTATTGGAATAATTTTTTTTAATTAAGACCTATTATTAATTAAGCATTGCTTGATTAACTTTGCTTTCAATGAACCATTTATGTTAATTAGTGGTTGCTATAAACGAAATGATATTTTAACATACATTTATTTCAAAACAGACGATTTCCAATTTACTCATCCATATTATTTAATGGACATTTTCAATTATAACTCATGGCAAAGATTTGATCCTAAACGAAGTTTCCTACCCGACCGAGAACAATATTCGGTTTATTATTTAAACGCCTGTTTCGGCGAGTAAACTAAGTACAGGAAAATCATGTAAATTTTGAAATAACATAAAATCTAATAAACCAATGATATAATTAAGCAATGGTTATAGTAATGAATAACAAAAAGATTATTTAAAGGATAAAAAACACCATTTAAATGCATCAAGTGATCCTAAAATACTTTTTGCTTAGAAGGAATCGCCGCATGAGCTCCGAAAACTATTCCATTGGAGTTTTTTCAATGTGCCTACCTAATAATTAAGAAAAAAATTTTCATGGGACACCGTGGTCTTTATAAACAAAATTACTTAAACTATTTCCTAATATTTTAGCAAATTGTTTGGTTATTTAGGTTGTATCAAGTGTTTTGGTTATTATCGATCGGCGATTCCGAAAACCGATGAAAATATCTGCTGCGACGCGTCACCAAACTTTCTTTTAAATGGAACTCACTGTGGTTAAGAGAACATATGTATATATAAAATCCATGGTTGGTTAAAAAATTATAAATAAAACGATGTATAAATGTTTACATAAACAGAAATATAAATATACAGCTTTTATGTATATATACGAACTTCTATCCTTTACCACAGAACCTCCTTTATTTGAATCTTCCCAGGAAAAAGTTTCAAGTAGATAATAGTTGTAGGCTACCTGAAACCTACCTGATGACATGGCCAACAACTGTTAGGCATACAGCATAAAGCTCCGTTATGCAAAATAAATTACGGATGTAACGTTGAATTTTCATGTTTTCAACGAAAAATCAAAAATTCTCACACGTGGCTATAGGGATATGAATTATGAAAATGTGGGGAATTTTAAGAAAACCCAAACAAGGCAAATAAAATTAGTATGTGCCACTTAAACAATTACTATTTTGCACAATTTCGTACGATATTAGAAACAACGATTTTAATGTAGACTTCCAATATAACCGAAAGTGTCATAGAACTAAAAATATTTTACAAAATATATTTTTCCAATTTTCAGATTTCTATTATATTTAGATTCTTCGGAAACTTCTAATGACCAGTCAAACTGGGACACGCTGTATTTTACAAACTTTGCAGTGATGAATTGGAAAAGTGTTAATACTTAGCACTGTTCTCAATTGATTATTATTATAGGTACGCGTAAAATTATTATCCACGTCTGCCTTTAAGCATCATAAACATTTAAAATCGTAAATAAAGAGAAAATTAATCGTATGATAAAATGTTGAATAGTTAATTCTAAATAATATTTGCATTTTAAAATATTTCATAAAGTCCAAATGAAGAGCAGATATTTTAAAAACAGTAATTTACTATGGAGGAAGCACGTAACAACACATAAGTAGAATAGGGACATCTAAACTTGAACGCATGATATGTACAATATTATAAGACACTGCTTCCATGAGCGCGCAATAAATAAACAGTTTAACTTATAAGCGATTATTAATGAAAAAAATTAGGAATGCAAATGTTATTCAGATATAATTTATCTAGTTAACCGTTTGACTATTTTATTTTTACCCTTAAAATCACTATCAGACATGTAATATATCAGCATGCAATATATGCGCGTATTAAGCAAACAAAAGGTCTAGTTAGGTATATTTGTATTAATTTGAAGACCATTTTTCTAAAGAACAAATAAAATTGTGAAGTTTAAAAATTTATATCAAATACTAAAATCTACGGTTCGTTGAAATTGTTAAAAATGCAATCTTCATGGAGGTAACTATCAAAATATAAACCGATTTATGTCACATATTATGACATAAGAAATTACAGAGTAGTTAAGTAGTATTGTTTTCTTTTTTTTTACTTTTTAAAATCGCATCAACTGTAATGATTATTAGCGATTGACGAATCCGAAAATCTATGAACATTTTGAGACTATATATATAGTACTAGCTGGTCCCCGCCCGCTTCGCTGAGCGTATCTAAATTATACTGATTGAATAATAGAAACTTTCATCCCATCAACAAAAAAAGACAGATAGATATTTTTAGATCTTTGATTCATAGAAAGTTCATGAAAATCCAATAAACTACTTTTCAAGGAAGATATTCCATATAGCTATCTAGAAGAGCTATCTTATAGGTTCTATGCATTTTTATGCATATTATAAAATACTTATACTTGTGTTCCTTAAGTAGCAATTCAAATCGAAAATGTTGAATGTATTATATATTTAAATGAATTTTTCGCCAAGTTCAAATTTTGCAATAGTGAAAAAGTTGAGTAAGTAGAGTAATTGTTGACTGTTTGAATATAAATTAACACGCTTATTTCTAAACATTATAGACATTCAAAAATTAACAATGAAAGAAATTTCAACGTTTCAAAAATTTTCATTATTATTTTTTGGATGTAAATTAAAAATCATCTTCAAGTGAAAATTGTAATTTTTATTTTAATCCTAAAGAGAAAATATGTTAAAACGCTATTCCACGAACTTTAAAGATCAATTTCACGAACTTTTTTTTAACACACGGTTCCTGCAGGAGACAATTATCATGATATCCTTTAAGCACCGTGCATTATTCTAGCATAAGAAATAATCTATATTATTATCTGATCCCTCAACTACCATATTACAAAATATCATGTCCATCTTTAACTCTGTGAAAAAAAAAACATATCTATCCCACGGGAGTAGAACATTTTTCCTGGATAAAAAAGAGATCAAGCCTTCCTGAGGAAAATTCGTTAAAACTCTTATTAATGAACTTTTAGAAAACTTTTTTGCAATACACAGTTCCAGAAGGATACTACTTTTAGCCTATCCTACGGGAACGGTACAATATTTTAACATAAAAAGTAGCCCATATCATTCACTGACTCTTAAACCACCATATTGCAAGACATTATGGTAATCTTTTGTTCTGTGAAAAACAAAAACGTATCTATCCTACGGTAACATAAATCTTTTCTGGATAGAAAGTGGACTGTATGAAAAGAAAAATTATGAATTTGCCTTGAGGACCTTATGAGTTATTACTATAAATATATTGGTACTCAGATAAAAATGTTTAGTTTCAGCATGATTTTTCTTCGAACCACTTTTTCTCTATCTTCCCGATGAAATGAGAAATTTTTCCGAAATATAACGTATTCTAGATTATGATTCGCATATTTAACTATCATCATACTTAAATATCACCAAAATCCATTTTTAACTAAAAATAGAGTTTATGCATATTTTTTTTCTCCAACCCGTTTTTCAATTTCACGGGTAAATGAGACATTTTCCCGTATTTAAAAGTATTCTATTAAATGACTCAAATTGTCATTTATTACCACAACAAATTTTATTAAAAATCATATTTATTTGGGTAAGAATTAATAGTAAGTTTCTAAAAACAATTTCGCAAATAATGAATTATTTTTGAAACAACCTTTTTAACCATTAAAAAGATTATTGCGGGCTAAGCTTAAAAGATAAACATATGTCGTCGCGGACTTTTTTGTAGAACTTTTTAAGAGGAACAATTTTGCTACACATGATTTTTGCGTAACTTTAACCGTTTACGCAGGGCAGACCACGAATGCTCGTGTGAACGAACGTGTTAAAACGCTATTTCACGAACTTTAAAGATCTATTTCACGACCTTTTTTTTAACACACGGTTCCCGCAGGAGACAATTATCATGATATCCTTTGAGCACCGTGCATTATTCTGGCATAAGAAATAATCTATATTATTATCTGATCCCTCAACTATCATATTGCAAAAAATCATGTCTATCTTTTACTCTGTGAAAAACAAAAACATATCTATCCCACGGGAGTAGAACATTTTTCCTGGATAAAAAAGAGATTAAGCTTTCCTGAGGAAAATTCATTAAAACTCTTATTCATGAACTTTTAGAAAACTCCTTTGAAGTACTCAGTTCCTGAAGGATTCTATTTTTAGTCTATCCTACGGGAACCGTACAATATTCTAACATAAAAAGTAGCCCATATCATTCACTGTCTCTTAAACCATCAAATTGCAAAAAATTATGGTAATCTTGTGTTCTGTGAAAAACAAAAACGTATCTATCCTACGGGGAACATAAATTTTTCCTGGATAAAAAGTGGACTGTATGAGAAGAAAAATTATGATTTTGCCTTGAGGACCTTATGAGTTATTACTTAACTCTTAGCTAATAAATGAGTTATTAAAATGTTTGGTTTCAGCATGATTTTTCTTCGAACCAGTTTTTCTCTATTTTCCCGATGAAATGAGAAATTTTTCCGAAATATAACGTATTCTAGATTATGATTCGCATATTTAACTATCATCATACTTAAATATCACCAAAATCCATTTTCAACTAAAAATAGCGTTTATGCACAATTTTTTTCTCCAACCCGTTTTTCAATTTCACGGGTAAATGAGACATTTTCCCTTAATAAAAAGAATTCTATTTAATGACTCAGATTGTCATTTATTATCACAACAAATTTTATTAAAAGGTTTATTTATTTGGGTAAGAATTAATAATATGTTTCTAAAAACAATTTTGCAAATAATGAATTATTTTTGAAACAACCTTAACAACCATTAAAAAGGTTATAGCGGGCTAACCGTAAAAGATAGACATATGCCGTCGCGGACTTTTTTGTAGAACTTTTTAAGAGGAACAATTTTGCTGCACATAACTTTTGCGTAACTTTAACCGTTTACGCAGGGCAGGCCACGAACGCTCTCAAAAGGAAAAAATTTTCCTGATTTTTGCAACATTTTCCATCGATGCTCTGCTCCTATTGGTCGTAGCGTGATGTTATATAGCCTAAAGCCTCCCCCGATAATTAGGCTATCCAACATTAAAAGAATTTTTCAATTCGAACCAGTAGTTCCCGAGATTAGCCCGTTCAACCAATCAAACAAACAAACAAACAAACAAACAAACAAACAAACAAACAAACTCTTCAATTTTATATATTAGTATAGATTCAATCCTAGGACCATTGGGTAATAACCTAGTTACGACGCCATTAAGTGGCCTAATAGTGTATCTACTTATCTTATAAAATAATAATAAAATAGGTAACTTCGTTTCGATTGAAAATCTGCATATTAAAAATATTAGCCTACGTATTAGTGAAACTCTTCAAGAAATTACCGAATACAGCATAATTATTTGTAGGTAATTAAGATTCAAAAATAAATATTTAAAAAAAACAGTTTCAATTTATCAATATTCAATTATTATATTCTTTACATTAGCATTTATATTAAATTATAAATGATTTCAGCTTCGTAAGGAAATGTATCTGCATATTATACTTACATACAATGTTACAAAAATGAATATAAAATTGTATAAAAGATTTTGTATTGAAGACGGGTTAAAGAGTTTAACTGTTCGAGCTTTACAAAATCAATCTTGGAATGTTTTCTAAAAATCCCACACGTTTGCTAACAAGTAATACATTGTCAAATTTATTCAACGAATATAAATGGATTCCTGAACATAAAGTTGCAGATTTCTGATCGTCGGAAGCTGACGACAACAATTGTTGAATTAACAATGATGCCTGATCTATGCCATACTGCTTCACCGCCTCACTGTTACGTAATTGTTGCAAAACCAGTGACACATCATCGCATATATGAACACCACACATAGATGCCATTGTTCTCAAAGTTTTCTCCGATTCAATAATATATATTCCTGGCAAAATGGGTACGTTTATTTTTAAATGGTTGCAATTCAATATGAATGCTTGAATCACATTTATATCAAATTCCATTTGTGTTATAATAAAGTCCCCGCCAGCATTTATCTGAAAAATTATACGAATAATACATTTCAATATTGGTTTCATTGGAGCACTTTAAATAAATTCCTACTTTTTCTTTTAAGAACAAAAGATCTTCGTGTTGAGATAAGGCCTTTGGATGTTTTGTAGGATACCCTGCCACTCCGATTGAGAAATAATCACCGTAATGCATTTTTATAAACTTAATAAAATCGATTGGATCTTTAAAATCTAAATGTGTATATTCTTCATTTTTGTAATCTAAAAAAAAAAACGGATAAATCAAATATTATTCTAAATAATTTATAAATTACAAACACAGAAAGAAATTAATAGGACGAGAGGTTTATATTATCTTACGTGAGGTTATTTAACGTATTATTAAAAACGTGATTGGAAAAATTATAACTAATGCAATATTACCAATAATATTATTAATAATATTAATAATGCAATATTATTAATATTAATTATATTTTGAATGAAATTATAGATATGTACCTACAATATGTAGGAACATACATATAATATGTTCTTTGTATGTATTCATCCAAAGAAATTTCAAATTTTTATATTCCAAGTATTATGAGTACAAACCTCCTCTTATAACAAACAAATTTCGAATTTTCAAATCTCTAACGCGATCCAAAAATGCCAATGCCTCAAATCGTTTCAAATTCCAGCAAGTAATATGAAGCATAACGGTTTTGTTTCGTTCAATTAATGCTTTAGCCAGGGAAAATGCCGGAATTTCATTATTCGTAGTTAGAAAATCTATCGTTGGCTTGTGCCATGTGATAGAATAAAATAGTGCGTTTGGGAGTTGTTCGAACTTCTCCAAGTTAATAGAAAATGCGGGGCATAGTTCAATAGAAATAATTGGAATTTCACTTTTAGTTATGACTTTTTGAAGTAATTCAGAGATTTTAGGTTGAATTTTTTCAGGTTTCTTAGGGGATTCAGTTGAAACTGTATGTTGTTTTGATTTGTCAGCTTTTTGAGATGAACTTTTTGAAATTTTCCTCAAAATCAACTCGCGCATCTGAAAAACAAAATAATAAGAAAATTTTTCTTTTCAATCACCTATCTAAAAAAAATCATTGCCTAAAAAGTACTTTTTTAAACAAAATTGATTGCAAATGCTTGAATATTTTCTAGGTTTACAATTTACGTCGTATTCTATATACATTCATACGCAGGGGCGTAACTAGCTTTTTGTAGGCTCTGAACAACTTTCAACTTGGTTCTTAAGTTATCTTAAGTGAAACATTCCGTAAGACCAATTAATTTGTTAAATTAAACGGCAGTTCAAATTATTACAAAATTACATGAATTATTATAAAATTACATAATATCAAAATAAGGGGTCGTTCAAGTATTACGTAAGCAGAATTTTAGTAATTTTAACCGCTCCCTCCCCCTTGTCAGCAAAACCCTAACCCCCCGCCCTATGCTAACGTAAATATGTGTGTATGTTTTTCAATCTATTCAGGTTTTTTTTATTTTAGAGCAAGTACCTAAGCAATATCAATTGTTTTGGGGAATCCTTGTATATGCTCGTCGCTATCAAGCATAGACAATAAAGGTAACCATATTTGTTTGAATAAGAATCTACTAAATTTTGCAAAAAAAATTAATAAATATGCATTGTTAACGTAATCACCATCTAGACCCCCCCCCGGTCCCTATGTCAACAAAAATAAGCAAAGAAAAGGCACCCCCTCCCCTTCGGTGTTTACGTAATACTTGAATGATCCCTTACAAGTAATTCAATAACTGGGAACATTTTACCTCGAACCAATCGGGTAAAAAATTTTATTCTTTGTTTTTTAATTTGTACGAGTATAAGTATACTTATTTCGGAAAAAAGCTAAATTTTAAATAAAACTGACTTTGTCAAAGCAAATTTGTCGCTCGAGACAAAGTTGGATCGACATAAGTTTTTTGTGGTTTTTTATTTAAAGAATTTATTGGCCCATATTAGGCAAGCCAGGAAAGAGACTTAAATCATAATTTGTTGAGTCCGTCTAGTTGTAAGAAAAAGTTAACTTTTTCTTCGATTCAGATTAAAAAAAAAACAAACTATGCATAAGTTTCACTTTCCGTTACAATTGGCTCTGTATATGCAAAACTTCTATAAGTACTGTATAATGCATAAGCTAAGTTAAATCGCTTAAGTTTTTGTTTTGTACCACACTTCTGAAATTAATAACGGTTACTTATAAAATATTTTCAATAAGTTTTAAATATAAACATTAAACATATCTATTTAAGAAATTGAAAGAGTAATTGAGTGAAACGTTTAAAATAATACGAATAATTACATATAAATAATTGAAAACATTTTAATGGTTTATTTGACGTTTTTTGACTAAGCGTGTTCTTCACCGTTAGATAACTAGCATTTTTATATGGATAAAATGAATATGAATAAACGTTATGAAATTATCAAAGTAAATAAATAAACAAGTTTGAAACATGTTGGCAATGACAAGGTAAACAATTTTTAAAAATTCTCTTACGGTTACTATCAGTTATAATTTGTGCAGGCTTATTTTTAGACTTTTGTCCAAACAGAAAACACAAAAATACTATAATCTTTGGGATTGAACAATTGTCTTTCATTAGAAAGCATACATAATATAAACCTTTGAACTCATCTTTTTATCTAAAAAAATACAAATTTAAATTTTTTTTAATTCGTAGTGATATGTAATGTTATTTTACTTTGTCGCACGCGCAAGCATTGAAAAGAAAAAGAAAATATGAATTTAATGTGTGGAACAACTTTCTTGAAACAAAAAATGTAATAAAAAGCAGATAATTATAAAAATTTTATGCATACTTATACAATCATGAATATTATAAAATATAAATATATCAAAAATAATTTTGAGTAACTCAACATTTATTTCGTATATCAAAGCAAACATTTTAAATAGAATATAACTAAATAAAAATAACCTGAATGACTATATGTAAACTGTTTTTTAACTTCATAACCAAAAACTATTATTTTATGATTTTTCTATAATATAGATTTATTTAGACAATATTTTTAATTACAGGTACTTACTTACCTTTTTTGTTCTGAATTTTTAAGAGGTTAAATTAATAAATTCTGGCCTTGAAATATTTTGGGTATATTTGTTCACGTCGATGTTTTTCATAATTCTTTTTTCAGAAGTAAATAGATTAAATTAAAGTAAATAGATAAACATTTTATCCATAGTCGTTTCGATAAAAACTCAAAATATGAGACCACAAAATTAAATTAATAACATTGTACAGATGGTAAAAGGATTTTAAAGATTATTGATGTTGATATTTTGTATTAATTAATACAACTAGGTACTTATGAAAAAAATATAATAAACATTAATTAACAAAAACATTCGTAAATTTAGGGAAAATCAACAATGATTTAAGAAAAAGCCCATTTTAGCATCGCAAAATTCATTTTTCAAGAAACTATAAAAATGCCGAGACGGCATTTAAACTTCATACTGGGTGAATATTTCGGATTTAGAAGTTAAAATTGAATAAATTGTGAATTGAAAAGACGTCTAGTGTCCCACAAAATGAAGTAATTTTAAATTTATGTTTGCTTTGTAAAATGAAATCTTTAGGAATTTCTCTTAATTGGGTAGTATTTTTGATAAGTATATACAGTTTTGATTATTAGTACGAGACAGTCTGATTGAAAACTACCTTACCTTGAGCTCTCTGGCTATTCAAATGTTTTCTAAATGGTTCTGTTAAACGGTAAACGGTTCTGTTGCACAGTTAATAAAACTTTTCATCAAAAATTAAACCGACGCTTGTGAAGGGAACTAAAGAGAGTAAAATGAAATGTTTGATTAAGATCATTACTTACTTACGCTTGAATTTAATCATTATTGAGTCAGTGTGAAACAAACAAACAACAATACGAAATTTGATTAAGGTGTCTACATACCTATATAAAAACTAGAGATGTGGCCTTTAAAGGGATAAAAGTAAAACCTAACGACATCCTAATACTAATGCTTTTAAAACACTCTTAAAGTCTATATTCTCTATACAGAATTCGAAAGAATTCGAATGGGTATAGACGTGAGAATCCACGTCATTCTGTTATTGTAAAAAATTTACAAAGTATAAAATTTCTAATTGTTGTATTGTGAAAAGAATTAGCAATGAATTTTTTTAGTGCTGATCCCTAGTGTAGAAGAAACGAGATAATTTTAACCTCGTCTCCTCTTTAATAATATAAATAAAGTAGCAAACATTTTCCTTCTATGATCTCCAAAAATATGTGGAATTTTAATTTACTCAAACTTTATTCAAACAGGCAAACAAAATATTTTTTAAAAATTTACTACCATTTTTGTACTGAAATTGTAATGGTTACACTTATTGTAGACATTTTACTTTAAAATTTAAGTTAGACATAGTTTTTCCACTGTAAATGAACTATTTTTGGTAAGTTTTCTTTTCATGTTTGAGAACGACTCAAACATAAAAAAAAAATGTTAAATTCAAGTGATAGGTAAAAAGTAAAAAAACGCTTATTTTATTTTATTTTTTTAGTTCCTTTTTAAAAAGTCGTTTTTTTGTAAGAAGTCGTAATTTTTTAATAGAATAAATAATATAGAATAAATAATTAGGTAGGTAACGTTTTTTTCTGAAAATTGAAATAAGATTAATTTAAAAATACGCTCTGCTCAAGAAAAAAAAATCATTAAAATCGGGTAATCCCATAAAAATTTAATATTTCATCCCTTTCTTTCAACCCTGAAGAAATGAACATTTTCTTTCAAACATGTGGAATTGAAAACCTCTTTCGTTTTTGCGTCGGTCAAAAACATTTCATACAAATAACCATCGAAAACAATTAATTTTTATTAGTTTTTGGATGTGAAAATCTTAATGTCTACCTTTTCCTTCTAGGTACATAAAAAGCACTTGAGTGTGCGTTTACGTAATAAGTAGGTATATGCAATCAGAAAAACTGACGATGCTGGCTTCCATCTTTCCGCAACCTCCAGCATCTTCTTCATAAAGGGGAAAAATCGTCTTATACAGGATGATCACAGGATCTTCCAGATAAGTGTAAACACAAAACTCTAGGAACTTCACATAAAAATCCAATCAAAAAGGTCCTATAAAAGCATTGTCTATAATTAAGCCGTAGCATGATAATTCGACGGCCGATGCGAAATGATAACTCTCTCTCCACGTTATGTTCATCTTTATAATATATTGAAAAAATTATAAAACCATACAAACTTAAACGCATTAAGTACTGCACAACCAAGAAAATATTTTTCTATTGTTCATCGGTTTTTTTTTTTGTATGGTGCCTTTATCGTTCGGAGTCTTTAATTTACTATTCGACACCCGATACCGAGGCGCCGTTTACACCACTCACGCTACAACTCTAGCCTATAATGTTCTGATTTCGAGAAACAGTGTTTTTTTATTATTTTATAGGTTTTCATTAAATAAGTCAACAATTCCGCCTTCCGATTATAATACTTTTTGACACATAAAATTGCAACTAATTAAAAGATGCTTAAACGGGTAGTTACTTTTAAATTTAATATCTCTGTCTAGTTTTGAGCGAGTCAATTAATGTGATAACACAAGACTGCATGGTCAATAATTAAGTTTTTTTTTTAATAATGAAAATTAAAAGTTGTTATTTATTCTATTGCTTTTATATGTCAAAAAATAATGTTTATATTAATTGAATTGTTATAGTTTGCCTGATGAACCTGAAATACAGTCGGCGAAACGTTGCACTTTTTATAATATAACATCGTTATTTGTGTCTAAACTCCCAAAATTTCATAATATAAAAATTCAATTTTATCAACTCATGTTGTATGATACATACGTCGTTGGTAAAATTTGATATTATTCAGGCTTTATAAGTAATGCACATTGGTATTGATTACGAATGTTGTTGTTCGTTCAATATCTTCTCGATTCGCAATTTGTCCTTGGTGTGTTCCCCCAAAAGGTTTTCGTTGCAGTAAATATACATTACTTACAAACATTACACAAAAATCTGCAATTGTATTATTTTTGTTTTAGATATTTGATATCTAACATTTAGTTTATAAGACTTTGAGAATTATATGAAATCAGTTATCTAATATCTTCCTATACGACTTATTTGTTGCTCTTAAAAAAACATTAAGTTCATTACTTAACTTGATTGTTTAAAGTATAAACAATCAAGAAGTAGAAAAAAAAACTATAAACTAATAGGATAAAAGTTTGTAATTTGAAATGTATAAAAAATTATTCGTAATTTTTAAAAATATTTTATTGTTATAAATAAAACCGAAAACTGGGCAAGTCAAAGTAAATTTTGCATCTCGATAATTTTTTTGTTTACATATACCTAATTAGCATAAGTTTTATTTATTTTTTTCCTAAGAATATGTCCATTTTGAAGAAAACGGGTAAAATCGCGTGTTACTGATTGTTACTGATTGATGTACAAATTCCATCATTTTTTGCATAACAACAAACATAAACATTAGATAAAAATAAAATGAAGTAATTTCATTGCCATGTTATATTTAGTTTAGTAAAATTACCAGTACCTAATAGATACATTTATGTGTGTAATTTTTAAGTAGGTAATGGTAATTATTTATATTTTTCTAACAATGTGAACTAATCTTTTTAGATACGTTACCTATATCAAACACGGAATTTTACTGTTAGCCTACAGAGAATTTGTGAAACTTTATAGGTTTTAAACTGTCATCAAATTTTTAACTAATTACATACTCCAATTTGATTAAATGTTTAAAAGTATTTAATAAAAAAATACTTTTAATTTACCAATTGCTACATCATTTCTATTTTTAAATGAACAAATTATCATCTTTTATTTTGTCGAATATTAAACCTTTACATTGAACTTGAATGTAAGATAATTTTGTAAATTTTATGCACCTAACAACAATTATTGATAAAATGTCTTAATTTAAAATCCAGTTAAAACTACAAATAAATTAAGACAATCAAAATCGTAAAGTAGATATATACCTAAGTTTTTAAATTTTAGTTTAAATCTAATTTTTTTCTCTACACCTTCAGTTAGATTTCAGAGTAAGCTACATGCTTTGATTGTTTCTGCTGAATTCAACAGCTTCAAAAATCAAAGCTTTTGTGAAAACGTTTAAATGAAATTCTTTTTAATATTATGAACTCTTTTATCGGAGTCGAATCAACGTCGAGTAGAATGCAAAGAAAATCTAGGACAGACAGCAATAATATGCAGCCTTAAAAATATTGAATTCATTGTGGTACCACACATTTCGTTTACCACAATGTTATTAAATATCTTTTCCAGCTGGCTTTGTCTAATCTGCAAACGTTTAATAAGGATTTTTCAATTGAAACATATTCTACAAATTTGGTTCCACTGAAACGCATTAGGTACTTTTTAAGGCTTTGTTGAGATTATCGCTATGGTTATGTGTAACATTTAGGTGTTATAATATTTGTTTGTATTTTTGTGCTGATATTTAAAGAATAATTATCTTTTTTTTTCTTATCATACTTATTAAAAAATTCAGACTATAAAAATTTATTTGGCTTGATATAATATGACAAATTATTTTGATGTTTGACTGAATTACAGTATTTCATTCTTTGGAGGTAATTTCAAATTTTAAAGTACTTAAAATAATTTTTTTTAAATATTGTTTAATAGTGATACGTAACTGAGATAATTGGATTGATTAAACTTTAAAACTCAAGCTAAGTTTTTAAACCACTTATGAACATTTTCGCGAAAGAAGAAATAATTAAAATTCAACTGTTTTAAATTACCCGGTGTTCTCAAATACCCAAACTTCCCCTATACGCATTATGTAAAGCAATGTAAAGAAAGCTGTCGTGTAGAAAGCCTCGTCTACACTCAGTTACGCTTTTTTGACAAAAGACAACCTACATAAAGCTTTAAAAAGCCACAGCACAGGAGTCACTTTCTGCAATGTAAACGCGACTTAATATAGCCATATCATAACCAAATATTTAACCTATATGTGCTTACAAATTTTATTTCAAACTTTAAATAACCTCAACATTTCTGGTATTAAAATTGTTAGCTGTACATTATCACTAATTTAATTGTTGTTTGATAAAAATATACAGACACGATAAAGTTTAGGACACAAATTGTTATTTTATGTAACATTTTCTAAATATAAATTCAATACCACTTTTTTATTTTTTGTGCTAGCTAATTTTCGGTATTGTTGAAAAAATGTTAATCCTTCAAATACATGAATACAGTATAAATCGTTTATAACGACACCGGATATAATGAACAACCGGTTGTAATGTACAAAACCTTCGGTTCCCGTGATATGTCTTATTAGATAAAATACATATGATAATACATATCGGTTATAGTGAATATCGCTTATAACGAACAAAATTTGACGGTCCCCTGAAGTTCGTTATACACGATTTCTACTGTAATTGTTTTTTTCTGTAACGATAAGATAAAATAGGTATATCCAAATAATATTTCCAGTTTTACTTTGTAAGTAAAAAGCTATGAATATGTTAAAAAGGAATTTTCATAAAAATCTAACTTAAAAATTATATTATCTTATTGAATTTATAAATCAATATTATTATTATTATGCTTGCTGAGTTAAATTTCAAATGCCAAATTTCCTATTTCATTATCAGGTCCATTATTTTATCAAGTTTATTTTGAAGGTTAAGTATAGGTAGGTACATAATATATTATGGATGCACATAATTGTTTTAGAATATGACTTTATGATCATGAAATAATATAGTCGCTAGTAGTTATCTTCTAAAGTAATTACAACTTCAACATATATACGTATAAAAGCGAAAGTTGTTGTTGAATTAAATTAAGTACTTCATTTCTTATTCAACCGCTAAGAGGAGCAGACTTCAACAGACTCTTTGCTGACTGCAACATATCGAACATCAGGATGGCAAATCGTACCCCAACAATTCGTTATACTAAGGTAAACATTTTTTTCTTGTTTTGTTACATTTTGTGATTTTAGAAAAAGTTTAAATAGGCTTATTATAAAACACTGTTGTTTTCCCATCCAGTTTATACTGACAATGCGTATATCAGAAAAGTTTTAAGTAAACATAAATAGTTATTATCATGTGTGGTCTCTGTGTATTTGAATAATTTAACTTTGTTTTGACTTTAGATACATACCGTACATACCTACTATTATTTGTTATCTTTAAACGATCTTATAATCTTATGTTTTTTATATACCAGCTTATATACAGCTAAAACTGCATTAATTATTTAATGAAATAAATATTACAAAATATGACAGAATAACTTTTAAAAACTACTTGATAATATTGATTCAATTATTTTAAAATATTGTCTACTTAATTATATATACCAAGTGATAAAATATTACTTTTAGAAAAAATAATGCCTCGGACCAAGTCTTTGAGGATACGCTTTTAAAAATAGTACCCATAATTATGGGTAAATTATATAGGTAAATAATAAATTAATAATTAAATAATAAATTAAATAAATAAATTTATTTTTATAATAAAAAATATTATAATTTTAAACTGGTTTCTTTAGAAATGATCAATATTTTTTGAATTATTTAGTGAAGAAAATTAAACTAGGTGTAAAAATCTTATTGGTCCAGTCGGTTTTTATTTATAACTCTAAATCCTCTACATATCTTGCAGATTGGTAAGTTTGATTGCAGATCTAATTTAGAGTCATCATTAACTTTCATAGATTTACAGATCATATTAGATCATATACAGATCAGATTGTTCAATTTAATAGAGAATTGTAGACAATAATATATTACTTTCTTTTACTACTATATAGATAGTAAAGGAAGTATTGTAATCGGGTCGAATTTTCGAATTCGAGCTTTCACCGGAAATACATGTTTTGAGGTCCCCTGAGTCCAAAAAAGTGGTTTTTAGAAACATGTCTGTGTGTGTGTGACAGCCATATCGTATCGAAAGCTTTATCCGAATTTCACCAAACTTGGAATCTGGCCTCCATATTATACCTAGTTGTGCCGCGAAGCTTTTGATTGAAATCGGTTAACCGAAAGCTCTACTTTACTCTTGGCCATTTTGAGCTTTTTAATTTTTTTTTCGTAAACGGCTCCAACGATTTTCTTTAAACTTTCTATAGTTCTTAGACTCATTAGTGGCTACAACTTTTATTTGAAACTTTTTCCTGGGAAAATTCGAATAAGGGGGGTTCTGGGATGAAGGTTGGGAATTCGTGTATATACATATTAGGTTGTATGCATATAGTACTGTTTATATGTATTGTTACAAAGTGCTTATATTTATTTTAACTAACAGCGAGTATTTTCATAAATGAAAGTAAAAGAAAGTAGTGTGACGCCTCGCACCAGATATTTTTTAATGGTAAAGCCTAAAATTAGTCTAAAAAGATTAAAGATTTTTACCTCATATTTGCTCGGTTTTGGTGTTGGTTTTCATGTTTTCATCCAGCTACACAAGCGGAGCTAGTTAGAAAATATTATATAGAATTCGTTTTTTATTATTATGATCATTGGTCAAGTAAAAATGAAGGGTTCAGGAATAAAAAAATAAAAACAAGCCGATTGGAATACATTTTTCAGGGGAGTGAAAATCAAGTTTTCGTAAAAGGTTTCCATATTTAAAAAAATTAATACAGCATCTTCAAATATATATTCTTTGTGGTTTATTAAAATAAAATTTACGATGTTCTTAAAAAGTGATGAAAAATTTTGAAATTTGAAAAAAATTATCGTGAATCCTTTTTTCCTCCACACTTTTTTCTCTACCCGCCTTATGATTTATTTATGTATTTGCTACCGTTTTTGAAGGGTTTTGATGCAGCTTATTTTAATTTTTGATTGCATTGCATAGAATATAGATTATGCTTTTATCAAACAAAAAGAAGTTTATTAATATGGTAATCTGTTTTTAAATTTGAAATACTTCTTCGCATTTTTAAAATGATATCGTTAAAAATTTCTCTATATTACAAAAGACTTTCTATATTATAGAATGTATGTAAAATCCATAGTTCCTGTGTTTTTTTTTTTTTAATATATTTCAACTTAATAAATTTTTGAGCTAATTTTAAAGTAGCCTTGCAAAACCCATTTACATTTATAACTATACAGAAGTATAAAAGCATACTGATTGTTACGAAAAAATTTTGATTTGTACCGTCGCGCCGCGCAGTGAGATTATGCCTTTGTTGATTTTGACTGTAAAATAATGTAACCATGCGACAAAACGGATTCTAATTGCAAAATCAACGATTCCTTTTATTTACACATAAAGCGCTTGAATCTCCTTGCTTTTCAAAATTATTAAAAGCAAGATTAGATTCCAACCATCATTTTACTTATTTTTACCTTATTAAAATGATAAACTTCTTAAAAAAATTTAAAAATACTCAAACAAACGTTCTACATTTAAATGCAACTAATTTTCTTACCTAAACATTCACAAAACGTCAATATTAAAATTATGCAGTATTTTTAAAAATAATCTAAAAATGGCTTTATTTGGGGATAATATCAACAGACGAGGAAGTACCAATGGTAATCAACATTTGATAGAGATTAAAGCAGGAAAAATGAATTTGGATGGGAATATGGTTTATGCCGATGAAAGAAGGGGTTTGATATTTTTATATCAGGACGACGAAGGATTAATACATTTTGGTTGGAAAGATCGTAATACAAACGAGATTGAAGATGATCTAATCATTTTTCCTGATGAGTGTGAATTTATTTTTGTCCCACAATGCACAACTGGTCGGGCGTATGTTTTAAGATTTAATAATTCAACGCGGCGAATGTTTTTCTGGATACAAGAACCACATTCAAACAATGACGAGGAAAATTGTCGATTGATCAACGAATATTTGAATAATCCGCCAGTGATGATATCCTCTTCTAGTATACTTCGTATTCTAGGATTGTTAAATTAAAATTGAATTAATTACGTTTCTTTGATTGACTAAAGTATTTCTTACACCAAAAACATAAAAAAATATTTTATATTTAAATATTGTTTCAGTTATTCATTAACAATGAATTCAAAGATGCTGTGAGTGGAAAGACTTTCCCAACTATCAATCCGGCAACAGAAAAAAAGATTGTAGATGTTGCAGAAGGTGATAAGGTAATATTATTAAACTATTATTAATTCAATATCAATTATTATAAACCAATTAATAAATACAGTAGGTAAATCTTTATAACGACACTGAAGAGATCGAAATATCTTTAATACTAAACTTATGGAATCATAACGGCTTATACAGCCCAGTGGAAACAGTACAAACATCCAACTACGTAACAGTTACATAACAAAAGCACGTTATGCTGTTACGTATTCTAGACGTTTTGTGCTCACTGGAAGTGGAAAATGATTAGATTTGTAAAGAATCTGAAAAAACGTTTTTTTCATATTAAAAGAATTTAGTTTTAAGAAAAATCAAATTATGAAATTGAACCACCTATTGGCGCTGTGGTTAGAGCAATTGCTCTCCCTGCTTCATGCTTCAAGTGGTTCTGGGTTCGATTCCCATTGTATCCTAGACTTAAGATCCTAGACCTAAGTAAAAATTGAACAACAGAAATTCTCTGTGCTTTTACAGTCGTAATATGACCTTCGATGTTAAAACGACTTAAAACAAACAACAACAAAATTATGAAATTATAATAGTTAATAACTAGTTTGTACTGTAGTAAAATTTCATATTATCCTAATTTGGTTTTAAGCGTTTTCGTTATAAACGTTTCTTACTATATGCATTTCTCAAAGGGATCAACCTTTACTTGTTTTGTAAAAATTTACATTCAGTGCATTATATAACGTATACACAAAAGTATACAAAATATCACCACCACAGCTTCCCTTTTTGTTGTTGTGACAAAGAATTTTTGATTTATAACGAACTTTTAATCTCATTTTAACGAATTTTCAAAAATTCAGAACTGAAGTTATGGTTTCAATTTTAAGCGGTAATCTAGCTGGCGATCTGTAAAGGGGCGTCTATTAATTACGTGAGGCGTTTTTGGCGATTTTCTGGCCAACTTCTTTTGCTGGGATCGGGCTCAACCCTTCCTTTCGTCACCCAATCTCAAGTTTTCAAAATTGGTACTTCTAGTGTTTCTACACTGTTTCTTGCAAAAAAAAATTACGTGATATTCACCAAGACCCGTCCTCTCTCTTCAAAGGTAAGATTATATGATATCTGCCTTGAGCCCCCCACCCTCCTCTTTAGACGCCACACGTAATTAATAATCATCCCCTAAAACATTTATGCCAATTTTAGAAAACGAGTATATTTTTTCATCCGAAAAGCGCTTTTTGCTTAAAAAAAAAATGTAGTAAAACAATATGTAGTTGAAATCATAATTAGTATTATTACGTGTTAACCGAATTTCATTTTAAATGTTTTCTATTGTATTTCATTTCCATGTAATAAAACTATTAAACGTAATAGGCTGATGTTGACTTAGCTGTTCAAGCCGCCAAAATCGCATTTAAACGTGGATCCGAATGGAGAAATTTGAATGCTTCTGAACGATCAAAACTATTATTGAAAGTAAATAATGTACTAAATGTTACAACAAAACAAATAACGAAAAAATTTTTAGTTAGCATCTTTGATTGAACGTGATATAAATGAATTGGCCTCATTAGAAACGTTGGATAATGGAAAACCATTTGGCGACTCTGTATTTGACATCAACTGTGCATTGGATACACTTAGATATTACGCTGGGTGGTGCGACAAAATTCACGGAAACACAATTCCAGCTGGTAGATAGTTCATTTCTATAAGAAACATTCATATTAAATTAAGGAGGCTGTTATTGTAGATGGCGATGTCATTTGCATGACACGCAAAGAACCAGTTGGTGTTTGTGGCCAGATTATTCCATGGAACTATCCGATTTTGATGATGGCATGGAAAATTGCGCCCGTATTGGCCACTGGTTGCGTGACGGTTATGAAACCATCCGAGGACACTCCGCTTACTGCCTTGCATATTGCCGCACTAATTAAAGAAGCTGGAATTCCGGCTGGTGTAATCAATATTATTCCAGGATATGGACCAAAAGCTGGCGCTGCCATTTCGGCCCATTCAGAAATCAATAAAGTCGCCTTCACTGGGTCTGTTGAAGTAATGTATTTAGTTTAATTAACTATATGAATACCTTGTACAAAATTACACTTTTGTAGGTTGGTCGTTTAGTAATGGAAGCTGCAGCCAAATCTAATTTAAAACGAGTTTCTTTAGAATTAGGAGGCAAAAGTCCTTTAATTATTTTTGATGATGCCGACTGTAAGCATTGTTAATTAAATAAATAATAACAAATAATTTACAATTTTTGTTTTTTTCAGTGGATGAAGCTGTTGAAATTGCATATAACGCAATTTTTGCAAATCACGGACAAAACTGCTGTGCCGGATCAAGAACATATGTCCAAGATAAAATTTATGATGAATTTGTTAAACGGGCAACTGTTAAAGCAATGTCTCGCAAAGTTGGAGATCCATTCGCTGACGGAGTCCAACAAGGTCCACAAGTAAGACATTTCAAAAACAGCTGTAAGATCACCTGTTTTTACATTAACTTTAAATTTGTATTATAGATCAACAAAAAAATGTTTGATAAAGTACAACGTTATGTAGATTCGGGAAAGAAGGAAGGAGCTAAGCTTATGTGCGGAGGCAAACAAGTTGGTACTCAAGGGTACTTCTATGAACCAACCGTATTTGCAAATGCAACAGATAACATGGCAATCGCTAGCGAAGAAGTAAATATGGTTATTTTATAATTTAAAGTTGTTGATATGAATTTAATAATATTAGATCTTTGGCCCGGTTCAAACTATTTTGAAATTCAGTACAATTGAGGAAGTGATCGAAAGAGCCAACGATAGCTCATATGGATTAGCTGCTGGAGTTGTGACCAAAAATATTGATCGTGCTTTAACAATTGCTCAAGCCGTTCAAGGAGGATCTGTTTGGTAATAATTATTATTAAAATTTTTGGCTCATAAGCCAGCTAAGAAATTTGTAATTGTGTAGTTCTGAACTCTCTATAATAGCACTTCTATGCTATCAAATTTGAAACTCGCGTCACTGTGATGCATATTAAAAACATAATTACGTCATGTTGGGTGTAAGGGGCCATGCATAAATTACGTAACACGTTAAGGGTGGAGGAGGGGTCGACGAAGTGTGACATTGTGTGACGAGGGGATGGGAGGGGTCCTAAATTTCGTGGCGTCACATTCAAAAATCTATTTTAATATAAGTGTTAAGTAAAACACGAACTTTGAATTATTAACGAAAAACTCAAAAACATTTGCAACACTATCTGTAGAAACATAAGATTCACATTGTTTTGTCGGCCACTCGCTCTACTAGACTAAGAAAAAAATGATATGATAGGCCATTGCAAATCAAATATCTAATACTTAGATTTAATTGTCCGAAGAGAATTTTTTTCTCAGTGTAGTGTTACGCGCCGATACTATTGCCCTTTGATAAATGCCGCTAAATGCTGCACCGTGCCTAGCGGTGATATTGTTTTTATTTCATTTGACAATTAACTTTCAAGATGATTAAGTTGGATCATTAATTAAATATAATTGGCCGTTTTTTTTTTGTTTATTTCTTTAAATGTTTGACTTATTGTTAATTTTATTAAAAAATCATTTAAATTGAAATAAAACAAATTTTGGAACTGCTATTTTAGGTCAATAATTATTTGCAGATGTAAAATTGTAAAATATGTGACGTCATACTAAGGAGGGGTGGGTCTCACAAATGTAACCAGCTGTGACAAAGACGGGGGAGGGGATCAAAAATCATGAAACTCGTGTGACATAATTTATGGGTGGCCCCTAATTGCATTTTTGTCACTATCTGTATCGAAGTGGAAAAAGTACATATTCCAATTTTATTAGACAACATTTAGCTGAAACATGAAATCGAGTAGCTCCACCAAAAAACTCAATTGGAACTTCTAAAAGGATTTATTTTCTGTACTAATACATAATTTCTCGTACACAGGGTCAACTGTTACGACTATGTTGTGCCTCAAGCACCTTTCGGAGGATTCAAGCAATCTGGATTCGGCCGTGAATTGTAAATGGTAAAATCATAATGCTAATTCACACTTTACTCATTTTTTTTTGTTTTGTTTTGCAGGGGTGAAGATTCTCTCAAGGAATATTTGGAACTGAAAACGATTACTATCAAAGTTCCACAAAAGCATTAACAATGTTTACTTGGACCAACTCAAAAGAAACCGATTTTGATTGCACCAATCAATTTAGGCGATTTAACACTGGAAAACTTTAACAACTTACAAAAAATGTATATGTAAAAGATTCAACTAATAAAGAATGTGTTTGAAAATTAAAACGATTTAATTTATTGGCGACTATTGAGTTGCTAGTTTAATATTTTATATACATTTGTTTTATGTTGATTTTCTATTTGCTGGGAATTCCTAGTTCATCGTCTGTCCATTTTGATACATCAGGGTATGGGAACTCTCCCTGTAAGAAAAATTTTTTATTAAACTCATTGTATAAGCCATCCCTTTAAATAGTATGCAATTATTAAAATAAAAGTTAAATTTAAGTAGAAATAGGATGGATGTGTTGTATATGACGTATATACGTATATTACGTATGATGCTTATTTTATTAATTTAACTTTAATAGCATTCATGATTTTAGAATACACATACAGTAAGGAACATAACTATGATTTTCTAGTAGCGTTTAATAATAATTTTTGCTGTAATAATTTTAAATGAGTTTGTCAATCATTTTAAAAGTTTAATAGGTAGTAGCAACCGTAAATGAAAAATAATGCCCCTAGCGGTATAGGTACATTATCCTGGGGCGACAACCGATACACCAATTAGAAATAAGGAAATATTTGGTTTGTTCCAGATAATTTTTTGTGTGCTTACGTGGCGATCAGAAAACTGTAGGTACTAGGTACCTACTTAGTGCACATATTTATCCTTAGCATGGTTTTTAGCAGTTTGGAGGATGTCTATTATAAAATGTTCCAAGACAATCACAATTTATTAAAGATCTCTACGTTAATATTAAAAACTGTAGGTTATAGTTTTTATATTATGACTAATTGAAAGTACTTTAAACGCGGATTTCAGCTTGATCTTTTTACACAAAGTAGAGAACAATTTTTTCTCTCACGTGGATGGGATAACTTAAATTTCCTAATTTTGTGGGTACCGAATTTCCTTCGCAAAACACTGATTATATTTCAAGAAAGTGTTGTAAAATAGATTAATTAAAAACTTACATAAATGTGTTCAGGTTCAGTAAATAAATGCCAAAATATCCACCACCAAGCAAACGCAGTTATAGCTTCAGCAGCGAATTGAATTTTGGCAGGTGCAGGAGGAGATGCTTTACGATAAACCCAACTAAAAATAAAAGCTCACTTATTTTCATGAATAATAAGTAATAACAATGCAATTAAGAGAGAAGAAAATGCATTGTAAAATTATATAAGGGTTAATAATATAACCTTTCAATACGTACGTTCCATGATTTCTTGCTAGCTGCAGACTATTTGATAAAACTTTTTGTTGGTTAATTGTTTTCAACGTTTTAAAAAGCCCAATTCCTCGGGAAAGCAACATTTTAATAAGAATACAATTTCAAAAACGTCAAAATTAAATAATGTCACTATTATTGCATTTATTCCACGGGAGGGACACTCAGTGTTAAACTGCGGTGCTTTTTTTTGCTATTAGTAAGGCGGTTCATTCATAGGGGCGCTAGTGTCGGCAATTTTTAACCACGCGCACGTAATTTGAATTTTATTTTATTTATTCATTTTTATTACTTATATTTAAATTTAAAATAATTAATTCTTTTATTACATGTTAAATATTTTATTTAAAAAAAATAAATACACCTAATACATAAGAAATAATAACAATTAAATTGCTACAACAAAGTTATTATTATAAACTGATTAATTTAGTTAGAGGGGCAATGGATCGGGATTTTACAATGAATGCATGAATGTAAATATTATAAAAAAATGATTACTACTTTTCTCCAGTTTTGCAGCAGTTGTTATTCGTTGTTATCGAGTATTGAGTTTGGTGATGAAAATGACGTCTGTATTCCATTCATAATTTTGGTTATCACGAAATCTGGGAATATGAAATTACTTAACCAACTTAGAAAAAATAATTTAGTAAGATAAAATATTTTTTACTTAACTTATGATGAGTCAATCATCCTTTTTTTCGTGATTATGCTCCTTGAAATAAATTTAAACAAATACATAATTTGTTTCCGATGACTTTAATTCACACAATCAACATTTTTTCCTTAAAATGACATACCAACGCGTGCACTTGATGGAAGGACTTGACAGAAGTGTAAAATAAAAACGAATTTTTTTGATCATCGCCAATCCTCGGTATCAATCGGGAAGTTCGGAACAATTCATTTGAAGAAATTTTATCTACCTAACCGACTGAATATTGTTTCGCCATCTGTGTTTGACCCGCCTTACTAAAATTCAGGGGCACCTTACATGGGAGGGACCATGGGGCGGACACTTTTATGGCACATGCGGTTCTCCTGAATTTTAGTATGGTCGGTTGAACAGAGATGGCGGGGCAATGTCCAAAATGCATCTTTGCATTACGGACTTGCGCTGTGATGATATAAATAGCGCGAACCTAGCGCCTCTATAAACGAGCGACCTATACTAGACCCCAAGCTAACCTTACTTAACATGTTTTCTTCTAATCACCATCTGTGTCAATTTGTGTAATAAATTAGTTTTTTATGGATAATTAATGGCTGAAAAACTATGGGTTGCAGTGAAAATAACATCCAAAGAAAGCCACAAGACATTTAAAAATTTTCGGGAACATTTTTCTGACAAACAATTCATGGATAACTCGGATAAACGAAATGGATGACAGACAAACTTCTTTGAAGTTAAGTTAAAATTATTTTGTTTAATTTAATTATTATTCTAAGATGGTTGAATAATTTCTAATCCCAGATTTCGTGGCAACCAAGAATACGCATGGAATGCAGACGTCATTTTCATCATCAAACTCCTAATAACAACTACTGCAATATTCGAGAAAAGTAATAATTTATTTAATAACTATATTTTGTTATGGTAATTGTTAATTTGTTTGTGAGAATTTCTTATGTAATATGTTTTTTTTTCTAAATACAACATTTTAAAAATAATTACGGAGTTTATTATTTTTACTTTAAATATAAAAAATAATAAACAAAACAAATATTTAAAACTACGCGCGCCTAGTTAAAAGAAACAACACTAGCGCCTCTATGAACAAGCGACCATACTAACCCCCCACGAGCTACCGCAGTTTAACACTGAGTGTTTAACACTCTTACGAGACGTGAGGTGCCCCTGAATTTTAGTAAGGCGGGTCAAACACAGATGGCGAAACAATATTCAGTCGGTTAGGTAGATAAAATTTCTTCAAAGGAATTGTTCCGAACTTCCCGATTGATACCGAGGATTGGCGATGATCAAAAAAATTCGTTTTTATTTTACACTTCTGTCAAGTCCTTCCATAAAGTGCACGCGTTGGTATGTCATTTTAAGAAAAAAATGTTGATTGTGTGAATTAAAGTCATCGGAAACAAATTATGTATTTGTTTAAATTTATTTCAAGGAGCATAATCACGAAAAAAAGGATGATTGACTCATCATAAGTTAAGTAAAAAATATTTCATCTTACTAAATTATTTTTCTAAGTTGGTTAAGTAATTTCATATTCCCAGATTTCGTGATAACCAAGATTATTAATGGAATACAGAAGTCATTTTCATCACCAAACTCAATACTCGATAACAACGAATAACAACTGCTGCAAAACTGGAGAAAAGTAGTAATCATTTTTTTATAATATTTACATTCATGCATTCATTGTAAAATCCCGATCCATTGCCCCTCTAACTAAATTAATCAGTTTATAATATTAATTTTGTTGTAGCAATTTAATTGTTATTATTTCTTATGTATTAGGTGTATTTATTTTTTTTAAATAAAATATTTAACATGTAATAAAAGAATTAATTATTTTAAATTTAAATATAGGTAATAAAAATGAATAAATAAAAAAAAAATTCAAATTACGTGCGCGTGGTTAAAAATTGCCGACACTAGCGCCCCTATGAATGAACCGCCTTACTAATAGCAAAAAAAAGCACCGCAGTTTAACACGGAGTGTCCCTCCCGTGGCACCTTACGTCTCGTAAGAGTGTCCCTCCCATGCCTTACGTCTCGTAAGAGTGTCCCTCCCATGATTTATTCATAGGTTTTTATTCGGTGCAATTCGGTGGAGGTCGTATATATTCGTCATATGACGATTTGTGATTTGCCCTAATGGCCCCAATTTAAACGAGGGGAATTCAAATTGTGAGTTGTGACTGATTAGGTCCAAAAAAAACTAGGGACTGTTGGGGACAATTAAATAGGACTAAAGTAATCTGAACGTTGGAAATTATTTACACGTATAAACAGTCCACTTATATTTGTATCTTACTATACTATAAATATTTTATGCACGGATACTCTACAAGGCGTAAATCAGCTGAATTTCTAATAATTTGGATATCTGTATACCATTATTATACCGATTATATCTATAAATCAATGACTATAAAAAGAAGGGCAAATTTCATTTTCAAAGCTTTCTAGGGAACTAAATAACGTAATAAAAATAAATAAAACTTGCAAAAAAATAAGTTTATTTAATATAATGAATCTTATTAAATAGATATATTTAATTTTTAAGTGTGACATACCATATAAGTCACACCTTTAAATGATGAAAAATTCGAATTAATTTTAATATTTATACTCTTCTTGGATTTCCCTTCTTCAGAACTAAAAATTTAAACTAATGAAATGCGTGTGATCAATTTCCAACGCTATTCGTCTAAATTACCCAAAAAAAAAAAAATAAATAAATAAATAAATATAGATTTTGATTAAAGAATAACCATTTTCACTATAGATTAATATTTATATTTTATTTTGAAATAAATATTACAAAAAAAGATTAAGTTTTGTTTTTATTTTTGTATATAGAAGATATAGAATAAATATGTGTAAAATTATTTTCAAATACTAGGAAAATATAATAAAAAAAGACATTGTGCTTATATTATATAACACTCATTATATTATGTAATGAATAAAATTTTCTGTAAATATTTTTATTTTATTTATTTTTTTTTATTCTACGCGTTTCACTATTGAACAACCAAATTTAATGTTTCATAAAGATTTTGTTCCATGTTTTATATTTATATTAAGTTAATATGACAATCACATTGAATCTTACCAATTAATTAGGCCTTCTAACATAATATCGTTACTACACAAATTTATATTTACTTCATATTTGAACCATCGATAAAATGTGATATTTTAAAACGGAAATTTAAATAAGAAATAAATACAAAGTTTTAATTGTTGCCTATTGACGGGCACTGATTTGATATGGCTAATATGGCTTTAGTTCAAAATACTGATCCAAATTAGTTTTCATGTTGATGCCAGGTATTTTTTTTCTCCTATCGGTGAGAGTATAAGAATTTGTTTTATCACATAACAATTAAAAGAATGCTCAAATAAAAATTCATTCTTATGAGAACCGTCGCGCAAAAATTGATTTTATTCAACCAATGGGGAAACTTATTAATAACAAATAACGATTTGGTTATTGCTTTATACACAGAAACGAGAGTTATTTATAGCCTATGAAAATACAAACTCAAAAGAAAAATTCTTTTGTTGGTGTAATACGTGAAACGAAGATTTTAACGAATATGTCACTAAGTGGATTTTTGTTTTTCATATTTTCTTGAAATAAATCTGAAATCCCAAATTATTTATCCATTTGAGTATTTGTCTCTTATAGGCAAAAAAAAACATTCTATCTTTTGTATGCTAGTTTTATGTATGGCTGACCATTGCGATGACCCCGGCGACGACTGCGACCCGCTGAGGAACACCGCGTTTTATGTACCCAACCCTTAGGAGTACCATTTCTGTGAAAACATTAATTATTCGTTTTTTAAACAAATAAAATAAATGAAATAGAACTAAAACTCTATAAGGTTCGTTCTTGTAGAGACCTGGATTGGATTTGAACTACTTTTGAACTGCTGAGTGTGCCGGCAGCAGAATTTCGAATTTGAAATTTAAATCAGCTGTCCCATGCAGTGAATTGAGTATAGACCGTATAGAAGGAGAGCAATGTTCTAGAATCTAGACAATTCTAGATTTGATTTGAACTGGCAGTTAAAAAACAGCTCAAAGTCATGAATTTGAAGTACTGTTAGACCAAACCTATGTATAGTGTATACTTTACACGCTTATTTTATTTGATTTGTATTGCAACAATACGCAATTGAAATTGTTTAAATTTGGACGAAATCTAAAATTTTCAAAATTTGATAAAAATTCAAACCTATACGCACACAATTACTTAAAACAATAAGTATAATAAATCTATTCTATCATTAATTACAATTCTGTAAAATAGAGAGAAAACGTAAATTATTCTGTTAATGTCATTATTTGAGCAATCTTCCATATGCCTTTTTGCTATTTTAGTACATATTTAATCACCGATTTTCCTCTTTTTAAGAATAATAAAATCGATACAATAGCTTCAGAATGTATTTGGACATTTAATTATTTAAATTTTCAAATAGAGAGAGATGTATCGTTTATTCATATCACAGTTTAAATTTTTCTCCTGTTCGTTGAAACGTTCTAAGTACCTCATCGTTTTATTGTTTTATTAATTTAATTGTCAAACTGTTTTAATAATCATACGTTTTTGTCATTGCCAAATATTTCACATCGTCACACTTATCAGCTATTTTACATCGATTACAAGCAGTTAATTAATTAATACTAATTATTTTATGGCCACATTATACAATTCCATCGAGTTTTAATTTTATTAACAATTGTATTATATTCAAATTATTTGAATGCACAATGATATGATTTTGTGAGTTATTAAATTTTTTTTTAAAACACTGTATAGTTCATGTGTTATATAATATTATAAGAAACGTTCATTAATTATGACATTGATATGTTGTTAAATATACTAATTGAGTGGCAAAATTTATATTCAAATAATTTGAATTTCGTTGCTCTCTCTTTAAAATTATGTATTAGAATAAACTAACAATAAGACGTGTGAACTTAGCAATGACTTTTTAACAATAACGAAATTATAGCACGAAATATTAAGTCAAACGCATTCGTTGTGTAGTTATTCTACCATATTGATGAGAATTATTTATAGATGTAATAATGATTGATATACACTCAAAACATAATTTCATTTTTGTTAGTTTAAAACTGTAAAGGTGAATAGTAACTATTTAGTTTAAAACTTTAATAACAAAATAGATATTGCAAAAGCAATTTCTTTGTAGTTATACACTTGGCACATTTTCATAAAAAAATAACTAAATTACATGCAAACTCATAAAAAAAATTCATAAACTAATTAAAGCTTTACATAGTTTCTTTATATGTATAAAACTATAGGTAATATAACACACACGAGCACAATTAAAAAAGCACAAGCCAACCTCAAACTTTTAATTGACTGTTTCTGATTTATTTCCACAAAAGTGGACGGAGTTTTCTATAGTTCAATACTTTTCTTTTCTAAAATACTATTAACAAATATTGAATGTTAACCATGAAGAATACAAAAAGGAGGTATATCTTTATGGTAAAGAAAGAGCACTTAAATAAGTGTAAGACAAATTGCCGCCAGATAGCACCATTTGACATGTGTTCAGATCATTTGGGTAGCACTATATTAAATGTACTACTTTCAATCCATAGCAGGTCTCCTGGCCTCCCACCACTGCCCACTAACAGCGCTACGGCGACTATTCTAGAACCATTTTCCCGATCATAACATTTAACCAGTTTTTGAATTATTCTTTTTGTAATATACATCCTTATAAACGATTCGTTATAAGTTCATCTCAGATGAAAACAAAAACATACGTTATGCGGTAAAAATCATGCGCAATACAAAAATGTGATCTGCAATATATAAAAGGTGCCATAATTTCATACTGCGCATGACTTGTAATGTCCAATACATAGTTTTATTTTCACCTGGAGCAAACCTTATATAAACTAGACGCAAATAAATGTGTATTATAAAAATGCGAAGACGGAAAAATGATTAAGTTGTCAATCATGAAATAAATTACATTAATCACACAAATTCATTATAAATTCGCACCTTTTTTTTGTACGAAGTTTTTAAACTAGAAGTAAAGACATTATAAAATAGTATATTTTAAGCAACTACGCAACTAAATTGCAATAAGGCAAGCTTTAGTTGGCTTTAATTGATCGCACCTTATTTATATGAGTTTAAATAAAAAAATGTAATAATACATTTATAAATTTCGTTGTAAATTAAATATATTACTTCCTTAAATTAATCTATTAAAGAAATTACTTTGAGTATCTACGAACTAGTTAGCGTTACGATTCACCTTTACAAATAGTATAAAGAAAAGTAAGATAAATATATTTTTACATACATACATTTAAAATCAATTATCTATAAATATTTACAATACGAATTTAAATATTTACTTAAAAATGCGACTAGTAGGCGGAACTAATGATAGTTTGCTTGTTACAACTTTCACTAAAGTGATTCTATAATACGTTTTTTGCTGTTTCATTTTTATATAATTTTCATAATATATAATTTACTAAAAAACAATATATTTCCTAATTCATATTATGTGGTTTTTTTGCTACCTCTTGGTTTAATTTTTTCAGATATTTGCCACATTGCTTCCTCCGAGATGAAATTTTCGAAACCGTTGAAAAAAGAAATGATCCTATCTAGCTTCTTAAATTGATAAGTTCTAAAATAGAAATAAAAGTTAGTTTGTTCTCAATGAATGATTAAGTTTTTTCTCTATTAAAACAAAACCGTACACTGTACGGTAAAAGTCATGCGCATAAGATTGGTAACTTTTTGCGCATGGTAATACAGTGCCCGGTTTTATTTTTCTCGAGAACTAATCATTCTTAACTTACTCTTTTTTAAATCGTTTCATATTATCAACAATGTTAAATTGCTGCCACCGTTTTGAAAAATTTATTGACCCATCTGGCAATAGGTCACTATTTCCAATATGAACGAATGTTAAATCTTGCAAAATTAAGCCTCTGAAAAGTTTTATTTTTATTTAACTTATTTTTTAACTTATATACTAAAATATTCTTACATGTAGGGTATGCAGGGTGGTTGTGTTTCTGACAAAGCTTGACGATACGCACGAAAACTGGATGAACTATCAATCAAAGCACAGTACTCTTTAAGTCCTTCGATAATATTCTTTTGCCATTCCAATCTACGAATTGGTGCCGAATCTAATGCACTTAATAAAGCTAAATATGAATTAAAATTATTGATTTTTCTAAGATGTTTCATAATTTTTATGAATTTCACAACGTAACGTTCTCGATCTTTGGCTTCAGGTTGCTCTAAAATTCGACTTCGAGCCCTATAAACAAAATTGATTCATTAATAATTTCTACAAAAAAAACTTCAAATAAAATAATACCAATAAGACATTTTGTTGAAATGTTCCGTAAAACAAGTTAAATTTGGACTACGCTCTTCATTTTGCTCCTGAGCCCAAATCAACACTTCTGGAATTTCAATTTTCATAAATAAATCAGCATCAAGTAACGTCATTTGTTCGGCAATTTGCTCGGATTTGAACTCTAATAAAGTAAAATTCCGCGAGCAAATATTAAATGATTGTAAACTTGGTTTTTGACTATTTTGCTTGTCTCGAAGTTGCTTCAAGTGATTTTTTTCTAATATTTTTACCCGTAATGCTTTTGACATATTTAAATCTCCATTGGAAACTAATTGATGAACGATATCCATTAAAGTTTGTAATAATTCGTTCGTTAAATCCATGGCTCTAAAATTTAGAAACATTTTCATGTTTGCTGGATTTGATACAGTTTTTAAGGATGCAACTCACGTAAGGCCACTAACAACACTAATCAATAGATAAAATGTTTCTCTGGCTATATGCAGCTTGTGAGATTCGGAATAACTAAAAATTTGATAACGATATTGCAGTTTTTGTATAACTTCCAGAGGTTGTAAAAATGTTCTGTAAGTTGTAAGAAATGCATCTTGAAAAGCTGAAAAATAATAATTATTCGTTTTTCTGCTAATTTATTACATGGATCATACGAACCATGTCTATTATCTTTAGCCGCATATATCAATAATGCGTCAGGATGTCCTCCTCGTATATCAGGACCTTCCTCTTCAGGCTTTTTAAATAATAAAAATTCCGAAATATCAGTTTCTTCTATTATATTTTTTGGTTCGTTTAATTCCAATTGCTTTTCGTTATCATTACTAACAGTCTTTTTAGGGGTTTGTAACGTATCAATGCTAGAGCTTGATGTCTTGTTATTATTATCATTAGATGAAATATTGAAAGTCGGAAAATGGGCTGATGATAAATTGCTAGGAGAGGCAGATTTAAGATGTGCTCGAGATTTTTTGGGTGGTAAGGCAGGAGGCGTGGTTGCTGTATAGTCCAATGATTTCACGGATAGTTGAGGACTGATTGAAGATCTAAAATGATATTATTAATAGTGTTAAGAATTAGAAGAAAATAACTAAACACCACCTTCCACTACTATTGGGAAGTGTTAAGTTTCCTGAATGTGAATCACAAGAAACTCGAAATGAAGATTGAGTTGTTGAGAGAGAGACTACCATTTTATTCACTCCTGAAATTGAATCCGAGGACTCACATTGCCACGAGTTTTTTGTCAAGTTGCAAGTATGTACAGAATGACGAGTGAAATCGGCATTGGCGGCAGATTGAGAACAATTTCCAAACATCTCCATGTAAGCCATAACTAAAACATAGTATTTAAGTAAAATCGGATACAAGACAACTGTATTTGCTCTAATAAAATATAATATAAAAAGGAAATATTGTTTGCCAAAGTTTTGTTTTAACAATACAACTAAGAAAGAAAAACGCCAACCAATCATAAATATGTATATATACACTAATAGTTACTAATCTAAGCCAAAATTATTTTTAATTAAAATACAGTCAAGTAAATAGAAACACACATCAATGAATAATATACATGTAATAAATATTATTCAATAATACAGTAGATTCCTCAATAACAGGCAGCGGTATACTTTTTTTTTTTTTTTTTGTTTGGGATATTTCAGTAGAATATATAAAAAATGAATACATTTTTAGATTCACTGCTTAACTTGATTTCAAAGCTACTTGGCCTAAATAGTTTATTTGAAGTCATTAACTCGAGTCAAAGATTTATATTTAATAATTAAATCTAGTTAGTTCATTTAAGAGATCAAAATATCAAGCACAATTCATTAAAAAAATTTCCAACTACTTGACTTTATGAATCTTTTGTCCTTTGTCATCTTTTTTAATTTGATGTTAATTTGTTTTCTTTGGGTATTAACCGGTGGTCGCTTTAACATCTCAGGTCATATCGCGACTGTCTACACACAGAAAGTTTCTGTAGGTCATGTAAATCTTAGATCTTATATCTAGGGATTCGATGGGGATCTAACCCAGTACCACTGACGCATGTAGCGGAGAGAGCAAACTGCTCTAACCACTGCGCCAGTAAGTGGACTGTACCGTTAATTAGTTATTAACAAAATAAACTACCCAATCAAAGAGCTCTCTGAGAGTAATAGGAATGCATTGAAACAAAATGTTGGAAACGCGGAATTTATTTTCAACAAGAAAAGCGTTTTAGGTGTTTTAAAATAGAAAAGAGTTAATGCAAAGAAAATATATAAATTCTGAAAGTAAATTTTACAAACATAAAAAGTAACATCGTACTGCATTATAGAGAAAAACACTGTATTTTTAAACGTGCAAATTTGTTGTATATTTAATTTGTAATTATTATACTTCAAATTTTGAAATTCGTTTATAAAAAATATTTAAGCAACTAAAAACCCATGTAAAATGCACAAAAGTATAAATTAATTCAATATAACATCTAAAAATTGTGCTTTCTTACCAGAGTAAGCCACAGACTGAAACACTAGGAAATAAAAACTCAAATTAGAACTATCACAGATTACTTACTTAATAATCAAATAAACCCATCTTTTAACCTTTGCAAAGAATTCTACATATTATTTTCAATAAAATATAGAAAATGGAATAGATTTAATCGATTAGAGCTAATAGAAATTCTATTACTTGAAATATTTCATTTCTTGTTAAGTATTTATCTAAATACAAAAAATAGTAAATGAAACTAATTGATGACGAGTCATCTACTAAAAATTAAGATATAAAAAATAAACTTACTATGTTTCTTTTTTAAAGGGAGTGGTGGAGGTTCAGTTTCAGCAATTTCAGTATTTGATGTATTTTCGTTTGATGAATATGATTGATTTATTGCACAAGTAGGAGAATGCTCGCCTAAAAAAATATTTTTTTACATACATTTTTATTACAAAAAGCTGAAACTGATCGCATACCAAAGTTATGGTCATTCGGAACATTGTCATACTGAGATGGCCTTCGTTCTCGTAATTTTTTCGTTTTTTCTGGAAGAATTGGAGGTATTCCATTTTCATCAGAATGGTCCACGAAGTCAACTTGATCTAGACTATTATGATTAGAAATCTGGGATGAAATAACTTTCTTAAATGCCGAACTATCAAAAACACGTGTTGTTTCCATCGATGCACTAATTTGTTGAATAATGGATTCCGATTTTTGTACTTTTGACATACTTTCGATAATACTTTCTGATTTGACTATCGTATTTTGTTGAGATATTGCACTTGAAATTGATGATTGTTTTTGGCAAGTATTCCACTGTGAACTACAAGAACTTTGCTGAGAGCTACGCTTAGACGTTGGTGTTATTGAAACGCTTTGAATAGAACTGCGAACTGATCCAAAATCGGAATCGTTATTAGAAAAACTGTCTCCACCAAAATCCAGTAATGGATTGGAGGAACTGTGATTGACACTCGAATTAAATGTGCTTTCATTCCAACTGTAATTACGATTTTGCCTCATAAACTCGTTGTTAGAAATCATGCATTCGTCCAAAGAAGGATCCATTAGGGCTCTGATTTCTTCCTCGTCTCGAGATTGGTTTAGAACAGAATCTAAACTACCAGCACTAGCTGACAGTAACGAGCTCGAATCTTCCGGCGAACGAGATCTTACTGATATTCGATCAGCATTGAACCCTAAAAGTGAGTTTTCTGAGCTTCCATTACCATCGATTACATGTTGAAGTCTTGTAGTTCTTTTCTTAGGGGGTATGGGTGGAGGAGTTGCACAGATGTAATCTTGCCCCGAAAAGCAAACACTAAAAATAAAACAGTCCGTTAGACAAACAGACTTTAAAGATATAAAATCAAACTTGGTTCGCGGGTCTTATTTTGAATCGATTACAAATTAGGTCAAAAAAGATTTAGGCTAATCGTCGAGCGCATGTCCGGTTATGAACAGATTAAGGTCTCTTTACTGTGAACGATTTCAAAATGAACATATTGAATGCTGATCTCGTGTAAGTACGTAAAATTGAACCTCTACCAGTGACTGAACCTGTATACCAGATGAGTTTTTCATCGGTGCGTGACATTTTGGCGCCGCCATTTTGCCACAGGAAGTTTTTCCGCGGGGGTTTCGCTCCATTCTACTGCAGTCCTAAGGCTATGCGGGGGTGTTTTTTTCATACCAACTATCGGTTTTCCATTTAAAGCTTCAGTGGTTCAGTCAATGTCCTGCGCCAAAACGTCCTGCTTCGGTTTTTCATATAGAGTAAATAAAAGGAGGAACAACTCTATGCTAATGAAATGAATCCCTATGAATTTCACAATTATTTACTTCCACATAGCGCTTTTTAGCCTGATGGTACAATGGCTACTATATTGAACCAGTCCTAAAGAAATACCGCAGTCCAGGCAGTATAGTAATGTAGTCTTGCAGCGTACTGTACTACAATAGTACTTATTATGTGGCCACCTTCAGTCAAAAAGGCACTTTACCTTACGGTATTTTAAGAGAATTTGAATTTTTCACCAATGAGAGATGTTCTTTCTATATATTTCATGGTTTTTAAGAATTCGCACGCAAAAAGTCTCTGAATTGGTTCAGAATCGCACCCACGAATAAAGCTTATATATTTACACTTACTCTTTAGGTAAAGGAGGTTTTGGTGGTGGATTAGAATCGCGGAGAATAGATTCAGTGCTATGACTATTTCGGACTAGGTTAACTGATCCACGTGTTTCTTCCAAAATTTGCCTTTCTCGTGGTGTTAATGGTATATCAGGTAGCGAGTTTCTTTGCCCAGGTACTTCAAGCGGATTTGGACTAGTTCCATATTTCTTCTGAGTTAATGATATTGTTTTGTGTTGTGCTTCTCGATTAGAAATTTTATCTTGAGCCAATGTAACTAAATTCTAAAAAAAAATACATCTTTAAACAATGTAAATTAATTAAAAGCTATTTTTATGTTTTACCTGAACAGCTTCTTCTAATAATGACACAACTTGTTCCACGTTTTTTTCTTCTAATACTTTATCTCCAAAAATTAAGACATCATCACATAGTTTAATTAATTGTGAAAGACTTTGATATACTCGATGTTTTGCTGATTCCAGTGTAGAACTATTTTTCTCGTCTTCATTTTCTAATAAATACTGTTTTAATGCTGAATGAATAACAGATACATGTTCCAACACAATTGTTGCATTTCCAGATAGCATTTCCAATTTGTTCTTGGATACAACATCGCGAAAATGTTTTAATGCAACTTGTACCTAAAATATATTTTTAAAACGTTGTATACTACATTATGACTATATATTCTCACATTTTAAGTTAAAAAATGTCATGTTAAAAGAAAGGTTCAACAATAAAAACGCAATCGATATATACGCGCCAACAAAATCGCGATTAACAAATGAGTAACGACAAAATGGCAAACTTAATCTTCGACGAATACGAACAATGAACATATTGAACAATTTCCATTAAATTTTCTTTTTTTTTTCAAATTTACCTGTCTAGCTTGAATATCAAGTTCTTTTCTCACGCATTTATCGGCATTTGGTGCAACTGTGTCAAATTTAGTGCTCGGAGAATTGGATTGTCTTGCTTTGGGGCTATGGGAACGAAAGCCGACTGCGCCACTTGGACTTCGCATTTGGGAAAATTTTTCGATAATATCTTCTTTAAAGGAACGAGCTCGACGAGCAAGTTTTGTGCTTCTAAATGAAGCTTTATGTCCGCTAGAACCAGGTGTACCTTCCAAAGGTAGTTGATTATTAGGTGTTTCGCAATCCCCTGGAAATTGATATTTATTTAAATTTTATAGTTACAAATATTTTCACGATGATTCAATCGTTCATTTCGTCATTATTTTGTGGTTTAGATAACAGAAAGGCGAGTTTACTATAGGAGTGTCTGAATTCTTGAGCTATTTTATTTAAATTTCAATATTTTATTAAAAAATTACTTTCAAAAAGAGTATAATATTATTTAAAAAACATCATTTATAAGGAAAACTCAAAATTATACATATTAATTTTTTTTAAGTTTTAAGTTGGTTTTTTAAGAACTTGAAATATCTAACATAAAAAAGATTAAGTTTGCATAAAATGGCTACGAAGACATAAAAAATCATTATAATACATTGGTAATGTGTTTATAAAAAATATATGGAAATTAACTTGGCAATGATTCTTCTTGGTGTTTTTCAAGGTTGAAAAATGCCTCCAGATATTTACGAAAAAAAAAACAATAAGTAATATACCAAATTAAAAAATAATTAGCTATACCGTTAGTTAAAAGAAATTCACGAAATCCCACCAAGTGTATAAATTGAAAACAATTTTGAATTTCTAAAAATCAACCTTGCAACGATGTTTCCCACATTTAGATGAAGCTAATTTTTAATTGCTTAGTTAATACTAAGCAATGAGTTTTTCACTGCAGACGAAAAAAATAATTAATAAATTTTAATCTTAGCAAGTTTTATAATAATTTTAAATAACTCGTTAAGAATAATTATTATAAACAGTTAATATGTGTCAAGAATAACTATGACTAGGCTTAGAAACAAATAAATAAATGATCATTTTTTAAAAATAAAATTACAATTTATCACTAAAGAAAAATATTGACCTTAAGGAATAATAATCGTTTTACTTTATATAGTGTTTGAGTTCAATCTTATAAGACGATTTATGCTATTTCTTATGATAATTGCGAATATTATTGGAGGTATGTAAGATATCGACATATAGGTGCTATAAATGATACTGTTCTATTTTATTGCAGTGCATAATTAAGTAATTTGTTGTTAACGTAGACAAAATAATGAAGTCCCCAATGACAATGAATACTTAACTAAAACGTGAAAATTTTATCTGAATTGATAAGTTTTGGTTTTGGTGGTCTAAAAGAAAAACTGAATATTCGGTTAGGGTTTCGGTCGGGTACTAAATGTTAAAAAAAATAGTGCGGTCGAGGGACTCCCGTCAGGAACAAAGTTCTATATTATGTTATTATATTCATTAAATAATTTAAAAAAAAAAAAAAAACTAAACAATTAACAATTCTTTTTACAATTTTCTTATTTAAAAAAATGAAAATTGTAGTTTTCTTAAAAAAATATCTGCTTCGAGGCGTCACAGTACTTTCTTTTACTTTCATTTATGAAAATCGCTGTTAGTTAAAAGAAATATAAGCACTTTGTAAATATACAATATATAAACAAAACTATATCCATACAACCTATAGGCTATATGTAAAAACGAATTCCCAACCTTCACCCCAGAACCGTCCTTATTGGAATTTTCCCAGGAAAAAGTTTCAAATAAAAGTTGTAGGCATCAATGAGGCTAAGAATTATAGAAAGTTTAAAGAAAATCGTTGAAGCCGTTTTCGAAAAAAAATTGATAAAGCTCAATAACTCCTAGAATGAAGTGGAGCTTCGATTAACCGATTTTAACCAAAAGCTTCGCGACATAACTAGGTATAATCGGGAGGCCAAATTCCAAGTTTGGTGAAATTCGGATAAAGCTTTCGATACGATATGGCTGTCACACAGACATGTTTTTAAAAACCACTTTTTTGGACTCAAGGTACCTCAAATCATGTATTTCCGGTGAAAGCTCGAATTCAAAAATTCGACCCGATTACAATACATCCTTTACTATCTATAAAGTAGTAAAAGAAAGTAAAAATGTTAATATGTTTAAGTAGTTTCGTAATTGGATTTATAGAAAATAGGTTTTACAACTTCTATGATTTAGTCAAGTCGACAGACACGTGCCAATTATTAGGGAGTAAAATCAGTTTTTCTTCTCTCTCTCTCTCAACATCTCTATCTTTTTATTTTCTCTCTTTCATTTGGCACATTTCATTTAACCAATCTCTGTTGACAAGAAGTGAGCATAAGGCGATAAAAAGAGAAAAGAGGAAAAATCAGAATTGCAGAGAAAGAGAAGGAAACAATTATTTCGTTACGTCAGGGTTTCCTCCACTTCACTCAAAGCACATTAAAAAACTTCTTTCAAAAAAAAAACAAGTTTATAAAAAAAAATATTTTTTATACAGTTGGTATAAAAACAACTATTTTAAAAATCTAGAAAAATTTTCCTGTACAAACACCACCGTAAATTCCTAACAGAAAGACGTTCCACATAATATACTTAAGAATTAGTGGTAGTCTTCTGTAACTGAAAGCAGTGTGTGGCAAACCTCCATTTTAAAGAAATTACTGACTTATTGCGTAGGTAAATTTGACTTAATTAGATAACTGTATCTAAGGGATACATAAGCTACATAAGGGAATAAGAGCATAAAGGAACAAGAGAAAGTCATTGATTTTCAGATCCTTAGGTAACGTTTTCAAACGCCAATAGAACCAAAATAATGGAAAATATGTGTCTCTTTTAATTCCTTTTTGTTGGCAGCTCCTAAGACTCATCTTGTCCAGATGGTCCAGATTTTGTTATGTAACATGTCTATGGGGGGGGGGTTATCAAGTCCCTACTTATCACGAAA
This sequence comes from Sisyra nigra, assembly GCA_958496155.1. Classification (NCBI taxonomy): domain Eukaryota; kingdom Metazoa; phylum Arthropoda; class Insecta; order Neuroptera; family Sisyridae; genus Sisyra; species Sisyra nigra. Next base: position 27,761,125 of record OY292313.1, read on the forward strand.
GCTCATGAAAAACTTGAAATTCTATTGAACAACTTCTAAGTGACTAGATCTAAATTAAAAACGGTATAAAACCTCCAGAATCAACATCTAAAATTTAACTTAGTCCCTATAACTTAAATTTTCAAAGCACTTAAATACTCTCGTTAAATAAATATATAAACCTTTATAAACCCTTCAATTACAACTCGATTTAATTAAACCATTAAACTAAAAAGTTTTGACTATTTTTTTGAAACGTTTAAGTTGATATTATTAATACAGTGCAATTTAATAGTTCATCTGTTTGGAATTCAGTACTTTGCATCTTTAAAGGTACAAAATTGGTGAAATGTTTTATTTCTTTTAAGTCGTTAATTTTGAAAATTCACGAATGTATGTATTAATCCAATAAATTAACTAAAATTATAATGCTAAATAAACTTAAAAAGTGAAGATCCCTTGAATGGAAATATACTTAATAGGTCCCTTTGAAAACATACATTTTAAAAATATTTATTATTGATGCATAAGATTTGCAATAAAATACTTGAAAACGTTCCAAACTATACGCACAATTACTCCCAAACTTTCAAAGTAAATATGATAATCTTATAATCCCATAATTGATCTCTTATAATCCTATAAAATAAGATTACAAGAAGTTAATTTTAAAAAAATTAAAATGTTCGTTAGAAAGGTATTTTTGTAAGATTGAGCATAATATAATTTTTTTTTGCTCTCAAATTAAGAGAGAAGAGTTAAATACAAATAGTAGAAAAACAAGATGTTGAAATTGTTTTTTACGGAATAAGGTTTTATATATTTGTAAAAAAGAGATATAAATAAAAATAAACACGAATTACCTCTTAATGTGAATGATAAAATTCAAAAAACTAATCACTTGTTTCACATGCATTTATAAAAACATTAAAGAAAACCTCTTGAGACTCGAAACTACGAATACGCGACTACGTCTAATTGTCAAATGGTAATTGTCTTAAGATCTCTACTTTATTATGAGCGATGAAGTAATGAACGAATGATTCATAATAGTATTTGCAGGCCGTGTTTCTATCTACAGGCGAAGGAAAAGTGGAAGAATTCAGTTTATTTATTTTCAATACCACTCTCCAAAAAGGAGTGTGGAAGTAATCACTAACCTTGGCCATGTTTCTCCGATTTTGGCACAGATGACATGTTAATAAGTATTTAGAACTACTACATTACTGATTTCTTACATATTTATTTAATAATTGTTACATTTTAATTAATTTCTTCTAATATTAAATATCTGAGATGTTCTGTCAACCATTTTATTGCATTATTGTACAGTGCTGCCGTCTTTAGGTCATGTTTTGATTAAAATTAATTTTATTTGAATTAGGTATATACCGTATATTTACCATAAATAATTGTAATAAACTTAAGAAAAAGTTCTTCTTTTTAATTTAACAAAATAAATTTTTATGTTGATGATGATTTAACGAAATGAGAGCAATATACAAAAAGAATGATTCACAAATAGTCAGCAAAATGAACTCAATAGGTGAAAGTTCAAAGAGCAAAATCACATTAAAATCATTTAAATAAACGGTCCTGATATGATTATTTAGTTTAAAAATAAAATTCTTCGTGTAATTTTATAATAACTGATTAATATTTTTTGTCTCAATCACTTAATTTAGATAAATTAATATGCGTTATCTGCTATTATTATACCATATTTTGTACCTTTGTACATTTACTTAATACATTGGGGAGGTATTTCGTACATACTTATGCAAGTTGCATGCCAGGGATGTTATGAATATCACATCTGCGATTAATTTACATCATTAAATCAAATTTTGATATATTTGCATTCGCATGAAACAATGCGAACAGTGGTGGATTTGCCTGTAGGCTGAGAATAGCTACAGGCATGGGAGGGACACTCAGTGTTCCTTCAGAGTTCAGAATATTAAAAAGTTTTAAATGAAAAACATGAAAAAGTGTCACAAATGGAAGCTTTGATTTGAGTGTACGGATTGTACAAAAACGGAGTGTACTTAAATGACGTCACATCTATTAGAATTTAGCGCTCGCAGTGTTTTTTGGAACGCACTCAGTCTACTTTCTTATAGGGGAGATCGGGGCAGGACGGGATAGCTAAGACAAAAATCGTCACAGAAAGAAAAAGAAACTATTTATTGAAATTCTTTTACAAAAGAAATAAAACGTATAGACTTATCTACTATAATTATACCTTCTAACGTCTAAAATCACATAATTGTTTTGACAAATAGAATTTTAAAAAAAGTTGTCAAATTTCCCGTCTTGCCCCACGGGTGGGGTAAAATGGGAAACGCTGCGGGGCAAAACGAGGACATATTCATATTAAATTTCATATTACATATTATATTCAATCCGTCAGACATTGTTCACAAGTGTGCCCTTCTGCATCTTCTCCATCAACTCCAGCACAAGAATTATGTGCCCATACACGGCATACGTTGCAGATAGCCCAACCTTTGATTGACTCTGAGTATAGGTACCCGCAATAGATGCAAGCACAGTCATCATTTTCTTCTTTGGATGAACTACAATACTTTCCGTTTCAGTTTCTTTTTTGTGCCTTTTATTCAAATGCTTTTTTTCAGGTTTCTTTTCATTTTTTTTACTTTTTTATTATTTGTTGCAGTCCCGTTATGCCCCGACCTTTTTGCCCCATTAGACATATTTTGTAAAAGTAACAACAGTTCCAACCTACAAAAATTATTCTGCAAAAATCCAATTTAAATTCATTAGTCTTACACCATTACTAAAAGAACGTCATAAAAGTTTACAATAGCACTGGTATCTACCTCTGTGCACATCTTCTTAGAAACCATATACTTGGTAAAAATTCTCCAAAAAGCTGTTTTTCTTGCCACGCAGCGAAAACAATTAGTGACAAAGACGAGCCGATCGGACTCGTGTGACGTGACTGAACATCGCCCGAATAACACTTTGTAAGGCTCTGTTGTGTTCACCAGTCACGCACAAAAACGCTTTTCCCATCCTGCCCCGATCTCCCCTACTCGCTGTATTCAACTTTCAGTCGTTCTCTTGAATCACTTTTATTTCAATTCATTTTTTATTTCTATCACATAAATATTACTTCGACTGATTAAATAAAGAAAATCTAATTAATGACATTTCAGAGAGACGATTATACGTAATTGTACAACGTGTACAATCGACATATCCAGATTAAGCCCGATTAAGCCAAATACAAACAGTTGTCAAGGAGAAGGGAGATACGTCAAATGTCATTTTTTTGAGGTGACAGCTTCATTTATATTTTTAAAAACTAAAGTCTACATTTGCTTAAATTTATTGTGAACAATATTATTTATTAGAACACTTAATGTCTTAATACATATTTTAAAAAAATAGGTTAGCTTAAAACAGTGTAAAAATACAGAAAAATTATTTAAAACAATAATAAAAATGGGAAATTCAGGGCTTAAACAACATTTTGAAACTGCCAAAAAAACTGGAGTGCTAACAATTTCACGGTCAAAGTTACATGAGTTACCTGCAACAACTAAACAACTATCGAACAACTTACGAAGTCTCGATATATCCGAAAACAAATTCGTTTCTTTGCCTGAAGATGTGCGTGCATTTACAATGCTTAAGAATTTAAATTTCAGTAACAATAAAGTGAAAGTTATTCCAGAAGCAATTGGGGATCTAACTAAACTAGAGATTCTAAATGCTAATGTCAATTTACTGAGTCATTTACCTAATTCTCTTTCTCGTTTATCACATCTAAAACAAGTGTTTATATCGGACAATCTTCTAACCGAATTTCCTCTAGTATTTTGTGGTTTGAAACAATTGGATGTGCTCGATATATCAAGAAATAAGATCACAAGTATACCTGATGGAGTAGAAAATTTGAATGTGGTTGAATTAAACACCAATCAAAATCAAATCACAACTCTATCAACAAAAATTGCTGAAACTAAACGATTAACTACGTTGCGACTCGAAGAAAATTGTTTACAGATCACGGAAATTCGACCAGAAATTTTGCGAAATTCAAAAATTTCAACATTAGCTCTTGATGGAAATTTATTTGAATTAAAATTATTAAACGAATTAGACGGATATGAAGCGTATATGGAACGCTTTACAGCTGTAAAAAAGAAAATATTCTAAATCCTAGTTCTATTTTAAAAATCTATTTATTTTTATACACAAATATTACATTAGTATTATATACTTGAATTTATCAACCAAAAATTATTTTATTATACTCATACTTTGTTTCACACGTGTACACTTGTTCATTTAAACTTTGTATTTGATATACGTATTATATGTAAAATAAAAAAAAAATTGTAACGTTCTATATAAATTAAATATTTGCTTAAAATTTCACTGCCGATAGTTTTATTTTATACTTTTATTTTGAAGGATATTAAAAGAAACAACGTTTAACATAATATAAATGTATTCCATCACAAAATTTTACATATTCATATTCTTTTTAAATATATATAAATATATGGTAATAAATTTTTGGATCATTTTTATGTACAATACGATTCAATGTTTTATTAAGTAATTTTATTTTATTATATATAATACTATGAAAGTAAATAGAAAAATACGAGAATATTTTCTCGATTTCTTTGAACTTAAACAATACTTTAAATGTAACAAAAAAAAAAAAAACGTAAAATAGATGTTTTAATTGTTGTGAATTGTTGTACTGCTTAATTAAAGTAAATAATTGTATCTAAAAAATCTAAATGTCACCAATTAATTATATATTTAACATAGTAAAGAAAAGGAATTGTATAAATCTATAATTAAAATTCATAATAGTTTTAAATGTTCCATAATTTATTTATGTATTTGATATTATCTATAAAGTTTGTAAGTAACTAAGAAATAAAATATTATTTAACCGATTCGCATCAGTGGCAATGTTCCGTTACATCGACGATGACTGATTTTTTCCATCCAAATAAGAAATATCCGAGGGCTGCTCCAAAAACGACAGCAACACATAGCCATACATTGTACGTCATAAAGATCAACATAAGGAAATACGATAAAATGATTTGTACAACGTGCAAGCATGTTTGATAAGCATGTATCCAACTGAGCATTGTTGGCCTGTAATCAGATAAACAATAATAAGAAACAAATAAATGCATTATTTGAAATTATGATAAAATACAAAAGATATTTAATAAAAAGTTTTTTGTATTAATAGTACGAGAGCTAGCGACGTCGACAAAAAACATTTTAGGTCATCCAGTTTTTGTATATTAAGTTATCTCTCGCACTATCCTGGACCTCATACAGGCTGTCTGGCTGTCGGGAGGGGTTGCGTTTATTTATACTGCGCATCGCACCTATGACAGGTAAAATATTGAAATTTTCAGAAAAAAGAAAAAGTTTCAGATGAAATTAGTAGAAAATAACATTTTACTAAAATAATTTAAAATGTCCAGTGACTTATTTTCGTAAAGTTGCTAGTTTGCCCGCTACAAGCTTGGGTTTAAATGAACAAATTAAGAAATTGCAAAATCAGAGGTTATTTACATTTGTATGTAGATTCATAATGATAAAATAAGATTTTGAAAAAGTTAATAATTTAGAAGTACCTACGATTCAAAAAATGCAAAATTTTCAACTCTCTCATAGCAGAATCCTTCCTTAATGGAAATCATAGTCCCTTCAGGAATAATACTTTCAAATTTCATATTTTTTTCTTCAGTGATTTAGCCTCCAGCGAGCCTGTCAGCCAATCACGTTATTGTTCTATACACAGGATGTCTTAAATGTAATGAAAAAGCTATAAACTGGAAGTAGATGATGTAATTCCTTTAACGTTTTTTTTTTTAGTGCACCGTTAGTTAGTTATTAACAAAATAAACTAATCAATCAGAGAGCTTGTAGGAGGAGCGCAGTGAAACGAAATGCTGGAGACGCAAGGAAGAATGAAGCACTGGCTCTAATTAAAACATTGACTACATACACAGCACGCTTCTGGTTCGATCTATCAAATAAAAAAAAATGACAAAAAAATTTTCCTCTCAGACATGCGTCATCGACCTCCAGTTTCCTATTTTTTCATTACTTTTCTGACACCCTGTATATGCCAGATTGATTATATTATATTTACTTTATCATCGGCTGTAAATTACGAACGCCTATATATATCGACAGATTTCTGTCAAATGAGTGTTTGAACTAAAATAGAACTTTTAAATATAGGCAATAGAAGTCTCGTTTATTTTCAAGAAGTGTTAGAAAAGTTATGCCGATACATTAAAATTCACAGCCTTCGAAATAGGTAATTCATATAACATAATACAGGATATTCTTTAAAAGTTGGCAAAAGAACACTATGTATTGTCCAAATATCTCAAAATGAGCAAATTATGCCCTAATGGAATGAACATAATATAACGACTTGACATAATATAAGCGTCATGATTAATATTTTCACTAATTCATTATGAATATTGCGTAAAATTGTAAAAAAAAATTATACAACCAACAATTAACAAATCTGAATTTGCTAAATCGATTAACTTAAAAAAAGTTAAGAAATAAAATTGGTTTCTTAAGAATATCACCATGACTAAAAAAAGTATCATCTAGTGATATTAGGATTGTTCTCACAGTGACCTCGATTGGATTTGAACTGCTGAGTGTGTGCACAGCAGAATTTCGAATTTGTAAATCAATTACGCTGTTCCATGCAGTGAATTTAGTATTAAAGAACAATGTTCTAGACAGTCTTCTAGAATTTTATTTGAACTGACAGGAAGAAAGCAGTTCAAATTCATGAACTTGAACTATGAATTTGGAATTTGAACTACTGTGAGAACGAACCTATTAATACTTGTTATTAGAGAAATGTATTCAACCAAGTGCTTTGACATAAATAATTAATAAAATTCAAAAGATGGAGTTAATCTATTTGAAAAATAAAGAATTCGTTTAAAAACTCATTATACAATAAAAACTTTCAATATTAATTCTTGTTAAAATAAACAACAAATTATGAGTTTAACGACAATATGTGGATCATCTTATGTACATTTATATGTAATAAGTACTGGTTGAATGCAAAACTAATTACTTATAATGAAAATACTTACTGCATGATTTGAGTGTCATTTGGAGCATTCTTTTCAATTGGAAGACTTACTGAACGATATTGTAAAGCGTTATATGTTCTCCAAAACAAGTATTCCCTAAAAATATTTAAAAACATAAAAATTTTTCTTTTTATCAAATTCGCGACTTGCATACCGATAGTATTTAAGGCCTTCATATAGTGCTGCCATGAAAAATATACCAATCATGGATCCGATTAATCCTCCTATCGTTGTTACTCTCCAGCCTTCAAATAAAATCGTTTCACAATGTCCTGTATGAAACTAAAAATGGTTTCTTTGTAATTTATCGTTACTTTATTAATTTAAAATTACGTACAAACATCATCATCATATCCATTGAGCAATCGTCTCCAGAACCCATACTGGACCCGTGGCTGTGGCTGTGGGACGGCATTGCTGTCGCCGTATTATGGGCCATTCCATTCATTCCTTCATGAGACATGTGGTGATGTGAGTGGTCCATTTCTAGAAAAAACGTAAGAAAGTTCTGTATTCAATATTCAATGTCAAAACTATGCATGTAATATGTATCAATATAGTTCTAATGCAAAATCGTTATCAATTATAAAACTTGGTTTTTTATCAGTTTTTCCTGCACTTAATTTGTTCGCGGTTTTTATGAAATAAATTAAATGTAGATTGGACATCCTCAAACAAAAAAAAAACAACAAATACCTATTTTATAAAATTCCAATATTCTAACAAAACTTATTACCAATTAAAATTTATCAGGAAATGCCCAAGTAGTTCGTTTAAAAGTGAATGTCTAAGAAACCCATACCGTTACTTGCTTACGTAAACTAAAGCTTATATCATAACAAATAATTATTGATTAAAATGTACACTACTGATATCGTAAGTTTCAATCTAAAAAATATAAAAAATGATAATAAGTTTTATAAATAAATAAAAAAATAAGCTGCTACGTGACTGATATGTTTTAACAATTTAATTTTTTTTCGTATGTATCTCTATTAATTAAAAGTTTATCAAACTATAATATAATTGATTTATCAATTGAAAAATTTTTCAATAAAAAATAATAAATAAACACTTATAAATTATTTATAAAATATAATAATTTCTAATGCCATAAGATCATTAACCTTTTTTACTATCATTCAAGTACATTTTTATTTGTTTGCAGTCGCTTCAATATCTTATCTTTGATGATTGTATTCATTTTACATTTCGAAAATCATAATTTCATTACATTTAGACCAAATCGGTCCGTAGACAAATGCAGTGGCAACTCTTACTTTCTATATGATAGACTTGAGTTGTTAACATTACTCAATTCATTTACATACGTTAACAAAAATGAATTTAAAAATCAAAAACAACATAACAAAAATATTGTTTTTTTTTTTAACTTTTGGGGGGTGATCATATCTTTAGTTCACGGAATCTGAAAAAATTTGTTCCAATACCAATATTAAGGATAATAAAAATAAAAATATTAACTACGAAAAATTTTAAAGCAAAATATGCATTTATATCCCTACTGAAAGATAGTAGTCTGATGTTTTGGGTTTAAAAAATCAAAGTTTTTTCACTTAATTTGAAAGTATAGTATATTGAGAACAAACTAAAAAAATGTGAGACCCAAATTCGAAACACGAACGAAGTTATAATGAATTTTCCAGAGCGCCTTACCCTCAGCTATGTATAGCATTATATACGAGTAAGCAATTGCAGTAAACACGTTAATTTTTTTCTATACAAACGATCTGAAAATTTAACTAGTTATTTTCCACACCTGTAGTTGTGTTCGGAACTAGAATCAATTTTTACACCCTCGACTTCTCATTTTACAATCCTTTTTTTGCTTAAAAATATGACCTTAAATAAATATTATATTAAAAATTTTTATTTAGGATGACTTCAAAAATCAAAATTACCCGAGCCACCCACGCACTTTTTTTTTGAGCACCATTTAAAACAATAATAAACCACTGTTTGATATATTAAAAAAAAAGGTTTTTTAAAGATGCCAATAAAAACTTTATTAATAAAAATATAAAATAAAAACAATTCATTTTTATGTCACAAAAAAAAAACGTTTTTGAGAAATGCCATGAAAAAAGGTGCGAGATTGCAGACTACCTTAAATAAAATCTCATACAAAAATTAAAAGTTATCGAGATCCTCAACAATTTTTTTTTCGATTCTAGTATATTTCTGGGCATGAAAATAAATGTGCAACAAAAATGATGATATTAATTGTTTTTTGACGCGATAATGTCTTATAAACTGATGAACACTGGGTAGCCTGCATGAAAAAGTGTCACGTTCCGTTTGAGCCTGTGCGTGCAAGCAAGAACGCGATACAAGTGATAGAGAGGCACGATATTACTGTTGAATCCGAGACAACGTGTTTTGTTTTTTTCTACAATGTAATAAGATTTAATTGATTTTCTTCATAATTTTCAGTCTGATTTCATTTTGAATAAATTGCTAATTTTCAATGAACTCCTTTGTATTATACAAAATAATGATAATTCAGTGATAATAATTCAATTCATAAAAGTACGCAATTTTTCATCAATCAGGTATTCTTTATAACGGTATCACGTAAAACTATCGTCCGTAAACCGACTTTACAGACAACCAATTTTTTTTTTTTTTTTTTTAGTATTTTTAAACGGTAGATATTAGCTAGTTTCTATAGTTTAAACGGTAGCCTAATAGCAATTATCAATGTGTGTTAATGATGATGGATACTTTTTCGAACTGAAGTTATCAATGCTTACATTACTCTAGATATGAAGTGGGCATCACTTGCTATACAAATAAATTTATACGCCTATACTTAATATGGGGTACAATAGTAAACGGAAACCTGGACTACCGAGATCTGATTTAAGTGAGTTTTCAATTTTTTATTAAAAAGAGAAACTAAATGAATTTTTTAAATAGATTTAGACTCTAAATTTTCATTAATTTTATAACATTTTTAGAAAATTAAAGCATTAGAGATTAATCGGACAATGACCGAAAAAAAACTTACTAGAAACACTGAAAACTTTCTCAACAGCAGTTATTGTAGATTTGAAACACAACAACGGTTCATATAAAGTAAGTTTTTAAGTACGTTTACTACACTACTAATCCAACGTGACATATTCAGTGTTTAAATCCGATGTTTTAAAGTCCATCAAATTTTTTGAACTACGAGTATTACTAAAAGTGTTATAAAAATAGGTTCTGTTTTAGAGGACATAGAGAGGAGATTTTTATAAAAGTTTTGTTAGTTAAAGATTTATTTATATTTAGTAATAGCTTAAAACTTGTAACGGCCTTCACGATTTAAAATACTAGAATTCATCTTAAAAGTGATTTTACAAGGATTTAAGCATTGAAAATGTCTTATATGAGACAGTTGGGATTGGTAGTGTAGTACAAACTCTTACTTTATATATTTAAAATCCCTTGATACTTGTTACTATTGATGATAACTTAGGCTATTATGCTATTTAGGCTGTGAACATTTCAAATTTCATCGTGAAAAGATAATTCCTTTGTTGGATTAAAATCGGATATCAATTTACAATGGTTTTTCACCTTCAACTTGTTCTTGTACAACCGATGATGTGTCGAATAGACGAGAAACTGGGTTATAAAATTAACGAATACTTACAACAATTTTTAAATCGAAAATCGGTTTATAAAAAACAGCAGTTTTGTTTTTTTATTTTTATGAAAAACCCGCGGTTTTCAGTTAACCGCGGTGACAAACGTTAATTGAGACTAACCCAATACTACTGTAAGTGAGACCCGAACGTAAATCTAGTTATTTTTATTTTAATTAATTTAAAATCAGTTAATTAATTTTATATTCAACAACTTTAGTTTCTAAATTTTGATATCTTATTTGAAGTATATTTAATGCAAATTTTTTTAATAAATTTTATGTTTTATGGATACATTAAAAAGTGAATTTCGCAGTACCTATGCTTAAAATATGCTAAATCTCTTGTTAAAATTTGAAAATTATTAAGTAAACCGTTACTATAACTAAAAAACTGTGTTAAACTGCGTTTAATAATATGTCTACTTATGGAATGTATGTCTTTTTATTTATTCATTCAATAAATTAAATCAATCTAAAATATGATAAAAAGCTATACCAAATGTTTCCAACTTTTTAAAATTTTATTAACATTACTGAATGGTTGTTGATATTTGATAGTTAAAAACAAACCAAGAAACTGATTTTACTGGTTAACCAATATACAATACACATGTGTAGTGCAATTTGAGGTAAAAGCAAAAAATAAAATGATTTTTCGTTTTCCTTTAATTAAATCAAGGTTAATGAATTGAATGTAGTGCTTTTAGTAGAAAAACTACTTACTTATTTCGTGGCCTGGTATAATTAGTAGACACTTACAAATCCCTAGTGCTCTCAGTACTTTTGCCCCCGATCGTCTCCCTTATTTATCTTTAAGTACTTATAATCTACATACTTTAACAAGATATAGATTTTCAAGTTTGACGTAATTCAAAACCAGTTTAATCTTATGAACTTTTTGGATCTTGAAATTGAATCGATTTAAACTGATCGAACTTTTTTTTGCTTTTTAATATGCAAATTACTGAAAAAGTAATTTAAAAGAAATAGCCAAAGTAGAATTTTCGTAAAATCTTAAGAGGGATTTTTAAACATTACAAATTTAAATTATTAATCCAAGATTTGTTTCCAAAAAATTCGTGACAAAAAGATATTGACAAAATGGTAAAATAGATGGAAAATTGAATGATTAAAATATTGAAAATCGTGTTAAAAAAACAATTCGCGTAAAATTGAATTTTGAAATAAATAATAATGCAAAAATGAGTGACAAATTAATTGGTAATCATTCATTTGTGGTATCGTATTCACGTATAATATCAAAGTTTCGGTTGATCCATATGATTATTTTATCAGATTATTAAATACACCTACTTTGTATAAACTGTAAAAACGAAATCGGAATGAAAATAAAAAACTTTCAAGCCCACTTGTAGCGTAGTAGTTAGAGCTTTACTCCATATCTTTTATTATTTCTAGTGGGGCTTGGAAATGTTTGGACTTTCTGTGTTTTAATAGCCGTGAAATAACTTTAGATTGAAACGGGACATTCTTTAAACACATAAAGAAAACTTTCAAATATGCTATGTACGCCACTGGGACTATAATTTGAAATCTACATCTGCAATTTTGATGTTGTACTACATAATAATTAAATTCATTAAAGTCTCAAGAACGTTTCTTGAACTGAAGTCGTTCTATGATTATTATTACCAGACTGTATTTTAAGTTTATAAGACAGATATAATGAAAAAATTACAATTAACTTTGTATTGATTATAGATCTTGTTTGAAATGAAACAAACTCAAAATTAGCGCTTCAAGTAATACATACTGCTAGCAAATAAGTATAGATTATGATACAATAGGATGAGAGAATTGATTTATTATTCTATATCGATTTTCTCGATTTAAGTTTTTCTATTTATTTGTAAAATATTTGGTTCGAATTAAGCTAATAATAATAAAATAATTAAAAAATACCTTGACTGAAATCCTGTTTGATTTTATTGGTCAAAAATTTTACGCCACGTATATCTTGTGGTTAGCTGATATAAAAACGACACAAACAACCCAAAATTCTTATCATTTACAGACACTAAATATTCAAGCGGATATAAAACATTTTCTACTGTTTCCCTTTGTTTTTTAGAATTTTTTGGTGTTCTATAATTTGATATAGTTATTGGACTGAGCTCTTAACTACACTGACGTGACTGTCTTTCAATGAACTTCTTATATATCCTAATAATATAATATTTTTAACTATCAACAAGTGGCAGATCTAATATATTCAGAATAATGAATCTGACTCTATATTATATACACATTGTGTACAATACTTATCTAGTGTAAAATATTTTTTTAATTATTATATTAAAATTGACCATATTAGATATTATTTCTTCTTTGAAAACGTTTATCTACTTACACATAGATATTGGTATCAAAGAAAAAATGTTTCATGTACATATATATGTGTATCTAAATATCCAATTATTTATGTCAATTCTTTCCCACAAAATCATATCATTATACATAATTTGATTTAAGAAAACGAAGATAAATTTAATTAATTAAAATTTTCCCAATAAAAGATTATTGTTTTTATCACAATTAATTAACTTATAAATATCTAATCATAAAGCAATATTATAAATGGAATATTTCACAACTTAACGCAAAATACTTTAAGCTAAATAAAATAAATCCCAGTTGTATTTGTAACCATTTATAAACGTTAAAGCCTTTCATTCTTACATATATAATATTTGGTATGTTAAACATTTTTTCCAAATTTCCTATTAGACGGTTACCTTCACATTTTTCACAATTAAATCGAGTGTTTCTCAATGCTACGGAGATCACGACTTTTACAAATATTTTATTTTCCTTTTTAGTCGAAAAAAGGAGAACATGTATTTAAATAAAATTTCAAATATTATCACAAAAGATTAGTGATTGTTTTATTTTAATTAATTATTAGAAATAAGAACTGTTTAATGTTATCATTAATCAAATTTAATAAATACCTACGACGATAACGTTTAATAATTGATATAAAAGTTTTATCTAGGAAATAGTACAAGTAGGTATCCTAAATAAATTATAGTGCATTAATATCATGCAGTTGGGTATATTAAAATAAGAAATTTAAAAAAATCTTTAATCACGATAAATAAATTTAAAAAAATGATCTTTTCTCCATAAATAAGAGTTTGGAAAATGTTTCTTTTTAACTTATTTTTAGTTTACCTTTTCTTCTTGATTTAGAATTTTTTCTCAAGATTACAAATATCTATAAAAATAAATGGCCTAATTTTTAAAATAAGTACCGTATATGTGTAGTATAGAGAAAAAAATTATACTGAGACTTAAGCAATTAGAATTCCTGTGCATATTTGTTCAATTAAAAAAATATTTTTTTAAATTTACAATATAATGCATGTGGTAAATAAATAAAGTCGTGATTACATACTTTTTATGTTTGGGTTAACAAGATATTTAGATTGTAAGTAATTTAGAAAGTAACGAGTTGAAGGTAGCATATGGATTAAATTTTATAAATTTTACTCTAGTTAAAGATTAATTTTATTCAAAATGTGTTACTTGAATTTTACATTCTGTTTGATTCAAAGTACAATACAAATTAACCTTTCCTTTGGCACGTTTGATGAATGGAAATTTTTGGTTATTAAAATGGTGTATTCATTGGAAAAGCTAACAAATTATTAAGATAAATCTGAACTAATTAATGTGAAAGAAGTGAAGGTAAAGTATTATGTAAAAGTGGGTTTTGTAGATCTAACGACTGTTTTCCTACTTACTTGATAAAACGAATTCGGCGTGTTTTTAAAAAAAAGGATATCTTAGTAAAATAACAAATATGTACAGAAAAACGTGAGCAATTCAGTTTTAACTTATCCAACACATTACAATTACAGATAAACACAAGAGTAAATTCTAAAAAAGTACTTTCACTTGACAGAAGTGTGAGACGTCGCTCTTATAGACCGATTAAACGACTCGACTGACATCGCGTAGGAAATATAACGGCCTTATAAGTCATGTACACAATTTGACGTTTGACTACAGCGCTGTGTGGAAAATTGGAACTAATATGAAAAACATAAACTTTTAAACTTCTTCTTATTGTTGAAATATTTTGAATACTTTGATTATAACATTTTGAATATAATTGTTATAATTAATATTACAGTGAATCTGTATTTCCAGTGGGAATATATTCTTACTAATGAAAGTATATTTTCAAATATCTAAAAATAAATAATAAACCAAATATCTTAAATATGTAAAAGATGTAAAACTTTGCGATAATACTTATTTTATAATACTGATATCGCGAAGTTTTACACAATATTTGAAAATATACTTTCACTAGTGAGAATATTTATTCTTCAAAATACAGTCACTGTATCATAAATAATTCGATATTATCATTAAATAATAGTCTATCTCTAACATACAATAATACATGTCGTATATATTTAATCGATCTATTAAATATTTATAATGTATACATATACATACCTGCAATTCAGAAAATAAGTTTGTTGATCTTAAATTTTATTTTGAATTTTTAAGTTCTAAAATATAATACAGCGCAAGGCCGGTGCTAGGGTCCTCAACGCCCGCATGCACATTTTATCCGAGCGCTCCCTATTATTTTAAATTTTTTTTAACAGTTTCTTATCATCAAAATTATCTAAAAAAAACATTATTAAATTTTTTAATTACTATATAATAAATCTGGATTTAGTTCACAAAAAATTGGATATAATGGTTTTAACATCTAATTCTGCACATACATCATTTTCAATGCTAATTAACGCCAAACTATTTAGCCTATCTTGTGACATATTTGTTCTTAAGTAAGTTTTAATCAATTTCAATTTAGAAAAACTACGTTCACCACTTGCTTCACTAACACGTAAAGTTAAGAGTATTCCTAAGGCAATTGAAAAGTTAGGGAAAGCTAAATATCAAAAAGTTTTCGAATATTAAAGTCATTCTTCTGCAAAATATCCCGGAAAGCTCAAAACTGATCAAATAACTATTGCATTTACATATTTACTGTCGCCGTCCTTTAGAAAAATCTCTAAACCGTTACAATATTTTCTTAAAGATTCATTGTTAATTTCCGGTAATTTATTCAAAAAATCGAAATTTTCAAAGTATGTCTTTAATTGTTCAAAACGATCGTTTGTCGAACACATTGCAACATCTAAAAGCGTATAAAATACATTGATTTTAAACTCTAGTGGAGATCGAAGCAATTCGTCGAATTGCTCATAATCAAATTGTCGTGTCTTCTTTCGTTGTCGCACTTCCGAACTATTTTTAAATTCTTGTTCTCCATCCACATCTTCGCTCAGTTCTTTTGCTGTTTTTAGAAAATCCTTAAATTTCAGTTCTGATCGATAATCTTGCAAAAATATGTTTAAATTTTCAATCGATTCTATTGCATGTGTAATATTAATATTTGGGTCTTGAAGCATTTTACTTACAGGATTTATTCTATTGAGCAAGTCATGCCAAATTATAAGAGAGCAAAGAAATGTGTAGTCTTTTATTTTTAAACATAATACTCGTGCTTCATGTTGGATTTCTTTATTAAAATTTTCATTATTTACAACATTAAAAAGTGCATCGTAAACTTCTCCTAATTGATATCGTAAGGGCTGAATTGCATTAATCTTACTTTCCCATAGTGTATCTGATAGTTGTTTTAAAGTTAAATTTTTAACGTATTTTAAAAGTATTGTCCAACGCTTAGTAGAAGATGAAAAGAAATTATATATTTCTTGAATGATATTAAAAAAACTAATTGTATCTGTATTTACCTTAGCTGCATCGTTAATAATTAAATTTATTAGAGCATGGGCCGCACAAGGTACGAAAAAAGCTCGAGGATTTTTGTTCAAAAGTAAATTTTGCAGCCCATTTTTATTTTATGTCTCCGTATTCATAGTTAAGTTAGATTATTTATTGTAATTTATTAAGTATTCTATAGATTCTATATTTAAAAAAAATATACTATATATCCGAATCTCGTGATGGCGCCCCCTTCGACGAGACGCCCGCATGCTCCGCATTCGTTGCATGCCCGTTTCCGCCGGCCCTGATACAGCGTACAGAAATTATAGCGAAATTATATGCTAATTTTTAATGGACAATGTGATTTATTAACTAAACAACTGGATTGGCCAAAAAGGCAGATAATATTTATATTCTATACTAATTTTATAAAACTGAAAAGTTTTTTGTTTGTTTAGTTGGTTGAACGCAATAATCTCAAGAACTACTGATTCGAATTGAAAAATTTTATAGTGTTGAGTAGCTTATCTATGGATGAAAGCTTTAGGCTATATGACATCATGCTACAATCAATAAAAACGGAGCATCAATGAAAAATATTTCAAAAACGGGAAAAATTTATTCCTTTTGAAAACTTTCGTTGCGTGCGCTGCATAAACGTCTAAAGTTGGCTAAATTTTAAAGTTGGTTTATTATAAACTTTTTAATGGTAATCAATTTTTTTCAAAAATGTTGCATTATTTGGAAAGGCATGTTTACAAACATGGTGTTAATCCTTATCCAAATAAATACGTTATTCATCACAAATATTTAATTTTGAACAAAGTTGCCCTTTCATCATTTGATTTCAATGAATATCTTAGGGGATATAACAGTTTCAAAATAACTTCACAGCAAAATAATCAGCAAGTTTTTAATAGTTAATAGTAATTATGATCTATTAAAATGTCAAGGTAGATCAAACACTTCATGTTTGAGTTTAGAAAATACAACTTTGGGATGTTTTAGTTTAATTTTAGGCCCTCCAAGTCTATCGGCCTTATTTTTTTTTACACAAAACAAACGTAATTTTCGAATAGTACTTGTTGGCCTCCGAATCAAACACTTTTTTGGTACATAGTTTTTTACACCTTACTTATATGCGCAGGACCTGATGCACCCAGGTAGGTTAGGCCAACACTCTTTAACCTACACATCTTACCTTTAGCTACCACTAAGAAAAATTTCAACACGAATCAAACACTGCATGGAACAGGGATCTAACCCCTTATCTTGCACGTTGAAGATCTTCAATTTTACACCGCGGTATAGTTTTCCTTTTGTAATTTAAGGGCATCTAAAAAAAAATTTTTTATCGTGAGACATTTTTAATTATAGCAACCAACAAAGAGGAGTAACAACAAAAAAAACAACATCTCAACAAAAAATTGATCATCAAATTAAATAAAAACAACTCAACGAAACGTTGCATCGTAATTAAAAATAAAAAAATCCATTGATAAAACTGTGACATAATTCATTCATTTCAGAGTAATAAGGAGCGTTTACGTTTACCCTCCTGACGTCGTTCCGAAATACCCGAATCAGACAATTCAAATAAAAATGACCGATGCTCAATATATTTTCTCTAGTGAACTTAAATAGCAACATAAAATTTATAAATGAATTGTACGTGAAAGATAACAACAAAATATCACGAACTAAAGCTTAAAAAAATACTTTTTATAAAGATTTTTACATACGGCAAAAATTGTTACAAAAGAATAAAATTTAAATTATTTACTTACCGTGACAATATGCGGACGTCTATTTAATTATATTTTTTTTTTCAGGATCTAATTGTCATCAAACATGTCCATTTAAACACTTGTGAACATTTTCACGAAAAAGAAATAATTAAAATTCAACTGTTTCAAATTACTCGGTGTTTTCAAATACCCAACCTTCCTCTACAACTGAAACCCTTACAATTTCTTATATGTATGTGAATTGGAATAATATATTTAATTTTACAGGCATACACGTTATACATATTTTGTTAATGTTCTTTTATCTTACGACAGATATCAAAAGCCAAGCATTGAATTTATACTCCCAACAAATACTACATAATAGAAATTCTTATATTTATTTAAATTGAATATTGATAAAATTAATTCACCGGAAAAGTTTAAAGACTAAGATTACTGCTACATTAACTTGCGTTAATAATATTTTACATTTGCGAGTAATAAAATGTTAAAAAAACAGTTATCCCTGGGGATTTACATTCTTTTCTTACATACATACATACGTTTTGCAAACGGTGCAAAAGTGTTACGGCTTAAATAGTATAAACGACATTCTCTTTTACGCAACGTAAGTAAGCCATCAGCTACATTTGAGTTAAATTATTTTTCTTTATTAGTTAAAATAAAATCCTGAAAAGTGTTCAATTTATTATAACTACAAAGCAGTTAGATTTTTTATAATATTTATTATTCAACAATTTTAATTAAAGTATAAGAATGTTATAATTTACAACAACATGTAATGTTTTACATAGAAAATTATCTGGAAGAAAAACAAATTACTATTATTGCAACATCTTAAGAAACTGTTGATATAGCGATCCAATTCAGCAAAATCATTAAATTAATTTCAATTATAATTTATAGTTGCACAACTATTACAATATAAGTTTAGGTAAAACTTTTTTTAACTTTGAACATTTAATCTATTTTTAAGGTATAAAATTTTCTCTAGGTAAACTTTAAATAATAGATTGTAACAAGCGTTTATTCAAAATGTTATAAATACAATTTTTTTAATTTTAAGTGTTTTAACTAACAATAAAAACATTCACTAAATTTCAGTCTACATGCATTTCTAGTAACCTCTCATCAAATTTATTGTAAATTCACTATATCACAGGAGAGCACCTAATTATTTAGAACGACTCACTCACAAAGTATAAGACAAAAGATCGGTTTCTTTTCAAAGAGAAAAATTTAATAAGTAATTGGATATTGGAAGACTACTTTTCTACCAAATGTTTTCTGTTATATGATTGAAGAGCTCAGAGGAAAAACAATGTATAAGAAAAACCCCGTTTTTACAAATTTTGCGTTTTTAGTACCAACTTGTAGTGCTTAAAAAGCCGGATCGAATAACGTGACGGTTTTTAGGAAAAATGTTTTGAGCATTAATTTTTAACATAAAAAAGAACAGGTATAAAGAGAAGAAACAATTGTTTGTCAGACAATGTGGGGGACTTTATCGAGTTCTACTTGATGTGAAGATAAAAAAGCAGTCTTTACTTTGTTGCTCATTTTAATTAGGTACAATAAGGGATTGCAATCCAACATTGCTTTCAATCCCGCGGTATTTTTGCTGTATTGACTTTAATCCAGCGGGATTCCGCATAGGTTTTAGTTGTTTTATGGAATTCAAAACAAAACTTCCGCCATTGCTCTTTTAGGAAAGTAATTGCTATAGTTATATCAAATTTGAAATGTTCATTATGGAATTTTTAATTTATCTTTTTTACTTAAGTGTGGACCATTATTAAAATTTTCTTTATCATTCCGGAAAAATATTTTAACTTGACATCCTGAAAATTAAAATTTTAAGTTATTAGGTACAGATGAAGAACTAAATTTTGTAAAAAAAAATCCGCTATTTATGTGTTTTTTCAATCAATATTTTATGCTTCAAATAAGGATTCATATGACTTTTAGTTTACTAATGTAATTTTTATGTTACTGATTGATTTATCTTCTTTGCGACTTTGCGTACTCGTATATCAAACCATAAGTAGTTAATGTACTTTTAAAAACCTTTTGTTATGCATACCCTGAATCAGCTAACATTTTTAATCCTCGGAATACACCTCCTTTTTTACTTTTTACAGTATTCATAGTAAAACATTATTTTATTTCTAAAAAAATAAACTTATGTGATTTAAGGGTGAAAAATTTGATTAAATTTTCATCATTAGGCACTTGCTGATCCGCAAGCTGTTTCGGAATCCCGCAGGACCTAAAATTATGTTGGATGCCGCTGGATTGCGGGATCCCACTTTTCTAGATTGCAATGCCTAGGTACAACATACAGAATATATCAAAATCAGTAAAAAACCGGAAACTAGAGGTAGCAGACGCAATTTCAAGATGAAAAGTTCTTTGGTGTTTTCTCCTCCGAAAAAGCGTTAAAAAGTTATTTCTTACTTAAGGTGCCCAGATAAAATTTAATTTCTCTAACAAAAAATATGTAGACGAAGTTTGTATATGAATTAATACCATTAACAAACACGCTAAAGAACTTTTCGTCTTGGAATTGCGTCAACTACCTCCAATTTCCGGCTTTTCCATTACTCTTGAAACGCCCTGAATAAGAGTAAATTGTTTTTAGGTTTATTAAAAATAAAGAAAAACTTTTTTTTTCTGTCCAAGAAATCTTTAAAAATGGAGTTATACCTCTGAATTTTTCAATTGTGTACAACTTACTTTGTGAGTTTAAGTTTCCATGGTAACTAATCGCCTAATTTATCCTTTATTATATTAACGAGATTTTTCTTAAAATTATTAAATGAACATGAAAATGTCTCGTGGATATTTTATAAATACATAAATCAATTATTTGAAGAAAAAAATATTTAAGTGCGTTACACTAATTTGCAATATTTTGAGCGATACGTTGCATAAAATAAAAACAACTCCAACTTCTATAAAATATGGTAAACATTTAGAGATACGTATTTTTATAAATTTTGGCAGCGATATTTAATTTCACTAAAAGCTTTGATTGGAAAAAAAAGGATAAGATGAGGCGATTATTATTTTTGACTGTGATCTCTAAAAGCACAAAGCTCAAAACTAATTAATTTGAAAATTTTATTTTCAAGAGAACAATTAAACTCCTTTCGTTTTTAATTGACTTAAAATTATGTCAAATTGTTTGGAAATAATGAAATCTTATATTTATGTTTTGAATTATAATATAATATCGAATGTAACATGGCCGGATTCAGGGAAGCCTTGAGTAGAGAATTTACGTATATCTATAGTAAATTTATTACATAACAATTTCTAAACATATTTCTTTAACATAAAGTCTTTTTTACAATCACTGACAATTTTTAATTAAAATTTAGAATCAATTTGACGAGGTGCAAATTTCATATTATATAAACTTCCAGAAAACAAGCATGTGAAAATAAATTGTTAGGTATTAGGTGTTCAAAAATTGAAGACATTTTTTAAATAGATTTTAAATTTGTACCTGTTAAATGATAACATCGTAAGTATACTTAATATTTAATATTGACAAATGGTCCTTTTACAAATATTATTTTTTTAAATACATTTTTGGCAACGTCAACAAAAATCTTTCAATTTTTTATAAAAATAATTTGCGTCTTTTTAAAACCCTTGCAATTATCCATATTTTATTTTCATTTAAACAACTGTATTTTTAAATACAATGTTTAAATTTTTTTCATTCATTATTTTTTCGTCTTACCACGTTGAACACTTTTTCGGTGGATTCATCGGAGTTCCTAATGCACAGTTAAATGCCTCAGAAAAACTTGGTGAATTCATCATGATTCCATTAAGCCTAATTAGTAAACATTTTTTAAATAAATAACTAGTGGATAAATAATATTTATATAGAAACGTTACCTTTCAGAGTTGAAAAGAACTTTAGGTATTTCATTTACGTCTAAATTGACGGAGTTTGTAGCTTTATTTGTACAATACATCTGTGCAAGTATGAGAAAAAAAAGTTGTTTCGTGTTCAACGAAATACCCGGTAAAGTGTTTCGATTTTTTTCTGAAAGCAAATCAATTTTTGACGACCACGTTTGATAAATTATTTGCAAAGCTCCGATATCAGCGATGTTTTCGTTTCGTGTTGTATTCCAATAATACTAAAAATAAAGTTTTGTTTAACGCTCAAATAATTTTAAACTAAGGGACCATCCATAAACAACGTAACTCGTTTTCAGTACTTATTTTTTGGAGCCCATCCCCAACTACGTAGAACAATTTAGGTACTGCCCAATATTATATCCTTTAAAAGCACATAACACGAGAGTATACCCGGTTATCCCTTGTAGAGTGAGGTACGTGGTTTATAGATGGCCTCTAAGTGTGGATGAAATGAAGTATTTTTTTGAAATAAAATTATTGAAACTTAAGCTAATTAAGAATTCGGAGAGGAATCTACTTAACAGTTACTTAACAAGTTTAAAGTATCAGTTCGTTTATCTACGGTAATTCTGAAATTTGAACCTCTTTAAGTAGAATAATTTTGCAATTCAAACTCAACCTTCGGTCTCTTAAGTAACATAAACCTTCTATTTATCATGTGTAGTTCAAATTTATTTTTAGGAATATATTTCGGATTAATTTTCATGACTTTTACTTCAATAGTATTAAATTTCCCTAAATTTAAGACAATTTCAAAATTTTATATATATTTTTATTTTATTTATTTGTGGATATCAAAGTTGAGAAACTTTGATTAAACATTGATTTTCAGTTTTAATTAGTCATATTTATAAACCCTTAATAATCTTATGTACTGGGAAAAATCATTGAAAAAATCATATTTAGTAAATAAAAGCAGACTTCTATTATGTATAGATACATAAATACGGAATCATTAACTTTTAACTGTATGTACCTACGTAGGTACATTATATTTTTATGTGTAGGTACGTACATGTATACTATATACATACATATATCTATTGAATATTATTTCGTGGGGTGAATAATACAATTAGATAGCCACATTTCAACTGTTTCGAAAAAAGCTCAAATATGTGCTTTTTTATTTATTTCTAGTGAACCTAGATTAAAGGATTATCTAGAGGACTAGATTAAATGTAATCCTTCTACTATTTCTAAATTTTATTTAATTAGAGGTATTTATGTCTTTATGAACATATTAACAAATAGTAGTAACAACTTTACCTAATAATATTTTTATGTTATTATCTGTTTTGTTAAAATGTAATTTCTGACATCAAATGAAAACTGGACATCAATAACGGGCTAGTGCCAAAAAAATAATTTAGTTAGACCTAAAAAAGCAAGCTATTACTATTAATGATCATGGCATTTAGGCTTTTTAGGTTGTGAGCAAAATGAAATAGCACTTAGCTTGCTTTTAAAAAAGCTTAATTTGAAATGAACAGAGTTAAAAATGATTAAATTAGATTTTTTTTCAAATTAAAAACGAACATTTGATTTTTATAATAAATAATTTAGGACCTAATCAAAATTAATAAACATGACGAAAATTGTATTTATAAGTTGGGAAATGTTAGTATTTGAGATTATAGGATGTTTAAAGAATTAGCCTGTGTGCTTTATGTTAGTACCTATTAAATTTAACGGCAGCAATGCAGAAGGAACTTGATATTTTACGTGTGCTATTTCACAGCAAATAAAATGTACCCGACTACAAAAAAAAAGAATAAATGTTTCCCATCAGCTAACTTTGTAGAGAAACGCGATACAATTTTATACAACTTCGCTTCAGTTTGATCCAGTTTTATTATTCCGTTTCGCGATAATCACTTTTGTCGCTATATAGAGACTTGATTTATCATTCCACCCTCGTACTATATAGATCTAAAATACTTACTTGTGAAAATGGTTTGTTATCTTTGAATATGCTCATATACTGCCGCGCCACACAATCAATTCGTGCTTCTAATCGCAACCGAGAATCGGGAGTAAACCATTCCTTTTTGCTTCCATTACCATCGAAATTTATCCCATTCAAATCAAATGCATGAATTATTTCGTGAGTAAGAATATTTCCAATTGTCGCGAACATTACGTAGTCAGGAAGATCATTTCGGAAATATATTTGAGTTAGTAGAGCGGTTGGAATCACTACAATTTATTCAATTAATGATTACGATTTTTGAAAAAGTTTTTTTCAAGTTATTACATATTAAATTGTCATTCACAATATAGTTCATTTTAAGTGAAAATGTTGTAGGCCATCTAAAAAAGAAATCATTATTTAAAAAAATGTTTCCAACTCAAACGTTCTATTACCTACTGAAACAACTCATAACTACATTTTTTACTAAATTAATATTTTTAGCAGAAAACATTGCCGAGTACCTACTCCAATTTGGAGTTAAACAACTTTAAAAGTTCAAAATGATAATAAATTTGTTCTTCAAGTGTTACTATGGTGGTACTATTTCTACTCAGAGGTGGTACTACTTTCCTCGTATTTACATTCTTTGATTTGAAAACCTCGTATTTCAGGTATAATAGATAATAATAACAGGTATCATTAATTTTTTAAAAATTACGATTTTGTAGTTATGAGGTTTGCTCAAAAAGGGGATGAAAATCAACTCACTGTTTGTTGGACTTGATATCTTCTAATCGTAATTGTTGGAAGCGATTTATCACATTGTCGTAAAAAGTATCTGTATCTATATTTATCTGGAAAATAATCAAATTTATCAACGCAATTAACTAATGAAAGTTTTTCATATCCTGTGCTTTATTCAGGAGATATAAGCACTAACATTTTTCAAAGTGTCAGCTACATGCGTCAAATTAAATAACACTGGCCAAGTAAGATATTGAGCTTTCAAAGCTTGTAACTTAGCTGTTGCCATCTTACTCGTTTCCACATCAATCCAATTTATTATCTTCATGCGGTTCATTAACGTTTCTTTGACACGTTGAAACAATTTTATTAACTTATTAGTAATATGACTCAAGTAGTCTAACGGGAACTGTTGTAAATATAACGCCCCCACACTTTCACTAAACAATCGTGCCGTTAGTTGACTACAGAACAAGGGTAGCTCCTTCGTGCTTGGAGAGAGAATATTCGCGTAAATATCTCGAGCATATTTGATAAGCATTGAATTATGAATAATCCTGGAAGGTATCGGAGATGATTTTGTAGTGATTACTGTTTTTTTTTTTTCATGTTTTTATAAGTACATACCTTTTTTGAAATTGTATTGTGAGTTCTTCTAATTTTGTTAAGTAAGCAGGATTTACTACATAAATAATATCTGCATCAGTTACATTTATAAAGAAAAGAGAAAAAATTAGTTTTTCCCAATTGATCTGAAAACAAAACCTCTGTTCATTGCGATATACCACAAAGTTTTACCAGAAGACACAAATTGAAGAAATTATCCTCTTTTCAATCCTCTTAATAAAACAAAAAGAAGCCTTTAGAGAAATCATCGGTTTTAAAGATATATTTCATTGAAATACCCGTCACGTTTCAGAAAGCACCATTGAACAATAAAAAAGTGATCAGAATTGTAATTGCTTAAAAAGAAGTGTGTTTAGGTAGATAATTTGTACAAGTTTAATGTAAATTGTATGTTTAAAATATTACACTCGTGCAGCGCTTTATGATATAACTTATGAACTTTTATGATTTGCATCAGTAATGAAACCATAAAGATTTATGTTCAACGTATAAGAATAACTATTTTAAATTTTAAAAAAGTTATTAAGCTGAAATATTTAGGAACTAAGATTTAGAAAACAAAAATATTTTGTAGTAGGTATAACGTGAAAAGGCTAAATAAATTGGCATATTTAATTTAATTAAAATACCTAATTCAAACTAAACTCAAAAAAATAAGATTTTGTGAATATTTTTCAATAGTTTTTTTACTTTTTTTCTAAATAATTCTTAAAAAAAATTTCCAACAGCTTAATAAAAATAACAATAAAACTTTTTCCAATATTATTACTACTTGTTCTGGTTTCAACCAAAACCAAAGAAATTGTCGAAATGATATAATAAATTAAATATTATTTAAATAATAATATAAACAAATAAATGATATAGATACTGTCGATATAGCCGATATAACTATTTCCAAATAGAGAGCTACATTGCCGGGCTTGATGTCAAGAAATGTCTACCATGCCTATCTTCAAATTTCCCAAAGATTGTAAAATCTATATTAATTGCCAATAATGTTTAAATGTTAAAAATAATTTTACTGGTCTTATTTTAATTAATTGTAATGATGGAAACGTTTAAATAATGTAAATGTTTCATCTAATGTATAGCTAAATAAATCTTGTACAAGATTTTCAATAGCTTTTAAGAATTTCAATAATTTTTTAAGAAAAATTTCCAATAAAATTAATTATGTACTACTTTTTTTTTCAACCAAACCCAGAGCCAATATCGACATTCAGTACCTTATTAGTTTCTAATAGAAAGTAGATGCATTATTATTATTATAATATAATTAAATTAAACTTTACATTGAAGCAAGAATGGTTGCCTACGCTGCAGTATCAATAATATTGTGACGGACAAGGATGAACATAATGAGACAAAAATTGAAAAGGGATGGAATATTCGGCAATCACTCATTGATAAAACGGTCTAACGTTCTTGGATGATCGACAATCTTTATAAATCGAACAGTCCAGAAAGTTCCATTATCAACAAAGGGAAATCTCGTGAAATTTCTATAATAATCCGATTGCGGCTATAAAAGGATAAGATAGGCATTGGATCGCCATTCTGTTGAATACAGTGCGTTTTATGAATTGTATGAGATTTGTGAATTCGTAAATGTAGTGCAATTTATGGATGTTTGGGAAGTAAATCAAAATGATGACAATTAAACCAAAATTCATTAAGATGTGCCTGAGTTAATCCTTTATCTACTGTTAAAAATGCAATATGATTGACAACACCGTTCAAAAGTAATAATCATTTAAGCAAGCTTTATTTTAACATGCATTCTTATGAAGGTTTGTTAACAGTATTGTAAAAAAGATGGCAAATGTTTCAAATTTTCAAGTTGTATCATTTGACCTATAAAAACATTTGAAATATTTGATTATAAAGTTTACAGCACATGGTTGTTGAGCAAAAAATTAAATCCAATTGAATGAAACTCTGGTTTTACTGGCTAATACATATAGTTTAAATTGAGGTATACCTACTTATTTATTATAAAAAGTAGGTAGACTTTTTTGTTGTATGCATTTTTTCTTATTTAAATCAAGATCAATGAATGTTATTTACCTATTTTTTAGTATTGATTTATTTATTTACTTCGTGATAAGCTACAAACAGTACCTAGATGTTCATGAACTATTAATATATTAATTAGTACTTTTGCTCTCGATTATATCTCCTTTACACCCTTCAGCGATTGGTGATTTACATATCTTGTGATTTAAATTGTGATATTTGCGTTTTTAAATTGAAGTCTAATTTTTCAAAAAGATTGTTTGATTCCCAAAGAATAAGAAAATCCAAAGCGTGAAACTCAAATGCAGATTCGAGACAAATGAGACAAATATCGTTACAATATCATACTTATCAGAATTTGTGTGTTGTAATTGTGTTCATTTGTGCTTATTTTTTATTAAAATTTAATTGAACATTTATTAGTTTTCTTCTTCAAAGGTCATTCATGCATAAAATGCAGCCTAATAAAAAAGAAAAGTATAGTTTTGCGCTCGAAATTATTATTCATATATATAGCTAACAGTAAATGTGAAAATGGGAGAGAAAACGAATACGTAAATATTCTGTAACATATTTTATGGTAAGCCGTAAATGTTGTGTTTCAAATAAAAACTTTCAATAAAACAATGATACAAAAACTAAAAATTAAAAAATGAACCAAGTAAATTTTATAACTTACAAAAGGAAACTCCGATTGCAATCGAGTTAAATTATATTTTTGGCCGTATTCCAACGACACTGTTTCAGCATTAGATAACATTTCGTGATAAATCTGAAATAAACAAACAAAAAAAATGCATATTAGATAAGCACTTCTAATTTGTAACGAAGTTGAAACACGATCAAATTTAAATATTCATGACAAAAACTAATTTTCTATCAGAAACTTTGATCATCAATTTTAACAACTTATGATTATCGACACACTCATAATTAGTTAAAATTTTATGTTAATTTACCAAATTAAATAAAAATTCAATAATCCACTGAGAGTTTATCGATGTTTATGTACCAAATTATTTCTGTAATTTAAATGACTGCCCATAACATGTATTTACGTTAGACTTATCAAAAATTAAAATTGAATTAAATTTACCCATTACTAGTTTAACTAACGTTTAATTATTTTCAGTGAATAATTTGATTTAAATTTTTAACAAGCAAAGTGCTTTTACTTAAACGAAACGGAAGTAGTATTTTTTATAAAATAAATTAATTGCTAGAGGAAGCGGAACTTGCCAACCTTGAAATTTGGTTTTAACCAGTCCATCATACGTAGACCATTGGATGATATTAAAAATTTCAGTGCCTGTACTTAAACATGTTTTGTTTAAAATAGAAGCTTTTACCTTGTCAAACATGGAAATAAATGTTACGATGTTTTGTTTTTCCGAGTCTCGTTGATTTTTAATCATTTTACTGGGAAGAAATTCATCGATTAGCTTTTCGGTTAATTGGTCAACGTTTTCTTGATTCTGAAATGTATTGATTTTAAGTCAAATTTTAACAGGGAAGTGGATTTTTTAAAATACTAATTATACTCACCGTTTCTATCGAATAACTGAATAATAGAGATGTTGCTGAATTTGGACGCGGCAAATCAATATAAATTGCGGTTTGTTGTTTGTCTTGAAAATCATTGTGCATAAGTATGTCAACATATCCTATACCATTTAATTGCAATAGTTTCACTAATAACGGGGTTAAATCAGATGGTCCTAGCATATTTGGAGGTAAATAACCACCGGATTCTTCTAACAGTTTAAATACTAAAAATTATATATAAACTATTTTAGTACTGCCTACACTTAAGTTTATTAAATTTTGGAACCGAGTACTCTTAATGCAAAGTTATTTTTATATATCTGACTTAAAAAATAAAAAAAAATCTCCCAAATTTTTCTTATTATATTTGTAAACACTATATGCACCTATTTGTCTTCCTCAAACAAAGAAAACTAACGCAACGCAGCTCATGTGTCTTGTAAATAAAGCTTAGAAAGATATTTCTCATCTTTTCTGATATTTGTTCATTTATTCAAGTACAATCAATCAAATTAATGATGCAATTAGTGATAGGTGTGTGCCGTTATACGAAGATAAGAAAATATAACTTTAAGTTATTTCTCACTTCTCATAACTTAAGATTGAAAACATTTTAAAACATAACTGAAATAATGTATAGTAAAAACATGGAAACAAATCGGTTTGACGACGAAAATTCACAAGAATGGTTCCTTAATTATTCCTGAATCTACTATAAAAATTTTAAAATGATTGAAAACTTTGCACTATTAAAAAAATTTAAATTACCATATAATACCATTCAAAAGTTATAACAATTAAAAAACTGTATTTTAGCATTTGTTTTAATGAAGATTTTTTCACTTAATAGACTAATTTTATTTAAACTATTGTAAAAAATATACTAAAAGTTTCAAATTTTTAAGTTTTATTATTTGAACTACACCTTATCTCCGTTCACACGAATTTGATTTAACATAGGTTAAACAAAATCTCTTTTTACTAGAATTGTTGTGATAAGACTTTTTTTTTTATATTCTAGGTATCTACAAGTATTCTATTTTTTATCTAACTTATATAATTTTTACACGAATTTCTTTAGAAAGTATCTCTAGAAAGATACTAAGTATCGTGTAAAAAAAGAATTAAATGTGTTAAAAATAATTCTGCAATTGACAATGTGTTATTGAAAAAAAAAAAATTATAAACATATCGCAAACCTGGTTGTACTGGCTAAGGCATAGTTTAAATTAATGTTTTGAATGTAATGTGTAATTTATTCACTTTCAAAAGTGTGCAGACTTTTTTTTAATGTGCACTTTTTAGTATAACTGTTTATTTACTTTGTTAAAAGCTACAAACAGAAGATATCAATGAATTATAATTAGTGTTTAGTAGATACTTTCCTCCTGAGTGTATCTCCTATAAACACCCTTAAAGCTTAAATCCAATTGATAGATACAATATAAACTTGAACTGAAAGTTGAACTGAAACTATAAAGTTGAATTGAAAGAATTAAAATAGATCATCACTATTGAAATATTATTTTGTTAATGATAAATAAAGTGGTTTTTAGTTCTGCAATTTAGATATCAAGTTGTCAAAAACCAAGATTAGAACTAAAATTATGTCAGTGTCAGTCACGTCAGTAGGTATATCATAATTTTGAATCTTGCTCTAATCATAACGCGGAAAAACTATTACTCTTGATTGTTTTCATTTTTTGCAAGGACTCATGTAGAACAAAGAAATTATGTCTTCAATATATAATTATGTGTTAAAAGTTTTAAAATTAATGTTGAAAGAATAAACATATCAGTTAAATTTTAAAGCACAATTACGGTTTACGGTTTCTTGTCTTATTGAATTTGACTCTCATTTATTCAAACCTTTGACAGCACGAACTTCTCAATAATTCAAATTACATACTAAGCTCGTAGAAAAACTCTTGATAGTTCGGATTAAAACAAACCATTTTTTTGAATTTCCTGTTCATCAATAGTGTTGATTTCATTAATCATCATCAAAGTTTATAATATTTTAAGCCATAGAATATTCAATGGATAGAATAGCTAAATTAATAAGGTTGTTAAAGCATTGCTTCGTCCTGTTCAAACACGTTGATGCTTGCCTAAGTTTGTACGACGTGTACATTTAACGGATTTTTTTTCCTATTTCGATGATTTAAATATCTATTTGATAGTACAAAGTTTTTCATTGGTTCCTTCAACTTCGTATTATTTAGAGTCGACTGTGAATAATTGTTCGTTTTTTGACTGTTCAGGGATTTTAAATATTAAATATAGTTATGAGATGCTTCTAATAAAAATGGTTCGATTTAAGTTATCGAAAGCTTATTTTAGAACTTAGGTCACATTTGTACCTGTTGCACTGTTACTTTCAAAAGCATCACTAATCACACGAAAAAAGTATAAAGAACAATGACTTAAATATATTGTCACAGCCTAACGAGCAAGGAAAAGATTTTAAGGATGGGAAGTGTCACCATTTTGTGAGTTGGGGGGCGCCTGCTCTTTAAACTGTCTCAGCCCGTTGTCGTTGTACCCCATCGTGGATGGGTCAAGCCAATCAACCAGCCAATGGGGAGCGACGTGGTTGTAGGATGGGAAAGACCTTGCGGAACATTCTAGAACTAAGTTCCTTACGAGTGAAAAGTGTCAGAGTGCAAGCAATAAAACGAATTGTTCCAAGAAGAAAACGAATAATAGAGAGAATTTTCTCAAAAATGACCAAATTAATATAAAAAGAGGTTTGTTTGAACGAAGGGTCCGTCATAAATAACTCGTCAACCGAGTTATACAAAAACCGTCAATGTGAGTGATGCATAATTCGGGAGTCGTGAATTGTGAGTGTTAAGTAAATAGTGAATCGCGAGTGTTAAATAAATTGTGAACATTGTGTTAAATAAACTGTGAACAGTGCTGTGCATGTAGTGAAATATAAACAGTAAGTGACAATTAGTGACTGTGACTATTGTAACAGTGAACTTAATCATTTTTAACAAGTGTAAATAACTACACATTTGGTAAAAACAAATTGTCGTCATTCATGAACAAATCCAAGAACCCGTTAAAACGTTAAAATATCTTCGAAGCCGATGGAAAATTCATTCAAGTATCAATATAATGTATCAGTATCATTTAAGAATCGGTGAAAAGATTCTATCGGCTGTATTTTTGGATTTATAAGTATATAGGAACACGAATGCATATTTTTATTTGAGATGGTAAATAAAACAGTTTATGTTGGTTATAAAATATCCTATGAAAAGCTGATTTTAAAAATTATACAAAACATAAATCTTTAAGAATGTATGTAAACAAAAGTAAAGAAGTTTATATCCATATATCTATGTATAAGGCTACTTAAAGTTACAATAAAATTATATAATATAAAGCTTTGTTAAAAATTGAATTTCTTTCTTAAAGCTCAACATTTTTATGCTACATTCGTATTATATTAAATTTGAAAAGAATACGAAAACATTTTTTTTCGCGTTCAACCGAAAATAAAATACGCCAATGAATAAGATACGATAAATCTATTTTATTTCTAAGAACTAAAGAAAAACTAAAAACTTTGCAAGACCAACTTATTTCTTGTTATGTGCTTATGTACGTATATATGTAAGCAAGTATGTATGAACATTGTTCAGTCTTCGGCCGACAAAGTTAAATTCCTTAGTAAATACCTGTTTAAACTACAAATAAGTAAAAGTTTGGTCAAAGTTTTTAAACTTACATGAAAGTATATTGAAGCTAGTTTTCAAATCGATGAATCAAAAAGTTAAAAGCTAAATTTAGTGATAGCTCTATAGATTTTGTTTATAAGTAAGTACGTTACAAATCCTAATCAGTAAATTTTTTTAGAGAATTGGAAAATTAAAGTTATGACAAAATCGAAAATGTTAACTGGAGGTATTAAAATGCATTCTATTAAAACACTTTTTTGTAACAATTAAGTAATATTTAAAATTTAAAATTTTAAATTACTTTTATTTAAACTTTAATATATTAAACGTCGATAGGTATTTGACGAAAAAAAATGTAATAATTATCAGATGAAAAATTGGTTTTCATTATCAAATGAAGAGTGAAAAAAATTGATGATTATAAAATATATATAGGTAGACAATAATTATCAACAATGGGCATGAATCATGAGGTAGGATAGTCATTATTGTTGTTAAATTTATAATATCTTTTGTACTATGTATTCATTTAAAGAATATATAATCTGTATATGAAAAGATAACAAATTCTTTCATTTGATATATCACATGATGCATATATAAGTTTTCCAGATGTTCAAAGGAAACTATTCTGAAAACTACAGTCGCAAAAATTTTTACTACGTGTATTTTAAAGCTTAATTTCGTTTTCCAAAACACCACGAAATAAATAAGTGTAATTTGTTTATGATTTTTGTTATATATTTTGAAACTATTGCATTAAAAGTATTCATTTCCTAATTAAATAATAAAATAAAAAGTACAAAAAATTAATAAATCAAATTGAGAAACCCACATGGTCCAGTTGAGACAGGTTTATTTTTTATTTGTAAGCAACTATTATAAAATTTATTTAATTTTAAAAAAGGCCAACTCGTCGCATTCACAGCCAAAAAGTCTGAAACAAAGATGTTAGAAAAATCTATAAAATCGCAACGTTAGACTAAAACAATGAGAGCAGATGTTTCAAATGTTTTGTATTGAAAATAAAAATCGCCGACATCTTACATAAATGTGTACCTACGTTTTTTTTTCTGTATTACTAAGCATATTTTTCTTTGAAAATATTGAAAATGGGTCTGATAAGACTTAACAATATAATAATAATTGTATTTTTTTGCGCACTGAAGTGAGAACTAGCTCATAAATTTCTTTTAAAAAATGAACAAGACATGCTTGCGTGTAGTTAAGTATGCAATTTATAAAATTTGAATATTTGAATTCATTTCAAAGCTGTGAATTAAGTTGATAATTTGAAGAAGCCCTATAATGGAAAATATCGATTGCTTCCTATACCAAAAGGTGGTAATTAGCTTTCATCAATGTCAGTAACATTAAAGTATTTGCGTTCAAATAAACACTGTAAGAATCGTATTCTAGGCAATACGAGTAAACTTAGCACGAAGCTTATTGATGTTTATCTCAAGATAATTATCGCAAGCAAAAATCCTTGAAACTTTGCAATATTATTGCGTTTACGCGTTTCACATGAAACAAAGCTATTTCTAATTTTAACATTGCTCGACGAAATCTGATAGTGAGAATATAAATGGTAATTTTACATAAAACTGTAATGTTCAACTGACGTAATTAAAAGCTGAAATCAATAGATTTGTCTCAATTGCTTAAACGTGTTAATTATTTACTTACTTTTTAATTGCGTATTAATTGAAGCTTCGATTGTGGAAAGACTTAATGATCCTGTGGTTGATGCCATCCCTTTTCGATTCCCACAAGCAAACTTGTAAAAGTTTTGACAAGGCGCTTTCTGACGATCCATATTTGAAAGGATTTGATTTGCCAGTATTTTGCATGTGACACCCTCGCAAATATGATGCGAACGGGTTTCACTGTCATCGATACATCTCGAATTTGTCTGCATTTTCAGAAAAAAAATCAATATGTTAATAAAATATTTTGAACAAACTTTACCAAGCATGGAGATATTGTCAAGGAATTCTTGTCACACAATGGTACAATAACATGTCTAATAATACTTTAAATCAACCACAAATTTAAACTAAAAAGAAATTGTCGCGTACCTATATACATATCTACTAGTCATCCTTAAAAATAGTGGATAACCAAATATTAAATTTTCAGTTATAAATATTTTAATTCAATTCTAGAAAAATCTTAGTATTTATGATACAATTAGAACACCTATCTTTTTTTTTGTGTCTATGTGTACATTTTAAAAAAAATCTAAAATTTAGGTACTTTTGTACATAGAATAGGTAATTGTACTACTGTTATTTTTTAAATTTGCATTTTTTCATTTGAATTTGGATGAATAAAATGACTTTTGTAGATATCTTCTAAGACTTCAAACATGGTTATCAATTATCTATATATTAATACGTGAAGCAAACATTTTAAACCCCTTTTACCGAATATTATACGAACGGAGGAGTATGACATTTGGCAAAATTGAAGTTTATATGAGAAAGTTGCGTTTTGAGATAATATTTTTTTATAATAATGCTTCAAAATACCTTAAATAAAAGACGTCACACACACTACCACGCGTTTGACACACACAGACACACAATATACACAAATATGTAGATTTTTAAATCTCAGTTGTTCAGTTTGACCACAGACTTCAACCATATTCCAAATGTCATTACTTAAACAAAATATTGTGAGAGGAATTTAAATTTTGCAATTGTAATTATTGAAGTTGAAAGAAACAAATTTAACTGATTATTTGATTATTGAGTAATATTATTAAAAATATATATTTAAAAGATACGTATAACTTCAAATACACAACGTTTCAACCATTTTATTTGGTCTTCATCAGGTGTTTCTTGATTATTATATAACGTATAAATAATTCATACTATATTCTTTTGACAAAGTCATTCAAATAATTTACACAAAAAATTAATTTAGGTAGGTAGGTACTATTTAAAAAAAAAGCTTAGCTTAGTTCAAAGTTTTAAACAGGACTTATGCAGCCTATTTCTATTTTTTTATCTTTGACTTTTAAATGAAAAAAATCTAAACATAACGGTACTTTTGTTTTACTTTTGAACGTAGGAAACTCACTTGAAATTTCTTCTGATGTTTTATAGTCATATTTTTTTTTGTTTGTCTAAAAAATATTTCAGTATACTGTAATTTGAATTGACATACAACATTATAAAAAGAAAAATATCTGCTGCGTGGCGTCACAGTACTTTCTTTTACTTTCATTTATGAAACGCGCTGTTGGTTAAAAGAAATATATAAGCACCTTATAACTATACATAGCAGAACTATATGCATACAAGTATACAACATATATGTATTTATAAATTCCCAACCTTCACCCCAGAACCGTCCTTAATTGAATTTTCCCAAGAAAAAGTTTCAAATAAAAGTTTTAGCCATTTATAAGTCTAAGAACTATCAGAAGCTTTGCAGCCGTTTTCGAAAAAATTTGAAAACGCTCAAAAACTCCGAGAATAAAGTGGAGCTTTCGGTTAACCGTTTCAACCAAAAGCTCCGCGGCAAAACAAGATATGATATGAAGGAAAATTTCCAAGTTTGGTGAAATTTGGAAAAGCGTTCGATACGATATGGCTGTCACACACAGGCACACACAGACATGTTTCTAAAAACTACTTTTTTGGACTCAGGGGACCTCAAAACATTTATGATATGAACGAATTGATATTTAGTTTTGAAATTTTTAGAGAATATTCTGAAATAATTTTGTAAAAGATTTATGGAAGAAAGAAATATATATGGTTTGAAACCTCTACGCCTATTTCTTTCCTTAACTTAAAATAAATATTTTCAATCATTATATGATACACTTTCTTTAAATGAACCTTGAAGAAAAAAATAGTGAAGAAATTATTTTCCAAACATTCGCAAATGCAATTCATTATCTGCTGTAGTTAGCTTAGTAAATAAAGTTTTTGAGGCAGTTACAAGTGAAGTGTTTCCTTAGGTATGTAAAAATTGTAACGAATCATGGTCGAATTTTGACCACTGGGCGACCTCTAGTCATATTAAATATTCTTTAAGCTTAGCTGTCTAACTTTAGTATTTTCATTATTGTGTTGGGTTTCGTTAACCAAATTTTTATAAGTATATACGTTTTCTGTATACTCGTATATGTATAATAAATGTTGGTTTTTCTGACCCATTTTTCAGTAGTTTCTCATTCATTAATCGCAATAAAAATGTGTATCCGTATCTAAAATTATAAACAATGTATACAAAACTGCAAATTTTCATAAATAATAAAAGTATTATTATTATTATTGCCTTACAAATTGAAAAAATGTTTAAGCAATGTAATACTATGTAGGTACAGAATGGTCTGGAAAAAGCGGACACATTTCAAAACTCGGTCAAATTGTTAAATTTGGTTATAAGGGGTTGAAAGTAAAAAGAATGTGTAAAGCAACTTGGTAATCTTTATTTACAAAATGAATTTTTTTTTGTGTTTTAAGTCGCTTTAACATCTAAGGTCATATCACGACTGTCTAAACACAGAGAATTTCTGTTCGTTAATTATATCTTAGGTCTAGGATCCAACGGGGATCAAATCCAGAACCACTTGACGCATGAAGCGGAGAGAGCAATTGCTCTAACCAAAGGGCCAATAGGAGGTTTGTGAAAAATTATTTAATTTAAATGACGACCTATTTCGGCGATGCGCTGCTCAAGACGGTCCTTGAATTTGCCTATCACGTTTTGCACCATAACGTCCGGAATTTCGACAATCTCACGTCGAATCGACTCCTTCAGTCCCTGAATGTTTCTTGGTTCGTCCACATACCTTTTGGACTTTACGTAACCCTAAAGTAAAAAGTCACAGGGAGTGATGGCTAGGGAGCATGGAAGCCAGGAAACGTAACCATGTCGAGAAGTAACGCACCCGAAGAATATTGTTGGTAAAAAAGCAATGGAAACTCTCGCAGTGTGAGCTGTGGCTCCATCTTGTAGAAACCAGATATTTTCTGTGTCAACTTCATTTGCATCAAAATAAGGGATTTTGTAACGCTCAGAGTTGAAAGTCACTGCTTCCTCTCTCTCGTTTTCGAAAAAAAATAGGGCCCAATTATTCCGAGCTGGGAAATTCCATACCTCACCGTTACTTTTTGGCTTTACAGAGGCCGTTGATACAATTCTCGTAGGTTGGTTGTCAGAATGTCACGCACACCAAGTTCAAAACGACGCGGCGACGGAAAGCATTCCGGGTGGACACAATTGGCTCGCCATTTTGAATAAATTCGGAAACAGCAAAAATGCAATGCTCAATGCTCTAGGGGCCATGGCTACTAAAATTACATTCCCGAGCTACAAGGTAAAAGTACCAGCAACCTTAGGAGACTACACCCTTCTGATTAATACCAATTTCAGAAACGTCCATTTCCCACTGACCACCCTGTACCCTGTACGTATCTACCGAACTCGTTTACACCTTTAAACAAAAAATTAAATTGAATAAAAATTAGCATTTTTAAAAATGTGCTTACTATTAATTTTTTTTAAAATAAATAAAAAAGGTATGGTCTCTTCAGTTTTGTTATAATTATAACAATTGTTCACTTTATCTGCTTGTATCGAAATGTTAACGTATATAGGTGGTAATTACTAATTATACTTTTTCACTGCTGCAAAAGTAAAATCTAATATTTCACGATCCCTTTAGTATTAAATTTTCATTTCATACAACCGCCAATGTCAAGTTAAGTGGGCGAGTGAAACGTCTGTTTAAATTAACACATATAATCCATTAGTTCGCACTCTCATATAGATATGAATTTAACAAAAATTTTAGGTCTATTTTAGTTTTATAATAATTACTTATTTAGCTTGAGCAATGCAGTTAATAAATTTTTTTCTCGTAACTTCATTACAAACTACAGCAAATTACGCTTTGGCATGTGTAGTGGCTTGGCATAGATATACGTAGGTATCTATTTATATAGTAAAAGCTCGTGATGAAAATAGTAATATTATAATACATAATAGTATAATTAGTAATGTTACGTATATTTCTTTGCATTGCACTCTTAAAATATATTATAAGGTTTGTAAAATTTCTTGAAGTCGATAAATTCTTCTTTAAGGGTTTTAAAACTTCGCTTATTTCATAAAGGTTTGGTTTCTTTACTAACAATAAGTGTTTAAGTTTATACTAATTTAAATTCATATTTTATATTTAACTACTTTCTTTTTCTTAGTTACAAAAACACGAAGGTACACTTAATCTATGAACTAACCTGTTTACTAGGTATTAAAGTGTTTTAAAATTGTATTGAATTATATATTGATATCAACGGAAATTGTAGTTGATAAAGGTTGGCCAAGTTTTGTGATTTAATTCCAAACCTCATTTTAAAAAGCGATTATTAGATTTATTTAATTTTTTTGTTGGTCAAATGAAAACATTAAATTATTTAAAATTTGTTTTCGTTTAACTGTGCTTAACTACATCATATATGTACGTATGTACTTATCTATATTTTAAAGTTTACTTTGTGTTGTATATTTTTAAAATATATTTGAAAAAAATACATACATAATATGTATATATTTTTAGAGTAAGTAACAATTATTGTTGGTATCTAAAAAAGTATAGCTAAAATACCTATGTGAATTTGTCAAGAATTCTCGGAAAATCAAATTCTTTCTTTTTTAAAAAATGAAAAATTTAGATAGTGTTAGAGCAACTGGAATGTCGTAATACAATTTACGTTATTACATAAATATCATTGGTAGTTATTGGTTACCTTTTTGGTTTCGAAATAAAAATCTTGTCATAAAACGTTTGAATTAGATATTCACTTACATGATTTATAAGCAAACTTTAAACTAGCATGCTTTAAAATTCTTATTAAAACTCAGTAAGTAAACTAGTTATAAGCGCGGTTTTATCTTCTCAAAAATTCAGCATATCTATCGATACTAACTGACACCAGTTAGCACTAGCATGCTTAAAATCAAATCAATTCAGATGCACTTAGCACAAACCTGTTCAACCGATCCTTCTACCTTCCCTCCAATTATTTTAAGCAGCATGCTGAAAAATCAAACACCTGTTGATTTTGAGCATACTCAAGTCTCAAAATAAACATGCTCATTACTAAGTAGTAGTGTTTCAACTATGGCTCAACACACATGTTACTAGTAGCTATCGCTATTGCTATTGCTATTGCTATTGCTATTGCTATTGCTATTGCTATTGCTATTGCTATTGCTATTGCTATTGCTATTGCTATTGCTATTGCTATTGCTATTGCTATTGCTATTGCTATTGCTATTGCTATTGCTATTGCTATTGCTATTGCTATTGCTATTGCTATTGCTATTGCTATTGCTATTGCTATGGCTATTGCTATTGCTATTGCTCTTCTATGGCATACGTTCGTGTTAGTAATTAAATTACATTAGTGTCAATATTCTTATATTATTAACACCTCATTGATTGTTTGAATTGATTAATGAAT
Source organism: Sisyra nigra (assembly GCA_958496155.1). Classification (NCBI taxonomy): domain Eukaryota; kingdom Metazoa; phylum Arthropoda; class Insecta; order Neuroptera; family Sisyridae; genus Sisyra; species Sisyra nigra. The sequence goes on from OY292313.1 coordinate 27,801,422, forward strand.
AGTTCATAATTTTTGTCGCCAAAATTCAAGCTGTGTGTAAGATATCAAGCCTAATCAACCGAATCTTAGGTTCACAATAGAATAGAACTGTTTTTGAGGTAAATAGTTCCAATCCATCAAATTTGATCAATTGAAAAAAGCAAAAATAAACACATTGTCAAAAATTTCATCTTTGATATGATAAATGACGTGCAACTATAATAATTCATCATATGTATTTATCTGATAATTTATTAAGTCAGAGGACGATTGTTTTTATTAGCTTTCCAAATAAACAATAAAAGGCTAGTCTATAAACTCGTATAATAATGACTCATGTTTTCTTGATTCTTCTCTTGTATTCTTCTTCGAACACTAAATTTTTAAGTACTTAACAATTAGAAAGCCAAATTTCTTTTCCAATTTTACTGCCAATTTGTTAAAATAAATTTTTTTGGATATAGGAAATTAGTCCTTTTAATCATAAATGTTCAATAATGTGAATTTTACAAATTGATTTTGGCAAGCAATCTCAATAATGCTCGTATTGCTTTATTCGTAATGTTGTTAGCATCTCATTTAAATGTTTTCATTTTTCTTACGCTTTGATACGTATGCAACACATATTTTATCCTAAAATAGTTAACTGAACATAAATTTATATGGGTCAGGGGTTTTGTAAATAATAATAATAAAATTTTACTATTCCTGTAGATGTAGATACATCTGAAGATGTAAAGTCAGTGACAAATGTTTAAACTTACTTCAGAAGCTATCAATTTTATGTTTGTAAGATTAAAAATTATACACGTTCCAATAATTTTACAGTTTTTGCAGTTAAAAAATAAAAATAAATAATATACAACACATAAATAATAATTTACAATAGCTATACCTGGAGATTAACATTTCTATTAATTAAGGATTAAGCACGTGTAGTATTCAATTGAACTTTCTACAAGTAGAAATAACTTACCTGCTTCTATCTATACAAAGCTTCCGATTTACGCAATTCAATTTTACACAAAATTCAATTAAATAGATAAATATAACGTTGAAAATCAGTATTTATTTTATCTTTCTTTTGTATTTAAATTACCAATGTTTTGTAAACGATTTATTTGTGCTCTATTTCAATATTTGCACCTATTGCTTTAAAACTTTTCCACTTTATAACGCGAAGATAAACGATTTTATAAATAGAAGCGAGGAAAATGCTTTATTTTTATTCACACGGAGAGGTATACGATGTGTATTTAAACGTTATAGAAAGTTATATGAAAAATCTTCTCTTAAACATAGGACTATTGCATAAATTAATAAAATAGCAAAAACATGTTACGTGAAAGAGAATTAGTTTACGAGTGTTTTTGAAACTAAAAATATGAACTCATGCATATTTTAAATTTTTTTACTATAAAAATGTTACAGATAAAGTTGTACGAGAGGGTTGAAGCCTTAGATGTTAATTAGTTTTACCACCAAGTTTATCTTCATTTACTCCGTTAATAATTAATTAACAAATAATTAAACCTTCCAGGCACATTAAAAATAATATTAACTGAAAAAATTCAAGTTTAATTATGGTTGAAATGTTAAGGCTTAGTTCCATTTTTTTTAAAATTTCGAGCCTTGAAAGTGGATTGAGTTAAATGACAAATTTAATTATGAATAAACTGGAAATTAAATTACTTCTTAAAACCTTTAATTTTGTTTTGTTTTATTTAGATAAGTAATTCATGTGGCATGCTTTGAGCTTCTTAGTATGTAGGTATATTAATAAAACTCATGAGAAAGACAAATACAATTATTATGTAATTAATCCCTGTTTACCTTTTGAATGTAATCCGATGCTTCTATATAACGTTTTGTAACTATAAAGTCAAGGAACGCAGTTTGGGTATAATGGAATTTTATTTTCAAATTGTTTTATTATTATTGCATATTTTATGGTGTTTGCTTTCAGGTCCATGATATAAAAGTATTTTAGTACAATTACGGTTTTTTGTTTTGTTTTTTGTTTTTTTTTTTGTTATTTAAGATCGCTACAACTACTATGGTCATTAGCAACCGGCAAATCCGAAACCCCATGAAAAGAATTATAGGCTTTCGTTAGGATTTGGTCCCAGAACTACAGGCGTATAGGGCAACAATCTAGTTAACTACGCTACTAAGTGGCATTTTATTATAACTAGTCTATATTTTGTGTTAAAATTTAATACTGGAATAAAAATTTTTCAATTGTTTCTAGAATATTTTGTTTCGAATGAAAAAATATCTGCTGCGGGCGTTACAGTACTTTCTTTTACTTTCATTTATGAAACTCACTGTTGGTTAAAAGAACTATAAGTAGTTTATAGCCATACATATAAACAGAACTATATGCAAAGAACCTATATATACATATGGAAATACGAAATCCCAACCTTCACCCTAGAACTGCCCTTATTCAAATTTTCTCAGAAAAAAGTTTCATATAAAAGTTGTAGGCATCGAAGTGTCATAGAACTATAGAAAATTTAAAGAAAATCATCGGAGCTTTTTTCGAAAAAAAAAATTGAAAAAGCTCCAAAACTTCTAGAATAAAGTGAAGCTTCCGGTTAACCGATTTCAACCAAAAGCTTCGCGGTACAACTAGATGTAATATGCAGGCTAAATTCCAAGTTTGGTGAAAATCGGATAAAGCTCAGGGGATATCAAAACATGTATTTCCGGTGAAAGCTCGAATTCGAAAATTCGACCCGATTACAATACTTGCTTTACTATATAAGTAGTAGTAAAAGAAACTGAAAAAAAAAACTAATCAGTTTCGAGAGTTTACAGAATAGTGCACAAAATAGTATTAAAAAAAAAAACCCAAACGAGTTTTATATAGGTAAAAAAGTCTTCGAAAGTTATTCTGTACTTTTTTTAAGAACATTAAATTTGTTACAAATTAAGTCCAACCGGAGATCTGCACGTAAATGAGTTACAAAGTTACGTTACTTTGAAAATAAGCCAGTTTTTACCAAAACTGAAAATTTTGGTTTTAGACCTTTTTTGGATCGAAGTTGCGTCGAAACGATTGATCCTACGAATAGAACTTGTTGAATATAATTTGTAGAAAAATAGCTTAGTTAAATAGCTTTAAATTAAGTGCAGAGCGGGGTTTCTAAGCCTTGCTTTTCTCTCAAAACTCTTATAAAAACCCACCTAAGGTAAAACCAAATTTTTCCAGAAATGTACCTTAACACTTTTTATTGCATGAAGTGATTTTTAAACATGCATGAGCTCGGCTGGACTCATCCACATTACTAGTCGGTAAGCTCCTGTCCCCGCAGAGCTCCTAAACTCCACTCTTGTAACTGCAAGAAGGGGTTGTTGAGGTGGTTGCACTTGCCTGAAAGTAGGGCTTTGATGTTTTGTGATATATCCTACTGCTCTGAGCAAATGTGTATTGCTCATTTGTGCTGCCCTTGTCATCATTGAAGAGGACGATGTAGACGAGCCTGAAGATAACCCTGACGATCCACCAATATTGGAGTAGGTACCCACCTGTGATTTTACCTTATATAGGTTCTTTAAGATTTTAAGGTGAACTACGAGACTAACGGTCTCCGCTCTGCACTTTATAAGCTATATTTTAGGAAAAAATTTCTTAGTTTGTGTTCCAAGTGTGACATGTGCTCACGGGGTATGTATCTATATTATGATGTGCAGGGCCGTGTTTAACCTATCGGGGTTTTACCCTATGATTTTTACATACTACTACGAGTATTTTGTTATGATAGGCAAAAAAGTATATAAGCATAGATTTGTTTTTATATCTTTAGAGTCACATTATGTGAATATATAACATAATACAATTCACCATGGAAAATATATTAGCGATTACTTTTTTTTATTACTTGGGCAGTAAAAGGTGGAAAAATCTAAGCTGATTGAAAAGGTACCGTTCTAGATTTTCTGTGTTTAGATAAGCGACTTAAAATAACAACAACAAAAAAATGTTTTTTTTTTCAGATTTGCTGGAAAATATTAAATATGTTTAATTAGTATTAGTTTTGAACATTGATATCTTTGAAACGGTTGATCTGAGGAACTTTGTTCTAAGAACTTTTTTATAAAGTGTAAAATTTCCCTTAATTTTTTTTTTCAGGAAAAAATTCCTGTGTTATTTAAATGGAAAATAAAAAATGAGTTGAGGCAAACCCTAATAATGATATTAAGAGCTTGTTTGGTGCCAAAATGTTTGTTTTCATATATATACTATCAATTTTCGGGCAGCATAAGAAAAGAAAAATAAATTTGCTTTTTTTTAAACGTCCTAATTACTTAATATACTTTTATGTTATTTAATGGATTTTGAGCATTTTTATGCATAAGCACAAATGTCATTTTTCTTTCTAAATTTGAGGTTCAAATCTTGTAAAAAATAGGTATGTAATGTAATTTAAATGAGCACAATAAGCACAAATGAGCACACGCTTAGCTCAATCGGAGTAGAATACAATTTTCATTCAACCACTTATATATAGGTTGGCATAACTTTTAATTTTGTGTATGAATTTCCAAGCATGTACCTAAAACCTTTGTTTGCATACAAAATTGTAAAATAATACCTTTAAGTAAATTCTTCAAAAATTTTTTAACATATGATACTTGTAAAAATCAAGTTTTAGGAAGAGAAACTATTAAGTGGCAATTTGAAATTTTTTTTGTTTTACTAATTGAAGTCTGTAGTGAGCCCGAATTTTAGATTATCAGATAAGAATACTCCATCATAAGTAAACCATTATTTTCATACTAATAAACTAAAAGATGTTTATTTGATTTCTAAAGCGCCAGAAGTGTGAAGAAGATTAATTATGAATAAGTGCAGTTAACATCGCGGTCTAGTTGGATTAACTGTTTTAATTTCTTAAGGTTAACAAACAAATAACTTGAGAACGGATTTCACTATTCACTAATAAGATAATAAAACAATTTTCTTCATATTTAGTTTATCTATAGAATAAGTTTTTTGACTAAAATAAAAAAATTCTATCAACAATCCTTAGCTATACTAATAATTACCGCAATTTCTTTAATCACAACTTTAATAAAATTTCAAATTTATTTACATTCGATTGTTCACCCAAAAGCAATTGATAGAAAGATTTTGTAAATTAATTTTGTCTACTTTAATACCAGTATTTAATAATAATTATTAAATTTTTTTGAAAAACAAACTCATTATATTAGCAATATAAGCAGAGAATAATTAGGTGTCTACTTATAAAAGGATACGCTACCAATTCTAAATACAAGCATTTAAAAAGTTTATTCTTTCCATATAATGAAATGAGACTAAAAGATGAACTAACTTTTTAACATTGCTAACGACTACATTTAGTTGCAATTATAGCTAATAAAAATATAATATGTTTACTTTAAGTAAAAAGCAGCAACTTTCTTAAAAAATAAAAGTACTAAAATAGAAAAGCGGTACTATTATTTTGTAAAAACTTTTGAGAATTGAAAAGTTTGTAATAAAAATAATTGATAAAGAGTGAAAAGTAAGAAATCTAAACTACTTTTGTGTTTAATAGTTTTACCTGAAAAAGACAGTCTTTATTAAGATCACCTCCCGGAACGCTACTAATTAAGAAAAGAACAGGTGAAGCGACTAATAGGGAAGTAACGAGAAGCGTGACCACGGTTAAAGAGGCTTTATGGACGCTGTTATTACTTCTCAGCCAGTAACAAGGAACACAACACAACCAAGTACCACTTGACGTGGATACGACATGAGGATCAGTTGGTTCATGAGGGAGGGTTACAACAGTCGGATTGCTATTGTTGATGGCTGGATGTGAAACACTGTTCGCGGGCTCCGTTTGTCGACTTTCGCCGGAGTGTAGTTCGCCCGACGTGGAAGCTCCGCGAGACGCCTCCTCCATAGCCTAAACGTAAACTGATTGTCGTTAGCCAGCTGGCGCCGAGCGTCGTTCTGACGTTCCAACTCGAGCCTTTCCTGCCCCTTCGGAAAATCATGCCTACGGTCCCACTATATTTTTAATCAATATCATTTGTCAGATTTCCCAACTAGCGAATAGATTATCACTACAACTTATTTTGAATGGTAAGACAAACTCGTACGGGTCCCTACACTATCAGTTTGCTTTCACGATCATTCTTTTCGTTCTTTTTGTCAGAAGCTTTTTTGTCAGCTCTCACGCAACCATTTCGACAGTGGCACTTGCGTATATCTAGCTCACTTCATCATAAAAGCTTTGTTTACTAAAGAAGGGCAAAGTTGAACTACTAATATAAAACGACATCAACGAAATAATGATCTCAATCAAAATCAATTTTACTACCATCAATTAGCTAAACACAATTGAATACTACTATAAATAATACCCTTATTATTGATAAGATCTAATATGTATTTATTGTTTTATTTAAGTAATTAATTATTAAAAAAAATTTTTTTAAAAATATTTTATAGTTTTATTGTAATTTCTCACGCATAGTGTAAAACACAAAAATGCCAATGATACGATAAACTATAGTGACACTGAAAATGTTTACCGCGAAATATTTCAAGTTTTTATTTTTTATTTGTAATTTTTATACAATTATACTGGTCTTAAAACTATTCATTGTTAGATAGTGAGAAAATATTTAAGATTTTATCTTGAAAATTCAATGACACCTTATGGAGACAGGGAAAGTAATGTATATATATCTTCAAACAAAAATTAGATAGTCTTTAACTAATTAAAATATGTTTACTTTTATCACAAATTTTTAAGTTTAAAAAAAGTTTTTTTATAAGCAATTTGTACAATTTAGTTTAATGATATAACTGTAAAACTAAGACTATCATAGCTAAAAAGAAGTTTCTTCCATTGGAAATATTAAAATTGAAAAATGGCATCGCTCAAGAAAAAAGTTTGAAAAGCACTTATATAAACTGTTTGTACCCACTTGTTATCTACTTACCATTTTTTATTGCATAATTGAGATGTTAACTTACCTTTAGTCATAAAAAACAAATTTAAGCAATCTGAAGTGGTACTAAATTACTCAACCGTTCAACTAACTAAGCTAACATAACATAAAGCCTTTTCAATTACTATGCCCTTTAGTAATGTTCATGCCTCTGTGTTGTGCTCATTACCGTTTCCAGTCGTTTTCTTATATGACCTTTTGTAAAATTTCAAAGGAAACTAGGTGATAGGGGTAAATAAACTCAAATTTAACGCAAAAGCTTATGAAATATGGAAATAAAAATATATATTTCAATGCTGTGTTTTCTACTGAAAATATTATTTTTAATTTTGACAATGATATAATTTTTAATTTTCATTTAGCCAATATTGTAATTGTATTAAGCGTACATTAAGCGAAAACTGCAACTTTCTAATTTTTTTACACTTTACTATATATTTTTATGTTTTGGTTTAGGTACATTAGGGTTCAATAAGGATTAAAATAGTTGTCTGTAAGGATAGCATATGGTAAAGTTAATTTCCTTACAACTTAGGTTTATAATAAATTGAATGAAAACATTTTCGCTGTGAACAATTGTTTAAACTTTTAATATAGAATATATATTCATGAATCACAATATTATGCATTGGTCTTAAAATAATATATAATTATTTTACTGAAAGGTGACATCTTGCATTTCTTTACAATGTTAACAGCTTTTATATAATTTTTTAATGTTTGAAGGATTAAGATAAAGGTAAATTTTGTATCTTTTTACATATTTTTTTAGGTTTCACTCAAGATCATATTTAATGGACTTGTTTCTTACCAACAAGGTTTTTAAAAAGTTTAATAGAATGGAATGTTTTCTTTGAAGTTGTCAGTGTAGTTAAATCAAAAACCATTCTATAGTCGCTAAAGTAATTTTTTTAAATAAGACACTTAAAAGCCCGCTTATAGTGTCACCCTTTCATAAGGAAAGTTAAACAATTTACATAGAACGACTATAGCATGATTTTTAAAGATCTTACCTCAAAAATGAAAATTAAATTGGAAAAACCGAAAAAATAGAATATGTATAGAATATGTTTTATAATACTGATATGATACTAAACATTTTAAATTTGAAAAATGTTCAGTACTTGACAAGAATAACGAAGTCGATGTTTTTCTTCGATATGTTTAAAATGTACAGTAAGTATTGTTGATGGGATGATCTCCTTGTACGAAACAAACGTATCGCAAACTATGACATTTAAGTTTGGTTCTTTTGTTTGTATAAAATTATCAAATTACTCTTGCTGAAATTTTTCTAATTAATATGAAAATGATATTTTATGTTGTGCATATCAATTCGTCAAACGCGATCCATTCTGCTGAAAATTCTTATATATTTACAAATATTAAGTTGTTATCAATGATTTATAAACAAAACGAAGCTCAAAGTTGAGGAGATTTTTATCTAACAATACTTATGTCTTAAATTAATTATAAATATTGAATAATTTCAAAGCTGCTTGATTAATTAGACACTCAATTTTGATTATTTATAACGAACTATTTAATGTTTTCATAAAGTTTTCCTAAAGAAATTTGAACATATTTAAGAAGTTGTAATATTCCATTATGAATGGATCCGTTTGCATATAATAGTTATGGGAATGTAATTTCAAATCAATATACATACATGATAATTTATTACAATATTGTAGACATAGTTTAAAAAAATCAAATAAGGAAATAAAAGTTTATTGTTTTACATTTTACTTCGTTCTTCATGAGCTTTTTTGACAATTGCCAGCTTAGAATGTGGATCTGAAACTGGTAACTCGGTGTAAGGAGGATCTCGCGTTCCATGTAACATTAATGTCCATTCTTTGATAAAGCCAGATTGCGGTACTTCTGAATTAAAGCGCACCTGTAAAAAAGAGATAGTATAAAACCGTTTTATAGCTACATTGGTTTCATAAAACGCGATAACAAGGTCATAAATCAGTTTATTACCTCTAAAAGCCATGTTCCCTGGGGATATTCACCCCATGTATGAGTTGTCATAAATGGCCATTTTGTAAACCCATCTCTTTGATCGTCATCATTTTTTCGACGACTCAATATCATTGATCTGGAAGGAAAGTTTATAATTTCTAATAAAATTGACGTTTCAAGTATTACAAACCGAGTTCCCATGGGAGACGTCAGGAACAGTTCCAAGTCGCCACGGCGAGTCGAATTAACTGTTATTACAGCTTGTACATGTTCTAGATAATTAACTTCAGTGTCTTGGCCTTGGCAAGCGTTAGTTCTAATCTTTAAATGAATCGATTTCCTTGATGTAACATATCTGTAATTAAAATTACAATTAAAAAGAAGGTTTATTATTTTTTTAAGGCGTACGTTGTATCAAGAATAGATCCAGCTTCACAATGAAATCTTGGTGGGACCGATTTCCATTGTTTAGACAAGGCTACCATAGCGCCCGCATCTAAAACTCCAAAACCAAAAAGATGGTTGAACTCTAAACCCACACCATTCATTGTCCAGTGAAATCGACCTTTGGCGTCAAACAACGAATTTCGTTTTGATGTTAGCACAGTCAAATGCTGAATGTCACGCCAAGTTAATTGCGGGCTAAAAATACATAGATGATAAATCAATGAAAGTTTTGAAGAGCTTTTTGTTTTAAACAAACTTTGCTTCTAAGGCCAAAGCGAAAACTCCTGCAGCCTCAGGAGCAGCTGCTGATGTACCCGAGTGGCTTGTCGTACATTTTCCATATAAATCAGTAGTTGCCTTGAAAAATTTTCAAAAGGTTTACACTTGGCTTTGTTTTGAAAAGTGAAATAGACTTACAACTCCTGTATTTGGATCTTTGGCTCCATTACTGAATGTTGAAGCTAATGTAGATGAACAACTTTCATCATAATGAGCGTTTTGACCATCGTTAATAGCGCTGTTAATTGATACTGTCCACATACTAGCAGCATATCCGTCACAATTACAATCATCATCTTCTCCACCATCTCCACTAGCCCACACATAGATATTTCCCAAACCATTTCGACCCTTAATGTAAGACAACAACTATTATAGTTTGAACACATTTTTAGTTCGCATTCAGATTAATACATTCGGTCATTGGACAGACCTTTAGGATATTATTAATTGAAATAAATTTTTCGTTTCGTCTTTCATTACTACAACTATCAAACACTCAAAAAATTATCTCGACTATCTTGAATTATCTTGATAAAGTTTTGACAAAGAAAGGTAAAACGTTGCAAATAAACAAAGATTTAATTAATTTAGTTTAATAAATAAATCCTTAAAACTTATGAAACGAACAAATTTTATTTGATTTTTTTTTAATCTCTAGAATACCTCATTGACGCCTCGCACGATTGCTCTCATGGTAGCATTTCGAGGTCCATCAACAGTCTTTCCATCGTCTGTAGGTCCCCAAGATGCGCTGTAAATATCAATCAAATTCGGCTCGTGACCCATAGAATTTGCCTCTATTAAATCAGTCATATAAGGCTGATCTAACATTCGAATACCTAAAAATATTTTTAAATATTAAAACAAGAAAACACATTAAACTGTAAAAAAAACAATGTAAAGGAAATTAAACTTAGTTTTTGATGTAATGCATCTTTATTTGCTTTAGAGTGAAAATATTTGAAAAACGCACGACGTTTTCTTTTCGTGACAATTCGGTAGCATAAAAACTGATACGAGACTGAAATATGATATATTTTAAATATCATCGACCAATGAAACCAACATTAACTTACTATTGAAAAAATTTAACGAATAAATTCTATCGTTTTATAGACTAACTTGTTTAACTTTTTCAGTTTTATTTCAACAAAAAATATTTTTATACAAAAATTACTAAAATATTCATTCTAGAAAACGAAGTTAACTGTCGACGAATAAAAGAAAGTAAACATAAAATGCAGAAAGTTAAAACAAATTTTATATTTTAGTTTGATTCTAGGATTAATAAGATCGGAAAAAGAATCTTCTAAAATGAAAGCTCCGTGGAAAAAAAGGGTGAATTTTATCTTATTATGAAATTCATCTTTTCTATAAAAAATATTAGTTCTTTATAACTTTAATAATTGTAAGTCTATTTTTTTGTGTTTTAAGTCACCTTAACATCTACGGTCATATCAAAACTATTGTACACACAGAAAATTTCTGTGGGTCTTTTTCTTAATCTTACATCTAGAGATCCGACGGGGATCAAAGAACCAAGTACCATTGGCGCATGTAGCAGAGAGAGCAATTGCTCTAACCGCTGCGCCATCAAGTGGTTTGTTTGTGATATAAATGGATAAAAAGGTTCATAAAGAACTTGCATATTATTATTATTTGAATAGTTTAATAATAAATTAATATTTAATAATCAAGGTCAATAAGTAAATGCTTTGATATTAGAAATTTTAGTCTAATAAATAATTAATTATTATTGTTCTGTTTATTGTTATTATAATTCCTCAAGAGAAGTAATGTAGATAACAAAACGTTGTACATCTGATTAAAAAATAAGTATTATGGAACAACATATCCATAAGTTAGATTTTACTCTTGTAGTTTACCAACTAGTAAAAAAATGTTAGTGCTAATTATGATCTACCTAATTCATTTTTTTATTTTGATTGAATTTATGGGTATTGAAAGTAAACAACGTTTGTTAAATTTTTCAGAGATTGAAATAAATGGTTTTTAAGTAGATATTTTTCCGAACATATTGATGCAGTGTTTTATTCCACTACTTATTGTTAGCTGACGTGTCATTTTTAAGCTTAAAATAGTTAAGTGTTTTGCGTCTTCAAAATAAAAAGTTGTTTAGAATACAATCGAAATCTTAATTTTGTTGACAAAATGAACACAGTACACAAAAGTGTACTTCTTTTCGTTGTTGTGTGTATTTTACTTCTAAGAAATTTATTAAATAAGGTCAAATAAACCTTTTTTTATTTTTTTTTCACATCAATTTTCAATTTATAAACTAATTATTAGCTGTGGTTTGTTGTATAAAAATGACGTACCAGCAATTTTTGAATCATAAGCAACGCCGACGCCACAAACTCCATTATCTCGAGCGGCGGCAACTTCTCCAGCACATCGAGTTCCATGGCTATAAAAATTACAATAACAAAATAAATAAAAGAAATTATTAATTAATTTAGCGTTCGTAAAAATAGAACAATCGACTACTTATTGTTTTGTTAAGAATTGAAAAATAAGACTTGATTTATAATTTTAAATCAACACACAAAAAAAGAAAAATAAAGTTAAAGAAAATAACTGGAAATTTCCTTATTCATGTTCACATTGACGTGGGAAGAGAGAAAACGTTCATTGTATAGGAAATTGAATGTCACCAAAAGTTTTCTTTAACTACGTCAAGACTCAAGAATGTTTGTATCATTTTGTGTATTGTTGAGTTAATTCGTTTAAATGGAAATATAACACAATTTCTGCTGGTTTCCAGTAAACATATTTTCTTGTATTTAAAAAAAAAAATATAATAAGATTAAATTTTTTTTAAGTTACATATTTTCCTACCATATGAAGGTTAAAAATAATAACGAAACTCAAGCAAAATAAAAATTTGATGCAAATAAGATGAAAACTTTTTTGAACATTTTAAAAATGTCGTTCATTGTTAACCAGAAATTAGCATTAGTGGTGTTTACCGTTTGTAACTAAAATATCACAAACGCTGTTACAAGAGCAAAACCAACTCCTTCATTTTATAATGTGTAAATATTTTTGATAAGAAAAACACAATTTTAGATTTTTTAGTAAAAGAAGATCTTATCTATATCCATGTATCCATTAACCATGTACTCTATGGGTGAGATAATATTTTATTGCTATTTTAATTTTGTCAATTCATTTAAAGTAAAGAACATATGTTTATCAATTTTAATCCTAAGTCAATAACGTTTTAAAAGTATATTTCTATGCTTTTTTCGATAATATAATATTTACATTCACCTCGTTTATATTTAACTAAATTCGAAAAAATACGTTGGTTTTATAAAGCACATATTATTTCTTGTAACAGCGATGGTTAATTTACATATATGAGGGTTGTGTAAAAATAACTATTACATTCACTGAATACTAATGCGGTTTTCACTTCATTGTGTTCAGAAATTTAATAAATTGTTCATACCTGTTAAACCAGTCATCTGTGTAACGAGGATACGGAAAAGGATCATTACTGCTGAAGTCGTAGCTGGCTCGAGCATTCTGTAATACAAAAATAAAAACGAACTTGTTGAAACCTAAGAAAACTGAGCCATTGTTGACATAAACACGGACGTATTTTGCAGTTCAAGAACTAGCTCAATATGGTTTCTGTTCGAGAAATAATAAGATTCTAGGGATGTAATGCAATATGAAATGATGAGTGGGAAGTGATTTTCTGATATTATAAATTTATAAACGGGAATATGAAATAGAAAGAGCTTTTTCGATTTTTATCTAAATAGGTCAAAGTGTAATATCTACTTTGACACATTTAATATAAAATCCTTTTCAATTCTATTAAATTTACCTAAATGTTAGCTACAGCCTCTTTGTCTTTGAACTACATTTGCAAGCAAATTATTGTTAGAATATAGTTTTCTTAAAATAATATTTTATTACAATAAAACTTAATAAAACGAATGTATAAGTAATATTTTATAAAATAAACTTGTTCTTGCTTTATTCATATATAATACTTATCGAAGCAATATAAAATTTTCAAGTAGGTTGAAACGTATTTACTAATACAACGATATAAGTTATATAGTTTTTGTGTTTAAAGTCGCTTTTAACATCTAAGGTCATATCACGACTGTCTAAGCACAGAAAATTTCTGTTGCTTAATTTTATCTTAGCCCTAGGATCTTAAGTCTAGGATTCAACGGGGATTAAACCCAATACCACTTGACGTACGAAGCGGAGAGAGCAATTGCTCTAACCACTGCGCCAATAGGTGGTTACTTCGATATTATTTTCTTGTGTTTTGAACATAAGTAGGTATAAAGTTCTTATAACTGTATATTATATATATATAATACAGTTATAAGAACTTATATATATATATATGCTTTAGAAAATGTATTATTCAATATTAAGTTTAAATAATGTAATATATCGCTTCCTTTGTTGAACTTTGTGAACTTTTTATCCACTATAATAGTAACTACTAACGGATTTTAAATCCATATTAGTATCTTTTGGTACGGACAATGCATAACAATTTCTTTCTTTAATTTATAATTTCCAAAGATTAATAATCCAAATAAGAATCCAATAAAATGTGTTTATTACTTACTTCTTTGCCTCACTTGAATTCTTTAAGTCCTCTAAATCTTTTAACTATTTTATAAATAATCTCTACATATAATAAAATTCTAAGCCAATATTAAAATTTACATTTAAGTAATATTAAAAAAAAAAATTATTCCTATACTTTTTCTTATACAGAGGTTAAATCTGCCTTTAATAAATTTTTTGTCTGTTCTGTCTGTTACCGCATCAGGCGAAAATAACAAAAATATGAAATTTGGTTAGATGATAACTGACTATCCGGGTCGACATTGAGGATACTTTATATTGCGGGAAAATGTTTTACTTTCACGGGAAGAAGGAAAAACTATTTCTAGCTAAAATTACGCTATCGAATCAAGCAAGCTATTTAAAATTTTCATTCAGATAGAAACTTAAATTTTATTCATATTAATAAAACAATATAGGTATCAAAAATGGTAATTTTAGAAACTTTTTATTTTATTGTATAAAATATACAACTAAACATTAATGAAATAAAAAATAACCTTAAGGCTTAGTTATAACTTATTTGTTTATGTCTCTGGCGGGTCCTTAAAAATCGTATTTCCAAAAGTTTTATGAGTAATGTCTTGAAGTACACGTGAACGAAGTCGCGGGCTTGTAAACTAAATAAGTTTGTTTTTTAAAAGAAAGTAAAGTTGATAAATAAATTGTAACTTTTTAATTCATAACTATGTCAATTCAGGAAAATAGGTAGATTATTATTATCTAAAAGTTGAAAAATTGTCGGCGGGTGCATTGATACGTTAAATTTTGCTAATTGAAGTGAAAGCATAAAATAAAAATAATCTCGTTTGTTTTTTAACGTTCAATAAAAAAGCATTATAAATGCTCTGTCATCAAATTTTTATTTTTTTTATTTTAATGAATTTCTACATAGGTAAGAGAATAAGGGGAACGTTAAAAACTTGTGTATTGCGTTGTGTATTAGGTACATGAACACATTTAAAGGTTCAAAATTTTTATCAGTAGCAAAATGCTTATTGGATTTAGGTAGTTCAGCTTGTTTTCATTCCAGCTGTTTCTTCAAGAAGTTCGTACTTTATATGTTACTTTTTAACTTTTTAAAACCTTCTAAGAAGCAGATTCAGTTATTTTATAAAATTGTAATTAATCTACACTACAATTCATTGAATTCTTGGAAATTATTATATCATCTCACCAACATAATATTTGAGTAAGAAAAGAATAGAACATTTTTCGTTTAATTAAAGGCGTTTTGTACTTTCTAATTATGTTTCTATTTCTGAAGAAAAGGTCTACGAAACTTGGTTAACTTTTGAAAAGTAATTCGTCAGTATCTTCTATAACTTAAAACAATCAATTTGACCTTTTTTGATTAATTAAATGAGATTTTATTAGCAACTGAATTTGTTCATTGAAAAACTTACAATATTGTATGCACTTGTTTGTAACTTATATTTTAACAGTTAAGATGAAACTTCAATGCATATATATAGGCCTCACCACAAGCAGTGAACCTACTCGAACTACTCGTTAATTTAATCAATAACTAACTTTTTAGCGTTTCCTCCAGCTTAAGTTTTTCTTTGTTCTATGTTCTAAGTTCTAAATTGTATGTTGGTTATTCTAACATTTCTAGATTCTATCTATATGTTTATTTAAATGAAATTAAAGACTTTTTTCATTAATTTAACACGTTCCAATATATTTTCACGAACAAAATGTTTTCACTTCTTACAGTTAACAACTTACGTAAAACATTTTAATTGTAAATGTAGCAAGGTATTTTTTTCGTTTGTAATAAGGAAAAGCTGTACGTTTAAGATTTATTGATAACAAAAACAAACGTTTTATATCTAAAGTTAACGAGTAAAATAAAATTGGAATTTATAGAAGTTATATAATGTAGTATATCCTATTCTATACTATCGTAATTATAATGCTAGCAAAAACGCCTTCAAGTGGAAAGGAAAAACAATAAACTTGTATATATTTATCAATTATAATATATACAAGGATAGATGCAGGATATTGTATACATAATAATAAAAACCACTTGAAAAGGGTTTCAGTGAATGACCATATAATTCTACAAATTAATGAGAAGAAAACTAATTAAATGTTTGTTAATAAATTGGCTTATTTAACGTTTATGTAACTTAACAAATATTCCTCTATTCCTCTGTTCTTTAACGATGAAGTGATAGTAAAAATTATTTTAATTACTTTAATTTGTTACATATTATAGGTATCACATTGTTTTATTTAATAAAGTATAAAGATTAAAAAATTATCGCAATCATAAGGTGTAAGAAAATTATATTAAATTTCAGAATGGCACCGTTTTTAATTATGAAAAATAAGTTTCTTATTATTCCTTATAACATAATAACTTTTTGTTACTGATTTAAGTATAAATAACAATAACATTTTCCTATTAACTTATTTTTCTATAGTCTATACAAACAAAGGTTAAGTAGTAGGTGAAAAACGGCAATAATTGATTTATAATGATTCTTTTTAAAACAGCTCTATTAACTTACATAATGTATCCTTTTGTTTGAAGTTTATTAAGAATAAAAACCATAACTCTCGAACAAACATGATCAAATAAATTACTCATTTATAAAATATTTTTCAATTACTTGCAAAAGAAGTAACATAACAAAAATTGTAATTAAAATAAAATATCAATAAATGATATTAGTTACCGTCAAATTAATTTTTTCAATAACAATGTGAGAGAAAAGTTCTGACAATAGTATTTTTGACTGACTACACAGAAAGAAATTTTTATCATTCAGATTCAAAAACCGATTATCAAAGAACATTAAATGATTGGTTAAAATTATAACCATCAAACATTGAACTCAATTGATAATATCGAAAAATTCAAACACGTTTAAAATGTGTTATTTTTCTTCTTCTACAATAGGTAGGTATATAGATAATAATGTTTATAAAAAGTTGTGATCCGTTTTGGCTTTAATTTTACTAAAGCGAACTTTATCTATTTCTATTTTTTTAATACTTACGTAATTGAATTTTAAATCTGCATGCATGTAATCCACTCCTACAAACAGATAAAAACGTATGATTTTAATAAAAAATAATATAAAGAGATATCAGTTTTTAATGGAAACTTATTGAAAAAATAAAATAGCATTTCAAGACTTAAACTTTTTTCTAATTCATAGGAAAAATATATTGAGAAAAGTTTTGCTATGTACAATTTACAGTAGTTATACTTATGTTAAACTATATAACAATATTGAAATTTATATTGTTTTCCCTCATTTTTTCGCATAACATTTTTTTTTTGAACTAAGGAAAAATTTTCTTGTAGGTTTTTTATAACCTAACTGTTATTTATTGGTCATTTCAACGTTTTTTTCTGATCCCTAAAAGTTATAAATTTATTAAGCTTTTCCATATTCATTTACTTAACTTTTTATACAAAAAAGGGAAAATAAATATTTACTTATATTTATTACTTGGCTTTTTTCTAGAAAATTATTTTAATTTAATATAAATTGGCTGAAAATTTTTCAACGGAGGCTTAATCAAATTTTATTTTAATTTGAATGTAACGAGCAATAATTCATTAATTGTAATAAGTACCGTGAGATGAAAAATGAACTCAATTACTCCAAAACATCTATGAATAAATGAATTAAATAGAATCCATACCATCATCCATTATAGCGGTGGTAACGTTCTTTCCTGTAACACCTTGAGCCCACGCTGCTTCAACGTTCAAATCCAATTTAGATTTACCCCCATTTTGTCCCGTGTTCTTCAAATACCATTGAAATGGAAAGTAGGGGTCAGTTGGGTCTTGGAACGGTCCGCGAATTAAATTAATGGGCACTAAATTTTCCACTTTTAGTGGCTTATATCCTCGCTTAACCCGAACAAAGCCCGGCTGTTGCACTGCAGTGTGAACCTGTAAATAAATAAATAAAGGGTTTATCTGCAAATTAAGGTATAGGTGACATTTATAAGTACATAAGTTATATTGAGACAAATAAATAATGTATATGAGTATTATGAGTAAAGGTCACAGACTCAAATATAACTCTTGAACAAGATAAAGTTCAAACAAACTTGCTGAATATTTCTTTGAGAAAAACATTGAGCGAAAGCAAAGAATTCGCGTAAATTCTTTTTCATTCCTCAGAAATTATACATACAATCTGAAATTCAAAAGAAATTTTCTTATAGAAAAGTATAAAGAATTTTCAAATTTGAATTTTTTGAAAAATTAATTTCAACGTAAGCTTTAACTTTGCACACATCATGAAAACTTTATTTGAGATGAAAATAAGAAATCTAAGTTTAAAAATATATTTTATGTTTAAGTTAATAAAAAATATCTTTTCAGCTTTCCTAAAAATAAAGATAAAATTTTATCGCTTTGTCACAACCTCTTCGCATCCTCACAAATATGAATGTCGAATATAAATATCCGTTTTCTCGTATTACTTTACATTCACGTGAAAAACTATTTTTGTTTTTATGTGGTTTTTATCTCAAACCCTTCAAGATGAACTAGTAGCAAAACGGTTGAGTTATACTTGCAGAAAACGTTGGCTTCATTTTTTGTAACGATATCTATATCAAACAATCTTTTTGTTCGTTTTAACCATGAAAGTTAAAATAAAAAGTTTTATTTATATATTTTTGTGTAATATTTTCCTTACAATAAATTAATTTTAAATTAAAAAGCTTAGTAAGAATGGCAATAAAACTTCTTGTTTGCAGAAGTATACTGTATAAACAGAAAGTAATTTTACTTTTAAATGCTTTTAAAGTAAAAGTGAAAGGAACAGGTTTTTGTACCATTTACGTTTATAAACTCTTAAAAGATTCGTTGGCATATCTGTCAGCTGTCTTGAGTTTTAATAAGCTTTACCGACATCTGAAATCTCTGATTTTCTCTGTTGTTAATTTAACTTACTGTAATTTATTTTAAATACCGATCTTATTGCTATATCAGAGAAAAGGTCAGTTAAGATAAGATAGTTCAAACACAGGTTTTACACTTCAAATTGGACATTTTACAAATCAAATTCGGCATTATACCTACTAACTTTACTTTTATAAAAATATTATAAAATGTTAAAAAAAAAACATTGTAAGTATTCATTATACTCATGAAGTTTGTGAGCTTAACGAACCAGTAGGTCAAAAGTAATTTTGTTACCACTATATTCATCAATTATATGAAGCCTATCGAAACGGTATTTTCGACATCATATTCACCAAAAATTGAATTTTCTGCTAGGTATTGGTGTTGGCAGATCCAAAAAACTGTGTAAATTTGAAAGATATAACAAATCAGTTTATTGCCATCGCCACTTATACTATTTACTCCTGTAATTGTTTTGCGAATATGTACATAAAATTACCAACAGCAGTCGTAGAAGAATATTTATAAATTAAATTTTTAGATTTATATGGTATATTATAACTTATGGTATTTGGTATATGATAACTTCGCGATATTTATCGTTATATTTCACTTAAATTACTAGGTATAGTATACACTTAATGAATAAAGTGTCCAATTTGGAGCGTAAAGATAAATATTGCAAAAATAAACTTAGGCGATTTTTTAATCTTAAAATAGAAACTAGTATTTTAAATAACTAAATCTATTTAAAGAAAATATAGGTATAGCGAGTAACATTCTAACAAAATATATAATATCTTAGTGTTTTTCATCGTAATATACTAGTATAAAAATTCATCGGCTACTGGCAACATTTATCAAGGTAGTAAATTACAAAGCTCCAATAAACATCAAGTGAGATTCTATTAAATGTAAGTACTCAAGAATTTATCGTTTTATTGAAAATAAAGAAAACTGAAATTACGAGAGTTTTATAAACATCTAAAAATAAATGTATTTAATCTTATAAGGATTCTAAGAGTTTGTTATATTATTTTATTTATACATACAGATATTATTGTTATCTATTTTGACGATTTTAGAAAATGAAACTACGTCGCAATATCAATTAAGTATAATGGCTCGATTGATAGAGTGTATTGATTACATGGAAAGTTAAACTATCTGAAACGTTAGTTCAACTCAATTATTATATACTTATGTAAGAGTTATTTTTGAAAATGCAATTATTTTCAACTAAAAAATACATTTATGGTGAATTGTTTTTATATCAGCTTGAAATCAATAGTCATATACTACACATTTAGAATACTTTATAATAAATTTTCACAAACTCATGGAAGTGTGACTTATGGTTTTCTCATTTTATTGCTATTTTGTCCCAAAGAGTTTTCTTTGCGCTGGAAATTTCTATCTAAGAAATAGAGAAAAGTCTGTCGCTGCCATGCTGCCACATCTGGTACACTTGGTACTTGAGAAACAATAATTGTTGAACGAATAGTTTAAAGCTTGCACACAATGAGCGATTTAAACAAACTATTCTGATCTTAGTTATTTTTTATACGTTTTATAACTTAAGCTCAAAATGTTACTAAGGTTTTGGTTTTAGGAAATTTTTACTTAAAAAATTAATAAAATTGAGTTTTATATAGGTACCTAAGGAATCTCTATTTTATAAAAAATGTTGATAGTCTCATTAAATTGGGCGCGTCCTATCCTAGATTAATGAACAAATACTGATTTGTTACTAAAAACATTCTAACAGTATTATAAGATAAAAAGTTTTATTCACACTTTTAAAAAGTACCAACGAACAATGGAAATTAATTTTTAATTTAATTCAAATATAATCTCAGTTTTTAATCAACTCGCGTTGACTTCCAAAATCTAATAAAAATAGGTATGCTCTGAGAAAGAGAAAAAAAATTCTACAAAGTCGGATCATACAGTAAAACGTTTATATTTCTTCCCTTATTTTTAAGCCTCTTAGAGGTGAACGTTTTCATTCAACCTAAAATGGAATCAATTTTTAAATACTTCCTTAAATACCAAATAAAAGAAATAATCAAAATCGGTGTATTACGTAAAAAGTTATAAAGTTATTAAATGGTCTACAAAAAATATACACGTGGAACTGAAAGTCTCTTTTGTTTTAGTGTCGGTTAAACCTAAGTTTAACAGTAGTTCAAACTTGAATCTATACTAATATATAAAATTGAAGAGTTTATTTGTTTGGTTAAACGCGCTAATCTCAGGAACTACTGGTTCGAATTGAAAAATTGTGTTGGATAGTCTAATTATCGACGAAGGCTTTAGGCTATACAACATCACGCTACGACCATTAGCAGCAGAACATCAATGGAAAATGTTGCAAAAGCCAAATCATGTGTAGTAAAATTTTTCCTCTTAAAAAGTTCTAATAAAAATTCCGCGACGACACATGTATATATTTTAAGGTTGGCCCGCTATAACCTTTTATTGGTTATTAAAGTTGTTTCAAAAATAAATCATTATTTGCGAAATTGTTTTTAGAAACATATTATTAATTCTTACTCAAATAAATACGGTTTTTCATGAAATTTGGTATGATGATAACAATCTGAGTGAGAATTAAATAGAATACTTTTTATTACGGGAAAATGTCTCATTTACCTGGGAAATTAAAAAACGGGTTGGAACAAAAATTATGCATAAACTATAGATTTTTAGTTGAAAATGACTATTGGTGATATTTAAGTATGATGATAGCTAATTATGCGAATCATTATCTAGAATGCGTTTTATTTCGGAAAAATTTCTCATTTCAACGAGAAAATAAAAAACTGGTTTAAAGAAAAATCATGCTGAAACTAAACGTTGTTAACTGATTATAAAGTATTAATAGTAATAACTCATGATGTCCTCAAAGCAAAAAAAAAATTTCTTATCCTACAGTCTTATTTTATCCAGGAAAAATGTGCGGTTCCCGTAGGATAGATATGTTTTTATTCTTCACAGAGCAAAAGTGTAACCATAATTTCTTACAATGGGGTGGTTACTTAAGAGTCAGAGAATAAATATAGGCTAGCTTTTATGTCAGAATATAGCACGGTTCCCGTAGGATAGGATAAGAATTGTATCCTTCAGGAACTGTGTATTTAAAAGAAGTTTTGTTAAAGTACGTAAAATAGAGTTGTAGCGCATTATCCACAAGAAGCCCTGATCTCTTTTTTATCCAGAAAAAATGTACTACTCCCGTGGGATAGATTTTTTTTTCATAGAGCAAAAAATTGACACGCTTTTTTGCAATAGGGTAGTTGAGAGGTCAGAGAATAATATAGATTATTAATTCGTGTGTTAGAATAATGCACGGTTCTCAAAAGATAGCATAACGATTGAACTTATACTGCAGTGTGTGATTTTAAAAAAGATTTCCCTTAAGTTTGTGAAATAGCGTTTTAACACAATCACTCCAAAAGAGTTGAAAAATAAATGAATATTTTTACTGCAAACATCGATAAATTAATAATGAAAATTTTTGAAACATTGAAACTTCTTTCATTGCTTATTTTTAAATATCTATAATGTTTAGAAATAAGCGTGTTTAATTACAGTGGAACCTCTATCTATCGTTCCTCGAATAATCGTTTTCCCGTATGTATCGTTATTTCTTGCAGGTTTTATTTATTTATTTCATACAAAACACTAAAAAATAGATTCATCGATCGTTTACCTATGCATCATTTTACCGCATTTATCGTTTAAATTACGCGGCAAATTTCGTTTGTAAATGGTCAAAAACATTCAAGAGCGAGAGAGAGAAACAAACGGTTTGTCGCTTCTGTCGGCTGCCGCGCCGCCCACGCCGGTATGTCGACGGCAATATCCCAACATGTGGGATTGAAACAATAGAAAACTTGTGTGACGCAAGCTTGAAAGAGACTGTAGCAGAGGAAAATCTCGATGAAGAGGATCCGCCACCTATCCCTTCATTTTCGGAAGCGTGCACAATGTTTGAAAAATTAAAAACATTTCTGTATGCTCATGAAATTACAGATGCCGAAAAAAGTGTGATAAGCAGCACAGAAAACATTTTAATTTCTCACGGCAGTAAAAAAGCCAAAAAACAAATGTCCATGATGGATTATTTTAAATAAAAGTATGTTTTTTGTATCCAACTTCATGTGTTTTTTTATTTGTGTTTCATTCTTTTGTGCAGCTTCTTTTTTTGATTTTCTTACAATATTTTATTATGTTATTTTTATTTAAACAAATTGATGTACATATACCTAAAACATGTATTTTTTTAGAATATGTATGTACCTATTAAACATTTAAATATGTATTCATGTGTTTTTTCTATATTCCCGCATTCATTGTTTTCCCGCATTGGTTATTTTCAATAGGTCCCTTCCAAAACGATAGATAGAGGTTCCACTGTATATACAAACAGTCAACAATTACTCCACGTACATACTTAACTTTTTGAACTATTGAAAAATTTGATCTTGGCGAAAAACTCAGGTAAATATATTATACATTCAACATTTTTGAATTGTATTGCTACTTAAGGAACACAAGTATAGATATTTTATATTATGTATAAAAACGTATAGAACCTATAAGATAGCTTCTCTAGATAGCTATATGGAATATCTTCCTGGAAAAGTAGTTTATCGGATTTTCGTAAACTTTCTATGAATCAAAGATCTAGAAATATATACTTTATAGTAAAGGAAGTATTGTAATCCGGTAGAATTTTCGAAAACTTGGAATTTTGCCTGCATATTACATCTAGTTATTGCCGCGAAGCTTTTGGTTAAAATTGGTTGACCGGTAGCTCAACTTTATTCTATGAGGTTTGAGCTTTTTTCAAAAACGGATACATTTTCCTTTATGCTTGATATAGTTTTTAGACTCATCACTGCCTAAAACTTTTATTTGACACTTTTTTCTGGGAAAATTAAAATAAGGAAGGTTCCAGAATAAAGGGTGCAAGTCGTATTTATATGTATAAACGCTGTATAGTTGTATACTTTATGCATACCATACTATATGTATACCTAAATATAGTTTATATAGATATTTATAGTAGTAATATTTATTTCTTTTTTAAATACCTAATCGTGGGGTTTATTTATATTCTTTTAACCACCAGCGAGTCAAATGTAAAAAAAGTACTGTGACGCCTCACAGCAGATATTTTTCTAATAAGCTATAAATTAAATTTTTGGTTTTTACAAAAAGCTTTTTTTTAAATACAGAAAACCAATAAAAACTAAATGTTGAAAAGAAATTACTATTTAGATTATTAAAAATGTAACTTGATTTTAACCGTTTAAAGTATTATTACAAAACTTAATCTATATTTGACGGTTTTTTTTTTTTTTTGTTGGCGGATATTAAATATTTATAGAAATATTAATTAATGCTGAGCGTTAACTACTGCTGTAATTAAACGATCGAACATCCTATTAGACACTTCCGAAGGTTACGGATTCATTGCATTTCAATATAAATAGCCTTAATTATTTTGCTACCAAGTATAAATAACTATTATAGCGTTTTTCAAAAACATTTTATAATAAAATAGTTTTTAATTTTAATAGTAAGATTAACCATTCAATAATTTATATTAATGTTTAACTTTGCACATTAGAAGTTTACTGTACGTAAGTACATTGAACGAATTACATAAAACTTTTTCAACAACTTTCGGCGAACAAGTGTCCATATTTGGTCATTGCAATATTGCTGTCTTATTATCACTTATTAAGCAGTATTTTTAATTGATTTTTTTTTGTACTGAGTGTACTATATACAAAGCGTGTAGACAAAACATATGCAAATAAAGTGTAATTTTTTCCAATTTTGTATCATAGGTATTAGGTAGTTGCAATTCGTTACACCTAGGTATTCATTTTGAAGTTATTAAAAAGATTTTTTTTTTCATATATGTATTCTTTAAATGTTAAGCTCCACAATCAATGTTAATATTGAAACAAAATCGTTTGAGAAACTTTCTTCAAAAAGTTAATTCCCCAAATCCTAAATAAATATTGCAAACAATAGGAAATTCCCATACGTTAATCTTGTAAACGTGAGCTCATCTTAGGCATTTTATACTTATTTTTGGCTATTTTATGCAAAATATGTTTCGCAAAGTTATACGTTATCATTTGAAAACCATAAAACAAGGAATATAAAAGCGAATATTTCACGATCATTATGCAAACGTAGGCGTGTTTTTCATTTAATCTTTTAAGTAGGTACTTAAATCGGAATAAAGCTATAAAAAACCATGTTTTATTATGTTTTTTCTGTTTGTTTGCAAAAAAAAATGCTTTAACTTAATAATAATAAATTATATGTACCTATTTATTAACCGATTTCAAAAAAAGGAGGAGGTTCTCAATTCGACTGTATTTTTTATTTACCAATATCTACCTAACATATGTATGTACGTCTACGTAAAAATATACAAAAGTAATTAAAATTTTCTTTTCCTTTTCTTGTGTCTAAAGATGAAAATCGAGCTCATTATTTAAATTCTTAAAACCTCACTTCTTATTAAAAATATTTATTTCAATTTGTTACAAATTCTCTTTACAATTTTATTTTTCTTAATCTCCTTTTTAATTATACCTACATATATTTATTTTTGTAGGTATCCTTTAGTATCAAAAACTATAAAATAATTTTCTTGAATATATTATTCCTTATAACAAGGTATTATTTATTAAAAATTAAATTTAGATTTTTTTGCTCTTTAAAATTATTTTTAAACTACAAGCACCTGCGGCTTCGTTCACGTGAGCTTCAGAACATTCCTCATAAAACTAGATATTATCAAAATACGTTAGCAATTACTAAAATGTAGCTTTAATGTGATTTTTGTTCGAAACAATTTTTCTATGGGAAATTTTACCGCCATAAATGGTATCCTAAATAATGACTAGGACAGTTTAATTGTTATATCTACTAATAATTATCATCACACCTTTCATCTAAATTCGTCAAGTGGGTTTTGCGTGTTGCAGTAATAGACAGACATTT
This sequence comes from Sisyra nigra, assembly GCA_958496155.1. Classification (NCBI taxonomy): domain Eukaryota; kingdom Metazoa; phylum Arthropoda; class Insecta; order Neuroptera; family Sisyridae; genus Sisyra; species Sisyra nigra. Next base: position 27,827,634 of record OY292313.1, read on the forward strand.
AGCAGGATTTAGCCTCTCTATCGGTAATTACGACTATTGAAATAAGATTTTCCTAAAAATATTTAATGCACAGGTAAGGCTTAGTTACAATTTTGTTATATGTATACATATTTTGTTATTTATTTTGTGATATTGAGTAAGTCATTACTTTAACGGCATGATCCTCTCCTTCTACTAAAATGTTAAAGCCAAAGAAATGAGGAGATATGGCAATGTTTTAACAGACTATTTCAAGATACCTGATGAAGTCAGAAAAACACCGACAAAACGTTGTATAAAAGAAAAATAAATTGTTAAAACATATAACTGTGATCTTTTTCACCTGATAATTCATATTATAAATATTAAAATATTGAGAACTGAAAATTATTAATATGGTATTCAAATATTATTGATTAAAATTTTTGTTTTTGGCTTCATAACTAAGAAGCTAAGCTAAGTTTTGGCACTGACTTCAAAATAGCGTAGATTCAGCTTTGAGTATAAAGGTGTACTACTCGTGTATTTTTTATTCAATATAGGTATTTCAACCCTGGTAACGTCGAGTATTTCAGCTAGTTTCCACATAAATAAATTAATTGAAGTCGTTCCGGTTTGAATATTTTAATGAACTAAAAGGGTTTTATTTTATCATAAACCAAACCTTAATATACACCTATCACAAAATTAATGATCTAAACAGAAAGTTTATGTACGTCATACACGTTTTTGTTGGTAATTGCTATGTCTGAGTGACATAACTGTTATTTGTTAACATTCTGTAGTTAATGTCAACCTAAGCTAAACCAATTTGTTAATGCTTTAAAGAGATTTATATACGAGTATTATACATATACCTGCTATCTAATACTAATGAGAAACATCAAACAGTAAATGCTGCACGATTTGTACTAGATTATTGATTTTTTGCTATTTCAAACTGGGAATTTCATTTCAATGTTTACCGTTTTGCTACGAGCAATTTACAAGTTAAATTAAATTATGTTTATGAGGATATACATGTGCTAAAAAGTAGACATTAATTTTGATACTTTGTCTTAAAAAGTATTTTCAGAGATTCTTCATTTTTTGTATACATATATCTAAGTCTAATTTTTATAAATTTTTTATATTTTCTAAAATTTGTATTCCATGAGATGAAGAATAATGGAAAAAATATTTATATTTGAGTAGATAATATAGAATTTAGATCAATACAGCTTAAATATGACGTCTGTCTTCGACAACAAGAATTCCCAAAAGAATTTTCCTACATAAAAAGGTAAAGCTATTTGTAATATGTTTGACTTTAAAAATAAAGTTAAACCATTTCACAAAAATATAAACAGTAAGAACAATTTTTATTTTGGTATTTGATGTAGGCTTAGGTAAATTTACTTTAAAATATTCATTTAAAAAATCGTGGTTATTATTAAAAAAATGTATTTTTATATATCGACAAATTAACTTGTTTTTAATGGAAAATGATTTTTCTGGTAAAAATATTCTTACTAATAAAAAATTAAATTTCAAGTTTGGGATTTGAAAGAGTTTTGAGATTTTAAGAAGTTTTTTCAATTTTAAAAATACATTTCTTTTTTCAAACTGAAAAATTAAGAACACCTTATGGTAACAAATTTAGGTCAAGGCTTTCCCAAAAACAAATATGTAAAAGCTTTTATAGAGCAACGAAAGGTCGTAAAAAGAGGCTATTTGTTTGAATGTACTAAAAGTCCTTAATGGTACACAATTTTCATAAAAGAGTAGAAGTGTTTCATGAACTAAACAAAAAAAAAACAAATTATGAAGAGGAAAGAGACATTATCAGAACAAGAGATTACAGAAACGTGTTTTAAGGAAAATTGATGCGCTAATGAAAGAATCGCTTATAAAATATATATAGATAATTGAATAGACTTACCATGGGTTCGACTTTTAATTTCCTTGTGTGTGGTAAACTTCTCTTTGTGCGCACCGAAGGAAGAGCAGGATGGAGAAAATGATATTCGGTTTCAGATCCCAAGACCTATAAGAATATTAATTTTAGTTTTCATAAAAAATAATAATAGTTTGTAAGTAAAGTAATAACAATTTTATACAAATATAAAATAAAATTCGCTCATTCTAGCTTATCATTCAAATATTAGAGCTTTGTTTTATTACATGTAAATTTAAAAAATAATATTCCTGTCAAGTTTATAATTTAAAATTTAATTAAGTCAATAATAGAGCGAACGATTGTAAAACATTTTTTTTATGAAAAAGAAGCTTAATTCAAAGCCACAGTTTTAGGTTAAATATCATAATACCTTTCAATAAAACATAATTTATTTCAATGAAACGCTTTTAGGTCTTTGATATCGACAAGCTAAAATTCGTTCTCTCTGAAAAGTGGAACCCTTTATCATTGTTTCAGTACGCAAAGAAAAAAAAAACAGTGACTGCTACGTTTGTAGCATGCGAAACAAAGATTTTTTTTCTCTTTTAAAAGCACTCAATTTCATAACGAACAAAGAATATTTCATAAAGCTTTTATGCGTTCGTTTCACAAAAAACATTCATTTTCCAGATGGATATTTTACAAAGACTTTCTGAGATAACTTACTTATTTAACCATTTTAGTGACAGCTACTGCAATTGTGCTTATACCTAATAATACGTTCGCCTAGATTCAAATGTAACAAAAATAATAAAATAAAAAGCATATACCTAACTATATGTGCCATTTATTTTATAATTAGAGTTTTGTCCCTCAAAAAGGAAAACAGGACTTCTATATAACTCCTCTATTGTTCGTCCGTCTGTTTTTCTGTGAAGACCATTTTTCTCAATAACGAATAAAGCTATAAAATTAAAGTTCGCATCAAATACTAAGGTTTGTAATTTCTTAGAAAAGTTAAAAATTAACCTTATTAGTAATAACTATTTTATACAGATATAAAATAAAATTTGCTCATTCTAGCTTATTAGACCAACCATTTAAAGATACATACAGGACATACTATCATTATTTGCTCAAAGAAATTGAGACTCTTAAAAAACTAAAGGATACTTCCTGTTGATCTAGAACCATTAAATGTGGCAAGAAATTAGGTTTTATGATACAATTTTTAAAAAAAGCTCTAAAATTGTTCATTTGTAAAGTACATTGTGGTTATTGAAAATTGTATAAATGTTAATACATTTTATATATTTAATATATTTTAAAAGATATGGCTCATCAATATCCAGGCAATCATAATATATGAAAAAATAATAATTTGTAGTTTAGAGTAAAAAAAATCTTATTTTAGGTTTATTTAACTCAATAGTATTATACTTGTATGTAGCAGTAGTATAGCGGGTTATTATGTGGTGCATAATTTATTGAGGGCTTAAATTCAAGTAGGTATTCACATAGTTTCTTATTTTTTTGAAGTATATAAATTTTAACTGAACTCTTATTTTGCTTAGTTATTATTAGAGTTATATACTCGTATTTCCCCTTTATATTTCTCATTTATCCTTTAAATATATTCTTAATTAATTAATCCATTAATCCTTTAAAATATTTAATTCACGTTCTGATTTAAATATTTAAAATATTTTCTCACAGCAAAATATGATACTTAGGTATCTAATTGTAAATGAATGACTGTCAAATTCTTAAATGTACTTAATCGACAAATCTAACGCTCTGTAAGCTAAATGTTGATTTTAACGTTAGTTATTCTGTCACAAGAAGAGACGCATCAAAGTTAATAAATAGATACAAAATTAAAAAGATTATTCAGATCGGGCTTGGTAATTGTTAATGATTCAAAACTAGGCGATACTCAACAAAGGTCTCAACACTTAGTTTAATATCAAAAACCTTAAGGAAATCTCAACATTAAAACAACATATTAAAGACAAATTTAACCCTCACTCATAATTTCGATAAGTATTATAAATTCAAATTAATTGAACGAATAAATAAAGTTTAAACTTAAAATACCCATTTGAATTTGTCATTATACCGATTCGCCTTCCACAAAAATATATTATATTAATAAAAATTGTTAGAAAGAAAATTATTAGAATTGTATTTATTGGATTTAAGTTTTTCTTTATACTATTTTGTTGAAATAGTAAAACTTGTGATAAGATAATTTTTAACCAAACAAAACTTTTAGTGAATTGGTCAAAAAAAAGGTAACATCATGAGATGAGGACAAAAAAATTTAGGTTAGAAATCTACAAGTAAGAAGTTAAGTTCAGAAGTTAAGAGTTCGCTAATATATTTGTAGTTAATTTTAGCCTTCAGGACGATTATGAGAAATCATTATCGCATTTGTTCGTTTTTTTTTTCTTCTACTGTTCACAAGCTTTTATATCACAAAATACTCGATAGATAGAGTAGCATAGTTGATGAAGTTGTTAAAGCTTTGTAACAGTTGCGAAACCTTTTTATTCCAATAGAAATTCTTAAATGTTTTTACCAATTTTATTTTGAAATTTTGGTAAAAATTTAATCACGTACCGGATGGTGCAGGATATGTTCTAAAACAATGATGTATTTTTCTTAATAAATGCATATAATGTATCTTTTATTTAATTTGTGTTTGTGCTTTTTTTTTGTATTTTTGAATTACAAAACTAATAAAATTTACTAAATTGTATAACAATAAATATTCAAGATCTTCTTTGGTTAGGGGCACTATAGCCGGGGGACCGTGGTATTTTTCCGTAATGGTACTATATTGTTGCGCCACTGGTATAATATATAGAATTATATACTGGTATAAATTTATAGAATTGTTGAACCTTAAAATATTGAAATGTTGGAGTAAATGTGCTGCAAAGATAAGAATGGGGTAGAACTCAGGCAATAATGTTGGGACATTACTGCAAAAGGTTAACAAATACATTAATTATTGTCATAACAAATAATAAACCCATGAAAAATATGTTGAGCTTTCATTAGGTTTCGACCTTATAGGACCACTAAACCGGCATAGGACAACTATCTAGTCAACCACGCTACTAATTGTAAGACCTTAAACAATCTGTTTTTTTAATTGTTCTCAAATATTCTAGGTGTATGGCTGAATCAGAAAATGCATAGGACTATTACAAACTATTAGTACAAGATTTCATCATAAAAATATGTCATTTAAACAAAATTTAAATAATTTGTAAATAGAGTTGGGTAGAAATTCAATCAAAATGTTTGAATCATTTTAAAAAAATTATTATAGTAAAGTAATATATAAAAAGTATATCTTAGCACTAAAAAACTGGGACGATCATTATTTGATTATTTTATTTTTTAATCAAATAAAAATAATTTTTATATTTTATTTTTTTAATAAAATTTTCTTATGCGTAATGTTCATATGGTAATTTTTATGACCTTTGTCACTAAATGTCACAGAATGGTAACAGAAAATATTTTTAGAATTTAGCAGAAGAAAATATTCACACAGATCATTCAACTTTTATTTTTCGATTTTATCCACCCAAAACTGTCATCTGAATGTATTTTAGAGATATTTGAATATTTTTTTTTTATTTTGTTTAACATACATTTCCCATTACAAAATCAACGGTGAAACTCTAACATAAAAAATAAAAGTACTGTAGGTATTTTCAAATTGAAGTGTATTTTTCCAATTACTCAATAAGACAAGTTGATTGAAATATCTTGTTGTAATGGTTTAAGAATCATGTGTGGAAGAATGCTATTCATTATTTCCTTCACTATATAAGAACGTATATATTGTGTAACAGAAAAGCTCTTGTCAGTTATTGGTATTCGTTGACTCCACAAAGTGTAAAAGATTGAAAGCTAAACCATTTTAAAGTCAAAAATACAATTGAAAATAACGTCAAGTCTTAAAGTTTTTTCTTTGGGTATAAATACATTTCTTTAAACCTCCAAAAACATCCAGCAAATAAACTGCAAAACCCCATCATTTTTTTTTTATATCCATTCGGTTCAATTAACATCTTTTCAATTTTATCATTGTTCGCATAAAATTTCATTTCATCCTATAGAGGCTATTCAGAAAATAAATGTTCAATTAAAAGAAGTATCTTAGTTTTCAGATGACAATTAGTTTCAAAAGTTGCGTAATTACGTCTTCTATTCATGTATTTTATATCGTTCTTATTCATTGGAAAACGTGATAAAAGCACGACTATAAACCTTTAAAAAACTTTTAAATCTAATTTTCACAATATTAAATTAAACGTATTTTATTGAAATTTATTAATATCACGTTTTACGACTTTGTAAAACAGAAAAAATATTTATCCCTTTATTATTGTACTAAATATATTCTGAAATTACAAATTAATTTAATTTTGATAAGTATTTTGTATTAAATATACTGTTTTTGGTTAATGAAATTATTTATTTTAAATATTAATAATTGATTTTTAATTACGATTATTAAACGATTTGCATGTTTATTTAAACAAATATTTAGTTTAAGTTGTCTTTATGTTAATGTCTTATATTTATAATTTAATATTCAAACTATAAAAATTAAAACTATAGTTCAATACAATTTTGTAAATTTGATTTTAATCATATAGATTTGGACGTGAATTATAAATTAAAAATTGTAAAATCTATATGTACACAGGTGCACATTTCCTTATTGTATAAGGGAATGAAAATGTTAAAGAAGCGAATCGTTTCAAATGAATAATCGATATATCTGAAATAAATTGAATTTTCTGAGTTTGAATAAGCGTGATTTTCTCTTGACTTCACACTTTGTTCCCAATACTTCATTTAAAAGTCACTTTTCAACCACAATCGATTGGTTCTCTTTCATAAATATATCCGGCGTGAATTGTATAAGTTTTACTGAATTTATTTGCGATTAAAGTTTAAAAGAAGTTTGCATCTTTATAAATTATATTTAACAAAAAATAAATTATGCGTGTTATTGTAAGGTTTTTATTAAAAAAGTTTTTTTTCCAAGATATTTGCATTAAATTTTATTCAACAAAAAGTTATCTTGAAATATATTCACAGTCAAATCGTATTTAACAAAGTATATTTCAATGGATATGAATAATTGAAAATATTCAAGTGAATACATGATGAGAAAATGTTAAATATAATTCCCTTATCATGGGCCTACGCAACGTTTAATTTTCTCGAGTCGAGAGGGAATAAGTAAATACATTTTAATGATAAGTAAACGGTATAAAAAGTTTTGATGACGGAGGGATTTCGTAATAAAATTAATTCTTTCATAATTAAAATTCAACCATCTATAGTCTATACTTTGGTTCGTATTTTTATTGATTCAAAGTGGAGGAGAACTAATGAAAAAATATGTACATTGAAAGCTGTTTACGTCAACTCTTTAACTTTAACTTTTGTTCGTTATAAAAAGCTGAAGGCTTATCAAAACTATTTGAGTCTGGAAATGTAATATCCAGCTTTAATAATAAATGTGAAAAACATTCATTCTTGATCATTTTTTTGTATGAAATATATACACTAATAGTTTATTTTTTAAGCGTCTGTCTTTTAACTACGTGTGATATAACCTGTTACTTTAAGAATAACATTTTTTAAATAGATCTTAAGTTTTCATTGTTGTATTGACAAAAACTTGATATATGGGTTTTTAAATTGTTTTATTTAGACTTCTATTATTAGATTATTAGATAGATAACCTATGTCGTATGTAAATATTAAATTTCTAATCGTAAAATTAAAACTATTATACGATTTTACTTTTTAGTCTTTAAAAATTCTATTAAAATGACTCCAATGATTTTTTTTAAATTTTGCTATAGTTCTTAGACTAATAAATGCCTGCAACTTTTGCTTGAAACTTTTTCCTAGAAAAATTCAAATAAGGACAGTTCCGGAGTGGGAGTTCGTATACATATACATATACATATATAGAGACTGTATGCATTAAAGTTCCGTTTTATATATAGATATTTAAATATTATTCAATTTATAATTTTTTTATCCAATCGTGGGCTTTATTTATGTTCTTTTAACCAACGGCGAGTCTCATGTTAAAAAAGTACTGTGCTGCGTCGCAGCAAATATTTATTAATTATGGTTACCACTATATCTTATATAGTACTAGATCATCAATAAAATTGAATGAGCTAATAATTAAATTTAAAATATGTACCTAAAAAATATATAATACCACAAATATATTATTTATAAAAAAGAATATAGTTTCATATAGATACAATTATTCATCAAAAAATATTATTTCTTGATCCAAAAAATTAAACGAAAATTTGTTCAAAGGTAAAAAAAATTATAAAATATATTACTTATATATACAAAAAGTAGTGTACCTATAGATTTACACGGTTTTACGTATAAAAATTTACTATTTCGATTTACATGATTTTCATAGGAACTTATGTATCTTACGTGTAAATCGGGAGATAGATGGGCAAACTGATAAAATATAAATTTTAAGTTACAAATAAATTAAGCAAGTTAACATAAGTGAGGTGAAAATCAAATACTTAAACAATTTTTTAAGTTACGTTCATGGATACAATTTCTATACATGATTATTAGATTAATGTAGTTTAATTATTTGGTTCGTGTCTCAGGTACAAGCATTTCTTCTTACCTAATAACAAAAGTTTTTAAAGTTAAAAGCCTTACTTAAAATGACAAATTATGTTTTTTTGGAATATTTGATATTCTAAAATTTCTTATCGTTTTAATTTTATAATCATATATATTATCTTAATTAGAAAGTAGGCATCTTATACTTATTTTCTTTGAAATGTTCAGATGTCTTTTTAATTTAGTTAGTTAATTATGTTAAAGAACTTTTCTTTCTAAAATTAAAATTATCGAAATATTAGCTCAGAAAACAAACTAATTGAGAAACTAATACAAGTTTGTTTAATAAGTTTTTGTTATCAAAAGAAAATGGCTTCAAAATTTACATCTTGAGTATAGGATAGATTCCATTCAAAAATATTAAAGAATATTATTTTCAAGGCATATTGATAAGAAAATATCAATAACGAAATTTTTCTTGCAAATCAATATGCCAGTTACAAAAAAATAATAATGAAACGAAAGTCTTTTAAGTTTGATTAAAAATATTAACAGACGCGCTCCGATTGACAATCTGCTGTATATTAAAATTTTAATTATAATTTAAATGAAAATCGCATTTTCTTATTGGAATAACCATCTATATACGTAATATGATAAACGAGTGCATTTCTAATATTAGAAGGAAACATATCTTTTCCATTATGATATAACTGCATTTTCTAATAAGGAATGATATTATTTATCGATTTTATGGCCCTGTAGTATGTACAAAAACATAATGTATATATATACTGGAAATTTTTAGAAGCTTTGACCTTATACTGCATTAATACCACCCTTGAATATAATGGCTCAGCTTAATAAGTATCCCGTAAAGATACACACATAAAAATCGTACATGCAACGATTTATAATTACATAATAGTTTTATTTTTCTTTGTTGAAGCTCTGATGTTTCTATACGTTTCTTATTTTATTTCATTTACTCCTCAAGTTTCAAAACAAACCTACGTTCCACATATTATTATCAGCATATATAGCATAACAATATAACATTACGTAATCTCTGTGGTAGTACAACATATATACTATTTCTGTAATAAATTGCTCATTAATAAGTGTTTTACTTCATATATAGCAGTATTATAACAAAAATTATCGTGTTCTTCATTTTCAAAGATTTTGACAAAGTAAATAGGCATTTACCAATGTTTTGCTTTGAAGAAATAAATTCATATAAAATGGTTCAACATTTTAATAAAAAGTGTAATGAAAACATCGTAACCAATTTCATTACAATAATGTACATATTATTCTCCAGATAACATCAAAATCACATAATTAAAGCTTCAATTTGTAAAATTAGAAATTGAGACGTCATTCAGTCATTATTATTTACGTCAGAAGCTATTTTCTACGCTAAATATTTAGTTAATCAGTTTATTGTATAATATAAATTTCTCTTAAATTCACTTTATTTTTTCCTGATTGCTCAGTTTTAAGTAGAATTAAACTTTTCATAAAAACCAAATAAATGTAAGATTGGTTTACGTTTGGAGGGGGTGGCATAAACTCAATTTTGAAATTTGTTACAAAAATGATCTTACATCGCATAATACCTACACATTAATTTAAGACTATAAGCAAAAATTAAGAAAAATTTGAACATTAACACAATTAACATATTATATGAATAATGCAATACCAAAAAAGGAATTATAATATATTTATAACGAATATTATTTCAAAGTAAATTTTTAAAAATCGTGACGGGAATCGAGTTCATAACAATAACACTTATGCAATACATATTACACCACGACTAACTTGTCTTTAAAAATAGTATTAAATTGAAAATTATATAAAAAGAAACGTCATACCGTAAATTGCAAATACCGATTTTTTCTGTTATAACTCAAAGTAAAGGCTATTTTTTTTTTAATTTTGTCATTAGCTTGCATTGTAAGCTTGACCTTTATATCAACTTTTATCATTTTAAGTAAACAAAAAGTATCCTTCTAGGTTTTAAGTTTGATATTGTCCAAATATGTGAAATTATTAGGTGCAGCTTTTAATTGGATTGACTTAAAAGATCGAGTTTTCCACACTTTCACAAAAATTTAAATTTTAGTTTTTAAAATTAATTTCGACAAACAACAAGACATAATGGACACATAGACAACGAAATAAATAATCCTATTAGATTTCCGTTATTTTTTCTTTATATATACGAATCCTTAAAAAGGATTGAACATTTAAGTGTTAATATGATATATTCTATCATTTAGATTTTATATAATGTATATTTTAATTAAATGTAATATTGAGAAATGTTAATGACTTACGGTTACTTATTATGACGACATCTTAACTTTTGTAACTAAGCATCTATATATTTTCATTTTCATTTTCATAATTGCAATCTCAAACATCCCTATTTGCAATTCTATTATGTAACAAAATAATTAAAGTTGCAAGCTAAACAAAGATGTACTCTATGTTTTATTAAATCTCGACTATAAACACAAACTATAATTACCTAGTTCAATATATAAGTAATTAAACTTTCATATCACTTTAACGTCAAATTTAAGGAGTAATAATATTAATAATAGAATTATAATTTCAATGTTATAGAATCTTACATGTAAGTACTACATTTTCAATAAGTACAGAATTTACAACATTTTCACATCAACATAGCATAAAAATATTTATTTTATAGAAATTCTTCTATTTATTATTATCTAAGTTCTTAAATGCCTATTGTTAATGTTTCGAAAGTTTTAATTTTAATTAATATTTGAATATAATACACAGCTTAATTCTATAGCTTATTACCTATATTCAATTTTTTGAATCCACTAAGATTTACTAGAACTAATTAGTTTAAGATATTTTAAACAAATAACTAGTTTAAATGAATCAAAAGGTTGATATTGAAAATAGAAATATTTACAATTAAAAATGTATGAAGGAAAAAATAAGAATAAATAGACAAAACCTTATATTAGTTAGGTATATGGGTACAACTAATTATTTTAAAAATCCAAATGGAATATTACAAATTGAAACATAATAAAGCATAAGGCAGGCACTTTGTATTTAACTAACGAATAAAAACCAATTTTAGTAGTGGTTTAATAAATATCTCTATCAACATAACAATTTATTGCTTCAATAACGATAAGCTCATAAAAATACAAATGCAAACAGAAGATATTATAATTTAAAAGTTCATAAATAAGTTAAGTAAATATCAGTCACCAAAAAATTTGTTTTTTTCAAGTACGATAGTTTCATTTAATATTGAAACTAAATATCGATTTTTTTTAAAATTTATTCATAAGGATTTATGAAAGCCTTATTTTTATTGAGTCGTTACAGTTGTAATATTTACACATTTCCTTTATTTATTAAAAGGTCAAAGATTTCATTGTTTCGATCGTTAGATGTGGTTTTATGAGGTTCATATTGTTTGAAATGTTTTTCATTGGGAAAGCTATGAAAAGCGCTCACAACTTTATGATTATTTCTCTCACATTAATATTTATTGCAGTAACTATTTCTAAAAGAAGCCAACTTCATACTCTCTTACTTTAACATGTTTAAGTTCAAATTAAAATATATTTACTGAAAATATTAAATAAAATACAAGACCAGGAAAAGGAAATAATTCTCTTTGAGAAGTATGGGAGCTTTCGTAAATGGTTGGTTTAAAATAATCAGTAAAACACATAAGTTAACTACCACTAATGTACAATAGTCGTTCCTGTTTCGAAAATATTTAAATCATTCAAAACGCTGCTTCTACAAAAGCCTTGAGGAAAGAATGTTTTTGCAGATTTATGAAAACCTTTTGAATTGGAATATCAAAGAAATAACTTACGCAAGTTAAATAAAAATGTTTTTCATACTCATTTCATTGTCAATTTTACATTGTGAATAATAAATTTACAAAAACATTAGTAAATTACATTTGTAATTTAATTTCAGTGCTTTTTCATTTCTGATTAAAACTCATGTCATGTATGTAACAAATAATACTAGATATGTACCTATATCTACTAATTTTTATCATTAAAAAAATTGATATATTATGAAAGTATCAATACATTTTTTTATAAGAAGAAAGATATTTTGAGCGCAAAAAATATAACCATTTGTATACGCAATTAAAAGCTTATGTAACATAAAAAGTGAGTAATAAACATGACGTCATTGTTGTATCGATTAAAATATTGAGCAGGGACAAATATAAAAATCAACGTTTAAAACTGACTTTAGTAGTCAAACGTTTCTATTTCTATTTTCTTTAACTATAATACTTTTAAATTCTTTTAATATTTAGTTTTAGCTGCTAGTCCATGTTAAAAATGCATTTTTCTTCTGTTTTTATTTTTTCATTAACATTTACATTTAGTTATAGGAAAGGCTCTTTTTTATATTGTTGACATTGAAAATGTTTTTTAATTTTCTTTGTATTAAATTCGATCAGTGTCAAGAATCTATTTGCATGTGGGTTCCAGTGACGTCATATATAAAAATGGGATTGAATAAAACAAAAATAAATTTTATGAATAAACGAATTGCGTAACGAATTATGAATGAAATCAGTTTGTATAGTTTTTTAAATAAGATTTATACCGACTATATTTAATTGTACTACAACGAAATGCTGTAAAACAACATTCAATTAGGGAAAATTAGGTTTATGAAACATATAAGTAAATAAAAAGTTTAAACTTTTTTTTTTTAAATCGAAGCTTAAAATTTAAATAGCATATTTTAAGCAAAAGCTTTTTCGACGTATTTTTTTTATGTTTACAATAATATCAATTGCGTTTAGTAAAAAAAAAATAATAACTCCATATGTTGATTATTTTAAAACTAATTCTAAACATGTAATGTGGCATTTTTAAATATGCAATTGATTTATAAAAGCCAGTTAAAAATTGATAATAATATATTGAAAATAAATAAATATTGTACTTACCGGTCCCAAGTTAACAAAGCCATTTCGAACGGCAATCTCGTGAGCCACATTGTTGTCAACGTTTTGGCGGAATTTCACCAAAAAGCTATTTGTAAACAAATCTTTAGCGAGGACATCATGCCCAAATAGTCCAAGAATAACACAAATCAGGCGGAACGCCTCCCAGACCACAGCATAGTTAATCGGCATTAGACAGCTGCGGATGTTACCGCAAACGTCCAATTTGTTATAAATTCTTATGAATTTTGTGAGGACAAATACGTCTTCTGACGGCAAATGTACTGCCACCTTGGCATATGGAACGGCGCGGTGCGTCTCCTGTGACGTCAGCGGCATTGATTTTCCCATCAGCCATGGATACAAGCAAGCGCACCTGATTTTCATTTCGTAAGTCATATGGGAAAATCGATTTCGATGAAAATGTTCCTATATTTGAATACTTTACCTACATTACATATATCCATGATTTATGTATGGCAATTCTTCCACAATATTAACAACACTATTGCTTAGTAGCACATACTTATTGGAACATTGAATTTTCATATCTCAATTTTCAACAACCGATACTTACTACTTCCAACTCAACTTCTCCTTCCTCTATATTGAATGCGAACATTTCAACAATATATACAATTATATTCTTCTTTAATTGTTCCCATTAAAGAATATAAGTTAGAAAATCATTTACATTACCACTTACCATACATACATAAAAAATAAAAGGTCATTAAAAATAATTAAAAAAATATTTTCAAATATTTCAAATAAACGACACAAAATTCCCATATTTCAAAATTCATTGTAAAACCTGAATAAGCGAATGAATGAATTATTGCTGATATTTAAATTAATTGATGATATTAACAGCTCATAAAACGCTATTGAATTTTTTTGCATATTTTTATAAATAAGAATATATATTTTTTTTAATTACTTAGCTATTTTTGTAACTTAATATGATCTTTCAATAATTTTAAACGAAATATGTTGCATGAGAAAAATATTTAATTAAAATAGATGTTCTACTTTAAACAAGTTGTTAATCAAATTTGATATCCAACTAATATAGCTGTCTGATCAACATCCAACACTCGATCTGTTGAGGAGATGAATAACTCATATAATGAACACGCTTTTATTTATATCCGTAATGGATAACACTCAGGAGATTATCTCACGACTACGCATCAAATTATAATCGAAATAAGTAGATAACTATTTGTTTTTGCTTGGATTAATTGAGAGGTTCAGATTACCAAAGATGAATCGTGAAAATATTGTATGTTGACCTTGTTTTATTTTATAGATTTTTCTGCTTATTTAGATAGTTATTCCAAAGTATTTTCCAGTTTTTCCAAAGAAACTTGATCGTTATTTAATTAAAATGGTTTTAGCTATCCCTTAATCCTTCAATAAAATACGCTTTAACTTCTAACGTTTTTCAAAATGATTGAAGTAAAGGACAGTGTAATCAATACGTGATTCAGAGAGAGTTTTAATTTTTCATAAGCTTTTCATATGCAAACCTTTATATACAGTTCTTTGTTTAACAGCCTGTGTCCTTATAGCATTATTCATCCACATTTCCTTATAATTTCACATACCACAATTTTGCCTAATAAAGCATTTTCAAATATGTCAATACCATACTATAGACGAAATACCTGTTAGTAATTCAATATAGTTCAATATAGCATTTTATTTCAATAAAACAAATATATACATATTTTTATTAAATTTTTTAAACATTTATACTTAATTATTTTAATAATTAATTACTACTTAATTATACTTATTACTTAATTAAATTTAATTAAATACAAAAAATCTACTCTAATAGTTATCATATTAAAACAGTTTTAGTTTCGAAGATTAATACCGCTATTCTACTGTAGTTAATGTTATGAATAACAAATAACACAAATACATCTTGTTTCCCAGTTTTTTTGTTGTTGTTGATTTTTAGAAACTGCCCCAAGGGTTCTAAATAATAATGATCGAAAAAATCGAATATCTATCGTAATAATCAAGGATTGAGTACATAATACCATTGGTTAAGGTATTACTCGGTTTCATTAAACCGACTTCAAAAAAAGGAGAAGGTTTTCAATTCGACTGTATTTTTTACCAAACCTTAAGTGTACTCTACCGAGTTGCTAAGATTAATTTCAAATTGAATTATTTTTTTAATGTTAAACAATAATAAGAACATCTGATATTTTTCGTTTTATCAGTGTGATCTCTCAATTATGTAATATCAATCAATATTTTATTTCATTGCTAAAGTATTAACGTATTAATAAACAATAACGTTAAACGTATTAACTAACGTTAACGTTAAACGTATTAACTAACGTTAAATGTTTTACTGAGTAGCTCGTAAATTTAACTAGCAATAAGTTATTCGACCGATTATGAGTATGAAAAGAATGACCAAGTAGCCGGGTACCGAAAATTCAGTGCTTTGCTAACTATAAACTACAGTGGGTGATCGGTTAACGAACAGTTTGGACTGCGAACTAATCGGACAACGAACACTTTCACGAAAGATTTTTGTTTTCTGACAACGAACAAATATTCGAACAACGAACACATATTCGGATAATATTTGATATTCGATTTCACAAAATAATCTATACTAATTCGATGATCGGTTAACGAACAATTCGGATAGCAAACATAGTCATGGAACGGATTATGTTCGTTAACCGATCACCCACTGTATTACCGTATTTTTCGATGGATAACGCGAACGTTATACAATAGAAACCTGTATACATAAACTTTATAATATCTACATAAAAAGGGAATTCCGAAAAAAAATAAAAGTGTTATAATACGTTATACATTAGGTGCGCGTTACTTATCGAAAAATGGGATATTTTTGAAGACGTTCTTATGTAGTCCACAATTCTTCTTGATGATTACGACCATTATAGATTGTTTTATATTTTATTTCATTAGGACAGTTAAGCGTTTGTCCTTTCTAGATCTTTCTGATCCATAAGGTTTACTGATTGATGGTCGATTTTTTATTCCATTTTCCATACTTTTCGGGACAAAGAACTCTTGAGAAGATACCAGTCGGAGCACACCACATGTCCAATCCACAATCTGCCGAAGAAACATCAGTCTGATTTCGCAGCTAGTGGTATTGATAAATATTATTAAGCAAAAGTAACGAGAGAGATGTATGCTAATTAATATTTTCATGCTAAAATTACTAAATAAGTTGTGACCGCTCCAATAATCTGAAAACAAACATGTTAATATTTAAAAAAAATCAAATAAGAAATATTAAACAATATACTCTATAATAATTAGTAAAAAGCATAGTATAGAGTATAAAGTATAGAGCACAAAAGGACAAAGGATCAATTGTGCACTTTTTAATTTATAGTTCGCTTAAAATTTAGTAACGAAATTATAAAATATACAATTACTAACTATATAGTATTTAAGTAAGTAATTTAAACTAAACAGAAGCTATTTTTAAAAGAGCGTTAGAAAATTGAAAGACACATTGCTCACATATGTAGTTAGATGATGTAATATCTTTAATGTTAATGTAAATGTATAATCATGCAACAAAAATATTAGATAAATTTTTTTTTATTTGAAACTTTTGAAAACTGTCGTTAAAACCTGATTTGAGATCCCGTAGAAAAAATTATTTTAGCCATGGTAATTATGCTAGCTTTATCAGAAAGCCAAAAACTTACTACTTTCTTTTAGTAGGTCACTAAAGCTCATGTATAAATGAAAGATTTAAAAATTGAAGAAAACTTTGGGCAGACTTATCCACATAAGCACAGTTGGCGATCAAATTTACATCACATACCTCTTCCTTGTTAAATAATTTTTAATAAAAAAGCGTTCGGTCATTATAAATTCTAAAGTGTAAAGTATAAGTACTATTTAGAACAAGCGATAAAAATTTCAAAGATCAGTGAGTTATAGTCTTGTGAGAGGAATTTCTAAAGGTCCTCTCCTCTCATTCAAATTTTTACGCTTATTAACTTTAAATCTTGAAATGTAACTACATAATTGTTTAATGAAACTTCTTACCGTTTGTAAAAGAGAACAGTTCACATCAAATAAACCATAAATTGAAAAATTTAAAGTTTGAGTCTCCAAATGCATTGAAACGTCTAGTATCTAAAACAAATAAAAAGATACTTAAGAATTTCAAGAATAAAAAGCTTTTTTTAACTTACCAAATTTTTAATTCTTAAAGACGACGAAACAAATGAAATTTTGTAAATCCATGCTTTAGTCAAATTACTTTCATTAGACAACTGTTGGAATACAACGGTGATAAGTATAACATTCAATGAAGAATAAAACAAATTGGTCAGAGGAATTACAGCAAATTCATAATTTATTTTAATCGATTTATGGTTAAACACGAAGTCAAATAAACAAAAGTATGATGAAGAAAAAATCATAAAAACCGCATTTCCAAAGTTAAACAATATCAAGTGAGAAAAGTATTTTTGAATTTTTTTAAATATTTTAAATATCTTGCCGTATGTTTCACGTATCATTATTATTGACTCAATTAAATTTTTATCATTTTCATTATAGATTAGAGATAAATTAGCTTTATTCTGTTGGGGGCCTAACTTTTTAACGTTATTATTTATTGAATTAAAATAAATTTTTAAAGATAAAATGTATGAGCATAATTGAATCGTATACAACAAAGATATTTGTGCGGGAAAAAAGTATAAAAACAAGTAGAATAGACATTGAAAATAATTCCAATCGCACAGAAAAAATGTATAAAAGCTAGATGAACTAAGCCACATTAAGATAAGTATACCTATTTGAATAGTTATGAAATTTAATAAGGATGCATACGTTATTTTTAAATGTAGTTTTCTGCGCAAATATTGTTCAACTGCAAGTAAATCTTTGATTATATTTTCAGTATGCACTTTATTAAAATACGATCCAATAATGATGACGAAAATTAATATAAAACCTAAATAAGCTTCAATATCTTTCATTAATTTTGTTATGATTACATGTTCATCCAAAAATTTAATTGGATTTCCAAAAATCGTATGCAGCGTATTTCCAATTAGCAACAATAAAAGATATAGTTTGATGCAATGAGAAATTAAATTAAACTTCTCAGTTTTCTTGCAAATATTATATGTTTGTAACCCAAAAATTCGACACATAAAAAATAATACTTTTGTTACTGAGGGATAAGTATTTCTAATTTTACAGCACCTTAATCGTTTCATGTTGGTATATTACTAATATTTCAAGGAGCTTCTAGTAATACGCTATCAAAAGTTTTCGAATTGTATTATTCACAAATAATTTAATAAATACGAATATATATCAACATTGTAATAATATTTATTCTACAAAATAAATTATACAGATATATTGACATTAATTTCACCTCAAGTTGTTATCGCGGGGATTATGAAAATTGAAAGTAATTAAAATAAATATTTTCTAGGGTATGATTTCTTAAATAATATAACGCATTTGTCCTTTAAATTATGTAAGTACTAACTTTATTGACAGGTTTTATGTAATTTTTTACAGGCTCAAAAAAATATAATTGAACTAACGTAACGTTTCATAACTGTTAAAAATTAAAACTCACTGCAAAAAATAAAACAATCTGTGAGTTTGAAAAAGCTCTTAATTTGTTATTCTGTATTCATATGTAAGCCTCGGTTCTACTTTTTCTAGTTTCTTCCATCCTATCTTATTTATAATCGTTATGAATTCTCCGTATTCTCTTTAGTAAGAATGGCATAAAAGTATAGTGGCCTATTGTAGAATCTGAGATGTGCTTGAGTGTACTTCTATTCTCAGACAATACATTTAATTTATTTTTCTCTACCGCTATTGAAGTATTTCCATGAATTAGTAATAGCGAACTTCATTGACCTACATTTAATACGATATAAAATAAATCAGTAATTGCAAAGCAAAGACTGTAGTAAAAGATATTATTAGCTTCATTATAATATCTACAGTTTTCTAGAAACGTAATGTATTATATTCATTATATGAGTGGCTCAAAATTACCATTGAACCAAATTCAATTTCATAATCATTTTAACACAGCCTTTATTAGATCTATGCATTCAATGCGAACAAAGACGCAGCCGACTCATAGAGTAAGGCGAATACGGTTTTTTTTTAAATGTAAGTCGTAAGAAATTTTGAAATGTTGTGCACTCAGCAGAGTTATAGTGTGACATTACGATGTCTGGTGTGAAAAGTAAAACTTTTCAAGGTTAAAACAGCATATTTATTGTTCATCGTTTTTATCGTGCAGCATCTTTATCATTCGGCGCCTGGTACTGGGGCAGCACTCTCATAATCTACACTACTGCTATGTCACTGACACCTTATTTTCTAGTTCTTATATTTGATTGAAATGTTATTTAGGAATACAAGATAACTTAATTTACTATAAACATTTTCGACTTAATATATTATTTTTAGTTTATTGTATTCTTTAAGTCTTAATTAACAAATTAAAAGAACTTAATGACGCGGTGATTAGGTTGTCGCCCTATACAACAGTGGCCAAAATTTCTCTTGAGTTTTCAAATTCGGTGGTAGCTAATTTAAAGTCACTATTAACCAAAAACAAAAAGAATCCAGCCTCAACGCCACTGTTATGATGCCCGAATATTTGGTAAAATTCTCATAAAAAGTCACTATTGCCTCTAGATAACAAACAAACAAAAGTTTTAATGTAAATAAGGAAAGAAGTATACCGGATGTTTCAAAAGTAATGAAAAGCTAGAAACTGGCGGTGCATAGGGTATCCATATTTATCGTTATACTGGCTGGCTAATCTTTAATTGGTTCACTATGAATAGACGAATTATAAGAAATATAACTAATAATACAATATCCCTGAAAAATCTGTTCTGTACATGCAAAATTGAGACTTTTTCGTTAGTTCTCACTGTTAAAAGACATTCTCAATTTTGAAATTTCGCCCCAATCACCAATAAATAGCTTCATATGATTCTCCTCAACAATAATAAAAATTTTGAAATAGGAACCCATAAATTTTACTTCAATCGCCTAAACTCAAATATGAGCACGGCACTGTAAGAAAAAAAAAATTACTTCATTTTTTGATTTATATCATATTACAATTTCATAAATGTAAGGAACAGTATTTACTATTTAAGTATAGAAAAATTATTAACTAGTTCAATAAATGGGAAATAATTGCAATCGAAGGATGAGCATCTATTCTTGACTTTGCCTTTTTTATATATACATAAATATCCTACATATACTAATGGATACCAGTGACTGCGTTTATTTAAAATTTGAAAAAAAAAGTGACCAGCCCTCTCTTAAAAAAAACACTGTTTATGAAGAGAGAACCCACCCAAATTAATTTACTGCAAAAACCAAATAACATCTGAGAATTTTATTACAAAAATGAAACAATAACATACGTAAGGTTAGTTTTTTTTTTTTAATTTTTAAGTAGATTCACTATTGTAAAATAAGAATTCGACAATAATAAACCAGTAAATTTATTTGGAATATTTCAAAAGTCCTTGAGCGTTTCGTTAAAAACAAAAAAAAAATAGAAAACGGTAAAGTTTTGGGAAAGTTATGGCAATTTGAAAATAAAACTCGAAGTAACTCAGTGTAAAGCCAAAAGTTCGAACATTTCATTTTCATAATTCAAATTACTATAACTTTCCCAATACTAAAATCTACTAAATATTAAATACTAAATCTACCCCAAAAAAAAAAATTTGTTTTTAATTATAGTTCACTTTTGAAATATGTACCTCAAAAAACACCTTAACATAGACTGTTACACCTCAAGTACAACAATCTATTGAAAATCAAAAGTTGGATGCTGTCTCTTCTAAGATGATGGACCAAAAAATATTTTTTTTCGCTTTAAATAATATAGAACAAGAATGATAAAAAATATTTTTTTCAAAATTTTTGGCCATTTAGAAAAAAAAGGAGTGGAGCGAATAACTTGTGCCATCCTATATATAAAATATTTATATCTATATAAAGAATGCTCCAACGTAAATCTTCTAATAAATCAATAGTGAAAATGTAAAATATTGGATTGCTTTTAAGAACCGAGAAATTCTTCTCCGTGAAATCGATCATCATCCAAGCAAATGGGAAGCAGTTATTGAAGTAAATGGTGACTACGCTCCGGATGAATCATGTTACTGTTCACTTTTCATTTCCTTTTTAAATATGTATAATCTTAAACTTTATATCCGATATGAAACATAAACAATGGGATTCGATGGCATTTATTAATAATAAAATAAAAAAGTAATTTTATTTAAATTTTTATATTTTGTTTTTAATTATAGTTTGTTGAATAATGGACGTCTAATTTTAATTCAATAAGAAATCGTCTCGCTGAAAAAAATAAATATTTTAGATGTTGCTATAATATTAACTTGGAAAAATTACCATATCGTTGTATTCCATAATATGTTTCCTAATCTTAGAATTGTCAACCCAAGTAACAAAATCTTCTAAATTTCTAGTAACTATAAATGCTGGATCTTTTACTAACTCAGGTCCGACACGTACGTGGCCTTGTTCTATGATTTTAGTGGCATGTTCCAAATTTTCGGACATTTTATCTGAAACAGCAACAAATAAAAAGTATTTCTCGATACTCTCGTTATTAGCAATCTAATCATTACTTTTGACCATTATATATGGCAATCTTCGTTTGCAAAAACATGTGGCTGTAACACTGCTAGCAAGACCTAAATTCCATCGAGTGGGTATTAATCCAATTTGGTAAAGTTTATCGAGAAGACGAGCGCTTTGTTCAATTCTGTACGGATCTTTAGGGTCAAATTTTTTTATGTTTTCAGCAACGTCTCTTATTTCAGTAGCCATTTTTTTGTAACTACAAAATAATACAAATAATTTAATTCTTGTAATTTAAAAATACTTCAAAACTTACGTCATATAATCATCTCGTTTTTGTATAAAATATTTTCGCATTGTTTTCATTTCATGTACGTTATTGTCTAATTTCCATGATATAAAATCGACTTTTTTTAATAGCTTTTGTTCGTGATATTTTAATTTACGAACCATTTTTATTTTGTCTTTTTAAAATATATTCTTTTTCCAATAAATCTTTTTCTTCGTTCTATTTAAAGGTTATGTTACTCACGTGTAGCTTGTCTTCTGGGTTTTCTGTGTATATTTCAATCTGTCATAATTGAAGTTTTTAAAGCATGTGTATGAGCGGTTTGAGCATGTATAAGGATGTGAAAGCTTCTGCATGGGTTAATATCGCGTATATGCTTGATATTTGATGTTATTCTTGTACAATATTTAAGTGACTTATTTGACTTAAGTGACTTTGTATTGGATATTTTCGGGAATAGTAAAAACATTTTACTCTAACGTGCTCTATTCGCTCTGATATTTCAACGTTTGTAAATTACTGTGTGAGAGCGTAGAAAGCAGTGGAAAGTGTGTTCTACATGGTTTCTGTGTGCTAACTTTTAGCCCATCTTATAAATTTAATTATATATCGTAATTATTGAGCTAAACAATGGAAGAAGAGGATGAAATGTATGTTTATGTCGATCTTGGAGAAATTGAACATTTGAACTTAAATACCAAAGACATCGTTAAATTAATTGCTATTGAATCTGAACACCCAATTTTACAAATTGGGAATCGTCATTACAGAGGTATAGTTATAATTAAACCATTTACTCCATGAATTAAATATCTAGTATGGCGAGGAGAAAATATATATGTACTTATCATTTAAGCCATATACTTTATCATATTTTACAAAAAGTATTTCACCTTCTGGTTTTCGATTAATAAGTATTGTTTAAGGTTTTTATTTTATAATACACAAACCAAATTCATAAATAGGTACTATTTGGATAATATTTCCTTTACTGAAATTTTATCGCTTTTATACAAATATTTTTGAAGTATAACTTCTTTACGCGCGCTGAACTTGGGGAGTAAACTGGTGAATGTCTTAAGTAGGGTTGTCAAGTGGTCAACACAAAAAAAGAGAACATTTCAAAAAAAAATTTATTAAAATCAAATTTTATACATAAAGATATTAAGGAACATAAAATTGCACTTATAATTCAAATTTGTGCTTTAAAAATATAAATTAAATTAAATTTAATCATCTTCATCATCATTTTGATCACTTTTTTCAATGTATTTATCTACATTACTAACTTTGTTCAAAAAAATTTCATTTTCTTTTATTTCTTTATAAAATTCCAAACATGAAATATTTTTATAATTATAAACTACGCTCAAAATACCTCGGACAGTGGAAATTTTTCAATATACTTTATACTTATACTTATACTTTTGACAAAAGCGCGTTGAAATCGTCTAGAAATACTCGCTTTTGGCTCAAAAGCGCGTAAAATGAAGCTTTTGATTCGGTCTGTCTAGGGTATTAGTTTTAAATTCAAAAGCAATATCCTGCTTTTAATAAATTTTTGAATTTTTATACCGAGTTTTTTTTTTTAAATTTCAACTTAAATTAATTAAAAATCAGCGAAATTGAAAAAAGAGAACAATTTGAATATTTATAGAAAAAGATAGAGGACAAATAAAATGTGCTAAAAAAGAGAACATGTTCTCTTTAAAAGAGACCTGTTGACAAGCCTAGTCTTAAGCGTTACGAAAAGTGTGATATAGCGCGGTGAAGTTGAGGGGAGATATACGTTGGTAAAGACAGAAAGAGAGAGAGAGAGTTATACTCATATATATAAAACACAGTGCAAGCCTATTCTCCCTTTCCCTTTTGTGCGGAGCAAAGTGTTTCTCCGCTCTTATATTGAGCTAAACGTCTAGAGTCGAGAGTTTACATAGATCTAGAAACAAGCGATCCCGTACATTTTCTTTCTCTTATTGTCCGTTGTTCTTATCATAGACCTATTGTTTCAGTTTTACAATCTATTACAGTATTTACTGATGTAACAGATACAAGAATACAGATGTAACAATGAATAAAAATAATTTTAAAAAATGATTAATATGTGAAAACCCATGCTACATATACATAGATAGCGAAAGAAGTTATACTTCTAGTGTGTGGTCCACAAGCACATTCAATTTTTTTATCAATGGGGTACTTCACAAGACCTGTAAATTATTATAAACTAAATAACGGCATTTACTTAGTTCACAGATAATTTCAATAAATTGGATTTTAGTGGCTGAGATTTAATTATTTTATATTTTTCTTCAAGAAAACGAATAAATCGTCTTTCTTTTTGAGGACTGTCCATAAATCCTGTAACGCATTTGCAGGGGGGGGGAATTCTCTTATGCTATATAATCTTAAAAAGAGAAAGGTGCAATTTTGAGTCACATTATGCAAATACAATATATGTTTTTTACTAACTAAATGTATCGACTGTGATATATTGGACATAAGTATTGGATAATGTTGGCCTGGCGGCCTGACATTTGAGCCGCTATCGATTAACTCCGTAATTCAAAAAGTTAAGTAAATTAATAAAATAGACTTCTGAAATACATTGTCTCTTATGGAAAAGCTAAATGGTGTTAATACTTATTATTAGAAAAATTTATTTCGGATATATGTACCTATAACGTTAGGAGTCAACTAAGTGTTTTGAGATTAAAATTTGTAAACGTTGAAAAAGTGGAGTTAATCGATGTGTGCACTGACCGGTTCATTTGTCTAAGCAGACCGCAATACTTAGATCTCATTTTTAAATATCTAATTTAATACAAGAAAAAAAGTTTAAGAAGTCCCATTAGTGGCGCAGCGGTTAGGCCTTCCATATCAAAGGTGGACATTTGATTTTTTTTTTAATCGGGATAGCGATTGAATTATATAATAATTAATGTCCTGAATTAAAGTAATCAAACTTTTTGCATCAAATATTAATAGAAGTTTTATAAAATTAAAAAAGAAAATCGATATTTGAATCAAAAACGGATATTTGGCCTAGAAGTTTACAACAAAAACGGACTCTTATTATCAATAAGATTCATAAAATTAGTCACGAGGCCTATGTTATGACCAATAAATTCAAACTGTTTACTGTCGTTATTTCAATGCATTTACTAGGGCAATTCTAATAGTTTAGTATGGTGATATTAAAGTAAGGTTTATAGTATTATTAAATCTTACAAAATAAATTAAAAAATGGATTACTAAATTCAAGAGGTATCACCCAGAAATGAAAGGATATTCAACCAAAGCCGCTCCAATATACCCCACATACAATCATAGGAATAGTATCATAGTATATTCAGAAATAGTATCATAGGAATAGTACCTACTGTGTTGTAACGTTTATTTTGGTATATTATACCCTAATTTGTTAATATGATGTAATCATTAAAATAATTTTTTTAAAATGTACTGATGTTTTTTTAAGTAATGCAATCATTTGAATCAAAAACAAATACATACCTACTAACCGTTCGGTTCAAAAGCGGACATATAGCCATAATATGGCAAAATAAACATATTATGTTTGTATCGATCACGGACAAACTATCATTTTTACAACAAAAACGGATACCCCATTTTTAACAGGGAAAATTGAAACTGTTCCCTTAATGGTATAATCAGGATTTTAAGATATCAAATTCAACACTATCAAAATTAATTTTTACCTTCAAAAATTTAAAAAATGTTTATAGAGTAATGCGGGATAGAAAATCAGTCCTACTGTAAAATCATGTAAAAGCAAGATGTCCGCCTTTGATATGAACGGCCTCAAATATACTTTAAATCCATATTTGAAGACTGAACTTCAATAACGGGCTAAGTGCCAAAAAATATTGAGTTAGGCCCGAAAAAGCAAGCTAACCTGCCTAAATTGCCGACAACCTAAAAAGCCAAAACGCCATGATCATTAGTAGTAACTATTATGCTATTATTTCTTTTTGCAGGTGAACACGATTTTGCTCTTGGGACCTATGTACTATTAGAAAACGATGAGACAGTGAATAATACTATTAAACCAGTCTCCAAAGAAATCCCCAAAAATCGTTTAAAATACGTAACCAAAACAGACAAAGTTATAAAAATGAAGCGAATATTTCTTCGAGAAAAAAATTTCAGTCCATGCGACACTGAATCAACAGATACCTTACCAGCTACCACTGAAGAAGCTATGCAACAACTATGTCAAGCAATTGAAGAGTCACCATCAGGAAAAACTGATTTGTAATAATTTGTAAATAAAATAATGATTCATTAATTAATTATATTTTATTTATAAAAGTAAACACAAAAAGAAAACATTGTATCAAGTTATATTCATTATATTAAAATAATATTGAACAAAAAAATTTGTTTAATTTTTTCAATTATAGAACATATGAGAAAGTAAAAAAAATCAACAATCCTTTAACTGGACAAGTTGTTAACTTGAAAGACTTTATCTGCCATTTTTAAAGTGACAAAATTATTGAGTTGTTTCACTTTTAATTTGGCCCAAATGACATAATTATCCAATCCTGCGATCTGAGCGGCGTTTAAAGCCGCCGTTTCTGGATAAATGACAGTAGAACATCCTAAACCAGATGGTACATTTAAACTGGACCAAATATCCAAGTCCATATTATCCGGTTTAACGGGAGGACAGTTAATTACAGGGAAACAAGTGTTTCCGGAAATAACCGGTCCTAAGCCATTCGATCTTCCAGCTACTGCTATGTAAATAACTTTATTAGGTAGAGATTCGTAATATTTAACAATTTCAATTGTAGCATCAGTTCCTTTATGGGCCGAAGCACATCGAATATGAGTTTGTAATCCAAAGGATTCGCAGTGCTTTTGTATCTTTTTACAATGTTCTTCATCAGATGGACTTCCCATAATAATAACGACTAAATGTTCATTAACTGGAACCAGGTGATCTAATTGATCCCGAACCCATTTAAAATTTCGTTTCACGGTATCCAAATCAGATTGAGTTACTGTAGTAAGGTTTCGATAAACTTGCTTATCGACCATTAACTTCTTATCGCCTGATGGCCAAAGACGCCAACTATCAGAATCAATTATATCAGCGACTAAAATATTGCCTTCGGCATCAACACCAAATTCAATTTTCATATCAATCAAAGCACAATCTCTTAAACGCCAAGCTCGTTCTAATATTTCAAACACAAGAATACTTGTTTTATGCATGATATCAATTTCAGTTTGTCCTGAAATTAAAATAAAATTGTAAACATTTCAGATAAAAAAAGGAATAAAATACGAACCAATCACAAGATTGTTAAATTTAAATTTGGCACATAAGATTTGCTCGTTAGACCATATAGGATCATGATTTGCATCGTCCTTGAAGCAAGTTTCGTACTTAGGAGGATAAAATAAGTGCTCTTCTTTCACTCCTGGATTTCTTTTTAAAAATGATCCCGTAGCACGTCGTCTTGTGATGCATTCAATCGGAATCATTTCACATTTTTTTGATATGAAAGCTTTTTCTGTGGCCTGTTTAATGAACGCGGTTTTAATTCCTATAAAGAGGAGGTAAAGTAAAACGGTTTGTTTGAACTGTTATGTCGATATTACGTACCAGCGGAATTTAAGATTTCAAAAATTTTTGCATTAGTTTGATTCGATATTTCTGCTTTTCCTTCCAAGTCATGAGCTTTAACTCCATCTCCGGCTGTTATTCGATCTTTGTTTAAAAGTAGTGCCCATCCTGGGTGATCTGGCAATTCGTAAACTTGTTTTGTTTTGCCTTCAATAATCAACGGTCCAAGTTTGTAATTTCCCACTGCAATGAAACATATAACAATTAAACATAGGCGGAGAAAAAAAAATTCATTCTTTGGGGTTAATAAGTGTACATGTAAAATTTTGAAAAATCTTTTTCTTTTCATTTTCGTAATGTACGTATTTTTAAGTAAGTACACACACATAAAGAAAATTTCAAGTTAATCCGGCGATTATTTTCCAAATAAAGACACGAATATTGTAAAGACGGTTTTTACTTTTTACCTATCAAGCGCTTTTGAAACTTTAAGCCCGTTTTTCTCAAAACTGTATTTTTAAAATAAGTGACTAAGATTTTTCGAAGACGGCTGAATTGATCAGTCTCAAAGTTTAACATAAGCCTCTTCGGTATATTTTTAGTAACAAATCGAGGGTTTTTTTTTTACTGACAAATATATTTTTATATAGGTACAATTTAAAGCTGAAATTTTGGTCGAAAACCGTTTTTTTTATCCTGGAAGTTTTGATAGGCGAATGAATGACTGAGTTAGTGGCAAAATCATCGTATTTTAGGCATCAATGAAATAAAATAAATTCTGAAGCATATAAGTTAGACAACTGAAACTTAGTGTGAAACTAAATCTACTAATAACATCATATCCTGAAAATATGGACTCTCTATCATTACACAAGCCAAGTTAAAAGGAATTAAAAATACGATGAAACACTTCGTGAACAGGTAGGTAATGTCCTGCTAATAATATGTTTATTTGTTTATTTTTTTTTTTTAATTTTATACTTTGAATGCCACTATTGATACTGAATGTTAACTAAGCATCAAAGAGCCTGAAAAAGCTTTTAGACTAAAGCAAAACGTTGCAATTTGATATTGTCAAAACATTTAATATTGATCCATTATAGCCTCTAATGTTTAAAATGTAATTAAAAAAGGATCTGATAACAAATAATGTATATTTTTTGTTGATTAAAATAAGCAGTGTCCGGCCGCTAGCATTAGGAACACTATCGTGCTCACTGCTCTTACATTTTCACGGTAGTTAAGATAACTCGTTATATAGCTTTATAACAAATCCAATAATTAAATATTTACTGTTTTCTGTTCTATATGCAACTCGTGATTGAACAAAGCATTTAAGAAAAATTGAGTTTTTTGCAAATTTGCATTTTAAGTTGAGTATATCAAAGAAAGATTAAATCGATTAAATCACGTAATTATATCAACAAAAAAAAAATATAACTTTCAATCAAAGTTCCACCACATACCTATTACTTTGTAATATTAGTTGCCTATACAAATGTTGTTACACCACTAGTGGATTCTATCAACTCGAACAGCGGCCAAGGAAACGGGGTAAATTATCCTAAATGTGGTAAAAATAAAATTTTTGGGGGTAACAGAGGATTTTTTCTACTTTTCTATTCTATAAATATGTTAGTACTTTTACAAACCATTCTTTAAATTTAAATCAAAAAGTCCCAATTTTGAAGTTATTTTGTCAAACATGAAGCGACATCAATTCTCCAAAACCTGAAGGGGATTTTTTTCAATTAATTTTTGTTTTGTTTGTTCCAATATGACAATTTTATTTTGTTTTCCTATTTACTATTACATACTTCTTATTATCATGCAAATTTTTTTATTTTCTGTGCAAATTAATTCAATAAATAACGATTAATTTGCATTTAGGTACATTAATTACCTCCTTTTCAAAATGAGTGGGTAATATCGATTTACACAAAAATATTTTGGGGTAATGGTTAAAAAAATTCCCCGACCGCTGATTTAGAAAATGTTTGTAGAATTTACAAAAAGGAAAATAGATACGCGTTTGTAAAAATCTTGTCCACTGATTGCAAATATGGAGTTTGGAGAAAAAAGTATTCATGTTTCGGCAGGATTAAATTTTATCTTTTTTTTATCATTTTTTTATATTATGAAAAATTTTTCATTAAATTTTTAAAAATTGTCAACACAAACTGAAAAGAAAATATGTTTAAGCTTTAACTTCTTAAATCTTAATTCAAATATAAAAAATTAAACGTAATGAGTAAAGCATAGCAATTATTATTATTATCTTGTAATATAAGAATAGCAAGTAAGAATTATAAACTACGATATTAATTTTATTGAATACTTGAAGATAAAAAATATAACGTTATACGTGCTTGGTAGTAGCAAGCCATGCATATTTCTGTTTATAAAAACAACAGGAAATAAAACCCTTGATATTCAAAAGGAGATTCAAAATATTTACTTTTCTCAATAACAATATTTTCCATTCCATGATCCAATTACTTTTCTCCACTACTTGTTTATTTTGTAATAATTAAACATTAATAATAATAAATCAAACCTAATAGTATTGACATTATCAATTTTTAACGATTACAACAAAGAAAAATTTTAACAATCCGAAAGAGAAATAAACATATTATATTACAATACGTTAAGTTGAATAAAACACTACGTCCGAAATGACGTCATTGGAAGAATTGGGAAAATATTTATGAAATAATGTTTATAAACTTAATTATTATTTCGTTCCATTTTTTTCTTAACATTGTCTTGATTTTTTAAAACTATATCTAAATAATATTATGGACTTGTTTAAGCGAAAGGTCGAGTTTGCAGATATGTATGTTCAATGTTTTTATCAATTACGCACGTTAAATTGGTTTTATTTCGATCAAATTAAATTACTTCTTAGTAACTCTTAACTGAATTATGTACAGACAAAAGTGATAACCTTTGTTGAATTTTTGATAAAGTATTTCTTTTTTTTCTTTAGCTAAAGAAGCTAAAGAATATTTATTTCTTAGAGATATATTCCTCTAATTAATGAAACTATTTTCAATTATTATATAATTGAAAAATATTCTATTTTAACCATGTTGCCTCTTTAGATTTAGAACAACATAAAATTCTATACTAGATAAACTCCTGCTTTTCACTCGCTTCCTGCCAGTCCTTTCAATCGCTCATGTATTACCCACTTTTAGAACCCCTTCATGTTATACAATTTTTCTCAAAATTTGTACAGGAGTATAATTTCGATGAAGAATGGTGAAAATAAAGTTTTTGGAACTATAGCATTTCTAGATTTAATTCAATTAAATAATTTAAATTTACCGATATAAAGAAAACAATAAAAATTCAAATTTTTAAAAACCGTTACACTTTGTTCACTTAAAATGTAACGTTAAATTAAAAAAAAATCAACTTTATAGTGTCTTTGAAAAAAGCACCTTTTTATTATTTATTAAATATCTATTCTTCGTAGTTACTAAGTAGTAAAAAATACAAAAACACGTGCAATAATTATTAGCAAAATACAACTTCTGATGCTACATTTGTAACATGTAAAGATAATTTGGTTCTGGTTGTAGCGGTTCTGACTTGAGCCGGTTATGTTAAGCCACTAAAAAAACGATCTGGTTTTGATGTTAAGAAATCTGACAACCCCAAACAATATTATAGTATTTACACATTCAACTGACAATGTTATCTTTGATTTTTTCAAATAAGTGAAATTAACTGATTTATCTTTAATTTAAATTAAAGTTAAATTAAGTAATTTTTAAATTACTTTTACTGAAGACGCACTAAATAAAGCCAAGTTAGAAAGCGAAAACAATGTTAGCTTTATATATTGTATAATTTTGTCCAATTTTCATAATTTTACTATTATTTTATTCAAATAAATACCTAATTCTTAAATTAAGTAAGTAATATAGCTCCTATTCCAACGATAAAAAAATACTCAAAACTAATTACGCCAAATATTACTTTTACTGAAAACCTACCTATAACAAGAGTTAACGAAATGTTTTCTAAGAAAACAGAAACAAGTTAGCTTCGTTGTATAATTTTTTACAATTTTTATAAATTTACTATTATTTTCTTTAAATAAATAGTTCTTAAATTTGGTAATAGTTCTTATTCCAATGAAACAGTGAAATACTAAAAATTAATTACGCCAAAAAGTAAACTAAGATATAATAGTTAAGGTAGGCATATGGAAATAAGAGTAGATATCCAGCTTTCGTTAATTACATATTATGTAAATCCTAAGATTATTTAATTCCTAATTGATATAAAAACATGCTCGTTTAGTCACTCAGTGCAAATTGATTAGCTCTACCTTTTCAACTTTTTAGAATTTTCATAATAAAACACACCGATGGCTCCTAATTGTATAGTATACCTATATCCGAAACAATCTCTTATAAGCATTAACAGTTCTAAATAAGAATGTTTTGTAGCTTTTGCATAACAAATAATGTATGTATTTCAGAAGTCATTAATGTTACCAATTTACTCAACTTTTTTCGTTACGGAGTTAGGTACTAAACAAAGACAATTATACTAAGCAAGTGAGAAAAGATCTAACAGTTTTGTTGAAAAAAGATGTAAGTTTGTATGTCTTTACTGTATCAATATAGATACCGATTACCGACGTAATGTTACATAATTTCCAATTAAATTTTGTCGTGTGATAAATGTGTCGACTAAAAAGTTTATCGGCGACTTTTTTTTGAAATATGAATAGTTGCGAGATGAAAAATTATATCTAAAATATAGATATATGATACTATGCAGTCGGAGATAGGTTACTATCATGGTCCCATTTTAGTTACTTCTCTGTGTCTACCGTTTAACTTAGGGAAGTAGTTTATAAAAAAAGATAAACTTAAAAGCAGTTGTAACCAGTAGTGGGCTATAAAAATGTTAACAAAGTGCTCGCTCCATCCTTATAACAAGAATTGTTCATTGATGAATTATTATAATTTAATACATTTACAATTCATTTATAGATAAAAAAATATACAGAAAAAAATTAACATTCCCAAGCATGAAGAAACAAAAAACAATACATAAAAGGAGCAAAAGACTCGCAAATTATCAAAAATTTTACAAAGAACTTGCGCAAGCTCCCACGAGCCCCCTATAGTTTACCGCTGGTTGTACCTGTACAGTAGGTATAGTATTTTATAACAGCCACCTTAACTAGGCTTATTAGCTATTAAGCTGGTCAGCTAAGATAATTTAGCCGATTAACTGAATAAGCTTAGCTAATTAGCTGACCTCTTCACCAGATAAGCCTGGCTAGTTAGCTAACAACTAACCCGGCTAATTTTATATTTTAATAATGACTATTTAAAACTGTCAACTAATTAGGTAAACCGGTTAAATTAGCTATTATGACTAGCTAAATAGATTCAGCCTGGTCGATCTTTTTAGCCGGTTAAATGATATAGCACTGGTATTTTATCTTTCAAAATTACGAAAACGGCTTAAATTTTTCATATAAAACAAAAGCATTAATACGCATAAAGAGGAGCAATTTATTTTAATCTTCATTACATTTTGATTTTACTTTTAGATTTTAAAAAAATCGTAATAAAGCGACTTTTTTTTCAAAAACTAACGTATTAGGAACTCTTTTTTGGTAGTATTGCTTATAAAGGAAAGATTATAAAAATTAAAAAAAAAATGTAAGCATCAGAAGACGTCTTTGTATAAGTTCTTTCTCGTGTTTATTTTAGATAATAAGAAAACGCTGTTGAAATCCCACGTCTCATATACTAGGATCTATAAAACATATAACATTTTAAGAAATAAATACTTAGTAGATCAATTTACTAAACAAACAAATAGAAATTAATTTGATGCTTGATATATTTAAAGATATATAAAAAAAAACTTTATAGAAGACCAATATTAAAAAAAACCCTCATCTATGTCCTTATTTGAGTTAATAAATATAAGATGTAATGTTTAATAAAAATTTATTCTTCTAGTTCACTTGAAGTGAAAAAGTTGGTTTTAGATTAAAATAAAACATTTTTACTTTCAAATTGATTTAGCAGTGTTAAAGTATATCAAGTGAAAACATTTTGATTATAAATTTTATCTAATTAATTACCAAATTCATGGAAGGAATTTTTTTTAAATAACATTTTAAATTGATACATTTTTTATCGTACAACCGGAATACCTTAATAAAATATCATTTACATAGTTAATAAGCAAGTACGTATTAATTTGATTCAAATTTCAAACCAAGGTAAGTCAATCCTTCTTTCTTGAAGCAAAATTTTGCAAATGAAACCTAATTAATCGTATTTCAACATTTATGGTTTAGATATGTCAATTTGCCTTTAGGTTTGGGGACTGACGTGATATTTTTCTTTTAATATTATTATCTAGAATGAATACAATAAGAATATCTACACAATTAAATACAAGGTTTCGAGTTAATAGCGTTTAATTAAATAATAAACTGTCTAAATAATGTTATGTAATGATGGTATGTACTTCCTTAAAATGTTAAATTTTAAGTAACATGATAAGATTTATTAAATATTGAAAGAGACGTCGTTAAGAATGAAAGAGAAGTAATTTATTGAGATGTGCCCTCATTTTGTCCAAAAAAATAAGACTAAAAACGTGCTTCGGTGAAGATAAGCAAAGATTATAATACTTAGTTTGTACGAACAGAAAATATTTTGATAAACCATGTATATTTCGTTTTGTCCTCTTAGATGCAGGAATGTTAAAAGTGTATAGAATTTTTTAAAATGAGTATCAGGACAGCTTTAGCAAATATATAATAAATAGATGGTTACCTTGTTTTGGCCCCGACATAATGGCTAATATAATTTGACGTAATTTTTGGGGAACAGGAGACGGTCTTCTTGGCAGACAGGTACCGAAACTGGACTGGTTTGTGTACAACTAATATGAGATAGAGAATTGATGAATTGAATGCCTGATATATATGCTTAAAAGAAAACACGCCCACAGAGCAAGTTATCAGTTATTATTTCAGAATAAGCATGGTAACGAATGAGTCGGAACTTGGAAAAAGATAACACAGGGTAGGTCAAGCCATTCCAATAAATGTTCACTGTAAATTTGTGTAACAGGTAGTTTAATTGTGGCCGCGTTTGCTAATTTTTTCCCTTCTACTTCGAAAAAGAGTACGTCTAAATTAAAATCCGCGTCTCACAAATCACAGCGTGATATCTAAAGTATATAATCAATCATATTTCGGCCGGAGCGCTTAACGTTTCAACAGGCTTTATCAAGTACGAATTGTTCAAATCGTTCAAATATTCAAATTTATCCACAAAAATCTAACGAGTGGTAAGTGCATTATTAACATTCAAACTTAATTTATTTTTTCATTGATCGATTAAGAAAAATGTAATTTACTATTTCAAAGAAAATAATTTTAAATAAATATCAAGAAGAAAATATTTTCCTAAGATCAATATGTTATTAGGTTAACTCATGTGACCCCTGGTTATTTACATGCGATGTTGTACATCTTTGTTGTCACCACTTGTTGAAATAAATAGAACAATATTTTTGTGTAAAACCCGAGCATTGATGACGAAATTTTTTACTTAGATTTCATAGCCAAATCTCAAATCAAATTGGACGGGTTATCAAATAACTATTGAACTTTAACGCTTTTTTAAAATATTTTCAAAACCACGTGGTTTATTCTCACATAGGGGGTCTCCAATAGCCAATCGGATCGATGTATTTAATCGGAAGATTTTTATTATAAAATATTAATACTTTTCCATAATATCGTTTCACATATAGATATATTAAAAAATATATCTTTTTAATAATAAAATGCCTGCTTACTAGGATTACAAATTTAGTAGACTAATTGCAACAGAAGTTATTAAATAGAATACTACTGATAATTTTATGAATAACATATTTTTATAATAAATTTTATCACTTTGTATATAATATAAAGAAATATCACATTCATTTTAAGTTACTAATTCTCTGTAATCGTTTTGTGTAATTTTTGTTTTCTTTTTATCCTGAAGGATAAAAAATGGCACCAAATCAAAGCCAGGAAGCTTTGCCCGATAAACG
The DNA here is from genome assembly GCA_958496155.1 of Sisyra nigra. Classification (NCBI taxonomy): domain Eukaryota; kingdom Metazoa; phylum Arthropoda; class Insecta; order Neuroptera; family Sisyridae; genus Sisyra; species Sisyra nigra. The sequence goes on from OY292313.1 coordinate 27,863,812, forward strand.
CATAGGTCGGGGAGCTGTTTCTTCAGGACTTACCCATGAATGTGGCGTTTTCGGTGCAATCGCAACCGGAGTATGGCCATCTGCTATTGATATTCCCGAAATTGTATGTTTGGGATTAGTAGCCCTGCAACACAGGTAGGAATAAAATAAATGAAGAGTACAAAAGAAAAACAATACATGTCCGGTTTTTTGAAACATTGAAATTTTCGACACTTTAAAATAAATCGTAAAATTTTATTTGGATGGTCGAAATGAATATAATTCATCTTAAGTCACCTTAATTTTATATGAAAACGTATTTTGATAATAAACTTTATTTTTACTCTTCTAAACAATTTTATTCGATATAGACATGTACAGTTTTTTCCCGCAAAGCTTTTTATAAAAATTATAATTTATTCACTTTTAATAGATATTTTAATTATAAAAAAATAAATAATTTCTGCATATTTTAAAGCATTTCAAACACTATTTCTTTCAATTTCTAAACGTAATTTAATTTTGATACTTCAGCAGAAAAAAATGCCTTTGTAGCTATTTTATCAGATAAAATGTTCTGCAATACTTTTCATCTGAAATAATATTCAAGGCGAAAAAATTTATATATTATATTATTACTTATGCTTTTCATAATTTAGAGGTCAAGAATCAGCCGGAATTGTTACAACCGAGGGATATTGCTCAAAATCTTTTAATGTTCATAAGGGAATGGGATTGATTAACAATGTCTTTAATGATGATGCTATGCGAAAATTAAAAGGGAGCGCTGGAATTGGTCATACTCGGTATTCCACGAGCGCTGCCTCTGAAGAAGTCAACTGCCAACCCTTTGTGGTCCACACAGCCCATGGTGCTGTTGCAGTTGCTCACAATGGGGAGTTAGTAAATTGTGAAAGCCTCCGAAAAATGGTTAGTTATACTCTTAAATCGTATAAAATATATTATTTACAAATTAAATATTTAGGTACTTGGAAGGGGTGTTGGACTTTCAACACATTCAGATAGTGAATTAATCACACAAGCTCTTTGTTTAAACCCTCCCGAAGGAGAAATAAACGGACCTGACTGGCCAGCTCGAATCAAGCATCTAATGCAATTGGCTCCTCTTTCCTACTCGCTTGTAATTCTTTTGAGAGATAGAATTTATGGTGTTCGTGACCCGTATGGAAATAGACCATTATGCCTAGGAAAAATATTACCTCCGAATTCACGTAATTAAGATCTTCATATGCGAAATAGTAACATTTCTTAAATTATCAAATTATTTTAGCGTTATCCAGAGATTCTTCAGACGAAGAATGTATTCCTGATGGATGGGTCATTTCGAGCGAATCTTGTGGATTTCTTTCAGTTGGAGCTAAATATGTTCGTGAAGTTTTTCCAGGTGAAATCATCGAGATGACCAGAGACGGGATTCATACTATTGATATAGTGGAACGACCAGAAGATAAACAACAGGCGTTTTGTATATTTGAGTATGTGTATTTCGCTAGGTCTGATAGTATCTTCGAAGGACAAATGGTTTATAATGTTCGTTTGGAATGTGGTAAACAATTAGCAAAAGAGGCGCCAGTTGATGCCGATATTGTAAGCTCCGTACCGGAATCAGGCACTGCAGCTGCACATGGATTTTCTCGACAAGTTTGTTGTTGCAATTTTGTTAAACTAAAAAAAATCTACGTATGTGTTTTATTTGCAGTCGGGAATTCCATTCTGTGAAGTTTTATGCAGAAATCGATATGTTGGACGAACATTTATCCAACCTAGCAACCGACTGCGTCAGCTTGGCGTAGCCAAAAAATTTGGAGCCTTATCAGGAAATGTAAAAGGAAAAAAACTGATTCTCATTGATGATTCAATTGTACGAGGCAATACAATTGCACCAATAATAAAACTTCTACGAGATGCGGGAGCCAAGGAAGTGCATATACGAATTGCAAGTCCACCACTTCGGTTTCCATGTTACATGGGAATCAATATCCCAACAAAAGAGGAATTAATCGCGAATAAAATGGATTCCGTAGAACTAGCTAATCATATTGGTAAGTTTTGTTGCGGATTAACAAGCTATAAAAATATAATATATCTATGATAAATGATAGGGTTAAAAGGTGGCAAATAATTTTATTATGTTTTAATAATATTATCGCATTGAAGGTCATACAGCTCCACTGATAATACCTGAAACATTTTCCATAATGATATATTTAAAATCGAAATAGTGTTTAATCATTAAATTTAATTAAATTATTAAATTAAACACTGTTATCTTTTCAGGTGCCGATAGTTTGGAATACATGAGTGTAGAGGGGTTGGAAAAAGCAGTGTGCTTGAATATGAAAATTCAAAGTCCTGCTACTGTGGGACATTGCACGGCATGTTTAACGGGAGAATATCCTGAGGAACTTGTTTGGTGAAATGATTGATTTCTACAATTATTATTTTTTTTTTTTTATATTAACCCTGATATCCATATTTTTTTATCTTAAGTTGATGAATCTACATTCCAAGGATCTTTTTTAAAATATTTACAAAATAAGCCTTGTTTTAAAGGATGAATTTTATATCGATCTATAACTATTATAGCATATAACATTTTTAATCGTATTAAAGTTAAATAATTTAAGAACAAAAATAGTTATTTATTAAATTAATTTTATAATCGTTTTTGATTGTGACTATAAAAATCAATAGATTTAACCAAATTTTAATGGTGTCTAGTTGTTATAAAATTATTAATTTGTTAATTTTTTATGTTTAGCATTAGAAAGTAGTTCTATATAACTAAAAAGAAAAAATAAATACTATATATTATTATAAAGGAAAAGCTTTTTTTTTTAAAGAAAAATCAAATATATTTGGAAAGAATGAAATTATTTATAATTATAACATAGATTTTATTTGACTAATTTTTTCAATATCTCTTACTTCTTTTGGACAATTTATCGTTAAAACTTCGGGACCATTTTCAGTGATGAGGATATTGTCTTCAATGCGAATTCCAATACCTTTGAATTCATCTGGTACTTGGCTTTTTTCATTTAGATAAATTCCTGTAGGAGAAGAAAATATTCATAATATATATATCATAATTATATATTATCAATGAGTTAATTATGTGTATGTTTTTTTTTGTATCTCATAAGTTATGTAATAATCCATTCAAAATTGGTGTATATATAGCTTTTATGACCTACATAGAATAGTTGCTATAAAGCAAGTAGGGCCATAAAGGCTATAAAGTAATAAGGAAAGCGTACCTTCCTTAGCATTTTGCAAAAAGGAATAGAATAGAATATTTACTTCCGTAAATTTTACTTACTGACTGGGTTAAATAATTCATTTTCTAAAAAGTCTAAAAGATGGAAATTGAAACGAATATGATGACCCTAATGACACATTTCACCTAGCCCATGAGATACAAAATAAAAATTATATTTTTTGCTACTATACCAGGTTCTACTGTAACAATCATTCCAGGAATCAGTTTTACGCTTCTGTTGATTGAAGGAGTGTCATGAACGTCCATGCCTAGGTAATGAGATACATGATGAGGACAGTATTTAAACGCAAGCTTCTTTGCTTCTTCTTTAGTTAACTTTTTCGATATTATTCCCACTTCTTGTAATCTTTCACCCAACAATATGCACATTAAATCAAATAAATTATCTAAAGTCATTGTTCGATCACATTTTGAAATTAGCGTTTTTTGTATATCCAAAATTATTTCATATAGAACCCTTTGTGGATCTGTAAAATGACCATTTATAGGCCATGTGCGAGTTATATCACTAGTATATCCATGATATTCGCATCCTAGAACATATTCGAATTAGGAAACTATAAAATAAACTTGTAAATTATATATTATATACCAGCATCCATTAGCACCATTTCTCTATCGTTTACTATTTGATTATTGTTTATATAGTGAATAATGTTGGCACGATTTCCACCAGCAACCACTGGAGGATAAGCTAAATATTCAGCTCCATTCATTCGGCATTCGTAATCAACAGTAGCAAAAATTTTTTGTTCTGTCCATCCTAAAAATTAAAAATAAAATGAGGTTTTTGAAAAATTAAAAAATTTTTTAAAAAAGCACGTATTTCTCCTTAATAAATATAATTTATAAAAAAAAAAAATTTGGGCCAAAAATTTTTTGACTCAATTAAAGCGTGGTTACTTTTCCTCCATCAACAACAGAATACTGTAACCTATGTATATCGCAATACCAGAAGCGTGCGGTAAATGGAAGCAAGGAAATAAATGCTTCCCTGTTATTTATAATAAAAGTTGATATTATTTTATTACAATTTATTAATATATTATAATCCATTTTACTTTTCTCTCTGTTACAAACACGTGTATAAGCATATAATTAATATATGCTTTCGTCGTGCATGATTGTCTCTCTTTCTGGGTACTTAAACTACGTTAGAGGAAATTCGACAATTGCTTAAACCATATTGAATTCCATATTGATATGCTTTTTTAGGGACTTAGCAAACACCATATCTACGATATGGCGCCGAAGAGGCTTAAACGCGTGCAAGCAAAAATGTGCATAATATTATTTACAACCTTCTAAATTTCTTAGACCTTACGCTTAACTGGGCGAACAAAAGAACCTCCCGACATATTTTGATACAAGGACCGTCTAAAGCAGTGGTCGTGGAACCAGAGTAAATTACCCCAAATGGAGAAAAATGAAATTTTTGGCTGTAGTAAAGAAATTTTTTGGCATAGCTATTTTATCAATGTGTTAGTATTTCTGAAGACTTTATTAAAACTGCTCTTACATCAAAAAGTCCCAATTTTGAAATGATTGTATCAAACAATGAAGCAAAATCATTTACCCAAAATCCAAAAGGAGAAATTTTTTGTTCCATGCGTTTTGATCTCCGGACAAAATATCCTCAGAAAAAAAGTTCTCATAGAATAACTAAATCGTATTTGCAGCATAATTTTGATGTTAAAACATTTAGTTTTGTATAAAACTTCGCGGTGTCAAGAAGTGCACATTCAGTCAATGAATGAAAATCAGATAAACAAACAATGACTATTATTTCTTTTGATAATTAAAATTTATTTTTATATTGGTTGTCTCCTTTTCAAAATGATAAGGGTAATATCGACTTACGCAAAAATATTTTGGGGTAACGCCAAAAAAAGTTCCCCAACCGCTGGGCTAATGACAGCAATATCTTGCTTTTGCCTTTTTACTTCTACTAAGTGAAAAGCCACCACACGCTATTGGTAATACTTATAGTGCTCAGTTCTATTTATCGGAAATTGAGTAAGAGATATCGTTTATAAAATTCCGTCGACACAGAGAGATGAGCTTAAGCGTAATAAGAAAAATTGAAACGTGCCTGGTTTTGAAGTAGCTATTGTTTTACTAATCGCTTGAGATGCTATTTCACACGTTTTTCGCATTAAATCGCATTCTGACTGAGATTTAATTAACCGTAAACGATGAATAACTGAAGTTGGCGATTCCCAATGTTTTTTTGGCATGGTACTAAATGACGTCCGTACATCGCTATCCACTGATTTTTGAATATTATTATTAAAATCATACCTTTAAAAATACAATGAATTAATATATATTATATACTTGTTTTTTTTTGTGTGATAAGTTACCATAAAATTATTTTTTCTGGTACTTGAAATAACGTTGTTAAATAATGGCCTAAAGTATTAATAGGAAACGATTGGTCAACGCCAAATAGGGTAGGAGCATGTTCAGTTCCTGTTCGTGGTCCATCCCATAATTCTGAATGACTATCCTTAGGTCGTATAAATATAGTTGATTTAAATGAACCGTTTTGTATTTCAATAACTAGACAACTTTCCGGTTCCAAACATCCTGATAAGTATAAGAAATCGGAATTTTGGCGAAAGAAATAAGGTATTTTGTCGGACATATACTTCTTTTCAGCTGATGGAATAACTACCTTTAATTAAATAAGTATCTTTGCTATTAATATGAATGTATGAAGTAATTATTTTTTTCTACGCGAAACTTACAACGTGTTTATGGTTTTCGAGAGTTTTATCATGTTCTGTTGTATATCTAAAAATTGTTTGCACAAGAAACTCCCGGCGCGTTTTAAATTCGGTTAATTGAATTCCTGGGACCACTTCCCCTGGGTTTAATAAATACGGATGAGTTTCATGAGTAGGTTGTCCATAGTAAATTGGTTTTACGTTTTGAACGTTTTTAAAATTATGTTTCGTAACATTGCAGTAATCCTTTTTTTGAATGGAGGCTAAAAAACGATCAATAGTATTGATTGCATATTATTTATGTGAATTATTTACGAAACAAACGTTGAAAATATTTAAAAGCAATTTTATTTCGAGAAAACATTTTATTTAAGAATTTTGTAACCCTCGTGGCATTGACATGTCATTTTAGAGGTTATAAAAAAAAAAGAAAAATTCATTGCAAATAACACAAATAGAATTTTATTCTGAAAACATTTTAAATAGATGAATTAAAAAATGATCTCTCTATGAAGGATTTATTGATTCAACACAAAATAACAAATAAAACATTTTTTATACAAAATTATTTCATTTTCTTTAAGTGAAGCAAATGATTCCTAAGAGCAATTTGTTTATCTTTGAAGCTACGCTTTATTTTTCCCTTGGCTTTATGCTTCAACATTTGGAAGTTTTTCTTCTTATTTTTCTCTCGATTGGTTTTCGAACAATGAATATTTAAACGTCCGTCACGATGTCCAAATTTTTCACGATCTTCTCGTCCCTTTTTGATTGATTCAATTCGCGTTTGTTTGTCGTGCTTTCGTTTTTTGTATATGTTTTCAATATCTTTTAATTTAACAAAGTCAGATGTTGATTCTTTTGTATCTAATTTTCGTTTTGTTCCTCGTTTAGCAAATTCAACTTGCTTTTTAATGTTTGCCATTTCAATTTGTTTGAAATCTTCGTCGGTGAGTAAACGATCTAAAACAACAGCCCTTGCTTTGTCCTCCTTATTTTCAGCGCTATCATCAGCTTGAGAAGTTTCTAATTTTTCATCTAGAAATATATTTGAAAATAATTATTTCTCCTAAATAAATATACCACTAATAAAAAACCTGTAGTTGTATCGTTTTCATCATCTGATTGATCTAAGTCAATCCATTCTTCGTCATCAGATTCAGAATCTGATTTCATAGCGATATCTACAGCATCATCATCTTTATCGGATTGTTTATCCAGAAGGACTTCTGCGCCCGGGATATAGTCTTTAGCATCAATTTCACCATACTTTTTAATTTGTGTTTCGATTGAGGCTTCTGTTGGTCGTCCTCTGTCTTTTTTATGCAATAATTTGGGGTCATTCTTTCTGTATAGAGCAATTAAAGATCTGGCTGCCATCATTACAGATTTCTCTCTGTGGCTCTTGTATTGCACTAAATCTTGAAGTAAATCTTCGGACATAACTAACGGACAGCGGGCACATATTTCCCTTATTGCGTTTAATCTACAAAAAAAAATATATATACAACCATATTGTATCAATTTATTATTTTTTCGATTAATCTTAAAAAATTGGCTGTCTGTAAAGTTGGTTTACGGACGATAGTTTTACGTGATAACGTAACATTGATGAAAAATTGCATACTTTTATGAATTGAATTGAATAGGGTACATGACAGTAAGAAAGAACTAAGAAAATTTGTTATTTAGATGGTAGATTTTTGTGTAAGGATTAAGAAAATCACGCTTATTGAAGTAATATTGAAAGTTTTATTATTTAAATTAATAAAATAAATGTCCTAAAATTCAAACATTTGTCACGTGATACTAAACGCCAATCAGAGCTCGTGACGTCAGAGCTCTGTCAATTGAAACGACCGAACCCACTGACAGCTACAAACCATCAGTTCTTTGCGTTTCTATTTTGTGTTCAGTTAAAGCGCGTTCAGACGTTTCAACTAAACTCGCCCAACGATTTTCAATCTTTTAAACGCGAGAAGTGAAGCACAAGCGAGTTGAATGGGAAGCAAATTGAGTAGAATTGAAAGAAAACTGATCAACAAAACTCGTTCAACAAAAGTTTGATTCAGTCAATTTTTTGTTGAAGTCAAGTCAAGTTTTAAGTCAAACTTATCAAACTTGTTGCTTTGTTGTGACATATGACAGAGAGCGTGTGGCTATATTTACCGCGCACTGACGTCACAGAAGCCGCCATGTTATTTATCGGCGTTTTGGCGCGAACATAAAATTGTAAATAGGAAAATGGAAAATTTTAGCAAATTAACTTAATTTTTATAAAAATATGACACTTTTGGACTGTTGTGGGTGCATACGAACAATAATAACCAGGTTTAAAAAAATTGTCATGTACCCTATTATTATCACTGAATTATCATTATTTTGTATAATACAAAGAAGGAGTTAATTGAAAATTAACAATTTTTTCAAAATGAAATCAGACTGAAAATTATCAAGGAAATCAATTAAATCTAAATAAGTAAATTGTAGAAAAAACACAAAACACGGTGTCTAGGATTCAACATTTGCCTCTCTATTGCTTGTATCACGTTCTCGCTTGCACGCACAGGCTCAAACGGAACGTGACACTTTTTCATGCAGGCTGTCGTAGTTCATCAATTTATAAGACGTTATCACGTCAAAACCACTGAAAAGATTATAATTTTTTTAGAGGTAAAAATAATATCGATATTCCTTATCCAGTTATCAACATTTGAAGATCATCACCTAGAATTTTTGTCTAAGATTTTGAAGAATTTTCCAGTATTTTCCAACCGATTTATATGAGGTCAAAAATTTTTCTTTGATACTGCCGTAAATGGAGACAATTTTGACAAATTAATGAAATTAATAGAATTTATGTTCAAGGAGGGAGGCAGGGTTACAGCTAGTATAAAATAACTACTCGATTTTCGCAAGACTTTAAAAGTTACTTACCCAATAGCCATGACATCAGATGAGTTTCGTTCGGTTACAAAATTATTTGCTAAGGTCTTTATCATCGGTTCAAGAACATCTGGAGGAACCAGTTCATGGCTGGCTTGTGCAGAAAATTGTAACAATCGAGTCACGTCACGTTGATGAGGTTGTAAGAATCGTTGTATATATGGATAGAAATTAAACAAGAACAGCTCATGCAAACCAATCAATCGAGATATCAAATCCAAAGTCATTAGTTTAACTTCGAATCGATCGTTTCTTGATTCCAATTGTTTAAACAATTTCTCAGCAAATCCCTGCGGATCGTGAATCAATTGTAACGCTGAAAAGTTGAATACGGGAGCTTTCGATTTTTTCTTTTGAGATTTGGCCTGTAATTATTATTTTCTTGAAATTATAAAACAACGTTTGTTTTATTTCAAATTTAACTTACGACTAATTTTTTAACTTTTGCTAGTTGTTTTTCGCGTTTTCGAGTTTTCTTGTTTACTTTATTAGCCATCATTACTTCTTTAGCATCAGGTTCATCATCAGAGTCACTTGCATCTGAGTCTTTTTCGTCTGGATCTGAACCGAGGAAAAATTTTAACGCTGTAACAATTACCTTAAAAACAAAGAAATAGTTAAATACTTTGTATTAGAATTAAAATTATTTAAGACGTTTATTTTAAAAGTGGTTCAAGTCCGTTTCAAGAACAGTTCGTATAGTCATTTTATTTCGATTTATTTTAATGTCATTTGGAAAAACAAGTTTTTCGGGTCGCCGATGACTTTGAACCAAAATGTAGATTCAAAAAATTTTCCAAAAATGATCCGATAAAAAATGCCTTAGAACCACACAAAAAATCTTTTAATATGAGTGCCTGAAGTTTTCTAAAGACTCGAACACATTGAGGGGTTTTACTATTCAATCCCTAGAGGGAAGGGGCAGAGGTAAGGAGCACGCTTTCCGTTTCATGGAAAGTGTCTCTCAAATAGCTTTAAATAAGGACCATTTTTAAAGAACTTGGGTAGTTTAACTTACAATAACGATACATTTATTAATTACTCTAGTCTATGGGAGTACTTAAAATTATTTTACTACTTTCACTAAGCAGACTGCATTTAATCGAAATCAGTTCAGTTTATACCGTTTATACCCTCTGCTACACCAGCGGCATTCTGGTCTCTTTATTTGCTCTCATTCTGTGGAAACCTTTTGGGTCAAATAGCCATATAAGATTGTGTTCCTTATTTCTACTCTCCTTATCAACCACAGAAGCACAAATACGTTCATATGGTAGTAGGTATTTGCTGTATATGCCCCGCAGTTGCGCGAGTGCCAAAATTGGCGACCAAAATCACGAAAGGACCTTTTGCATAGATCTACATTATGGACCGTAGATACGCAGACGTGAATCTCTTATAGAAGAACAATTCTAAATCTATTCATGGTCGGCCCCACTCATGGGCCCGGAGTCTGGAGTGGGGATCACCAAATCTGCTGTCAAAAGGGCGATGAAATGTCGGCTGAGACGGTAGCAAAATAAATATTGGCGAGAAATTCCTGGTCAGAAGCTCAGCAAGGGAATGATGGAGAGAATCTGCCCCTCGCTCACAGCTGAGGTTTTACGGCTGGGAAGGAACTAACTCAGGACAGTAACGGGACTGATAACCGGACACTGTGGACTGAAACAGCATCTGCAGACTATTGGGGTGTCTCAACGAGACCTCAATTGCAGATTGTGTGGGGATGGGAAGGAAAACGCGACCTATATCATTTTCGACTGCAAAGCCCTTACAAAGTGGCGACACCTGTAAGAGATAAATGACGCCCAAACAGGTTCAAATCACGCAAGCTTAGTACAGGAACTGCTTCTGCTAGGCAGAATATTGAACCTGGATTAAGAAAGGATCCTTTTACAACAGGGATACATGAGCAGAACAGGAGTAGAATACGCCTAAGGTTGCAGTGCGGGGGGAACGAGCCCTAATCTGGCTTTCTGCTAACGGAAAAAAATTTATTAAATTCCATAACAATTAATATATTAGCTAACTGGTTCCAGAATAGTCGCCACATCACTGTTGGTTACGAAGAGGGTGATGAACAATGCGCTGCAAAACTAAATTACTATACTGCCTGCACTGCGACATCATACATGCACAACTAGATCTTAACAGTGCCAACTGACGGAATTTTAACCCTCATTCCCGTCGCAGTCATTTCTTTAACACAGAGATGTTTCTCCTTCTATCTGTTCCCTAGTCTACATTCTGTGGTTTAGGTCGTTTAGGTTCAAATTTCTAACGGAAACACCAAAGGATTGGCGTCTTTTTATATTCGTTTCCCCTTCTAGTTTTTAGAATAGAAAGAAAATCGTTTGTTGGTTCATTTTTCTACTTGTATTTCCCTTATTAAGTTGAACGAGAGGCAAAGCTAGTTCTGCCAGTAACATATTATGTTTCTAAATTAAACTTACTTTTGCTGTTTTGGAAAAACAAGCTCCTGAAATAACATTAACAGTTTTAGCGTCGTTCCAGATATTCTTTTTATAAAGTTCTATCATGATATTAACCGACATTTTAACAGCCTTCGGATTGCTGTCTTTAAGCATTGAAAACATGAAGTTTTGTAAAGTCTAAAAAGAATTATCAGTGAGCTCAATATAAAAATCCAAATCAATATCTACTAATACAATTTAAAAAAAAAAAACTTACCGAATTCAATTTTGCATTTTTATGCTTTGAATTAACATTTTTTATGTCCGTTATGATATGATCTTGAAGAAAAATCCGTAGCTGTTTGTCAGGGCTTCGAAGAAGTTGAAAGAAGAGGGACAACAAATCAGTTGGGGCGAGTAAATTTTTATTTCGAAGTGTAATCAACCCTTTACAAAATACTGTTCTCATAGAACTATCCAAAACGGTATTGTGAGTTTGGAGGATTTCCACCAAAGTTTGAGGAAATGAAACCAATTCATCTGGATAACAATGGGCGACCTAATGAAAAATACAAACGTTTTCTTAAAAGAATATTTTATTGAAATATTTTCTTACAAAAATAAAAAAAGTACAACACTAGTGATTTATAATAATTGAGACACACATTATTCTAAATAAGATCATATAAATACTTTTTGATATTAAAACCAACCATTTTAGCAATATTTTGAATGCAATTAAAATCAACAATACATTTATATTTTCGGCCATTTAACTCTAAATCATTTCCAATTGGAATCAATAATTTGAGTTCAACTAAACTGGAAAGTTGGACAAGTAGATTACTGGTCAGACCAACTTGTTCATCAATAATAGCATAAAATATCGCCAGTAAACGATCGAGAGTAAAAGGTTTAGGTCCTATTTGAAGGTTCATTTTGTCAAAAGTTTTACACTTATTTACAGCACTTTGAACAGTTTTTCTTTTTTTACCATGGTACTTCATGAACAATCGTTTATCTTCTTTAGCTGGATTATAACTAGCCAGATATGAAGCTATCAATAAGTATTTCGCATAAAATGGAAGTTCTAAGGTTTGCGATAGATTTTCATTTTCAGCTTGTTCTGGTTTCTTTAAAGTTGTGACTGATTGCTGATTGACTTCATCAAAGTTTAAAGCCATTTGGAATGATTTTACTATGGTTTCTGAGTCTTTTTGCTGCACTACAGAATCAAATAACTCAACACGAGAATGTAATGAATGCATACTTTGTCTAAAAATCGGTGCCATGTGACGCCAAAGTTTAGAAACATTATTTTGATTTATTTCATTATTAAAAACTGGAAGGCAGTACATTTTTAAATGGTGTCTTGCCAAATAATTTAAATCAGTCAAATTGTGGCATGATCGATAAAAAACAGAAAGCAAAATATTTAAATAGTTCTTATAAAAATCATATTGTAATTCAAACGAGTTATCGAAATCATATTCTATTAACTTTTTACATTTATTATAACTTAAAAGTAATAAGTTCAATAATTCATCCTTTGAATACTGAGGAAAATAGACAATTGTCGGTGGTTTTAAAGAAGTAAAACTATAATTTTCACAAGCAACATTTGATATAAAAATCACTGAAATATTCAGAGAAGTAAACTCTTGCAATCTACATAGAACAGATGCTAAGATATCATGATTTCTTAATTTCTCCGCTTTGTCTAAGACAAGAACTAAGGGATAAACATCGTCATTGTACTCTTGGCGTTTTAGTTCTAAAATAAAGTCCATGCTATTATCACATTTGCAAAACGGTTTGAAATCATTGTCTTTGGATAAAACATGTCCAGATATCTTATTTAAAATTGATTCGAACAGAATTTTTTCACTGTAACACTCGATTAGGTTTATAACCACAAAGTTTAAATTCAGTTTTTTTAAGACCTCCTCAACCACAAATGATTTTCCTGTACTTTCAGTGCCGTAAAGAAATACTGATTCCGGGAATGGTTCATCCTTATGTCCGAAAAATTCGAGTAAAGTGTTTATTTGGCTCTCCCGGAATAGGACTTTTGAAGTCAATGCAGCCGATAGGGATTCCATTTTTAAGACTTGTGTTTCGAAAATCAATCCTAGAACAAATATACTAATAATAAGAAAATGTACCTACAATTTACTGGTTTAAACTACAAGTCAAAAAATGAAAGATACAAGTATAGACTACATTTTCAATTCCGAGATTGATTTTGGAAACGCTTTATCTATTTAGAGTAAATAAATATTTGAAACCAACTACTAACCTGGGATATAAAAGTTACGAGATCCTCAACAGCTTTGTTGTGCTCACTTGGTGATAAACGAAATATGTTAATGTTATTTGTAAAATGGCGAAATTGTTGTAGAAATTCTTCTTTGTATGATTCAGGATCCCTTTTGATAAGATTTTGAAGTTGTGGCAAGTTATCAGGTAGTTGATTATTATGTCGTACCATTTTAAGAATGTTTTAAAACCATTTAAACATTTTACAACACAGCTAGGAGCAAATTTTTACGAACTAAACAACAGGAAACAACCGCCAAATTTACTCTAGTTACTACAATCTGCCATGTGCAGACTGAACATAACCTTACAATTCAACTGACTTCAACACTTAATAGGGTAAAAGGGTAAACTCGGGATCTTCAGGATAAATGAGTAAATTACCGTAAATATCAATCAATGGCGATAAATCTATATGTTCTATATTTTAAGTGCATAAGCTTTTATAATTTAATACAAACTATAGATTGCTACTCTTATTGAAGCCAATAAAATTGCCTAATATAAAAACCTAAGGGTGTTTAAGAAGCTGAAGCTTTTCCTGCTTTTCCTTTAAAAAATAGTTATTACCGCTATCCACTTTTATTTTTTGTCAAATACATGCAAATATTTACTTCTACTAATCTGGTTTAATAAGTTAAACATATTAAAAACAGAAAAGCTCAAGCGAAAAACTGCAGTATAACTCCTTTTTGTCAATTTTTCGGATTAGGGGCTATTTTGTAATTTTAAAAAAGTGGAATCGAATTTTTTAAATTTCTTCGGGGAAAAAAGTTTTAACAATTATTTTAAGATAAAAACGACAACTCTGAAATAAGAACTAGTGATTTACTATTTTACTTTATTTTTAGGCTACTTGACTCGATTTTCAAGCTACTTGACTTAAATAATTGGCTTAAAATCAAGTAAAACTCAAGTCAAATGTTAATATTTCAATATTAAGTCAAGTCAAGCATTGAAATTGAAAATTATTTTATCACAAAGTTTACAAGTATACCTACCCTCTTTAATTTCTTGTGCTTTGAAATTAGGAAAATTATAAGAAAATAATTTGTTTAATAAGGCATATCATATCGAGAGCTTCATACAAAAGCACCGAAAAAGATTCATTCACCTTTTTTGCTGATTTTGAAATTTTTTGCAAATGCCTTGACTTTTTTACTATTTTTAAAGGAGTAGATACATTGTGAAAATTTTTGTGAACTATTTATTAAAGTTTTGAATATCAGAGATATAGCTTCATATAAGGCGCCCGATGCAAAAGGATAAAAGCCCTCTCCCTCCCCCCGTCTTGTAATCATCCTTGAAATATATTAGAAAATGTTAGAGCTACACAAACTTAAATGCATTACTACTAAAGACTTTTTCAAGATCAAAACGACGTCTATTGTTTGTCTGTTTTATCGTGCGACATCTTTATCATTTAATGCTGTGTGCTGGGGCACCACTCGCACCACTCACGCTACGGCTCTGGAGGATATTAATCTTAGAGCGAATAACTTTTCCAAAATAAAACTATTTAATTATCAAGAAGACTAATTTTATCACCTGTCGTGGAAAGTTATAGTTTAGTAGGTACGGCCTTATGATATGAAGTACTCGATAAATAAGGATTTCTTCTTTTGATCTTCTAAAAACTTTTGAAAAACTAAGTTAAATTTTTTTTCCCATGAACCACTTGTTAAATTTATTTTGGTTCATATATTTTGCATACATTGTTGTACTAAATCAACAAAAAAAGACAAATAAATAGTACCTACATTTTTCTTAAGACTATGTTTTTTCGTTTATATTAATTTTATAAAATTTCTTTAGATTGAATTTAAACGAATTAATAATGTTTGATAAGATAACTTTTACCAGTGATAAAGAAAACAAAATTAACAAGACATTTGATAAAATTCAATCAATTACATAAAATAGAGTTTGTAGACCAAAAAAAAAAATATATATTTATATTCCTTTCAACAAGTTCTCAAACATTAATTGAGCACTTAATCAACGTTTCAATAAATATGCATTTTTGAATTATAAAGGATGTGAAGAAAACATTTATCAACGAAGAGTAAAACTGATTGTGAAGAACTTATAACAAACCTTGAATTCCCTGGTCTTCTCTAAAAGATGACTGCTATTATCTTAAAAATATGGAAATGCGTAGATTTAAATAATAATATAGACAATTCACAAATTAATAAACTATACCCAATACATAAATTAAACAAGAAATGGTGTACCTAAGCATCAGAGAACCAATGATGATAGATACCTACTACCTAGATAGTTTTTAAGTTGATTTATTATCAGTCGTATTTAAAAAAAATAATTTTATGTAGTTGAGTTTTGATGAATATTTTTATTACATTATATTTATTAAAACATAAAAAGTAGGTATTCAATAATTTTATTTTTTTTAAGAGTAGATACCTATGTACATGTACAAAAATATCAAACAGAAATATCATTTATCACACTTTTCTTTAAATTATACTTGATTCCAAGAATTTGTTAATTCGCAAGGTGAAACTACTTAAAATTATTACAAGATAATACTTTTTAATTAAAATATCTAGTATTCATTTCATATGAACAAATTATATAAAAGTAATATACAACTTATAAATGCTCAATTTTAAAGAAAATTACCTATGTATATTTGAATATGTTTATGACTAGGTACCTATGTATAGTTCATTACACTCAACGTTTAACTTATTCATTTGCATTTGCTAAAAATATCACGAAATTGGAAATTAATTTAATGCAAAGAAAATTACATTTTTTGAAAGTATTATTTTTCCTTACTTATTTTGATTTATCCTTCGACCTTGGACTTATAACTATGATAAGATTAAACTTTCAATTTTCTTTTTAATCTAAAAAGATCTTTTATAAAATTTTTCTCCTAAAATATTTTGTAAAAATGTACAAGAGTTCTATTAACAATTAAAGTGCACAATATATTTTCATACTAAATATATGTTTTTTTATAGGTAGGTAGGTAATTATTGTTTTATTTGCGGAAATGCAAATATGTGATTATATATATATTATTCTGGAAAAATAATTAATGAAAAATAAATGTGCACAACTTAAATAAAAAAAAGTCGACAGTACCTATATATACATAAAATATAATTTTAATATTTTCAGTACATCTACAACCACGGGAAATGGTTTATTGATTTATTTATTTTTATAAATTATACTAGATCAATTAAATTGTAATTTACTTAACATCTGCGTTCTATTTTACTATACTTTATATATGTTATATATATTTTTTATTTTGATTCCTGCTATATTTTTATTTCCTAACAAGTACTTATCTATCTACCTACAATTTTTATTACATTTAGCCTTGATTGAAGCTGTTTAAACAAATTAAAAAAAAAAACACTTATCAAGTTTTAACTAGAACTATCTACTTGAAATATTGTTCCACCATGGCCAAATTATAATTAGTACATCTCTTTCTAAACGTTTATAACGTTCTGAATTTCTTCCAACATTTATTTCTACTTGAGCGAACTTGACAGACAGGAATGCTATGGGAAATTCCAAGATTTCTTCATAATTATATCTTATGGAGATTTCGACGAAGTAATAAAAAAAAGAATTGGCTCCTCTTTTCAGGTCAACGTTTTTGGGGGTAGACAAATGCCCCCCATTCAGAAAAAGTTCCTATAATAAAAATCATGTGACCGACAGTAATGACGGCAGGCGTCACAAGTTTCTCTTTACTCAAGGATGCGCTATTGGCTGATAATGACGTCAGCAACTTGATAACTTCGCCTATCATTGGTAGATTATTGTGAGTCATGAGAATTTTCTTGAGTTCGAAAACTAAACAACTCATAAAAAGAAGATAGAGCACTACATAGCACGTATGTATCAATCTGCTGTTTCTCTTCCACATATCTTTACATCTAGTATATAATGGTTTTATAGAAATTTCGATTGCACAATAATTTTAAAAGTTGCGTACATCGGACGTACTATTTGATTGCTGCAAAATTTAACAGTTTTAAAGCTTTGGAAGGTGAAAATTAAGCTCAGTCCTTGATCTGTGTTATTTGTAAACAGTTGTTTTCTAGTTTATATTATTTTGGAACATTTTTTTGGGTTATTTCAAGTTCAAAAACACCTGTTTTTGAACTTGTGCACAAATTCATTGTCTTTGTGTCTACTATAACAAAGCTACATTGTTGCGTGGATTAAATAGCTACGAGTAAGTTTTTACATTATCCCTACTCTATTTTTAATACTTATTTATACATTTTCTAATAATTCTATTGAACTTTCTAGATTGAAAGCTTTTAACACGCACGACAAATCGTCAACGAGGGAAAGTTTCGAGTTAAAGATTCCTATTAAAAGCGAACAACAAATACTTGTAAGTAGATATTACCATTGATATTACCAAAAAATGTTAAAATCTGTTTTAATTACGAGTGAATTTTCCTAATATCTTCATTAAAATTTCAAATGCGTCATTAAATTGTACTGAAATTGATAAGGGGATATTTTTTAATGATAAACATAGATAGTTGCTATCATAATTATGTTGATGAAAAATTTTATGTTTGATTATTTTTAATATTAGAAAAAAAATGGGATGAATATATAAAGTTCAAATGTTCGTGGGAGGTACTGATAAAATTCTCTTTTAGATTAATCATTATATTTAAATTTTATAGTAAAAGTATGTTCAGTCATACATCTTATTACGTTTTAAGGAATTATCATTAAAACTTCTAGAAATTACTCAGAAACTCAGGGCCGGATTAATCCACCATTTTGGAGTACTAGGTTTCCCTTTACCGAATCTTCTCTTTTTAAATCTTCAATAAAACGAACTAAATAAACATATTTATATGTTAGAATAACCATATAAAAAGCAATATATTTTATACATTTTTATATTATATAGATAATAGATACAGTTCTTCAACACGTATACGACATAGTAGTAAACGTTTATAACGAAAACGCTTAAAACGAAAATCAGTTAATATACGGCTGTGGTTTCAGCTAAATATGTATTATGTTCGGTCCTTCGGTTTCATTATACAGTAGAACCTCGCTATTCGTACACAATTCGTTGTAGCAGGCAGTTCGAATGGTGATTTATACTAATTGTGGCGAATCATTTTTTCGCATAAGATATAATGTAAATTGCATTAATCGGTTCCAAACTCTTTATTTAAAGAGTTGTCCAGTATCAAAAGAGCTTTGAGTGGTGTTTTTTTTTTGCTCAAGATACGTTTTCACAATTGGGACAAACACTTCATACATCCAGTCGGTGAAGAACTGTCTTGTTACCCAATCTTTAGGATTAGCCCTCCACATTACACCCAGGTTACTTTTGATAACATGATTTTTTTTAAAACCTCTTGGATTTTCTGAGTGGTAGACTAGTAGCGGTTTTATTTTGAGGTCTCCACTTGCGTTGGCACACAACAAAAGTGTAAGCCTGTCTTTCATAGGCTTATATCCTGGCAATGATTTCTCCTCTTTTGTGATGTAGGTCCTCTTTGGCATCTTTTTCCAAAAGAGGACAGTCTCATCACAATTAAATGCGTGCAAGCAGTCCGAATAGCAAAAAAGCGTACGAATGACGATTTAAATTTTACTTGAACAAGTTGTACGAATAACGAGTTGTACGAGTAGAGAGACGGACGAATAGCGGGGTTCCACTGTATCTGCTTTTCACTGTATATTTTTTTTAAATAGAAGTTTGACTGGGCTCTTCTAAAAAACGACATGTACACAAGTCGTAAAAAATGATAAAGAATTTTATTTAAAATATTTATAAAATAAAAACAGTTATTGGGTGATTATATACTTATTCAGTTAGAGCTCCATTTTAGACACTCGGCATTTATATTTTAATAATAAATATAGTGTAAAAGAAACAGCTCTTAGGAGTTAGTAGGTATTTAAATTGTTCGTACACAAGAAGGAGTAATATTAATATTTTTTTTAGATAATGGTTAATGGGGTGTTTATTTTAGGATTGAGATTGGACAAAGTCATTAGTTATTGCCATTGAATAAATAAAGCAAAGTACTGAATATTTGGTATTTGCGTTTCAAGAAAATTGAACATGGATCATACTATTTTAAAAAGTTGAAATAATTCGTAAAACATTGAAGATATATTTTAGTTACAGGAAAAATGGCTGCTGGGCAAATCACTGGAGCAAAATGCACTCGACGGCAAGTATTGCGGTCGGGACGTGGCGAGGATTCCTACCCGATTGTCAACCCTATTTACAAGGCGCGGGTCCTTGCCTCCAACAGGGAAAGGCTGGAAAGAGCCAATTTCTCCCGATTACCTAGTTTCAGTGAAGGTACATAGAGCTACAAAATGAACAACACCTGTATTTTTCAAAGTTTAAAAATATTTTATTAACATTTTAGACTCTGGAAAACGAATCAGTTGTATCAAGTCTCTTCAACGACGGAGTAATCGATACTGCGACAACGCCAAGCCTTCCAATGGATTGGGAGTATTTTCAAGATTTGGAACAGTGGGTGAACACACCCCAATTCGTTGTTCCATCACCCGCCGAAATGGCTTACGATATAGGTGAATCATTAGCAAGCACACGAGTACTTACTGGTCACAGTGAATCAGTTCACTTGAACCAAAGTTTCACATTGGATCCAGACGATGCTTTGGACGCAACAATATGGAAACAGCCATCAGTCGATGCTTTTTCAGCGACCAATGAAATTCGAGAATTGGAATCCACAACGAATATTGATATTTTGAATAACTCACCACCTATAATAGCTACGGAAAGTGTGTCTTGTGACGATATAAATGAACATTCAAATAATGCGTTAAATAATATTATTGATAATCAGCTGGTTAATGGGATAATTAATTCTAGAAATATGGATGATAACGGAAATGTTAATAATACAAATATAGTTTTTAACTTAGATATAATCGATGATGTTAATGATACCGATAAATGGCATAACTACGGTTTTAAAACATCTAGTAGTAAAGATGTTATGTTATCATCAGCTAATAATTTTGTACCTAAAATTGTATCCAACTTTGAAAATAACCCTAATTTAAGTCTTTCATCATCTTATCCACAATCTTCGGACGACACATTATCAATTCCAACCACATCAAATTCACATTTTGATGAATCAGTCAATACAACTACCTACTCATATCCAGTTCACAAATTAGAACCATTAAAGTTTGGAAAGGCGTTAATAGAAGACAAAGAAATAATTCAAACACCTGATGTAATTAGTACTGTATTATCATTCAAAAAAGATGAATTCGACTTATTAGCATACATTAATGATGTAAGTAAATTTTATGTTATTCCATAGAAGCAAATATTAATATATTTTATTTTTTGTCTAGGAATCAGATGTTCTTGAAAATAAAGATACAACGCCCACAAAAAGAACTTCTAAACGTAATTTATCTAAAACAAACACAGAAGAGGAGCCTCTTCAGAAGAAGAACAAACAAGATTCCGATTTGTTATTATCTACTCCGGTTTCAAGCCCTATTATCGCACCAGTACGACGAGGACGACCTCCAAAATCACGAGTAAATTCCGTTTCCTCTGATGACGTTGATGGGTCAAAATACCGTGAATTGCGGGATAAAAATAATGAAGCTTCAAGAAGATCGAGGATAAATAGAAAATTACGCGAAGCTCAAATTGAACAAGAGGCTATTGTTTTAGAAAGAGAAAATGTTCGATTAACAGCTAAAGTTAAGGAACTGGATCAATTAGTTTCACGAATGAAACAAGCCTTGTTAACTACAGTACTAAAGTCTGCTCGATAAATTAAGTTATACAAATAGAATTAATGTGTTTATGTTTTTGTAATTATATAATTGAAATGCCATTTACGACTTAATATATTATTATGTTTTAATATTTGTACTAATAAGTTTAGATAAATAAAGGTATATCTACCTTAATTATTTTAGTTAATTTATGTTTTTAATTTTCAGAATATCTGCTGTAATAACTTACTTAAATATGAATAATTTTAGAAACAAGCAAACACCCACGATTTCGTTTGAAGTTTAAACGTAGATATTGCACCGTCGTTGAATAGGTCACTCTCAAAAGCCTCAAAATGTCGTTTTTTTGTTTGTACGGGGCGGCGTTTAACCGAGGGTAGGCTAAAATTTATACGTTGAAGAATGGGATAACTATACCTTACTCTCCGTAAAAGTACAGGCGTACTGTACGGGCATTGGTACGGGTCAATGGTACGGGTGTGCCTTTAATCATCGAAGATAGAAACCAACTCGTACGAAAAGAAGCGTTTTATTCAAAACGACAAATAGAATGTACCTTAATTATTCGACGGATGCGATGTGTTATTTGAAAAGCAGTCTTTCAAAATGATTACGATTTTGGAAGGTCATTGAAAATTGGTAGAAGTGTTTTATAAAAGCTTCTTGTTATTTTCATAAGAGTAGTTGCTGGTTTCAGAGATAATATGATTTCCTTAGTGAAATCGAATCAACAACAAATATCTATAAGTATGTGTCTATTGTATACACCATTAAAATAAAATGCATCAACTTGCAAATCGTGTATTTTGTACCGATAAGATAGTTCGGGTCTTGGGATGCTTAATATTTGCCAATATTTAAGCAATGTTATAGCGATTAAGTATGTTTCAAAAACAAGATTGATTAAGACGGCTCAAACGAAACTTACAAAAAAAAAACTTTTAAATAATAAGATAATGAGATACCTATATGAGAAGTAGGTATACTATTACCTAGTTTATATAAGCTAATATTGTCTCCATTTTGTTTAAAAAAAAATTGCTTTTGGGTTATTCAAACTCCCGTGTTCAACTTTGTAGGATATTAGGTATAATGATAAAACTATAATTGAAATTAATGTGTACAAAGCTCGCAAAATTCAAAAATTCACCTTACATTTTGATCACACCTCGTATACCTATCTAGGAACTATAGAATCCAGAACCGAGGTATTTTTCGGAACCGG
This sequence comes from Sisyra nigra, assembly GCA_958496155.1. NCBI lineage: Eukaryota > Metazoa > Arthropoda > Insecta > Neuroptera > Sisyridae > Sisyra > Sisyra nigra. Next base: position 27,886,525 of record OY292313.1, read on the forward strand.
TTTTTCGTTGCTAGATTCTTACAAACCCGGTTCTGGAATCGGTTCTGAAAATTTTTAAGTTAAAAACAATTAAAATATAATTTTAAATTCATTTTTATTATTTATATATAGATAAATTCGAAATATAATGTTTACTCCTTTATATATTTCGGTTTCCTGATTCCGTTTACTTTTCTGCTTCCATTTTAAAATATGATCTGAGAAAGAAAAAAATATCCAAACTTTTGTCGTTTAGCTGTGACCGAATTTTGGTGGCAATTTTTCCATAACCAGAAAAAATGCGTTCTGATTCCACTTTGGTAGTTGGTATTGATATAACTTATAAGGCCAATTATTTTTTTATAATATTGATTATAAGATTTTTCGTTCTCAATTTTGGAGTTTATCATGGAATTAACTTCCTTGTGAATTGCTGTTTCTAGTTTTTCATTTAGAGACAACCTAATTACATCTACAACGATTAAGTCAGTTATCATGGACAACATCGCCTTTTTACCAAACTTCAATTGAGAGTCTCGTTCAGAGAATCGAAAAGCGGGCATTTGACAGATATCAGAACCGGTTTTCGGTGCCGGAAATATTCCGGGATTCCCGGGAAACCGAGTACCCGGAATTGTATTCTATACTAGTAACATTTAATATTTTTTTGTTTTAAAAAACCGTTAAATTTTTAAGAAGGTCCTAAATTAGAGTCCAATCATACTTTACTAGATAAGCTCTACCTAATAGAAAAAAAATGTGGTGGACGTTTCTTTTTAAATTTTAAGTACGAAATTAAAAAAAAACTATCGTGATCGGCTAAGTAAATAGTGAATATTTTATTTATTATTTTTCAATCCCTTAGAAGTGTGGATGTTTTCACAGTTTTTTGAGTAGGGTACTTGCAAATTTTGAGTCGCTTTTGGTTTGACGGTCATTTGCCAACCACTGTACACTGATAGTCAACAAGATAAGACACAATCAAAACATATCTTGGAAGCAAAAGTGAGAACATTGTAATTTTGCCTATGTTGTTATCAATCTTGAGTTTTTCAATGAAGCACATTTTCGTAAAAATACCTACAAATCGATTATTTTAAAAATGTAAATGTAAACTAAAAACGTTATTTAAAAAATGATTTATTTAAACTTAAAATATTTATAATACAAAGAAGCCCAATATAATTATCTATAAATTTTTTCTTCATTTTGGGGCATAACCATTAAGTATGGATGAGGTTGTATATACGGGGAGGCACGGCTACCCATTGTTGCGTATATTGGTCTAACTCCGGCTGCTGCACTAACTGGTCTATGAGGCAGGGTAGCGGCATACATTGTAGGTGATGGGACATATAAAGAGTGAGTACAACCATTTTTCATAACACTACATGCACAACTACTGTTAGTTATGGCTGGCGGAGCCCCATTAGCCATGGGTCCTCCACGGTATTGAGTTGTACTGGACATTCTTAGTCTGATAATGCATATAATAATAATTAAAATTATTATAAATGCAACCACTCCTCCCACAATTCCTGCAACAAAATTACATTTGTGGACATATACTTAAATAATGACTTTTTTTGAAATTGTTCAATTTGTAATTATTTGAATAACTAGGAAGGTGTAAATTAGTTTTGAATAAAGAAATTAGGCTCACAGATTTAAAAATAAACGAGATAATAATTTCTTCAATAAATATTTACCTATGATTAACGTGTCGTCGTTGCTAACTGGAGGTGGTGCATTGACCACACTTGACGTAATGGGCATTCGTTTTTTTGTGGTTACTGGTGGCACAGACCATATAATTTGTGGCTCTGTCGTTGAAACTTGTGACGGATGTGTTACTTTATAAAAAGTTGAGGTAGAACTCCCCAAATAGTTTAACGGTCTTGAATCACATGTTAGTTGGTCATCTCCAATTTCAATTAGTAATTTACCGGAAAGATGTTCAGGTTTCACACATCTGACTGTGGTCATATGCGAGGGTAACCATCTTCGAAGAGCTCGCACACCGCAGTCACATACAATTGGATTCGTCTCCAATCCCAATAAAGTCACATCTTTTCTTCGATCTTCCAATGCGACCAGTAGTTGAGGCGACAACGTTGTCAGTTGAGAACCCGTTATATCCAAAATAATCTTCGTTGAACGAGGCATTGAGAAGAAAAACGTTGGCGGAAGTGATGTTAACGACGTGTTACGTAGCTCAATCACAATTTGATCAGTTTTAAGCCCCGATAATGTACCGGAGGCAATGCTGTGCAATCGTGGTCCAAAAAGACCAAGAAACTCTAATCGAGGATGCAAAACTGACTCCAGTTGGTCGTTTCCAATAGCCGAGTCTTTTATTTCAATGTTGACATGTTGCAAAAAGGGCAAATTTTGTAAAATGCCTTGAACACCCAAATAACCTAATTTAGGGAAGTTATAAGCCTCGAGACTTCGTAAATTCTTTACATCAATAAATGCATTTTTTTCAATTCTTATACATTCAGTCAGAGTATGCATATGCAGGGAAGAAAGCATTTCAAGTCCTTGCAGATTTCCTTGAACAATCGATTCGATTGGATTAGCGGAAATATTGAAGTGTTCCAAATATTTTAATTTTGACCAAATTTTTGGCTCTAATTTAGTAAGTTTATTGTGAGATAAATCTAAATTTTCTAATAATGTCGCTCGTTCTAAAAATTTATCCGGTAAATTGCTAATGTTGTTTAAAGACAAGTTTAGTTTGGTTAAAAATGGGGTTTCTAATTGAATTAAACTTTTAATGCCTGTCCTTGCTATATTGAGCTCTCTTACTGTTTTTGGTTCACTCAGCAAATTCAATACTGATGTTTCTGTCAAGGGGTTAAATGATAAGTCTAAACGTTTAATGTTAACCATAATACTAGAATCTTGAGGAATTTCGGTTAAGTGATTGTGCGATAAATCTACAGAAGATAGGAAAAAATATTGTCTTTGTAAAGCTTTTAATGGGGCTGCTTCAAACTCATTGTGAGCTAAAATTATATTTTCTAACATATGTAATCGACTACGATCAAAAAGTGTTTCTGGTAACTCAGAGAGTGAATTTTTTCCAAGGTTCAAAAGCTCTAGACGAGCTAATCCTTCAAAAGTTCGATCAGCCAATCTTTCAATACTGTTATTACTTAAATCCAAAATTTGTAGTTGAGTTGAGTTATGAAAAGACATTTCACTAACTGTTTCTAATTGGTTGTCTTTAAGTATTAAAGTTCGAAGACGAGGAAGTCGAGCAAAGTCCAACTCACCAATTACTTTTAAGCCATTGCCAGATATATCGATAAACTCTAAATATTGTAGCGAAGCAATTAATTCCGCAGGGAAGAAATTAAATTTATTTCGAGCCACATTGATAAGTTTTAATCGCGGATGAATTCGGAATGAAGATGGGAAAATATAACTAATTTGGTTGTCCGAAAGATCTAAATGTTCTAAACTCGTTCCAGTATTGAAAAATTCGCCTTTGAACGCGTTTAACATGTTGCCTCTCAAAGAGAGCTTTTGAATATTCATGATATTTATAAATGTTGATGTACGGATATTAACAATGCGATTGTATGATAAGTCAATGATGCTTAAATTACCCATATTAACGAAACTGCCTTCACTTAATTCGGTCAAGTTATTGTGACGTAAATATACTTTTTGAAGTTTTTTATTTTTTGAAAATAGTTCAACTTGTAGATTCTTCATACCGATTTGACTTGCGTCAAAAACTTTGAGTTGTGTTACAGAAAATAAAAATGATGTGGAAACGGAATGAAGATGTTGATTTTGACTAATATTTAAATATTCTAAATTGGGGAGCAAAAATAAAAAGTTCTTCGGCAAATCAGAAATTCGGTTGTCCGAAATATCTAAGTGTTTTAAATGTGTTAATGATAGTGGTGGTCCGACTATAGTTGATATTCGATTTTGAGATAATTTTAAATAGGTCAAAATCTTATCAAGACCTGCATATGCATCCGAATTGAGTGTTGATAGCAAATTTTTCGACAAGTCTAGTTTTTCTAACTTCTTAAAGTGTTGGAATGTGGCTGATGGAAGTTCTCTAATTACGTTTTGAGAAAATGAAAGTTCTTTTGTGTTAGATGCAACCGAACGTAAAATATCACTGGAAACCGCCGCGATTCGATTGCATTCTAAATATAAAGAACTTATATTTAACAGGCGACCTAACGCTGAAGCCGGAATCACTAAAATATTATTATCAGTCAAATCGATTGCTGAGAGATATTCAAGACCTTCAAAAGCGTCATCTTCAATCTATTGGTACAAGATAAATTAATTAGAAACTCAAGTAAATATGTATGTTTTTAAGAAATCTTAAATACTCACGGCTCGTAATGAATTGACACTAATGTCCAAGTATTTTAATTTACGTAAACCTAAAAAGGTTCCCGGAGCGATGTTTGCTATGTTATTTCGACTTAACACTAATGTTTCTAATGTTTCCAAAGATTCAAAGTTGCTGTTACTCAAATTCTGCAAAAAAATAAATTTTTATGTATTGTTTTTTTTTTAATTATTTTGAAAATTCTGACCTTAATTATATTTGACGATAGATTTAAATGCTTCAAGTTTGAAAACATTTTAATTGCCACCGTTGGAAATTCACTGATGAAATTCTGAGATAAGTCTAATGTATGCAAGTTGATCGCTCCTTCAAAAATATCGCTATTAAACTTTGTTAAATGATTACGACGAAGGCGTAATACACGCAGTCGAGAAAGGCCTAAAAATGCACCATGCTCAATAGTCGAAATAATGTTGTCCGATAAATCCACCATTTCAATTGAAGGTTGCGTGTAAAAAGCACCGTTGTGAATAATTTCTATAAGAAAAATTTCGTTTGATTTAAAATTATTATACTCTCATTATACTTTATATTAATTAAAACCTATTCGATTCTTTCGTAAAGATAACAATTTTAGCGCTTTCGGGCCATTTAATGATTCATTTGGAATTAATGTTAAACTGTTACGGTCTAAATATAGTTCTTGCAAGCTTTCACAGCCTTTAAAAATTCCTTCCTCGATTCCTTTGATGTGATTTCCACTCAAATCCAATAAACGTAAATGTGTTAATCCATGAAGTTCAGTCGTAGAAAATATTGGATTCAATGAATCTCCAAGAAGATTATCAGCTAATCGTAAATCTAATGTAAAAAGAAAAAAAATAAAAACAACCATTTAAAAACCAATCATTTAATAAATAAATTTGAATTACCTGTAAGACTATCTCGAAGACTAAATAACAATCGCTCAGTTAATCTTCGCAGTGAATTTCCCGAAAAGTCAAGTTTGCCTAACGGTAATGCCGAATTGGATAACGCCTGTTTTAAAAACACAAAAATATTATATAAAGCAATTAAAATTTCATTTATCATTTGTCTTACCCGCGTTGGCAAAACTTGTCTTCCAGCCCATCGCTGGCTAATCGAAACGATTGGGGCTCCATAAGGCAAGACAGAAATATCACCTCCTACAAAAACAACTCGATCACAATCTAAATGTATGACCAGTGAAGGAGTTTGCTCGATGAGACAACGGCAAGGAATTCTCAATTCTCGAGATAATTCTTGGCAAGGTTTCCAGGACTCTAACTGGGCATCGATTATTTGCACAGTTAATTCCAACAGCGTTATTACTGTGAAGATGGTTGGAAAAATCTACAAAAAAAAATACAATCTTAGCATATCGGTCAACTAATTATATATTTTATATTGCTAATTTTTTTTGTAAATTTCATATGAGTCAAATTTACCGTTGTATTTACATGTTTCTCATTTAAATCCAATGTAAATTAACTAAATTGTGCAAATAATATATCAGTTTAATGGACTGTACGTGCTGTGACCTGTGAGAAATGAAGTTTTTTTTTTTTTTTTTTTAATAAAAATACATCTTTTTTAAATTGCAATCAAAAAAGTTAATGTAAACTAAATTCTGAGAAGTCGATTCATTGTTTTATATCTTGTGGCTAATTATTTTATTTAAGAAAAAACGTTAGCTTTATTAAATTAATTATTATTCTTAATAGAATAAAATATGTAAGTAATTATAACTATTAGAGAAATTGATTTTATGACAATATTTCTAGGTAGTATTTAGACTTATGGTATCTTATATCGATTAAAATTCAAATAAGCATTTTAGGTAGGGAGGTAGGTAGGTATTGTGGTAAGCTTGGGAGGTTTAGATGATTTTTAGAACATTTTCACTTTATTTTATTTATTTTAATAAATATTATTAAATATTTAATGATATATACCTACCTATTAAATATTATTTTTAAGTAGCTGTTTTTAAATTTAAATTAAAATCAAAAAAAAAATGATTTTATTCCTTTTACAAATAAAAAGATAAAAAGTTCTTATTTTTACTGGTCTTATATTAACTCACTCTGTAAGTATGTTCAAAGTACATTACCCTATTTTTGAACATCTTTCTGTTATCTAATCATCACCAAATTTTGCATGCAGGTTGAATTTAGATGACATGACCCACCATTAAAATTTTGAGATTCTAGTATGCTTCGAATTAATTTAATTAATTATTTTCGATTTCAATCTTTTAACAATGAATTTTAAATCTAACAATATTTGAAATAATATTGTTATATTTGAATGACAAGAATATATTTTGTAGAAAAGAAATTAAATTAAGAATTTGAAAAACCATTACAGCTAGTTTGCATTTAATTAATAAATTGTAAAAACTGTGAAGACTAAAAAGCAGAAAATAAAAATATATAAAAAACAATTTTTAAAAACTGGTCTTATTTCCAAAATGCACTAAAAAGTAGAACATAAGTTTTATATAAGAATTTACGAATAGAAAGATTCCTATATGCCAAATTGGTACACTAATTAAAATTAAAAGTGATACAAGAATCTATAATCGTATGTTAAATTGATAATCTAATTGATCATCATGACTATAAGATCAGGGTGCTCCATTAGTGGTAAAATTTAGATAAGTAAATTAATTAGCTACTCAATGAAAAATTTCTGATTAATGAATTAATTTGAGCATCCTGATCTTATAGTCATGATTATCAATTAGATAATCAGTTTAACCTACGATTCTTGTATCAATTTTAATTTCAATGACTGTATCAGTTTGGATTATAAGGATCTTACTTTACGTAAATTCTTATATAAAATTTGTTTTCTACTTTTAAATGCATTTTAGAAATAAGACCAGTTTTTAAAAATTATCTTTTTTTAATGGTCGTAACTATGATAGGCAACTAATATATTTTGTTATTTTTTTCTTATAATACTGCTTAAAAATCTTAACCCTGCAGCTATAATAATAATTTACAAAGAAAAAATCCAAAAGTTGGTCAATATTTTTTTTGAAACTATAAGAAATTGTAAGCCATAAAAAAATTTCACACATAAAAAATCATATTTATAAGTAGGAGTGTCAAGATTTCATTTCATTTTGGTCAATTACAACTAAAAATTATTTTTGTATCTCCCCTAAAATAGGGTATTAAGGTTTTACACTAGCTTAAAATATTAGGTTTTCGAGATTTTGAGGCTTCAGAGTTTTGACTTGCCGGGATTTTGCACGTTCCGGATTTTGAATCTTTTCTATGATATCTCTATACACGATACAAAACAATAGGGTGATTGGCAACAAGCTGAGAGGATTTGAGAGGATTGCAACTTCCACTACAGCAGTTCATTCTTAAACGACTTAAGATGAGGCTGAATGTTTTGCATTTTTTGCATTTTTTGCGTTCTACTTCTCTAACTTATCCACTTGCTATTTAATTTTAAATTGAAATTCTATATAAAATTTAACCTCCGATTTGCAGTGTCTTATTTCATTCATTTAAGGGTTGAAAATTAATTATATATTATTAAAACACAATTAATCTAAGTTTAGAATCTTTAATTGAGCTAATCTCTATAATATCTAATGCATTTTAAACGACGTTTAATTTTTGTAATGAAACTTTCAAAAATTATCCTTCAATTACATTACCTAGTATATATGATATTGTAGCTTCTCTCTTCATAGACAAAGTTTATTTTTTTTAAACCTGAACTAAGCTTAATTATTTTGTTAAAGTTTACGTATAAGTGAAGTCACGGGGAGCCACTAATTTTACTATATGAATAAAATCATTTGAATAAAGTTCAAATTACAAACCTCTAATTTAAGATTAAGAGATCATATTTTTAAAACTCATAACATTTAACGATAATTATCTTTTACTTTAAATAATACAAAATTTCAAACCTATATCGCAGTTTCATTGAAATAATAAACGCTAACATTGATATTTACATGAAGAAGTTTCATTGAGCTACTAATTAAATTTTGATTAGGTAACTAATTGAAAAAAAATGATTGAAAATCTTTTTGCAGTTTAGTATAGGTATGTTGTACGTTTTTGGCTAGAGATAGGCGAAAAATTTGATTGAATGTTTTGTAACGGAATTTAATGATCATAAACATGATTTAATGAACGATAAAATACGAAGAGGTATTAATTTAGTTGTAATGTGTCGAATAAAAATTTTATTTACAATTTGGTTCACTCAGGGTCAACTTTGGTATATTTTTTGAAAGGAAGTAGAACAAGACGTCAAAAATATACTACCGTAACGGTATGTTATTTAATACTGAACAAACCAATGAAAATGTAATTCGAAATTTGAACGTTAGTATATGCATTTGATTTCGTTTGTAAAAAAACGTTTGTTATTAGTGTTAGTCTTTTTTATAATTTTGCAATTTCTTATTTGTGGTTTTGTCGCTAACAAGAAAATGATGGCATTTATAAATTGTATGTCTCTCATATGAGCACGTGAGAGGCCCCGCAACCCTTCCGAAGACGGGGGCACTGACCCTCCTTGAGGCGATATCATCATACATGCGCCTCTCAAAATAACTGTAACTTAGCAATAGCACTTCTTACTGTATCTTTTGTACAAGGTATAGCGCATTCTTTCTCATCAACAACGACGTGTTATGTAATATGCCAATCTTTAAAAAACAGAAATGTTCAAACGCACATCGCAGCGACTTAAGAGAATCTTAAACGGCTTAAATACCAATTTCATTCAGCCTACTGATAATCGAGATATGTCTACTTAAAATGGGCTTAGAATTAATCAACTTGTTGATATTTTGAAAAGCAGGTGCGTGTGGGTGTAATTGGCATTGAATTTTATTAGGACAAACGTGGCTTATGCAAGCGATAACTGACCGATTTAATTTCATTTTTACGTTATTAAGTCAAAATCACGAATATATATGAGGTAATAGTGAAATTGGATAAATTGTAGTATCGTTGACTTTAGCATACATTTTTTATACAATATATGTGCTTCTAATTAAATTATCCATATGCGATAATAACTGGTTCACCAGAGAAAGTGTAAATATTTTCACTGCACCGATACTATTCTTGCGTATTGCAAGCATTTTCCGCAAATATAGATTAAGTAACTCGATGTCTGATAAAACGAAAGTCACATAAGGTTTACCTTACATATACGGTACATTTTTTAGAATGAGGAAACGCATTATTGAGAAGATCTTAAATTGACGAAAGTCCATTAAACGCTTTTTGAATGTTGATTACATTTTAACTAATAAACAAGATCTTATAATTGATTTGGTATGGTTTTATTTTCCCCTTAAATATTTAATTAATTACCTAATTAAATCAATCTATTATATTATAAATAAGACTATTACGGTAATGAAGCATGTGCAGATTGTAGAAATATAGGTAATTAATAGTATTAACATAATTTCAAGCACTTTGCGTAACTATAATTTATTGAAAATTTAATATGATCGATACATTTTTTAAGAAGTTAGTAAAATATTTACTGTTTTGTGCCAATATAGACAGTAAATGTCTTACTCCCGTAGACTCTGTGAAAACATTTTATGAATGCAGAAATCTGAATGTATAGAATATAATAGATGAGGCCTTTTTTGGTATCAAAAATGGAAGGCAATATTGTAATCTTACTCTAAGCAGTAATGTTTCCAACTATGTACGGCATTGAATATGTAGCAAATACTTCTAAAGATAAATGATTCAAATGACGTGATATACAGCTACTACAAGTAAGAGAACTTAATATATTAATGAAGTTTTAAACGTTCTGAATGAATAATTCTGTAATTAAGCGTCACTCAGTTTAATAAAACCCGGTGTGTGGGATCAAATATAAAAGCCATCGCCTTAGGTGACATTTTTGAATGACTATGTAATCACGCTTTTCAAAATGGGGGATAAAAATTTAGCTTGTTTAGTAGTGATTTGTTCTTGTTTTGGAACAGAAAGGAATAAAATATGGAAACTTGTTTAATTATCTGTCAGGTACATATCAACTTAAGTATAGTAGGGATTTTTTAACGTATTTTAAAGATTCGTAACAGTAAAAGTAATTTTTACTTTTACACGGTTTTGAAAATACGTTTAAAAATTTTTCTACAATTTTTATTTCTATTCACTTGGTCACTTAACTCTTTTTATAAATCGTGACTATACCTTATATTTCGTAAATCAGTGTTTCTTAAAGTGGGAGGCCGTGGACTACGTGCAGGGGAGCCACGAAGATTCGCAAACGTAACAAATATCGCAAATGCATGCATTTGACTAGTAATTAATGTATTTATCATAATTTAATAAAATTTAAATATAAAAATTTATGATTTTAATTTACACGAGTTTTAAAGGAACCTATCTTCCATATAAGTCCATGTAATCTTCCTGTAGTTCTAATTATAAAAAAAAAATAAGTGAAAAAATTTAAAATGATGTTTAAACTTTAACTGTAGATTATAACGTGGATTTGGTATACCTCAAAGTACCTCGTAATTATCTCGGGAGACATACGAATGTGTACCTACTTTACCAAAATTTAATGATTCTAATTTTTTTATAGACAGAAAAACTCTTTTAGAAGCTGAACCTGACGCTCACAGTCACAGGTACCCCTCATATAAGTTTTGCAGTTTTAATGTATTTGAAATGATTTTTTTTGGAATGAAATTTTTTAAGAATTAATTTATATAAACAATAGGTAATCAAAAATAATGGTTTCATGTCGATCAGATTTAAGGAGTAAAACTTATAAAGGTTGAAATTCCAAAATTTAAATAAAATTAAATTAACTAATTTTATGATCAAAAAAAATAAACAATTTGCGTTCTTTCAAAAATTTATAATAGCATATCTCAAAAATGAACGAAATCGAAAGGGGGCAATTCTAGACATTTCTTGTAAGTAACTGGCTTATAGTTACATATTTGAACTGACTTGGCTGACACCAACTCCAAAAATAACAATAGTTGTACATTATCTCATCCTAATAATTTGTAAGTTGTAGACACTGAAAGGGTACGCAATTATTTTTTTACTTTTTAGTGCATTTTTTGTTTAAGATTTTTTATTTATTTTGAAGTCGGTTTTTCATTTTGTTATAATTTTTATCATATAAGTATAAACTCAATTACTGGCCTTTTATGCACCAAATTAATAAAATTCACTGTAGTAATTAAACTTAAAATAATTTAAGTTTGATTTCATGTAAGTAGATATAAAAGTTAAGAATCACTTACTGATACTGATGAAAAATAAACATAATAACCATTGCATTAAGTTTTCATATCTCTTTAAAAGTACCTTTATGAATTGTTATACTTGTGTGAATTATGATATTATTTATTTGTAAAAACGGTTAGAAGAAAAACCTTACAAATAAAAGATAAGAGGTTTTTGAGAGAATTGTACACAAGCTCTTGTCCAAACAAACTATGCATCCACTTAAAGATGGGAAAACGATCTTTTTCAATTTGAAAACTAGAAAATTAAAAAGAGGAAAAAGAGGAAAAAGAAAAATAAACATTGTGTTACATTCGTATTCTTGAATACGAGTGGCCGATTCAGATCGTGTTGATAAACAGTTCCTTCACGATCAAAAGCTAACGAGGTCGCAGACCTAGATGGGTTTACTATTGTTTATATACCGGTTAACGTTTTTAATTTCAATATTTCCTTGACCAGAAAGATAGTGACAGCATTTTACTAATGCACGCAAAACTACATTTAACAGATCACAGAGTTTTTTTTTTAATTATTGCAATCTACTTATCTTAATTCAAATGAAGAAAAAGTCAGAAGTAGCATGTAATACGTGCACTTGATGGTTAACAATGTTATTGTGTTCAAAAATTAACAAATTATTGAGATAGCTTGTATGGAAACTAAATGATAATAGAACAGAGAATAATAAGAAAAAAGAGTACCAATTTGCAGTTCATTCAAGGCTGAGAGCTATTGAAGCATAGGAAAAACATTCTAAAATAAATTTTTGTAATGCACTCTTTTCTTAAGCATAATTAAAAGGAATAATAGTTAACACCCGATAATTCAATATTTTAGAAAACTTGCAAGGGTTCTTTTTATTTTGCAATTCCAGTTCCAAATTGATGCTAATATGATGAACCAAAAACATCAATACACGAAAGTATTGCGCTTCAATATTATAGGTAACTACTCTTATTTTGATATGCTTCGATAAAAATATGGTTGTCATTTTTGATTTAAAAAATGCTGCTACAAATTTAATAGGTCCTACTCATAATGTTCATGTAATCATGGAATTAGAAGATCATCTAGCAAAATGAGGATTCATTATCATTATTACTTACTTTAAATGTTTTAAAAGTGTCGCAATCTTTATGTGAATAAGCTTTTATTTTTTATCTTAAATACATTTAGTGGTTTCATTATTGATTCTTATTCCACAAATTTGAAAAATTACAAATTTAACTTAAATTATATTATTGAGATAAGTAAATACCTAAATACATTTAAATTGATTATTAGGTTTTAAATTTTATCAAACATTTTTAAGGTGTTAAAGTTAATGCATAAAACTATATTTCTTGAATTTACTGGGTTTGAACTTCAGATTAATGACCAAAAGAATATTAAAATTAATATGAAAATTAAAAAACTAAGCAAATTTTAAGTATTGAGCATATTTACAAAATTATATTGTACGACTTGCACACTAAATGATTCATTGAAAATCTTGACTTTTGAAAAGCAGATCCTGAACAAGAATTGGTTCCTATCAATTTTACTATTAACTACCTACTTACGAATGATTAATATTTTTTTTTTTGGTCAAGTTTGATAAGTTTGAAAATTATCAAGTTTTTTTACTCTGGCTTTGTTTTGTCTTTGGATTGTTATACATACTGCATTTCTTTGATTTGACTGATAAAGAACTTATGAAGCATGCACAAAAACTCCGTACATATCATGCGGATCCTTTAATGATAAAACTACAAAAAGAAGTGTATGTACGGAATATTATGTAGATATAGGTATAATTAGTAAGTACACAATCAAAAACATTGAGACATTTGGGCTCGCTTCGTAGCCTTATTTAAGAGCTTTATTTAAAACGTACAAAATAAGAACTTATTAGAATCATTTAAATTATGTTGGTGCTACTTGTTATAGACAGTGCGACATTGTATTATTTTGATTTAGCTTAATTTTTTTCCTCAGGAAAAAGGAGACGATAGGATAAACACATTGAGTAACAGTGAGTCTCAGGGAGTGACTCCGACCTTACAGTGAGAAACCTGTTGAGAGACTCCAACCGGGAATTAATTAAGATGAACTTCAGCAGAAAATCAAAACTAAAATCTATAGATAAATAAGAAGGAAAAAAAATTCATTGTTAATACGTTGATCAACTTTTGAATGCTACATTGTTAATGCACTAAAAATTCCTTAAGGGTAAAATTTTTGAATTAATCATTTTTTGTGAATCATGTTTTATTTTTTAATTTTAAATCTCTTTAATCTGTTTAGTATCAATTTCAAAACGAATGTTTTTACTTTATTGATGATATGAATTAATTATTCAGATTATAAGAAATATCAATTATAAATTAGAAAAATATAAACGTACAAATAAATAAGTATATATAGGTAGATACCTAAAGTAAATACTTTATAAGTTTATACTTAAACAAAAATTTATCTAGTCATAAAATATTTCTTTAGTACAATGGAGAGGCGGAAAGTCATTGAAAAATATATTTTCTAAAATTTTAAAAATATTTCATTTGTGTAATCGATTTTACTCATTAATACTGTCGAGAAAGCTATTTAAAAGTATTAAATATTTTTTATGAAAGTTCCCAAGTACAGTTTTTAATACGATAGTTTCCATGAAATTGTTATTTTTTAAAGAGGCTAGTTAATATACAATAAGAAATTATGAAAAAAAGATGCAAATAAATATGTTTTTCTATAAAAGGAGCTACATTTTTAGCCATTTAAAGAATTTCGTTAATTAACAGCAATTATACAGGTAATTAACGACTGTTCTGTGTACAAATATTGCCATAAAACGTATAAACTAATACGAATTGAAAAAGCCAAGCAATAAATTAAAAAAGAAATTTATTAATATACGTGACATAATTCTAGCAGTAAACAGCCAAATGAAAAGAATCGAATATTAACACACATTAATTACTCGCACGGATATGCAATTTATTTTGATATTTAATTTAAAAAGTATTGATCTTCATGCATTAGCCTATAAATGCCAGATTTAATCATTTCAAGATAGCTTCTGAAATTCATAAACATCAAAACCACGCCTTGATTTTTGAAAATTTTTTACACTAAAAGTAAACTTGTGACCTACTAACGTCTTTTATATGATTAAAAATAAGGATGTTTGGTTAAATTTTTGAAACTCTTGACTGAAAAATGTAATGTGATATATTCAAAACTATATGTGAACAAAAAACGAAGTATATGTATATTTTATTTAGGTACCGTTTACTGATTTTAAATTAATTCAAAATTTTCACTTTTTCTTTAAGGACCATTTTGTTCATTTAGTATCACTTTACAATTTTGTTTTTGTAAAAGAACAAGTTTTCAATTTCCTTAATAATTTTAAGTAAAAATATTTATTATTTCAGCCTGGAGACAAGATTTTTATTTCTTTTATGATCTTCCTCAGTAATAATGGAGAAAAGTATTTATCTGTAGGTAAAGTTTAATAACAACCTTAAACTTTAAAGAAATTTTTTTTATATTCAATGTCATTCAATTTTACCTAATTTGCATTTAAATGTGTGTAGTTCAAGTTTATCTCTTTTACATTCATTTTCTCTGCTTCCCAAGATTTTTTATCGTTGCCGCCTATAAAATAATAATGCGTTTCTCTCATTTTTATTTAGAAATCATTTTATGTAATAATTTGAGTAGGTAAAAAGCACCTTTCAGCGTTTCAAATAATAATTCGTTATTAAATTTCATATTATTAATACTCCACCAGTTTGGAATGACTTAACAATTTTTAGAATATATTCTTTTATTGAACATAAAACAAAGTTAAAGAAATATCTACATGTAAATCCTTAAACATGTTTGGAAGATACGAGTATAACTGATTGCTACAAAAGAAGAAAAGTTTAGTAAGATGTTTCTCGAATAGAGCTATTCTTAAAATTTCAAAATGACTGATTAAAACATTAAACAGTTAATATATATAATTACAAAAATATAGTAGTATAATTTTGTATGTATTCTTATGTCTGACCAAAGACTTGCTATATTTTTGAGTACTGTGAAAATTTGTGTACCTTACACTCACTTTTGTAATAACTGAATACAAAAACGAAAACTTAAAGGGTAGACCTAAATTAACCTTAGGCTAAAACTAAAGGACCAAAAAGAAGTTGTAGCTGAAAAACAGGAAAAAATAAAGAGATATATTTTGGCTTAAGGTCTGTTTAGCCTCTCACTACACGTGAGCCAGGTCTTCATTGTTAAATTCAGACATTAAAAAACAAGTAGGTATTATACAATTGTTTATGATGCTTCAAATACCTATATCTGTATCTACCTATTGTAGTGAGTTGTCTTTTTAATATAGTAAATTTATTTCAACTAAATGCTATCAAAATACTACGAAACATCTTAAATTATAACATTTAAACTATAAATGAAAATTTGAAAAAAATTTACCAACATTTACTAAAATTTCGTTGAAAAACAAACCAAAAACTATTTTTTAACATTAATAGTTCCAATGAAGGTATATTTACTGTCAGAAGTTAATTTCTTTCGCTTTATTTGTTTTCTTTTATTTTTTTTTTCATTAAATATGAATGAAATTTTCAATATCAGTGGCAGATTTACACATTTGCCGCCCTTATCTACCTATACAATTCGATAACTTAGTTCACACATAACAATTACAATTTGTTGTTCATAAATATATATATTTTTTCCAAACTTACCGCCCCTAAAATTTACCGCCCTAGGCTCTAGCTTACTCAGAATGATGGTTAGTCCATCACTGCTTGTAGTAATTAAACTAAAATAACTTCCATACCTATATTTACTTGGAATGTGAAAAACTGGAGATATTTGTGAATTTCTAATTTTCATTTAATTACTCTTTATTGTGGTTCAAAACATTTTTTGATACCGATACTAAATAAAAACGACTAACGATTTTGACAAACAATGAGTATAGTTTTATACTTAACCAAAAATTTAAGTTATTAGCTACCTAAAAGATTATTTACAACTATAAAAGTAGTTGTAAGCTTTTAGCTAATTTAACCAATAGAGATTTTTACCTTATGTACGATTCAAATTCGGTTACTATTTTTTAATAAAGCATATGACATGTTATTAGAAAAATATTTTTTCTCTACAAAAGTGAGCTTTTAATTTGTCCACTTTTTGTTCGGGGCGTATATTAAAGATGTTAGAGCATTTTAATTCACTTACTCACATATTGAATGAACTTGAAAGTCTTATGGGCAGATGTTCCAAGATAATAAAATTTAACTATAGCTAAAATGATTTTTATTGTAAACTCGATAAATACTCATCTTCTAACCAGTTGTCAAAGTAAAATCAAAAGTTAGTTCTTTGTTTTTTGAAAAAGAATATCAATTAAATATTCGGTAAGATTTACTAATCATCGATTTTTAAAATTTTTTATTAAGTAAGTATTTGTTAATAAATCAAAGAGATTAGTTTGAAAAAAATAATTTTATTCTAAATAGGAAATTCATACTGATTTTCATACATGTACCTATAAGAAATGATATGAAATAAATATACCTACTTATATAAATATATCTCATGTAAGTATATGTACATGAATTCATAATTCTTATCTAGCTGTTAATTGTGTAAATTATCCAGATCGAAATAATTTGATATCATATTTAGTACGCTTTTTGCTACGAACGAGATTCAAATCGACCGTCAAATAATTCGGACATGTTTAGCACAAAACGGTAATTCAAATTCTTGACGAGATTAACTTGAAAGATCTCTTTTCAACAGTGTTTATAACACAAGAGAGTAAGTTAACGGTGCCTTGAGTTTCTGCAATTAAATTACGAAAATGGGGCAACAAAAGCAACAATGACTTAAATGCTCTTTTTAGTTTGGAGGATCTTTCAATGCCTTTTTATTTTTTTTTAAATATCATTTAACAACACACACTAACCAAGTTTTATTTTGCTGATTATAAATGGATAAAAATTCTAGAGTTACCGTTAGATTAATTCATAATTCCAGTTTTGCTCTTCGTTAAATTTTTATTGGGTTGAGATCTGTTAACTCTTCAGACTTTCTTTTCACGAAATTATTTTTAGCTTACGGAGAATACATTAATTTTGATGGGAAATTATAGATGTTTTACTGCAAATTATGGATAATTTTAGTAATTATAACACTTTTAGTTACCTAAATATTGAAAATTTATATGGAGATGCTAGCATCTATTTTTCTGTTAATATAAACAACGTCAGATATGTACCTAAATAGTAGGTATTGGGTCATAAAAGATAATTAAAAAAATTCTTTTACATTCATTTAACAGTTTTGAATGTAAAAAATTTAACAATTAGAACATGAAAATTGATTTAAATTACCAATTAAAAAAAGTCCTGTTTTCGATCCTTTCAATTTTAGGATACTTATAAATTTACTACTTAGGATGAATGTAAATAGTATCACTACTTAACGTATTAAAACAAGAAGTTAGTTCCCAAATTGATACATACAAATACCACTTTTGATGGTTGAAGTATGAAGGATGTGAAGATCGGGAGTTTATTAAACAAATTCTAACAGGTGAACAAAATATAAATTAACCTGTGCAGGTGGCCAATTTGGCTGGTTTTAGTAAAGTTACAAATACTTAATCGCCTTTAAATAAATTGAAAGATAAATGATCGAATAACCAAAAATTTTGATTATGTATAACAGTACATTTTTTAAGAAAAAAATGTTGCGTGCGTTAGTGTGCATGACGTGTAAGAAGTGAAACTTCTTTCGGTTAAGTATAAATAATTTTTTTTTGCGTTTAAAATATTTCATAATAATTTGTAACAATTTTTTTGCTACCAAAATTTAAATATTGTTTTCAATGATAATAATAGCTATGTAAAAAATTATATTTTCAGTTTTAACCATATATGTATATATTGCCCATAATTTTTATGTTATTCCAGTATCTACAATCTATTTGATTGATTTTCAGCAATTATCTTCCTTGATTTTCATATCTTGAAAATCATTTAAAACTTTAACTCACTTTCAACGTGATTTCTGCTATTTTTAAATAGAAAAACGAAACTTTAAATTTTTGAAAGATATTAACCAAAAGAGGCGAGTACTAAACGTGTCATTTTCTTTTCGAATTTTCAAAATTAATACTATCCATAGTGCGTATAATATTTTAAATTTTATGGTACGGTATTATTTTTAAATTTCAAAACAGTTTTTACTGAAACGTGGCTAATGCTTTTAAAAAGTAGGTGAGAAAATTCATTGTTACAATTCTTAATGCAACCATGATTTTTATTTCTAAATGAAAGAAAAATTACCCTAATACTAAAAAGAAACTCAAACGAAGAATAGAAAAAAAATTAAAAAGATGACTTGAGGATTCATTGAGCAAAAAATAAAGGTTTAACTTCTTACGAGATAGAAGAGGACAGGTCGTTCTTTGCATTATTGCTAAAAACAAACTCTTCGTTTCATTCGCAAGAATTATAATAAGTATGGCCAATAACGTTTTATGAAAGTTTCTTAGAGAATAATTACAAATCGTTTTCTTACTATTTTCGAGCTAATGAAATTCATTATTTATATCTACTCAACGAAATGAAATTGCATTGTAATATTTTGGACAATGTAAACTTTGAAAAATAACATTGGTGAAATTTTTGATTGGATATTAAAAAAGATGCATGTTAGTATATTATAAGCAAAAGAAAAGGAGAACATTTTGACGGAAATTCAAAATGGGAAGATCAATAAATTTTTCTTCAACCCGGAAGAAAATACACAGAGGTCAGACTAACACATAAATATAAGTTGTCTTTCTGGTTATCGGTAAAGATATCCGTTGTGATCGATTATAATTCTGAGTGTTTTTCTGCTTTACGAGTTTTGTAGAAAAGAAACATACCCATACACTGTTTTACCGTTTTTCATAACACAATCCTAACATATTTAGAAAAAATCATTTTGCATAAAAAAATCTAACAATTGGAATAAATATTCAAGTTCATAATATAATGAGAGAAAAATGAAAGTTCATAATTACTGTCATAAAATTAAAATATTCAATAATTGAATGAACTATGAGACAATGTAAAAATTGTTACATTTACCAATGAGAAAAACAAAGAAAATATGAATAATTTTCACAGTCCGATAAAAACTCGATTGAAAGAAAATTTAAAAGAGAAAATCTGAAAAATGAGAAATAAACTGAAAGATGTTTATAGGATATAAAAAAACATCACATTAAAATTTTTGTTTTGTTTTTGAAAAAGCAAACTTTCCACTTTCTTAGATAACTTAAAAAACTTGAAATCAGAGATGACAAAATTTGAATAACGGACCCAAAATTATTTTAACTTTTTGGCACATTTACAAAACCATAAGAAATTTTTACAATACAGTCATTACCACATCATTATCAATTTAACAATTAAATTTCGAGATCAAAAACTAAAGACAGCCAAAATTAGTCTTGACCAATTTGAAAAAAAAATTAATTTTATTTTTGATAAAATATTCGGGTCAAAGAATTTTTGATGGTCGTGAACGGATGTGATTCATTTATTAAAAAATCAAACAATTAAGTAATTAAAAATCGAAACAACGAGAACGATCAGTTACTCAAAAACGATTTTATTCTATTATTTTGATTCAATCGATTTTGAAACACATATTTTTCGATAACCTTTCAAACAAAATTGTACTATTATACATCAAGTTCTCAAAACAAAATAAAATATAAATGATTATGGGAATGATTTATGGTCTCTAAATTAAATATTTTCTTTCTTATTATTTTCAAGATTTTTCTTGATCATTAATTTTTATATCGTGCGCACCTTTATTATTTTTTTAAGATAATAATTATTTTGTGTCACTCACGGAAATTATTTCTATTGTTGAATTCCTTTAAAATGTATTTTCCAGTGAACACAATTTTTTCTTGATTTATTTATATAAGTAATTATCAATTGCGTAATTATAGATGAATTGCGTTTGGTAATAATGCTAATAATGTCTTATGCATGTTTTGCGCTTGTTTAAAGTTTTATTTTAATTATTTTTAGTTTTTACTTTGAGTTTCCAGTCATGAAATTTTGGTGTGAGACAGACAATTAATGAAGACCAAATTTGTAGATGCATTTAAATCTTTATCTGTTTTTATATGAAAGATAAAAAAAATTCAATATTATGTAAAAGCCAAAATTATATGGTTCTTGATTGATTGATTGATTGATTAATTGATGTACGTATTTTTTTATGTGGCAAATAGAGTGTAGGTATATTGTCAATTTTCATACTGTATTTTATAGAAATTTTGATTGCTTTTAATTTACATTATCTTTTTTAATGAAACGATAGTAAAAATTATAAACACAAACAATATATGAATACGTTTTAAGCTCTTAACTTTCTTTGGAATGAACTTTAATAACTTTTATAAAGTTTCACTAAATATTATATTTGTGGTTCAAATAGTCTGGTACTGCAGGATATCGAGGGTTTCATATCATAAGGGTGTATCCACGAAAACACTACTTTCTAAAATCTAGAATATAAGCAATAAAAATATTCAAATGGTGTTATTTAAGAAAAGGTATAAAGTTTAAGATTAACATTCAACACCTCAGTCCTCCGTAAATATAATTCATATAGATTTACGTTGTAACACAGTTTACTTCTTAAAATGGTAAAACATCAATGCATCATTTTTTGGGTGTGTGCTATACTTGGTTCGCCACCCCTTTCTATGTACCACACAGTACCTGTGTATTGGGGTAAAAGGCAGTTAATATTATTATTTTTTTTTTTTGAAAAACTAAAGAAATATCACTTTTACGTATTTTTACTAGCCTAATCACTTACTTTTTGGTTTAGGATAGTGATTGTAGTTGCCATATAAAAACTCAATCTTATAAGAAACGGAACATTTCAATTTTGTAAAAAATGAAAAAGAGGCTTTCATTTTCTTTGCATAGGATAATATAAGGTAAACAGATTTTCTGTACCGAACAAATTTTTCCATCACTAAAATATTATTATATGAAGAAAATGCATGAACTAAAGAGACAAAAAATAGTTTTATACACAGTTTCATTTATGCTTTTTAATTTGCTTTAAAATAATTTTACTGAAAGAATGTTGGATTTCACGTCCATTGTAACAATTAAACTTGATGGATAGATCATAAGGATGTGGATATGTACTTCGAAATCCTAATTCGATTAAGTTGTATAACGCACAAATTAGCTAAGGCGTTTTATTCAAGAACCTGTCCACATCTTTATGAACTACCCATCAAATTTTCACATTATGTATAAGGCAAAAATCTTCTAAAACAATTGACAACTATTCTAACTAAGGTACTTATTATTTTTTTTTTGCATATAGTTATTAATAATATATAATTTATAGGACCATATTGCAAAGAAGATTTAACCAAAAAAGGTCGCACAAAAACGATTTGACTATCCACCTTTTACTATAAGTGCTATTGGATTATGATAAAGGTATTTTGAAATCGCATTTTTTCAAATTTCTTAAAGTTTTCATTCAACTGATGAAAACCGATTACGTACCTACTACAGTCTACACAACTAGTTAAGAATGACCGTTCATCTTTTCAAGATCGGTTGTTAAGGGTTAACATATGAATTACATTAAATCTATGCCAGATTTATGATTGAAATATTATGAAGAACGAGTCATATATAAGGTATATTTCTACTTTAACTGTTGTCCTAATGAAATAACGTGAGAATATATAATAAATAATGTGATAAAAACACTCAATAATTAACAAAATATAGTGAAGCAATATTTTTTCTCATTAAATTAAAAACTTAAAGTGTTTCTAATAAAAGATAAAAGAAAATTTTATTAATATTTTGGTTAATTTCTAACAAATAAGATTTTAGCTAAAAGTTGACCAAAATCTTTGTTTTTTCTCGGAAATTTTTTAAAATATTTTAATATGTTAATGAAATGTAATCTTAGGTATAATTTATTTTCTATACAGACAATGAAAAATTTAGACTTACTCTCATTTTAATTGTTTTATGAAGAAAATATTTGTAAACCAAAGAAACAATTAAGGTGTCCGTTCAACAGTTAGCACATATCCAAAAAAGTTTCAAATCCATTTTTCTAAAAGCTTTTCAAGCCCATGAAAACCAACAAAAATAAATTCACTTAGTATATCACATTTTTCAAAAGTTTTCTATAAATCCGACCATTGTTCTGCGCAAAAGTTCTGCAATCAATATTCAACAACAATAAAACTATCAATATATTTTAACAATACAATAAAAGTAAGAAAAAACGTATATGGCAAGTAAATGTTTTCCTCCGGCTTGAAACGGCAATGCTGTGGACTTGTAGAACGGCAGAATTGGCCGCGATGGTTTGCTTTTGCTGTCCCCAGATTGAAAGCAAGGAGTGGTGGTCGCAGCACCCAAAGTACCGTTTCAACTTTGGTTTCAATTCAATACTAGACTTTTTAATTCTAATCAATCATTACCTCTTTGGAATGTTTATTTCGCTATTACGGCAATATTTTATAATCTTGACCTTCAGTACCTCTCATTCTTTTATTCACTAACTGTAATTTTTGTCACAACGATAGTAACGTTTATATTGTTGGCTATCAATTGTTGAATGAAACAACTCCATTAAGGTTTAAACCTTCAGATAAGATTTGAAAAAATTAAATAACAGCACCTAAAATAAAGTATTTGAATATCATACGATACAAACAAGGACTAGAATATTTTAAAATTACAAATTTCCGTTTTATACAAACATGCTTAATAAACCAATATAAATGCAAGCGGATTCTCTTCCTTATTTAAACTGTTTTCAAAATAAAAAGAATGCACTTGCTGGAGGCTGCAACATTCTTAACACTAATTAGTTAACATTGCAATGATGAAGATTATTATATGTCTATACACTACATAGATTGGAAAATTTAAACATTAATTTTTTTAAAGTACGTTACTCAAATCCCACGAAGATGATTTCTAACTTAATAGCTGACTTAATTATAGAGGTGTGACACTTCGATTATTGTAACGTGATTAAAAATAATTTTTAATAGAAAATTATGATACAATTTGCGAAGATAAATTAAATTTGTTGGCGTCAAGTGATTGCAAGGCCGAAAGGCGTTTTTACTGTATATGAAAAATAACAAATTAAGCATTCGCAATTTTTCAAAACTATCACGGAAGACTATATTTAAAAATTTTTAGCTGAAGGCATTTTAAATATTTATTGTTGCTAATCTTGTTTTACTATATATATCTACAATTATGATCGTAAAAAAAAATTAAGTTTTACTAAGCTACAACGTTATACATTTTTAGTCGGATAACCAGCGCCATGGTAAGATAAGTTTGTGGCATAGAAAATGGAATTTCTAGTCACTTTTTATTTGGTTTAAATAAGTTCGACATTTTTTTTTGTTTGTTTTTAAATTCGAGAAAATGTTAGAAAGTGCACTCAAAAAGACATTTTTGGACCCAGCACGGAATGAGACAGGTCTAATCCTCTCGATTACTTTCAGAATTTAAAGATTAAATTATTTTTATAGTTATTGTTTAAATATTTACTAATTTTATAGTTACATTATTTATTTATTGTTATTTATTCGAGAATATTATTTTGTCTTTGGTAAAAGTAGATTTAAGTTATTCGTTGATAATATTTAGCTATATAAATATCTTTATTTGTGACGGATGGAACATCTAAATATAGTGTTTTACTGTCTAGACATAGATATTTTCTTTTGGTGATTATTCTTATACATATCTACGAATGAAGTGGCCGAGAGCAACTGCTCTAGTGCTACGCCAATAAGTGGACCTCCAATTTTTTTAATAACAGTTTTTAACAGTTTTACATTTTTTTAAAACAGTACTTATGTATTTTAAAAAATGGAAGGTCCACTTATTGGCGCAGCGCTAGAGCAGTTGCTCTCGGCCACTTCATTCGTCAAGTTTTACGTTCATAGTACTGGGTTTGATCCTCGTTAAATCCTAGATATGTATAAGAAGAATGACCAAAAGAAAATTTCTATACCCATTTACTATGGCATAAAACCTAAAGTTGTATAATTAAAACAGTATTTTTAAAAAATGAACTTGGTTCATTTTCATTTCGAGCCACTCATATACTCGAGGCCCTTATAAATGGTTAGGCCCTGAAGACATATTTGTCTCTCATTAGTAATGAAAGCATGATACGAATGTTTAGTAAATATATTATTTACTATAAAAAATTAGTATAAGAAACTAGGAATACATTTGTGTTAAATGAACTGCCTATCTTAATGCAAAAATGTATATTACTGTAGTTCGTAAGGTTGTTCCAAGCGTCCAGCTATGGCGGTTCACAGACACGAAAACAGACAAAGAGCAAGAAAACATTGACTCTTTCTCTGTCTGTCAGTGTTTGAACATCATCATAGCTAGTCGTATGAAACAAACCTACTGTATAACGTGTGGAGAAAAGTATTTAAAAGAAATCGAAATGAAACTTCTTGACACTGTTTAAGCAATATGGTTCATAAATTGAAAGAGCTATTTTATTTATTAATATTGACTAAAAGGCAACATTTTTGATACTGTATCTCGATAGTGCAGTGGCATGGCGTAGCGTGGATTTATGCCATCTGGACCGAACTCTGAATAACCTAGGATACTCTGTTGATGTTTCAAATAAATACGCAAAATAATACGTCTTTAATTAAAAAACATATTTTCGTGTTTTTGCAACGCAAAATAATTACTTAGTATACATTTGTCTATAGATTCGGGAATCTAGCATTTGTTCTATATTGCTAAAAAGGCTATAAGCTGTTGAAATTTTTCGCAAATTTTAGCAGTTAACTACTAATAAAGAGAAAACAAGTAAATTATCTTCATGTAATTCGTCGGTATCTGTACTTCCGTTACCAAAAACGTTCTCCTCCTGATTTGTATTCGGGTTTCAAAAGATATAATAGGATCTTTACACATGTTTTGATGTTTTGAAAAAGCAGTACAAAACAGATTTCAAAAATTCCTTTTCAGTTCTTTGATTTAATATATACATTTTCTAAAATCCCCCAGATAAGGGCTCGAATTTCTCAAAAACTACCGTTAGGCGTTAACATTGAGGTGATAGGCGCTTGCGATACACCGCTAAAATGATCTTCGGCTACTTCCATCATAAACGGCTCATTACATTAGCGAAGCCTAAGGGTACAAATGCAAAAAAGGATTAGAAAGAGGTATTATTCCAGTCAATATGCGAAAACTATTTTTTGCTGTCAAAATTGAATTTCTCAATTGGCAAAACTATTCTTCATTCGAATCTCTTACGTGGTACGGATGGATGCGAAATTCGGATCTGCCTGATACGAAACTTGTTCAATTCGAATTTCTTAGACGGTAGAGGGCCAGGTCCACATAGCTAGCACACGAACAGTCCTTAAAATGGTCTTACTGTAAGACTACTTTCAAAACAAACGGCGCATACACATTATGTATCATACTTACGTTTTGTTTAAGAAATTTTTATTTAAAAAAATAAATTATGTTATTTCGTTTTCACTTGAATTGAGCATCAAAAGTTTAATAAGCTTATTGACTAAGTGTATTAAAGGTGTTATACCCATTAAACCCTCGAAATAAATATAAAACAGATACATCTGTGTCAATTTGGTGATCTGCGCTAACGAAATTCGAAAATTGTTGTAAGTTAAATTGCCGCTATTAGACATGCGATCATTACACAGCGCTCTGCATTAAACCCATTAAACTACCTTCAGTTTATAATATGCCAGCACCAACCACAAAGCTACAGCGACTATTCTAGAACTATTTTCCTGATCTCATTCATCAACATTTAACTGACTTTTGAACTGTTCTTTAACAAGTATACGCCCTTATATATAAGTATCATAGTTATAACCCTGCGTTTAGCTAGATTAAATCCAATTTTCATTGAACACTAAGACCTGAAAAATAATAATTAGGAATTAAACTATTAAAACAATCCACTATTATAACAAATTTAATAAGTTGGTTTGCAAAATTAACAAACGAAATAATATTAATGATAATTGTTTATGATGTCATCAACAATACAATACTTTACACCAAATAAGCATAGAAAATATACAACTTTTTTGAGGGGATATTAATATTACATACATGTTTGATTACTTAAATTATAAACATAACAACTATCATATCAGGGAAAATACAAAAGATCATAGTAAGTTTTAATACTATGTGCTACGTAAGCGTAATCACCATCATTATCAATGTTAGTGGTTACTTTTATAAATTAAAATAGACTTGGAATATAAAAACCTTAAACGTATTTCTCAATTTTCAGCTCGGAACAAAGCTACTATTTTAAATATATATTTTTTATCTATTTTTATATAAATATATATATCATAGTCTTCATCATCATCAATATATAAAAGGAAAAACTACATTTTTTATTGATTTTTTTCGACACGATTACTCATTTACATATTTTAAAACTGGAATTTAAAAATCAGTCTTTCATTTTGTTTCTAGATTACAATGTAAGAGAGTCAATTGACCAACCGAACTTCAATGATATTAGCACATAGTTTTTTTTTCAACATATATATTCGAGCAATGTACCGAGTTGAAACTCAATTATTCCAAACTCTAAAGTTAAAGAAAAATGAGAGAAATTAAAAAAATATGGTTTTATAAACTGTCATTAAATACATAAACTATGACCAAGCAAACACACGCGTTGGTAAAGTGGTTATAGATTTGTTTAATTATTAAATACCTATGTAAAATAAGAGAACATTCATTTTTCATGATTTGATCGAATGTAAATAACAGAAATCAATTAAAAGAAGAAAATAAAAATTTTCTATGATAAAATTCCCTTCAATATTTTCTTCATGTATTAAATAATAATTATATACATTCGGTTTGAAAATGAAGCTAAATGTGCAAAATCAGAAGATATTGTTATTATTCTGAGACATCATCGGCCGTTTCCAGGAATGCATATTTATTAGAAGCCGCGAAATTCTGTAAAAAAATATTTTTATTTTAAATAAATAAAAAAAAATAAAATTAAATACAATTCATACCGGCGCCTCTTGTTCTTTTAATTTTGGCATTCGTTCTTCTAAACTAATTTCACGGTCCGAGTGATTGCGATTGTCCCGATATGGTCGATCCTCTCGTTTTTGCCCTTGGGGTTTCTGTGGCGGACGATACTCGCTGCGACCACCGGAACGTTTGTCATCATCTGAAAAAATAATGTAAAACCAATGTATATAATAAGAAATATTAAAACCTACGGGGATTATATTCTTTCCGCGACATTAAGATTTGATACGATGATTGATTCTTATAGATCTCATCAAACTAAAACGAAAATGAAGAATACAATTTTTCGAGTTTTCACTTAATTTTGGTAAAAACTAGTTTTAATTGCACAACTCCAATGTTATTTCTTATGGGAGAGACATTTTATGAATGCAGTCATTTTCAAAACTACGAAGTTTGACCGTTATTATCTGTACGTTAAAACATCGAGCTATGTTATGTAACTTCAATAAATTGTATAGTAGTTGTTCCTGAACAGAACTATGATACCGAAAGAGTTTAAGTATCTTTCAATAATCAATTTTAACGAATTTTAATTTACCTTAATTTAAAAAAAAATTATTTCTCGCTTGTAAAAAGTTATATAAAAATATTTTATGTACATATTATAATAAAATGTGGATTGACAACGTAAATTTTATAAAAATCAAATAAAAAAAGCTAAGTTAAAGTCTAGTTGCCATATCTTCACTGGCAGTGGGACTTTGCCCTTGTAATTGACCGTTCGAATTTGTTTGCATATCTCCGTCTCGCATACGATTCATTTCGCTAATCATTACTTGAGGTGTGTATTGCTCGACTTTTTCCAGTAATGTTTCCGGATAACCAGGAGAATAAAATCTCACGATTTCTTCTGGGAAACATGAGTTTATTATAAGAATATATTCCATTAGAGTGCTACCAGGCTCGGCTGTAATTTCTTGAACTTTCTTAAGACCACCAGTTACAACAAACAGTCGCCTAGCTCGTGGATCATTCGGTAAAACCTTTGAAAATTGGCCAAGAACATATTTCAAGATATCAGGAGTTGCATCATACAATAAAGGTTCCAAAGCAGATAAAACCATGCATTTCTGTAAAGTTTGTTTCAGAGCTGTTTTACACTTGCTTTTCAAATCTTCGCCAGACTGTGGATTTTTATACAAATGAAGTAGTTTAGGAAATGCATTTGCTTCAGCTAAACGCCTTGCATGTTCAGAAGTATGTTTACCGATTTGACCCAAAGTCCACGCTGTAGTAGCTTGTAAATATTCATCAGAACTATCTAAGCAATCCGTGAGTATAGGAACAGCTCCAGAAGCAGCGACTGCTAAAGCTAACTGTTCTACATGACCAGCTATATAACCCAAAGCCGCAATAGCTGGCAACTGAGCTTCACCTGTAGCTTCAAGCAAAGCAGCAATACCTCCATTGTTTACAATCAGTTGTGCTAATTCGATCGAATGTTTAACTGTATCTCTCACTAAAGTACAGGCTGCTTTACTAACTTGAGGACAAGCATGGTTAATGTGCAGTAACACAGTGGGAAAAACTTCTGATTCAACACAAGCTTCGGCCAATTCTACATTATGAGAGGCTATTGTTGATAAAGCAGTCAAAACTTGCCGTTTTAATTTCGCATCTTGATTATGCAATGCTTGAGCTAATAAAGTAATCGAACCGGAACAATCAGCTATTGTTTGCGCTAGCTCTGGCCCGTGCTTGGCAATATCTGCAATAGCACTCGCAGCAGTTTGTTTCAAACATACTTCTGGCTCTTGTAAGCATAATATAATTAAAGGAACAACGCCAGCATCAATTGTGGCTTGTGCTAACGCACGATTGTGACGTGCAAGATATC
The DNA here is from genome assembly GCA_958496155.1 of Sisyra nigra. Taxonomy (NCBI): domain Eukaryota; kingdom Metazoa; phylum Arthropoda; class Insecta; order Neuroptera; family Sisyridae; genus Sisyra; species Sisyra nigra. The sequence goes on from OY292313.1 coordinate 27,916,171, forward strand.
CAATAGCCCAAGCCGCCGCTAATTTAACACTTGAATCAAAATCTTCCATACACAATAGCATAGCGTCAATTCCTCCGGAATTTAGAACTATGCCAGCCATTTCGGGGGTGTGTTTAGCTATTGCCCTTAGCGTGAACATTGCAGCTTTTTTGAAATATTTACTTTGCTTATCGATGTCTTTTAGTAGTACAGTAATAACATCACGGCGTACAATTGTTTGAGCAATTTTTTCGTCTAAATTTGCGAGTCGACCTAATGCTACAGCGGCACATTGCTGAATAGATGGACACATATCTGTTAGTAAGGGACGTAATAAGTCAATGGCTCCAGCATTTTCTAAACATGTGACGTTATAACTATGTGAAGCTAAATCGGCGACACTTTGCACGAACGCTATTCGGGCTTTTTGGTAGTTGTCGAAAACTTGCAACACTGCTCTTGCCGTCATTTTCTTAATTTATTGCCATAGAATGTTAGCGAGCAATCAAACAAGTAATACATAACATAAATTTATACGGATTGTTTGACATCTAACAATCGAAGATCAAAATTTAATAGTAGGCAATTCTAATTTTGACAAAAACTAATTACAAAGCTATTTGACTCTAATGGATCGTAGATATTGGGCCAATGAATAGGACATTGGAGCGAACGGTAGTCGCCAACGCGTTGGCATTTGGTCTTTCGCTCAACTCATTAGAAGAAATGCGAGCAACAAAATGAACTAGAAAACGATTTCCCCTATGTTCCAAAAAAGAAAACCAATATCAACGAATGCTAACTTTAATATTTCCGCCACGGGGTATATGGAAGAAGTAACATCTTTAAAGAAATGAATGTGTAATGTCGCTCTGCAGCGTATGAAGACTGTACATATTATGTTATCTATGCTAGTAAAAACGTTATTCAATCACGTTAATTACCAACTTAGTAACCGACATTGCCCCGGCGACTACTTTGGAAATATTGAGACAACACACTCATTGGAGGCTTGAATTATTCTGACATAAAAGGTGTGCGTTCTTATATCTTTCAAATTAAAAGATATCTATAAGAGGTCATCCATAAATTACGTCATACAAATTTCATGATTTTTGACCCCCTCCACGGTCCTTCTTAGTTAGACGTCACATATTTTACAATTTTACATCTACAAATTATTATTGAAATTATATTAATTAATGATCAAACTTAATCATCTTGAAAGTCAATTGTAAAATGAAATAAAAACAATATCACCGCTAGGCACGGTGCAGTTTTTAGCGGCACTTATCAAAGGGCAATAGTATCGGCGCGTAACACTACACCGAGAAAAAAAAATTCACTTCGAACAATTAAACCTAAATATTAAAAATTTGATTGGCAATGGGCTATTAAATCATTTTGTTGGGGTAAATGAAATTCAGTAGTCAGAAGAGAATTTTTATCTCAGTGTATTAGAGCGAGTGGCCGACAAAACAATTTGAACTTAATGTTTCTACAGATGGTGTTGCAAATGTTTTTGAGTTTTTCGTTAATAGTTCAAAGATCGTGTTTTACTTAACACTTAGATTAAAATAGATTTTGAAATGTGACGCCACGAAATTTAGGACCCCACCCACCCCCTTGTCACACAATGTCACACTTCGTCGACCCCTCCCTTCTCCTTAACGTGTGACGTAATTTATGATTACCCCTAAGAACGTTTATTCAAAGAAGACCATTCGCATCATTTTTTAAAATTTCTGATGGAGATGGTATGAATGAAAATAAAAAAAGTCTGAGGAATACATAGGTTTAAAGTTTTTTTTTTATATTTTACAAACAAGTATAAGTATGGACAGTATCAATAAGAACGTAAGACTCTTATGGAAGAAAAATTGAAAAAAAAAACAGTTAAATGTCGAGATCAGCTAATAGTTTTAGAATAGCCTATGTGTTGCTGATGGGTGTAACCTGAAAGTAGTCATTTAATCCAGAGCACTACCAAATGGCCTGAACGCATGTTTAACGGCGCTAACTGGTGACAATTTGATGCAGATAATATTTCGTTTAACAAGAAAAAGTACTTCGGCCTTTTTAGTTTCGTGTTAACCGTTTTTCATTGTATAAGACAGAAGGTTCAATCTTTTTGTACTTAAGGTTTTTGCAAATATTACTACACCCACACCTTTTTACAGATTTTAATAAAAATTAACAGGAAAATTACAAAATACAATCGTTAAAAACATAATTTAAATTTTATAGGGTTGAGGATAATTATTCTTCACCACGATAAATTAAAAGAAATCATACTCCAGAATTTCATTGAATATAATAATATTTTTCCTATCCGAACATATCGCAGTGTATGTTTAATAAATAAAATATTATTGAATTGCTATAAGGTTTATATACGACAAGAGAGAAGAAATGAGAAAACGAGCGGGAGAGAAAAAGCGATCATTTTGATCTAGTAATAATTAATATAAGTGACGTCGAAAGTAAGAAGTTGCTCATATAAATGTGCACATGTGAAAACTAATTTTTGAAAAATTGAAACATTAGCCCTCAACACTATGACCAGCACGATATTTTTAATTTAGGTTTGAACGATACCCCTCCTTTTTGTACTAGTTTCTAGTCTCCTAGCACGATTTCCTACAATGCCTCATTTTTCAGAAACCCATCTATCGAGTTATAGGAGGGAATTACCTGTACATATCAACAAATGATGAGGAAAAACCTTAAGAGCACATTCTATAAAAGCGTCCAAATGACGGGCACTATACATTTTTTCAATGTGAATTTAGTGGGATATTGATAATACACATATCTGTATTTAAGTTAGATAAATTATATCAGCGGGTACACATAAAATAGACTGTAGGCGCCATGACACCCCTGGACATAGGGTTGAAAATCTTTCGTGTAAGATATTTATGAACACTTACCATTTCTTCGATTATTGGTGAAAGCTTTGCGCTGAGGAGACTCTCCCCTTTGAGTATCTCTTGTTCCGCTATTCTGTAGAATAAATTTTTTATATTAGTTTTATAGGCATATTAAAAAAATACAAATTTATTACATCTCTAGACACCCTCCAAGAAGTATTAGAAGAACGGGTTTCCTCTCGATCGACATCCATACGAGATTTACTAAAAAGTAAAAATAATTTCAGTTGTAAAACTCACGACACCCAAACCAGTTATGACTTACCTATTATCTCGACTGGTAGGTTTTTGTTCTGTACTTTCTTTTTCCTTCGCTAGTTTATCTTCAATTTGTTTTTCACGTGCACTAGTGTCTACTGGTTTTGCAGCACCAAAAATGGAGGCCGAAGAAGCAGGCGTTTTTGTAGTTTCTGTCGCTGGTGCTTCGCTTGCCTCTGAATCAGGATTTTCTAACGGCTTTGTTCTTGGAGCCAGCACCAACTTCGGCCGTGAACGTACTTCTGTCTCTTGTAATCGATCATCCGCTCGAGATGAACGGAAATCACCTTCCTCTCGATTGTTGAAGTTTCTTTTTGGTCCGAAAATACCTCCCCCCGACTTACCATCCTTATCATTTCTCTCTCGATCGAATCTCCCGGAGTCACGCTCACTTCTCTCAAATCGACCCGAATCCCGATCACTTCTTTCAAATCGACCCGAGTCCCGCTCACTTCTCTCAAATCGACCCGAATCCCGATCATTTCTTTCAAATCGACTCGAATCCCGATCGCTCCTTTCAATCCGTGCTGGTGGTTCCCCTCGTTCAATTCGATCACTTCTTTCAATTCGATCACTTCTTTCAATTCGATCACTTCTTTCAATTCGATCACTTCTTTCAATTCGCCCAGAATCTCGATCACTACGTTCGAAACGACCTGAATCTCTATCGCTTCGCTCAAATCGACCAGAATCTCTAAATGCCGGTCTATCGCTGTTATCTCGCCATGCACCGGGTTTGCTTGAAGATGAATCTGATTCTTTGTTTTCTCGGTTGTAATCCCGATTAAAAGCTGATCTGGGCTTTTCTGATTCAACTTCAGGCCTTGGACCGGATCGCCAATCGCCCGTCGATGCCTCATTTTTGTCCGGCCAATCTCGGCCCATATCCATTCGACCACCTCGTCTTGATCGTTGATCTGTATGATTCGAGACCTCTATATGCATTCGCCTTCCTTTGAAAGTCGTTTCAGTAATAGATAAAGCTTCTATGAGACTTTCTCTATCAGCAAATTCAATATAACCGAAACCTTTTAATTTTCCACCTTCTCGATCATCTCGTGGTAATCTCATATTAGCAATCTATTTAAAAAAATCAATTATATTTAATATTTTAGCGTTTATTGTTATATTTATACCTTAAGATTGGAAAAGAAATCAGCTAATTCATTTTCCTCTATATCATATGTTAAGTTGGAAATATAAGCGACAAATGGCGGCTGTGTAGGAACAGCACTTTCAAAAGGATTTGTAGTCCAGGCCGATCTTGGAGCAGTTGGGAGAATAATATTTTTTGGACGATACTCATATCCTGGGAATAAGAAAAAAAAGATAAAATATCTTGAACAGAAGCTTATTGATAATGATATTTAAAATAGCATCCCTCAGTATAAAAAGTAAATTTCATAAATATCAGATAAGTATTGGATAGTCAATGGTAGATTAGTCTGAATTGAGTTCCGATAAAATCTCGGCTCGTTAATTAGACTCAAATAGCTGATCACAAGAGATTCCAACAAATATTCAAGTATCATCTCCAGTAAAAACTATCCCCGACTTAACTCGAGTATTTGCCTATTTCTGGTTCTCTCGCTCCTGTTTTCACAGGACACCCGGCTAGAGTGTAATATCGACCTTTACTCAGACCTTCCCAGGGCTAAGTTAGCAATAAATGCTCTGTATGTGAGCCCTAGATAACGAGATTACCATTGACTATGATATTATTCATCATTGGGAGTAAAGTTAATGTTAAAAATAGAATTAATTACGTAACGCAAAATTTACCTGATTCCTCTTCTACTTCGTCGGCCCAATTAGTCGATTTTCGAATTGGTTGAATTGGTATCGGTCCCTGTGCATCCGATAAAAATTCACTTAGAGGAACTGCTACCCGCTTCGCTTTTTTATTCTTTTTGCCTGAAAGCGAGAGTAAAATATTTTTAAGTACTTGACTGAATGATGCCACGCGGTTTCAATGCCTGCCAGGAATGTATAGATCAAATATTAATTTATTAAAAAAATATTAGGTGAAAACTTTTATATATATTGATACTATTCATATAATCTAACAATTTTAACAATTATAGTCTACAGAAAAGCTAAAGAGTTAGAATTAAAGTAAAAAATACTTGACAAATTTGTGCAAAACTAACCTGAAGCCATTTTGTACGACAGTGAAGTGAACAGCGACAGCTGCCAACCTTGTGGAAAAAGTGCCACGAGTAAAGCAAGTGGAAGTTAGTCAAAGATGGGAATGGAATAAAATACATATAATTGTTGAATAAGGGCAAGAAGGGAATCAAGGGAGTAAAAGAAATTATGAAATGATGTATTTTTTTAGCAATTTTAAATAATTTACTTCGTTACTAATTAATTTATATCTAAAAGAATGACAAAAAGTAATAAGCTCCTTAGATGATATTTAAATTACTTTTTTTCGTATAATACATATATGCGTATTTCTAATTCCTTAACGACCGACTCGGCCGAAACAGCCTCCAGGGGCTCCAGAGCTAATTACTAAAGTCATTTTTTTAAAAATTATTATCAAATTATGAATAAACATTTTCTTAAAATTAACAACTATAATTATTTTATTTTTATCGGTACTAGGTATATGTACTTATTTTTATTTTATAAATCCAACTTCATAATATTATTAATTATATTACGAATTGGTACGAATAGTATGGAATTATTTGGGTTGAGAATACCGTAACCAGGGGGGTTTCACTCAATGTAAAATGTACGGTTGAATTAGGGACCACGGCCGCAATTTCTAGTATACTCCTAGTGACTTTTTTTTATAGATTTCATCGTTTTCATTCTACTAATTCAACAATTTACAGTAACTCTATGGTCATTGGTTTTAATCTTTGATAAATAAAAGAAGTAAAAAATATATCATTAATTTCATTGATCTTTTTAGTTTATTTCTGAAATTTAAAATAAATACAGGAAATACGAAATAAATTTATAAGAATTATTTATTGATAACAAAAATTTTCTACTAATACAGACATGTGTCATACGGAAATAAGTTATTAAATAAGTGCTTAAGAATACTTGGAATACTTCAATACATAATATTTTAAAGTTAAACATTCAAAAATATAAAAGTTAACAATATATTGCACAAGTATGCACATTATTAAATTATTTGATTGCTATCTAGTTCAAAACAGCTTCAGTTTCCTCTGAATTCCGTGTATATTAATTTCTCTCTCCAGGATTACACGCCATTATAATATAACCCTTTTAAGACGGAACTGTTAATTTTTCCAACAAGTTTAGTATTCTAATAATTTCTTCTCTCTTTTTGGATGCTTCAAGACTAACCAGTTGTCGCAGTTGTCTATCAAAGTATCATCAAGAAACTAAGCATCTCTGTTTAAAATCCTATGAATCATCGCTCTTCGTTAACCTGCTCCAGTAATTTTTCCATTCTTTAACATTGTTGATTTCATTATTATTTTGTTCACTTTTTTTCCAATACTTTATTTTAAACCGCATTAAGTATTTATGTTTTTTTGTTTGTTGAGGCGCTATGTTTCATACCGATCCATTTTAACCATTTCTATCTTTTAATGGTTTTGATGATTCATCTATACGTTTTAAAATCGGCGTCTACTTGTACATTTTATCTACTGCTATTTGATCATCTTCTTTAGTTTAAAACATTTGCCAAAAGTTATGCAAAATAAAGAAATTACATCAATTTCAATACAGAGAGAAAACAAGAGTAAAAATAATTAAACATTGGTGAAAAGAGAAGTTACAACAGTTTGAACTTATTAAATGAAGTACATGACTCGTATTACCTACATACATACATATAGTAGGTACTCATATCATACATACGGTACATATATTTTATATAATATGACGTACATATGGATGATTCTCAAATAATTATGATTTTTTATGTCCTGTACTTTGTTTATTATTCTGTATTATTTTTTCCCCTTAACTATTAAGTAATTTAATAAATTTAATTATACTCTAGAATTTGCATAAGGAATTAAAACATAAATGATCACGGATTAAATATTACTTACGGAAATACACTCAAAATGTCAGTACCGTGGCATGTCTAATTCTCATTTTTCAAGCTGAGTTTATACATTTCTATTAAGATTTGTTTTGCAATTTAAAGCTAAAGCTTATCTTTTATAACTCAAGTTTAATGAATACTCCACAAAATTATATTGCAATAATACCTAGCAAATGATCGGCAAAGAGAAATAATTATCATTGATTTATGCCCAAGAATTTTATTCAATTGATGATTATTTCTATTTCGCAATCAATATGTAGGTATAGTTGCAATATAATTTTGTGGAGTATACATTAGAATTTAGTTATAAAATATAAGCTTTAGCTTTAAATTGCATAACAAATTTTTACATTCAGTTTGAAAAATGAGAATTAGATATACCACGGTACTGACATAAAAAATCACAATTAATTGAGAATTAATCAACATACTGATAAAAAGTAATTTTTAAAATATATAATGTTTATTACTTTTATATATCTTATGAATTTTATATGTCTCAAAACTGTTTGTAACTATTACAAATACACATTAATGAATAATAAGTATTTTAATAATATCATATTATTAAAAATTTAAAACTTGGAAATTAAAGTTTTTAAATGTCTCTCTCTCTTATTTCTTAATTTTTTGTTTCAAAATAGCAATAGATTGTTCGCTTCTTAGGGTTTGGGTGGATTGGATTGTGGATGGTAGTTCTGGTTGATTAGGTTAAGACGGTATAGGAATTGGATCTGTTAAGTTGTGCGTAGAAGATGATGGTAGTAGGGATGGTGTGACTGAATAAAAAAAAAAACACATTATTATGAAATTCTCGTTAAAAACAATATATATGTATATGTATATTAAGGATGTTTCAAAAAAAATATTTTTTTTTATTTTTGAATTTTTATAACATTGGAACAGTTCATCGTAACAACAATCTTAAAGAAAGGATTTGAAGAAACTTTTACGCTTTACTAAAAACGTCCTCGGAACAAAGTTCTTCAGATCAACCGTTTCAGAGATATCAGGGTTCAAAAATAACAATATATAAAACTTTTTATAATTTTCAAACAAAACTAAAAAGAAAATTGTTGTTGTAGAGCGTGAAAATTCCTTTAAATCCCATCATTAAGATTGCTGTTTTGATGAGCTATTCCAAAGTTATGAAAATGTAAAAATAAATCAAAAATCGTGTTTTTGGAAGTTATGGTTACAAATTGCAAATTTGGATATTAATTTTTTTGATAAATATTTCTTTGATTAAAATAGACAACAAAATTTCAATGAAATTTGCTGTTAAATGTTTTCGTTGTATATTAAGCTAATATAATGTGTTTATACTAAGGTAAATATAGGTATAACGACAAACAACTAACAGCGAATTTTATTGAAATATTTGTTGAATATTTTCATCAAATATTCTTTTAAAAACTTAAGTAAAAAAAACATTTTTTAACAAAAAGAAATAAATCAATTTTGAAATAAATCAAACTCATCAATTTATGTATTATATTTTACATTTTTTTTTAATTCGAAAAAAAGTTTCACATGGTGAATATGCCCCCGGAAGATATGTAAACAATACTTGGAGGATTTGTAGGCATAAATGAAATTATAAGATCCTGAAAGTTTCAGACCCCTAACGCATTGGTTTTTGAAAAAAAGGAAAATTTGTTAAAATAAGAAAAAAATTTCTCAGGAACGCGTGGATTGATTGATCTAAATTTTGATTATTTTTTAGAAGCTGGTAGTATAGTATAGTATAGCTTTTGGGGAAAAATTAAAAACTTAATGTGTTCATAAGTTCTTTTAAAAAAATAGCGTTTTGTATTTAATTTCAATTTGTAACCATCATACAATTTTGGCACAATTATGAAATTATTATTTTTTTAATCCTCATCCATTTTTCTGTAAGATGATGAGTTTTTTAAATATTAAAAAGCGGTACGCTGTAGTTAAAAAACCACTCTGTAGCCAAATATAGACTTCATTTACCTATATATGTTTAAAGCTGTTATTTAATTTTTTAATTGCGTTAGGGGCTGAAAATTTCAGGATCTTATTATTTCATTAATTCCTACAAATCCTCCAAGTATCGTTTACATATCTTCCGCGGGCATATTCACCATACTTATACCCCTAGAGCTTTTGCAATTTGTAACCATAAGTTCCGCTAAGCATGTAAAGTTAAAAGCAAAAAGTAAACTTTAATGCCATTATGACTTCTTATTGAAAACAACCATCAAAACCATCGACTCTCCATCCTCAACTGGACTGGCGCGATCGAACGGCAGATAGGTATGTCAAGAGTGGGCGTTGGATAAGAAAAAAAAGGAGACTTCGTATTGTTCCTCCGAGACTTATCTGGCTTCCTAAAAATTAAATTCAAGCATTAAAAAGTTATAAATATTTTTACTAATATATTAACAACTATAAAATAGGCAAAATATACTTCTAAAATATGAATCCTTTTATCCATATTTTATTTAAAGTAATACAATCAAATCCCAAAAAAAAGAAATAATCATTAATACTTATGCTCATATAAACCATTTAAAAAAGGTTTAGAAAATTATAAATTGAAAATATTTCAAGCAAATTTCTTTGATAGTACAGTCCAAAGGCATCTATGATAATTTAACTTATAGAAAATAAAAATATTTAAGGACAATTTCTTTGATAGTACTGTTCAAAGGCATCTAAGATAATTTAACATATAAAAATTGAAAATATTAAATCAAATTTTTGGAAGCCACTGTCCAAAGGCATCTAAGATAATTTAACATATAGTAATTGAAAATATTAAATGGCATTTTTGGAAGCCACTGTCCAAAGGCACCTAAGATAATTTAACATATAGAAATTGAAAATATCAAATCGAATTTTTGGAAGCCACTCTCCAAGGCACCTGAGACATTTTAACATATATAAATTGAAAATATTTAAAGCGAATTTCTTTGCACTGTGCCTTTGGACAATACAAAGAAATTTGCTATAAATGTTTTCAATTTATATATGTTAAAATGTCTCAGGTGCCTTGGAGAGTGGCTTCCAAAAATTCGATTTGATATTTTCAATTTCTATATGTTAAATTATCTTAGGTGCCTTTGGACAGTGGCTTCCAAAAATGCCATTTAATATTTTCAATTACTATATGTTAAATTATCTTAGATGCCTTTGGACAGTGGCTTCCAAAAATTTGATTTAATATTTTCAATTTTTATATGTTAAATTAAAAGATAATTAAGATAATTTAACATAATATAGTATTTTAAAAATATTAAAGATACTTACTTGATAAATTAAACGTTGAGAAAGTGTCGAAAAATAATCGACCATTTGAAGAAATAGTGCCCCTTTCAAAATGAAATTTACAAATTTGGAAATTCTCGTACGTTTCCTCACAAATGATTTTGAATTGCATTCAATCATTCTTTTGGGAAAATATATTGGCTTTTTTCCAAGATGAAAGTCGGTGATGTGGTTGTCGATCACATAAAGGCACACAGCACTTACTATTCTACTTAAATAATAAACTTTACACTAAACCATTTAAGCTAATACTATTGATAATGTTGATAATACCAATAAATGAAAAATTAGATATACGAGCGTTGTGAAATCAAGAAGGAAAATAATTAATGCGTACGTGCGAAATGTGTTATTTTCGACAATGAAAAATTAAAAAACAATAAAAGTAACTATCACAACAAAAGTAAATAAAAAACGTTAGTAACCATAAAAATAACATGTAGTGTGTATTGCAGATCACAATTGCTTTGCTAATTTTAAATTACTTTATTTAAAATTCTTTTTCTTATCCAATGCCCATACTCTTGAAATTTAACATTAATAATAATTTATTATTAACTAACTGATACCCGCTGGCCCACCACTTCATCTGCGTAGATTATTTTATTAAGTAAATATTTTATGTACAGAGGAAAAACATTTTAAAAAATCAAAAGCAAAAGTACATTGAGTGTTGAAAAGTAATTTGATTATTGTAACGGTTGGAACCGTTATAACTATAATAATGTATTTAAATTTGTACTTAAAAAATAATATAATATATTTAAGTCATTGTCAAAATAAACTATAAAGTAATAATAAATTGTTAAAAGGTAATTACAAAGAAGCTACTAAAAAAATATTTTAAAAACTGCTAGTAAAATGAATTTAAAAAATATTATGTTTATTATAATTGACCGCTATCATTTTATTTATACAGATAGATAATTCATTTTAAAATAAATTTATAAGACGAATCGTATTAAGAAAAATAAGTTCTTATATTTTGTTCTATGAGCGAAAAGAAAAGATATAAAGTGAACGCACTGATTTTTGGAAAATAGATATACTATTAGACCGTAATTTATTTTTCCTTTTATTTTTGTTATATTCTCTCCATTTTTTCAATGGGTTTCAACCTACTATAGTTTTTTTTTTCTGTTCAAAAATTATTTACCCTGGTCTATATTAGATACCAACGTATTTATTTTGATACACAAGGTTTCCACATTTTCCAAGTAAACATTTGTTATGAAGGAGTACTATTTTATGAAATGATAGAGCATTTGAAAATGGGTGTTTTACTTTATCGTTACATAACTAAACGAATAATGATAGCTAAATTTATACAAAATATTTAGGCATTTTAAATGTTCATAAACTACCTCGCTTAAATCGGCAACTATCATCGATTCACATCGTGCTATATCGTCTTAGTTGTTTTTATTTACACTAGAAGCGCCTTTGTCTTTAAAATATTTAAAAAGGGTTGTGAAGTATAATAAGTGTCAACTGGTGTGAAGTAACATGCGATTAAAATTATTGTATTTTAGCAATTTAACCAACTAACATTTAGGGAAAAATTAAAGTTCTGTTGAAAATCGTCTTTCTCTCTTTGTACTTCAAAATGTATATAGCGCTATTTCGTCTACTGGTTCTAGTTGGAAAAGCCATGATTTCCTATGAAGTGAACGGTACCTGACCGTAACGATTGTTACCATTGTTACAATTATAATTATATGGTAATCAGTGGAGGATCTAGCTTTTTTAGGGCCTGGGGCTAAACTTTTTTGGGGCCCCCCTAAAAAAAAATTGCAAAAATGGTTATTACTCAAATATTTATTTTAATTGAAAATGAACATAAACACAAAATATGAATATTAAATGCATGTAAATAAATCTAGAAACATAAAATTGGAAAAATATCTACGTTAACGTATAAATGTAATATCGTATATTAGAAGTATAATATTTGCTCTTCTGTTCTACACAGTATGTTTCTTTCGGCACTTTGTCGTGGCATATTCTCTAATCTATTTTTTTTTTTTGCAAACACGGCTGTATAAAACTTTGATTTAGTATAGCGGGTAAAATTGCCACATCTCTGTACTTATCATCGACGTTCAGTTCAGATATTTGAAAATAAAATCTTTAAAAAATGGCACTTTTAAAGTTTTTGAATAATCTTAAGGTACAAGTCGTAGGGCCCTCTTAGTGTTGGGGGCCCTGAAGTTTGAGCCTCATTCGCTTCATGGTAGATCCGCCTCTGATGGTAAGCAATAATTCCGGTAATTCCTTTAAATTTTTTCCCATAAACTTATATTTCTACATAATATGGTAATGAATATGAGTTACTACCGTTTAACAAAAATCTTCAAAGTATGTATTTATTTTAAACTAGCTCTAACCGCGACTTCGTTCACGTGAGTTTCAGAAAATTTCCTAAAAACAAAATATCATCAAAATCCGTGATTTTTGCTCGAACCAGTTTTTCCTTTTTCCCGTGGAAATGAGACATTTGCCCATAATGAAAATATTCAATATTTAAAACTTCAATGAAATCCGATATTACTAATTATAATGAATATTTTAATTATGATTATTAAGAGTTCCAAAACTTATGATGGCTTATATACAATCAATAGTCATAAAGCCCACCACCGAAAGTTTAATAATTGACCGTCGTTTTGATCCTTCATCGGAAATGGATATCACGGAACTATTTGACCTCGACGTCAACCAGCCACAAAACAATAATACCTTACTTTTATTTTCGACTTTTTTTTGAATTTAATATAACTTTAATTTTTACCTATTGTGATTATTGCTCGAACCAGTTTTTCTATTTTCCCGTAAAAATGAGATATTTTACCACAGTAAAAAGTATCATATACCTATAATGTCTCGAATAGTCAATTATCATCATACCAAAATTTCATCAAAATACGTTCAGCAGTTTTTGCGTGATACAGTAACAGACAGACACAAATTTTAAAAATGGTGAATGTTGCCTTTGTATCGATAATAAAGACAATTGGAATAAGATTTTCCAAAATATATTCAACAAACATAGACAGCTTAGTTACAATTTAAATAGCTTGTAGTTTCAGGTCGTTTCAGGTCAATAAAACATTTAGACAAAACATGAATAATCTTTGTTTTTACAGTTTTGATGGAAAGCATTAAAAATTTTGAACTAGTGTTATTTTTAAACTCTTAAATCCAAGAACAACAGACGCGAATAACTGTGCAGTTGAGCGTCATAAAATAAAATTTAAAAATAACTCATATATCTTTGGCACTAGTTGATTTGAGAAATTTTGTTTTTAGGACTTTTTTTGTAGTGCGTAAAATTTCCTTTTACTCCTTGCTTTCAGATTGTTGTTAGGATGAATTGTTCTATAAAGTTATGAAAATTAAAAAAAAAATAGGAGTATCATTTATCTAATTGAAAAATAGAAAAATTGAACGAGGTAAACTTTAATATTGATAATAAGAGCTCATATTTTGGCATCGACATTTTTGTTTTAATAAATAGGTACTATCAATTTTTTTATATTTTGATACACCCTAATAGCCTATAGTAAGTATAAAAGAATGAACTCTTTTTGAAAGATACATATAAGATACGAGTATATAGAGAACATAAGAGAGCAAATAGAGATATGACTTAAATTTTTACTTTACCACAAATTCCAGAAATATTCACTTAGTCCTCGTATTGTTGAGCAGACACTACCCGATCGGCAAGCTTATCAAATCGGTATTAAGGTAACATTTAAAGGTTGAATATTTGGTATCTATTTGGTATGCTTTGAAGAAGATTTCATAGAAAAAATTTAATTATTTTTTCAACAGAAATTTGTTATCTAAATGATTTAAAATCAGTTATCCGAATTATGACCTAAGTATTATGGCTTGATATAATATTATAATACATCCAGGTAATCGCAAAGATTATTATTAGATTACCTGTTCTTTACCACTTTCAAAATTCTTATCGTATAGAATACAATATGTGACAAAGAAAAGTTAAGTTTTTCAAATTTACATATGGATATTTTGAATAAGGGTGCAAGCAGGTAGAGAAAACTTATAGCTCTATCTCAAGGGTGGTAGTCATTTGACTACTTATTAACGCATATAAAAGATAGGTTGTAACAACATTTTCGTTTAATTTTTGAAAATTCTGAGTTTGTATTTCTATATTTGTATTCGAGAGGATTTATACATTTCAACGGGGGGTGAAAGTAGGGAGTTGAATTTTGAAAAAACCCAATTGAATACAGGTGAATACAGGTAATGAATTGTATGCAGAGAAAAGTGGGGTATTTAAAACCCCTAACTTAAAATACTCATAATTAATAAAACATAATAATAAATATAACAAACTTTTGTTATAACATTAACAATACGTATCTACTTTAAACATCTGATATCAAAACTTTAAAAAAAACATAATAATAACAAAAATAAAGAATATAAAAAATATTGCCATTCCTATCTACCCGATAGTGGGTGGGATAATTGAAATGATTGAAATCAATCCACGGGGAAAATAGAAACTAAATTGGGTAATGATACATAATGATATAATTAAATATTTAATCATTGTTTACTATGTATCACACAAATCACAGACGTAATCATTACTAGTTTGACCGCTTGTAAACTGTTTGTAAGCCCATTTGTTACACATGATCCAATCGATCCAATCTTCCTTACAACTGCAAGTAGATACACAATTAGACAAAATTACAAAATTAGAGTTTTTGAAAGTTAATAATTTTAAAGTATAGCTGAAAAAAACGTTTACCCCCCTTTTTAAGCCATTGATAAATAAAGTTTTGAAAAATATTACTTTAGTGTAAATTACAGTTCATTTGCCTTAAGTACTTTCAATTTTAAAGTTTTCATCTTTTGTGGTACAGCCTCTGTTTTACGTAAAGAAGTTAAAGTAATAAAAATGTTACATTATTTTGAAACAAGTCAGAAAAATACAAAGATTTTTTTTGCTATTTATGTAGGTACCTATATTCAAGATTGGACTACCAGAATTTCTGGTTTTCGGAATTCTAGACTTTGAGGTAGATATATATCATATATACCAATTGTGAGTTTAACGAGGAAAGTGAGAAGCAAAAATGAATTTTGAAATAAAATATATTTATTATAACAAGTATTAATATACGCAAAATAAGTTTCTGAAAGAAGCTTCAGCCTTTTTGCATTGAAAACTGAAATATATTTGTGCAACAACTATAATTTATATTTATAATAATATGCATGTCGGTTGTTATAACATGTAATTCTAAATGTATAAGCTGAACACGGTTTGTGAAATACAAATATCATAATGAATATATTGTTAACATTGTTATAAGGTGTACATTTGACTCAAAATTAAAATTTAAGCTTACTAAAGCAATAAGCTTATCACAATACATCTATTTCTTAAAATTAAACAATCACGACATTTATTTTAAAGTTTCACAGCTTTGTAATCCCGAACAAAAATGTAACATCAATATAGAAAGAGCATGAATTTTTGAGTCTACTTGTCCGATTAGAAAAGCAAGGCGAGCTTTTTCTGTTTCTGATATGTTTTTATTGCTTTTTTGCGCCAAATCGTCATATTCGTTTCGTTGCATATCTAAAACATTTCTGACTTTTGTCATCTAAAATTAAATTGTTAGTTAATCAGCCGTTTAAAGAAGTTATGTATGTGTGTGTCTTACAGTTGAAGTAATTTTACTGATTCTTTCTTCAGCAGGAAGGTCTTTGAACAGATTTTTACTGGTATCTTTAGCCATTTCCATTATATTTTCATTGTGGATGCTCTGAACAATATGCTCTAATATAATTGTCATGTTGCTATCACTTTCAGTGTCATCATTATTTAAGTTTTCAAGAAGCGATGTACATTCAATGAATGGATTCAATGTTATGAAAGACATTTTTCTTTTTGGTGTGTGTTGAGCAGAAGGAGGTAGACTGATCGATTGCTGATTTCCTTCAGAGTTATTGTCTAAAATATACAATAATAATAACTTAACTATATGTTTAGGTAGGAATCAAATGGTATTACCAGGAACTGCTAAATTATGTGCTGAACTAACACGTTTCATATTTCCTACTTCAATTGGATTACTAAGGGCGCTGAAGCTTTGCCGGTGGTACTCTAATGATGTGATATCTTCGTTTTCTTCTTCACAAGACACTGTTGTGGTAACAGTTGGATGTGGATAGCTTGCATCGGTTTGATCTTTTTTTGTTAGAGTATCTTGATTTGACGAAACGCATGATGTACTTATTTGGCACTTTTCTATACATTTCTTATGACAACACATGGCACAGTTTCGGCATTGCATGGCATCTTTCAGCCAAATCTAAAGACATCAATTGAGTATACATATAAAGAAACAGATATAAAATAAATATTTACAATTACCTTTTTACTACAAAAATCACATTGTGTTGAACGATGAAAATGTGTACGAATAAAATCATGCTTTGGGTTTTCAACAAGTAAATCAAATTTAGCATTTTCATCGATTATTTCATAAGATTCATTAGCATCACATTCGGAAGGAATATACGTACAGGATAATAAAACATCTCCGTAACAAAGATAAGGATTATAACCGGAATGCGTTGAAAATTCCCTAAAAAATTAGCCGTTTATTAAGCAAACTTAAATTTTTTTAAATACTTACTGATAAGGGGTATTATTCAAATCTGGTGGTACAAGTGCATATTGATTAATGTAACGACCAATATTAGATTCTGCACATTCATTTAAAACTAATGACAAAGGAATATTTAAATATCCAAGCAAAACATCATCGCTTTGTACATTTTCTGTTTTCTTTCCCCAAATATTTATATTGAGATATTTATGTTCTTTCTTTAATTGAAATTGATAATTTTCATTACATTCAATATTTGAATTTATATTAACGAGAGCGGACATGAAAGAAATTTTTTCTTCTACAAAAGAAAATGTTTTTGCTTCACACGATTCTGATATGCTTTTGACGCTTTCAGTTTCATCTTTTTGCGTGCTTTCAGTAGATAAGCTCTCTTCTTTTTCATTAAGCTTTAAAAGATCTTCTTTGGACGTTCTTGCCCTATCCGGCGAGTTGGACGATGAAATATTTGGTGAGCTTTTAGCGCTACCATCAGTCGAATTTTTATCGATAGATGTTTTTCGTTTGCGTAATGTAAAGTTTCCAATGGTGTGCGCCAATTTTGAAATATTTTCATTGCTTGATGATATCATTTTTGGAATTCGATAGTCTAGTCCACCCCTTGAAAATTTATCTGATAATTTATTATCAGATTTTATGTTTGTTGGCTTTTGTAACATTTCTTCTTCATTGGATTTTTCCATTTCTTCAATGTTTGACTCATCTTCAGTTTGGATAATTTGAGGTTCTTTGGGTTGATCGTAGGATGAGTTTATTATTTTATAGTTTGATACTTTGCGCTCTACACGAATATTGAATGTGGTTGCGTTGAGAGACTTAAATAGTTTCGCTATTTGTGCGACATTTTGCACTGATTTTCCGTCCACTGCGAGGATACGATCACCTCGTTTTAGACCTGCCTTTTGTGCTGGGCTGTTCGAGACAATTGTTTCGGCAGTTACTTCTTGAAAATTGCTTTTTGAACTTTTTGATTCGGGTGTTTTTTGTGCTTCTGATTTAAATACAACTCCTAAATTTTGTTGTTTTTGCTTACTAACGCAAAGGTCTAGTATTACAAAAAAACTTTGCTCTTCTCCAATTTGTTTGCTTCGCAGAGAAACCCAAGCAAACGAATCTAAAATTTATTTATAAAATGACCCTTATTTCAGAGTATAAGTACCTATGTGATATAAAATATATAAAGTGCAACTTCTTTTAGATATAAACTGCAGTTGTATTTTTAACGTTTAATATGAAAGTAAGAGGTTTGAAATAAATAGTTGACGTGTAAGAAAAAGAAAGCCTTTTTTTGAGAAATATAAAAACTGTGGTCTATAAATATATTTACAAAAACTATTTTTTTTTTCCAATAATAAGGATTTATGTGAACTATAGATTCATTCTTCGAATGATAAATATCTAAATTTGTTATTACTTAATAATTAATTATAAATGGTAATGAAATTTTATTTTTATTACTAGATCTTATATTTCCCAATGCTTTGGGTTACGTGTAACTCGTAATATTTTTAAAAGAAGGGCATTCATATGGCTTCATTAACGGCGTCATATCACTTGATTTTTACTTATACTGAAAGTAAACTATGTACTTAATAAGAAAAAATATTTACGAGAGAAAAAAACTACTATTAGTACTACTTAGGAGACACCAAACTTTGGTCTAACTGGGATTTCCATTCAAAATTAGATATAGGCCAGGTCAATTTTTTAGTCAATCAATTCAATTGTGTATATCTTGTAGCGCAGGAGTCAGAACGGAAGCAATGCAAATGAGGTCTTATCGATACTTGTCCTTTACACTCTACTAGTAATTAAACTAAAGAAGTTTCACTTCAAACATTATTTTAGATAGTACGAAAAAATGTAATGGCGATTACCAATAGTTAGAGTGGTGTAAAGGCTAGTAATATTTTCATCAAATACTAGTCGTGTTATTTCAATATTTGTCACTTCTAAAACACCAGCATTGATTGGTACTTCCGAATATTCGTTTTCCAATAAAAAGTCTGATTTATAAAAGAATGGTTTGTACCTAAATTAACGAAAAATATTAGTTAATAGTTTAACGTTAGTGTAGATAAAGATTTTTTACCGAATTTTATAGTTTGGAAGAGTATGTTTTCTTTTAATTGCACGTTTAATTTGGTTTATAATCAAACTTGTAACGTTTGATTGTAATTGACGTCCTTGGAATTGGGATTCAACTTCTAAGTCTATTTTTGGATCATCATAAAAGGACAAAGACCAATGCGTGTAGGGAAATCTTGTAAACTGTAATCTCACCAATCCATGAACTTGTTTAACTAAAAGAATAATAATTATTATTAGATAAATAAGGAAGTAAACATTGATAAAGATTCTTCATAATAATAATTGAGTCATAAATAAAAAAGCAAAAGAAAAAATTAACAATTTTTAGTTCTACAAACCATGATAATATTCTTACCAGTTATCGACAAATAAGCAGTCTTTCCAAATTTCATTTTGGCGTCAACCGACAATTGAAAATTGCCAGAATACTCAATCTCAGAGCACAAGTCTAACGTTTCGATATATGAACTTTTCTCATTCATTTTTATAGCACCAACTGTTATATTTTTTATGTTTGGGAATTGAGAGCCCAAATTTAAGTCACGAATCTGAAGAAAATGGAAATTAAAATTTATTTCTAAATATTTCATTGGTATCTTTACTGTTATTTCTTCAAAAAATTTTCCAGTCGTTGTTTTTGTTAGGAGTTCATCGAATTCTAGTGAAAGTTTTCGATGAAACCATCTTTTGATTGCGTTTGAGTGTCGTAATTCATAAAAAAGAAATTGCAATAAGAAACTAATAGCAATGCTTGGTTGATCACTTTTCTCGTCAGTTTTTGAAAATAAATGTTTCTGTAAATCCTATAAGGCAATTAAATTAAAAATTAATTTAAAAATATATGAATCGATGATTTTTTGACTATCACATTATATTTAAGTAATTTCATGTGTTATGTTATTTTCAATATACATTTGATTGTTTCAAAAATCATTGATTAATTTATTAGTAATATACTTATATTACTTACTTCAGGTAGGCAAAATTTTTCAAAGAATGGCTTTTTTGGGGGTCCTACCACTGGGTTTCGTTGCATATATTTAGCTAAGAAATAATACTGTAAAACTAATGTTAAAACCATACCAACTACAATGGACACAAATATATTAAAAATAGCACTAAAAAACTCCATTTTCAAAAAAAATATATATGAACTACAAATTATAAAATACAGTCGAAGAATTTAAAATATTTGACAGAACATATTTTCTCTAGCACCTGATCGGTGCTGTTTTAACAACACATTTGTTTGTGTAGAATGTTAATAAAAATCAATACCCGGCATGTCTTTAGTTGTTGATTGTGCGTCATAATCAGCGCTCAACATGCATCAGCGACATTTTTTCCCACTTGAATATAAATGTATTTTATATTAAAGGAAACATGCAATTCATTAATGTTCTGCTTTAAACCAATAATTTGTATTTACCAATAATGTCTTTAATGACTATATATTATAAGGTCTATTGTCGGATATGTAATTTTATTGAAACAAAGTCTCAGATTCAAAATTCAAACTTCCAATTTTGTGTTATCAACGATCCAGTTCAAAGGAAAATAAATGGATGGGAAATTAAATAAGAACTATTCAATGTATTATATGACATTTTTATTTGGATTTTCTTTAAAAAATGGGCTCGAAGCGATGATAATATTATATAACAGTTATGCAAAGACCGACAGTATAAATTTATATTTACATATACATATACTCGAGCATACAAATACATACTTCAATATCACGATTTGTATTTGATAATAATCAAGGATTAAACGTTTTGATTTTCACGTAAAAAATTGTATTTGTTCAATTGAAAATTTTGAAAAGTATATTATCTTTATTGTTGTAGTTGATGTTTGGTATGAATTTGTATGGCCGCGTAACAACAGAATACAACGTAATTATAAATATTTTTCACACATTTTCTCAACATCCATGCAATACGTGAACATTCTACATAGAAAATGGAAATCAAGAAAAGTTTTACATCTTTTAGATTTGGGTTCTATATTAGCAGATTGAACAGAAAATCTTTATTAGATACCAACAGTATTTGTCATTGAAATAGTATGGTGAAATGCAGGAATGCGATATAATATTTTCTTTCATTTCTTTTTTTAAATATTGTATATAATTAACTTTACAAAATCAGTTTTTTCTTTATTATACTGTTAATTTTTATATAGAATATAATATAAATTTTGCTTTTCTTTGATTCGTTACGATATTTTGTTTTGTAATAATTTATAATTATGGTACTAAAGCTCTCCGAATCCGAACGGATAAAATATTTGGATATTTTCAATAAACTATTTAAGTTTTATAATTAATTGTAATTTCATTTATGTACAAGAACAATAGCAGACGCACGGGCAGTATGTAACTCTTGCACGCATCTTAATTAAATACATATGATTAAAGCTATACATTATATTTTTTAATCATCATATATATATTTATATATTTATAGAATTATGTAAGTTTTTATTTTTTGTATTATGACCCGCATTTAGTTTGTTCAATTGGCAGAAATGTTTCTGAATATATTTTTATATATATTTCAAAACGATCGATTGCCAATGCATTCAAATGATCTAAGTGAGGGTTAACTGCAACAAGAACAAAACATTTCTCTAATGTATTAAATATTTAAATAAAAAAACGTAATTTTTCTCAAACAATTTCAATATTTTTCTTAAAAATTTGATAGTTCTATATTATGTAGATAAAAGTAGAAAATCTTAACTTTTTTGAACTTGTTTGTTGAACTTCCTATTTATTGTATGTATGTAGATGATTAAAATTTGACTAATCAAGAAACGATTACTATCTAAGTACTTCTTTTTTTAAATACAGTTGGCCCTCTAATAAAACTATTTTTTTATATGGTAAATCGAAACAAAGATGTATATAAAAAGCTGTAATGTGATTTAAAACTAAGATTGTAACACTTTGAAATTTATCGGATGAGGGGTTGTTGATTGGTTAGGGTTTTCTCTACAATGAGTTACGTTGTTAGTGAATTGTAGTTACATTATATAATTTTGGTTTTGTGTAATATGTTTGTATATAAATTCATAAACAATGTTGTGTATTTTTATAAAAATGAAAAGTTACGAATAAAATGTGTCAAATAACTACGGAAAATTTACGTCGTACCATTTGAAGGAGCATCGTAATTTGCACGCTGTTGAAAGGTATTTTGTGTACTATTTAACTTTGTTAGAGATTTATTTTACATTGGTCAATTATTTGTTTATGAACATTGCATTTAACATTTAACAGATTACAAATATACAAAAGTCAGATTATTGGCTCATAAATCATTTTCAGAGAGAAAAAGAAAAAAAGAATTACCATTTTTATTTATTTATTTATATTTAATTTTTTATAATCATCTAACGATTATAAATTAATTAGTTCAGTAATTTCTATTATCGTAAGTGAGTTAAATTGTATTTTATTATCTAAAATACTCAAATACTAAACGTGATTTTTCAAAAATGTTATTAGGGATGTGTTAAGTGACTATTTCTTTTTAATTATTTTCAAAAAAGTGAATGGAATTACTGTACTAGTGATACAATACAACGATTTCAATTTGTGGTTATATGTAAAAGTATGAATAGTAATCAAAATACTTATAAAAATTTAATGAATATGATAGAGTGTAGACCCATTGTCTACTCTAAAACGAACTTTATAGACCCGTTCATGAAATAACTCTATCAACATGACTCGATTTAAAAAGAAAATAAAAGTTTTATTTAAAAAGAGAAATATAACAATGGTGAATAAGAATAATGATTTAAGAATTACTACAAATTTATATTTGGTTTTTCTATTTTGCTAATATTCATACGATTGCAGAGTATCACAACGTCGTTGTTCTGTCATTAATGGACATTTCAGCTATAAACATGTTTGAGCTTTGAATGCATTGCAGTATCACGGGCTTAGCAAATTTATATTAAAGTTATTTAAAATTATGCGTAAGGCTATTTTTTAAATCCCATTCAATGGATTAAGGGAATATAAATTTCATCCTTTTGAATTAAGTATGAAATGTAAATATCAGAACCAGAAGCCTTTCATCGAATGAATGAATTCAAAATATTATTTCAAATGTAAAATTATATCATATTGATTTCACGATTTAATTAATAAGGTCCTTTTTTGTGTTTATTTAAAGCACTTTAGGGAAGAATTACAATAATTTGTTTTAACATTATTTTTTTTTCTTAAATGCTATAACGTCGGGAGTTTTGACAATTAGCTGTTTAAGTTATTTAAATATATATTAATCATTAAATGTAGGTATATAAATGAACATTTTAAAATCAACACGACTAGATTTTTCTTTGAAATGATTTCAATAATTAACGAACTCACTTAAATAAAGTGCTCTTAAAATAATGCTATTAATTACATTATAGTTGTACATTAGATTACTGTTTTTTCAAATATTTACAAAGAATTTAACGAACAGTAGATTATGTTTGAAGAAATGCAACTTTATAATAATTATAATTTTATTTTTTAAACTGTTTATATATCATTAGTCGTTTTGTCATAACACGCGCAAGAATATGTTTAATTTTTAATTTAATTAATTTAAATTCAGTTTTATTAATAGTTTTAAGTATTTAGTACTATTATAATTATTTATCATTTATTATTAGTATTAATTTTATTATTTAATGAACTGATGAAAATAGATAAAGTACACAAGATTTTTTAGATTAGATAGTAATATTTTTACAATATTGGCAATGGCAGTATAATAAAAGTTTATTGATTGTTAATATTTATTAAATATCTTGTATTGGCATAGCACTTAGTTCCTTTATCATTTTTTTCAAAAATTTTCATTCATTGCAACACAAACTGATTATCAGTTTAAAGTTCGTGTAACTATTTAAAATTTATTCAACACAATAGTGTTAGAAAGTGTCCTTTGTTAATTTTACAGACAATTAGTGCTTTAAAAGTGGATTAGTTATTTAGTTTTAAACAAAGAATAAGAATTTTTTTAACACAACGGCAAAGTATACGAAGGAATGATAAGTTTAGCTTTGAAAACATAGCCCAAAACGTCTAATTAATTATTATTGTAAAGATTATGTATGAAATCTAGTTATTATCGTTGAATCGAATATTAAATGTTCGTTTATTTATTTAATAGTTTATAGGCAAAAACCTTTCATTCAACATTTTTTAAAAATTTATTTTTAAATATTATGAAGAATCAATTAGAAACAGTATTAAATTTTATATTACCAAAAAATCTTTCAATAATAACTAATTGAGCTATATTTTGAAAAAGGGAATTAGAATTGGTTATAAGAGTTGCTTTTAAATAAATTTAATCAAACGAACTCGTACTACAATAGTGTAGATGAGCTCGTTGAACTGTTCCACATTTGTTAGCACCAGTCATCATCGTCTGAGTCACTATGTCGTGATCTGCTGGTTGGTTTTGGTTTGTATCCATTAGGCACAGGACTAGGTAGCATTCGTCCTCCACGACCCATGGCGACAGCCTGTTCAAAACTCAACGGAGCTCCAACCGGCGCTATACTTCCAACCGGAGGTGGCAGATCTCGATGCAGTTCTCGTGGTGTTCCTTCCCGTAGAAGTTCTCGGGACGCGTGGTGTGGTAGTGATATTGTATCGCCACGAAGATTATCCCGTGTGAACGATAAGTTGTGTTGATGACCATGTGGTGTGTTATGAGTTGTATGAACTTGCATCTATTATATACACCAACAAAAAAATTCAATACTACCTATTCAAAGTTAACTTTTATGATTCATTACATGAGTTGGTGATGCGTTTAATTTAGGAAAGTTTATCGGCTGTGGACGTAGTTGTAATGTGGAGGGTTTGCAAGGCGTTGGAGGCAGTCTTCGACCCTGACCACGTCTTCCTACTAAAACAGGATGGCTGTGTTGGACTGTACCACGAGGTACAGGATCTGTGTGAGGTACAGGAATTGCACCAAACATTCCACAACCCAGTGGTCCTCCTGTGTGAGGAGTTGACGAGTTCATCCCAGCTACTGCTGAACAAAGAGCTCCTAAAAGAGCAATTATCAAAAAAAACACATTAGTGAGATATAAAAACAAGTTGAAACTACATTAATATATTATAAAAGACTACAATAAAATGACTATAATAATGGAATTTTTTACCAATTGCAGTATGGGTAGTAGGTAGCGTAGGGCTTGGTGATCGTGATCTTTGACAAAGACTTGTGGTCCCATATCCCGGTTGTTTTCGGGATCTAAGAGGAGCATGTGCGTGTCTGCCCGTTGGAGATGGTGATCGAGCAGGACTTGTCGACGCTGACCAAGAACCTGGGTCAAAAGATCCTTTACAAATACATTAGTTTTGTCCCTGTACTCACACATGAACAGCTTTTCAGCAAAAAAAAAACACAAACTAATGCTCCAGACAGAAACTTTACAATAAAATTATCTAACAAATGGAAATACTAAATTGAATTTATTAGTATTTTATTTTTGAATAAATGCAGTGATAGATGCCATTAACTTATCACACTATTATTGATTATTTACGTGTTTTAAGCGATAATAAGCTTTTGCCATTTAATAAAAGCTTTTTATTAGAACCTCGATTAGATAATGTATAGGTAGTATAAATAAACATTTATTAAATTTAAAGCTAACGATTAAAACGTTGAAAGTATTTTGATACAAACCTCTAAATCTATGTTTATTTGAATATTGTCGCTGATGCTCATGTTTTACAATTTCGACTACATTTGAAACCGTATCCGAAAAACCGATATCATGATGTAAATGATGGCGACGTCTAGGGGACGGACTTCTTTGTAGAGATGGAGAATGGCCTCGTCTAATTAATAAATAACTTGCATTGATAACTAATATTTGAATAGACTTTTTTTTACTTATACCTTAAACTTGGCGATCTGCGATGGGCAGCTCCAAATCCAGTTGGATGTAAATGTTGTGGATCAACTAGGCTATCCATAGAAGGGTGTCTAGAGGTTGCCATAACATCTTGCAAATCCATTGCCTAAAGATTTTATATTCGAATCAAATATTAGCAGACACAAGGTTTTAATTTTTAATTTTGAAAGTCCATGTCAAACTTTACAGGGGTACTAAAATTCTATATAACCCAATTGAAAGTTTCCAAACATGATTTAATTGATTGTCTGATTGTGTGCTTTAAGCCGCAAATATCTGTGATTGAAACACACATTATTGTGAAATTGCTTTAAGTAATCATTAGTTATACTTTTTGAACTATCTAAATTATGAAAGCACAAGTAATTATTAAGAATTTTTTTTTTCAAAGAAAAAAAATTCTAAACCCCTATGCTTGTCATATAAACAGTTGAGATAAAACGACGTGAAATTGCGTGCATTTTGAATAATAATTATAAATAACATGCAAGTCAAAAATTCCTCATTCATGCAATAAGTTAATCTCCAACCCATAATTACCCATATAAGTATATTTTTTAAAACGTTCCATAAACGTTTTTTTTTATTTAATAAACTTATTTAGTTCAAAAGTTTTTATTTTACGCAAATCTAAATTATAGTTACGCTAAAATAGAAGTCCAGACTAGTCTTCAGAAAAGTGCAAGTGTATACTTAATTGATCAAAATGTAAAAATAACAAGAAATTCTTCAATTGTAAAACTTACTTAATTTCTTGTTATAAATAATAACATGTTAATATAAGTATATAAAAGATTCAATAAAGTTCTAATAAAAAATTGTAAGAATGTATGTTTTATGAAACTACCATATAGTTGTGAAAAGTCATCCATTACCTATGTCTAAATAATTGAAGTTCATTTTCTAAATATTTTACTAACACCTACTTAAACTTATGAACGCTACGTTATTGAAAAGAATTAAATAGTTTTTCTCTCTGTAAAAGAAAATACTTTAAAGTATTATTATAACCACAGTCTATTAATCTGACTACAACATTTATATTATATTGTAAGTATGTTACGAGGTCCTAATCTATAAAAATTGTATTTCAAAATAGGTTCTATCCTATAAAAAGTTACGTAATAAGGGAACATCCATTTATACCAATCAGAAGTTTTCTTCACCTTTTTATTCCTGAAACAATGAAAAATTAAAGTTATTTAAAATTGCTCTGTTGAATAAAATCGTTATCTTTTTACCTTAAGGATCTATTTCTGGTATTTCTTCGTGCCAGGGTTAAAAGAGAGCTTTCTTCATGAGCGGCCGTTGCAGACGCGGCGATTGATGAAGGCGGCTCACCTTCAGGCGCGGGCCCTTGGCCCGCCATTAAAGGAGCACCTTCCATGCTTAAGGAACCAGCTCTACTACCCCCAGTGCCCCATTGTCCCGCCATGTCCAGCAAGCAGTTAAAAAACGAAGTTTTCTGTGTGCCAGTTAATATGTGTAAAGTCTATACTGCCCTTAATAAAATGACCAATGTGTATGTGTCTGAATGTAATTATAGCACTATTGACGATATTAAGTTACTTATTATTATAATATAATATTAAATAAGACTAGTTCTATTACAATTAACCATAATTTACACTTACTAACATTATACTAAACGTTTTTTTAAATAATAGGTTTAAAAATTCCATTTATTGTTTGTATTTTAGGAAATTGTTATGTTTTTCCCAAATTGCAAAACTACTTCTTTCAAATATAAACATTCAACTAATTTCTAAATAAAAACTTAATAAAAAAAACATGCATTAAAGCGAAATTTATGAAAAATATTTTTTTAAAACTTATTTAACTATAATTCACTACTAACATGCTTTACACTTATGATATAATGAACTAATTTCAATGAAACATACTGAAATCTATAAAGGTATTGACTAATTGAAGCAAAAAATAGAAAACTAATTGTGTTTTTTCTAATACGTTCAAGCTTCCTCTAAGAGTTGAATTTTAACGCGGTGATAGCAAATAGTGATGCTTTTGAAATGAATAAAAAATTTCAAAGATTTTTGGATGAAATAAGCTTTGGCTAGTTAGCAATTCGAATTAATAAATAAACATTTTTATAAAGAAAAGAGCATAAACTTGACATAAAAATGGATTTGAGAAATTTATAAGTGCTCTAAGGTTATTTGTTTGGAAATCCATTTTCATAATGATTTTTCTATTGAAATAAAAACAAAAAAATTATTCTAAATGATTAGATAATATCTCTACTGTTCATATGGAAAACCTTAAATAAAAGAGCTATTTAACGTTCTATATATGTTGATTTTTTATACAAAATCAATTAAACATTTTAAATTACTCGATTTGTATTAGATTACCTATGTCGAACATGTTATTAAAGAAATATATTGTGCACATATAAACACTAACAAAAAAGAAAGCATTTTGAACGAACTAGGAACTCATTTGTATTCTATAACTTAACCAGAAAACGTTGGTAAAGAAGCTAGAAAAGTGTACAAATATAAACGATTTCAAAACTTGTGGATGAAAGTCTACTGTGTTATGGTTTGTTATCTATTGCAGTTATAGAATACAGGAATAAAGTATCAGAAAAAACTTGTGAAATATCAAAACAAAATTACTAAATAAGAAAATGTGTCAATTTTAGAAACAGGAAATGGTTCAAAGGATATTTAAAGTTAATACTACCGCATGATTGGCTGTAGGGCTACTTCCGAAACCCTGTGAACAGAATGACACAACTGCGTTATAAGGGATGACTAGCGCCTATGCTAGTTTATGGAAAACTTTTCTTGTGATCTTTATAGAACTATGAAGTGAAGAAAAAGGGGAGGGACGATAAAACTAATCAGTCTAAAGAAATTAGAGCTAAAAATAGTTGATTCTTAAATTTATTAAAACAGAGATTTTACGTCAATTAAATAAGCTAACATTGACGCCAAGCTATAAAGTGAAAAGTTCATTTGATTGCTCTTGAAAATTGTTTGTAAGATTTAGTGCGAAACGTCGAGTGAGGCAATTGAATAACAAATCGTACATAGAAGAGTACATTAATGATCCACAAAATGATTTATCAAATCGATCATTTTATTTGTTAAAACCAAAAGGAAAATAAATTAAAATTAATTACTCAAGTTGTGAGCATTTACAATTAGTCATATTTTTAATATTGTTTGTAATGTCTTAAGATGAAAATTAAGTTCCTACTTTAGGCCCATAGCAAACACATAGTGCACATTTAACCCAAATACCTCTTTTTAAACCAAGTACTACACGTTGAATCAAATTCATGTTCCACGAAACTGTGCGAAAGCTACAATATATAATATCCACGCTAAATCCACGAAACGTGTGGACTAGCTGTGGAATGAACTGGGATAGCCGTTAATGAGTTTTATTTACGCTGTTTAAATCAGAATCAATTTTACAGAATTTGCCACGCATGAGCTGAGTTAAGTTTGTGGTGGGGCTAAAAATTATTGTTCATTTAAAGTAGCGAGTCAGCAGTTCAAATGTCTGCTGCTCGCTTTACTAAAGGTGTTATCTTTACACGAATCCTTACACTTTTAGAAATGAAGTATATTTAAGTATTTATTATTATTTTACCTGCAGAAAGAGATTTATAAAAGCATGATATTTTTTTTTTCATGAAATTATTAATATAATTATCATTTTATAAAAGTTATATTTGACTTTTTATTATCTTTTACAAACGAATTTCAACACAATACACAAAAATTAATTATAAGTGTATTGAATATATTATTAAAAGAAGAGATTATTCAAACAATACTAAAACTATTGTTAGTTTAGAAAAATTGTAAATTGTTAGTTTAGTTACACAAACAAAGAAACAGATCAAAGTTTAAAAATAAAATACAATTACTACTAAAATACCGAATTCTGTTCTTTAACATCCAAATACCCGGTAAATGTTTCCAAAAAAATTGTCGAAATCCAATAGTCTTACTGAATTGCTTCTTGAATCTAATACAAAATAATAAAAAAAAAAATCTGTATTTAGCTATGTTTTGTAATAAAACATTTTATGGATCTTTTAGCAACAACAAATATTTAGGGAGTTAGATACGGGAACATTTATTATTTCATCAAAAATTTAGAATTCTGTTATAAGTGAATTCAAATTTTTTACAACACTCAAGCTATTTGTTTTACATTGATAACAACTCGATGTGTAATAAAAATCAGCGGAGAAGTTATCAATGTAAAATCATATTTCAAATTTATCTTAAGGATAAATACACACTTTTTCAACACAGCCAAACAATGATTCTTATAGCATTTTTTCAATTAATTTCAATGAAACGTATTACTTTCATTGACGAGTAAATTTGGATAGGAAAGCCTAACATTTCACAGGGGAGGGGGACACTCATTACTATCGCTACCAACACTAAAACACTCAAACATAAAAATTGATATTTATAATGAAATTTTGTTTGTACAAGAGATTCTATCAGTATAAAATGTTAATTCTAAATATTGAACTATAACTGATCAATTTTAGGTTTATTATATTTACAATATTCATTTTGATTGTTAACTAAAAGATGCAACTCTTAAATTGTTGATAATATCCTTGTTAAAATATGAAAAAATCATTGAAAAATTCTTAAGTTTTAATAAATGAAAATAATGCATACCTGTACTCCAGTCGGTTCTATTTGACCGAAGCGTGTTGAGCGCCAACTTTCTAAGATTAAAAGGCCCGCGTAAATTTTACCAACTGTTAATTTGCCATTGTTCAGCTCGTCGCTTCTTGGTATTAAAAGAAAGATCATGTTTTTCGCTTGTAAAGGCCATATCGCTTTCACAGTGTCTCGAAGCTCATCGTCTGCCTTATCCATTTCGTCAGCTAAATAATTTTAATTTTATTCACATAACTCATAACATTCAATCACGGTGTTTTTTCAAACCTGGCCGCATTTTGATGCTGAGATTTTCTCGAATAAGAGCAAATAACGTCGTTGTAAAATTCACTTTCCCGTCTGCGTCTATTGGCATGTTCATACGTATTAATTTTTTATATGCTAATCTATTAGGACACTTATTGCCAAAACCGAGAGGAGGATCCATGTTTTTCAACATATCATACATTTCAGTATAATGAATTTTACCCCTACAATAAAATTATGTTAACAAAACCAATAGAGAAAATTTCTAGTTTGAGTTTTACGTCGCATTTGGATCGTATTCAGCCCAAATTCGGACGAATTCATCTAAATGATGCGCTCCCAATATCGATGAGTCTCTCGTTAGATAATCGAAATTATCCATAATGACAGCCACGAATAAATTTAACATCTATTTAAAAAGAAAAAAATTATCAAAAGGAAATTCATTAGTGAAATAATTTGTTTTACACGTACCAGAAATGAACAGAAGAATATGAAAGATACAAAATAGGCATAAGCAAGATTTGAACCACAGCCTTCGCCTTCAGGTTTTTCAGCTCGAGGGTCGCACGGTCGTCCTTTGATGCATGACAACATGATATTCGGCCAAGCTTCCCCCGTCGCGCACCTATATAAATTTTCCCCAAAAGTGTCATATTAGAATATTATAACGCTTTCATTGAATTTCTCAACTATTTATGATCAATGACTCATCTATGTAATTTCAATGCTTTTTTGAATCATTGATGATAATAATTTAAGCCAGTGAAAAGGAAAATAATGAGATGATCAATCTTATGAACTAATGTTTCATTTTGAAAATAAATTTGTTCAAACCTTTTGCAAACAATAAACGTAAGAGCCGCACAATAAAGTAGAAGATCATTGATTCAACATGAAAAATAATCGCAATATAGAACTTGAAATTCTATCAAAATTGTACTTTAATCAAATAAGTTTATGAAGTTATTGTATCTAAATATTTTATGAAAATGCGTCTCTTTGTTTCAAAATTTTAAGTAACATCGAAATGTAAGGTTTCACAAATCTTTTTAAAAATTATTATTTTGCAGTTACAACATTTAAAGCCAGGAATCCATGAAACATACATAGGAAATAGTACATTCAAAGTGTAAGTTAAGTAATAACTTTTGATCAAGCAACGAAGTTCTTATTCTTCAGTGGTATTATATAATTGGTAAAAATTTTCAATTTGAAGCATTAAATCAACAAAAATTATTACTTTTGAAAGACTGCGAGGCTCAAAATAAACTGGTAAATAATATGTAGTTAAAAGAGTTGACTCATTGAATATGGTGAATAAAATGCATAATAATGTTAACTCACACAAGAACGTTTGTTTTTAAGCTTTAATAAAGCTTTTGATATTTATTGTTATCATCAACGCTCGGTATTAGGTAAGACCGATTTTGTCTAGTAAATGTTAATTCAACTTTCTCTCTTGTCTCTATATAGGAGTATTATGTAACAACAAACATAAAGACAACCTTATTATTATTACTTTTAAGATGTTTGTACTACTATCATCATGGGTGAATGAAAACCGCTGAATGCAAAAACCAAAGATAAAAATCCTGTAATTGAACTACAGTTGAAAATCTAAAAAATAAATTTTTCGATCTGACTACTTTTAGAACGGTTTTGGTTAGGACAAAACAGATTTTGGCAGTAATATTATAAATTATTATTAGTTTTGTGATTATTGTTAATTATAAGTGTGCTGTAAAGATTTTTATTTTTATGGGGTCGTATTCATAAAAGAGTAAATGCTTATACATGCAGAATATGAAGGAAATCTTTCAGTTAGTGTTAATAATATTTGAAGCTAACCATTTAACTTTAAAAAAAATGTTTATCTTTGAAAAGCAGTACCATTTTCAAATATTATTAATACAAACTAAAAACTTGTCTTCATATTGTGCGAGTAAAAACATATCAATCATAAATTCTTTTTTTGAATAAAACCTATCGTTAAGAGGGTGGTTTATTTACATTCTATGGAAATAATAATTTATAATAACTGTGTTATTACGGATATTATTAAATAACCAAATTAAAAGATCATTTCTGATTTTCTCTCATCATTACGGATGTGTGCGGTAGTAATTTAGCCAGGTTACAAAGTATAATATAAAGCAAATACAATTAAAAAAGTGTGAGTTAACATATTTTAGTAAAAAAAAATTTGTCATTCAAAAATATAATTAAAAAAATTAAAAATACATAAAACATGGGTGCGATCAAAATTGAATATAAGAGAGGCGTGTGCTTGAACATTTAAACTGTAAAACAATAAATGTATGTATAGGGCTGAGTAACTTTTCCATTATTTTATTATTATTATTATTATATATATTTTTTTGTTTTGGGGGTCATTTAAGTGTTTTATGTAAGTATAGTTAATACAATAGCAAGTGCAGAGCTCGAAAAAGAGCTTTAAAAAACGAGCTTTTTGGTTTTACAAGTAAATTTTGAGCCGTGCTGATATGGGATGTAGATACAATACCTGAAGAGTAACATGAGACCCTGAACGAAGGAGCGGAAGTTGTTGTGTCTTGTAATGGACGTGTCGGGTGCGAGCGCAATGTTGCCAAATACCTGAGTAGCAGGGTAATTCAACATACATCACATAAAAATCTACATACACTGGCGGACACATCAAACTTATCCTATTGGAAAACTCGTTGAGTTTCCCAGAGATAATTACGCAACAATACAAATATAAAATTGTACAATATTCGTTTTGATTTAATCAAATGGTTGTCTCAAAATTACCGATATCTTACAGAAATAAAGTGCTTTCCGCGTGCTGTGATGCTGTAAATTTGAGCATTTATTTCTTTGTACGTGAATCTACAGGATTTAGCCGTTTGAGTTCTGCAAGCATCGTATTTATTTTGAGACACCATTCATTTCCCCTAAAATATCACAATATTACTGATTTGCTTTGCTCGAAATGAAGTGCTTTACACAGGATTGAGTGCCTACTGTCTTAAAATTTCGCCGGTTTTTGACAAATCTGTTGATAAGATTGTGCAAAGTTTTTCCGCCAATGTTTTGACTACGTTATCTCTGATTGTTCTACGTTTAGTTTCTATGTATAGCACTATCTACACTAAGAGTTACTGGTTAAATGAAAAACTACAATTAAGGGACACATATACTTATTTGATACAACAAAGGAAAAATAATACCTACAATAATTATTATCTATCTAGAGATAGGTTTGTACATCAGGCACATTCTTCAATATCGAAATTAAACATTCGGAGTAATCGGAAAACATTTAATAGTATCATTGGATGCCTCAAAAACGTTTTTTTAACTTAAATACTTCAATCAATTGAAAATTTGTCTCAAAATAAAAATTAATACTAAATTTAAAGTTGAGCGAAACATTTTTGAGGTTTGACTACATTACGAAGTAATACAGATTTTTAATAAAAAAACTACATTATTTAGTTGAAGAAATAATTCTAACAAGACATTTAATTAAAATGTTTTGAAAGAAAAGGAAAATGAAATAATTTTTCACATGCCTATGGACACTCAAGAAAAGTATTTATATTATATAGTCGTTACGTTCGAAGCGACTTTCAATAATTATGATCAATATTTTTACTTTCTCGAATTTTCCGAAAACAAAATACATTTATTGAAATGAGAAAACCAAAAAAATCACACGAAAAACTGGGATTGTAAATGCATTACAAGATACAGACATAAAATAAGTAGACGATTGGTTCTAAACGACAAAGAGTATTATTTTACACGAGAATGAAAAATTGTACAAAAATTAATGACGGGTGACGAAAGGTGGTGAGGTGATATTGGGATTTATCTGCTTTAGGTTTGGTTTATTTTATTGATTGGTTTATTGTCGTCGTGTGTTTTTCTTTTATGTTTACCGAAAAAGTAGTAATAAGGCTCCGAAGAAGGTCTGAAAGTTGTTATGTCGATTCAGTGCCGTATCTGGATCAAAACTCATGTTGCCGAAAACCTTAAAACAATACTATGATGCTAACTATGAAACTTACTAAGTATTAAGACAGTACTAAAAACACTACTAAAGAGAATATAAATTAACTATAAAGTGATATTTAACAAAATATTGTCAAGTGGTTCGCTTTTTATATTCTGTTAAGATCCCTTTTACTTTCCTACTAACAGAAATCAATTATTAAAATCATTTAAACAAATTAAACTAAAACTAACTTAAACTACTATACCCCTAAAACTTTATTCTTCTAAAACAAGTAAAAAATACTAGTTTACTAAATTATTAAACTCTGTGTATCCTAATAGAAAATTACATATTTCTTAAAATAATATAAACAAATCATTATCGTTTGATATATCTTTAACTTCAGTAACATTGTTTGAAAACTTTTTATTAATCGAAATTACTCTGGAATTTGTAAAATTTGTTATAAACCTTAAAAAATTATTCAATAACAGACGTATGCGAAAAGTATTTTTGGATTAATGCAAAATTAAATATCGAGTTTTAGGAAGTATTTACTTATATAGGATATCTGTTTAACATCAAAATAATTATAAGTGAAGTTAATATAAGTGCGTTTAAAAAACGTCAACTAAAAATATCAAATACAAAAGGGTTCAAAAATCCTTTTCGCTTACATTATATTTGTAAATTCAATGTAAAAATTGCGTAAAAAGTTAAGTCGTTTTTATAACAATAGATAAAGACCAACTAATAGAACATTTTCAGATCTTAAAATTAAAATATTTATCTATAAGCGATATATATTTATCTATTAAAAAAGAGACTTTATAATAGTTATATTCATTGTTTAATTGATATGCATCAAGCAAAAAATTTTTTGTAAGCTTATTCAAATTTAATAAAAGGTAGATAACAGATGACTTTTAAAAATCGTAACCTTTTAAGCAAGTTTTACATGAACCATAATAAATACATTTAAATATGTTTGACAGAATCCTAAAAGTTTTCAGAACATTAAGGATACGTTTAAAAATAACAATTTAATAAATGAAAAATGTAGAAATATTTTTCTTGACACAAAAAATAGAGTAAATTTACGAAAAAAAAAATGCAATCCAATTAGTCAATAATATCTGTACTTATGGTTTTGAGAACTTTTTGGAAAAAATGTATAAAATTTTGATTACTTTTCCATTGAAATAATCAAAATTTTACAGTTTTCAGTTATTTAAACCATACCTGCATGCCAATGATGGCATATATAAAAAATAGCATCGCTATAAGTAAACAGACGTATGGCAGAGCTTTAAAACTTTGAACGAATGTCCATAACAGAATTCGAATAGTATAGCCTTGTCGTAATAATTTAATAAGTCTTGCAGCACGAAACAGTCGTAAAAAGCCAACATTGATGAAATTTTCCTGCAAAAAAAACAAAACACAAATTAGCTATCATTCACCAGTAAAAAAAAGAAGTTTCATACCCCAAATTCAATAACCATCGCATCAACTATACTCCCGATAACTGTTATGAAATCAAATGTATTCCACGGATCTTTGAAAAAATTCTGAAAATGAAACACATTTACTTTATAATACAATGCACTGCTAGTGCCTAGATAAAATCTTTAGAAATAAATGAAATAAAGAATGAAAATTACGATTTGGCCAATTTAAAAAATAATGTTTTTGATTTGAAATATAGGATTCGAGGTTGATTGAAGGAATTTGTTTATTTTATTTTTACGGCGTGCGTATCCTATGGAAGCAAAGTGAACTTCGTGGTTAAATTCATTATATGAATTTAAAATGAATTTTAGCTTACATACGCCAGTTTGGTTTCTATTTGAACATTTGCTTAAGACAAACAATATCATCGTTTATATAAATCTTAAAATTAAGCAAATTATATAAGTTGCATGAACGCCACAAAAAAAAACTTGATTATAAGTTTAATGACGCTACGCCTTCAAGTACTGTAAAGTTGCAAGAAACATGTTGTATGTAATTTCTGGGCTCTGAAAATGATAATTTGAAACAGAATACGATTACCATCAAAACAAAGGAAAATGACATTAAATTGCTAGTTGTAATGGGAAGCTTCTAATCGCCTACACAAAAGACAGCATAACTAACATCGCTTGCTGTAAGTACATATTAAAATAATGTATAATACAAATCAAACCAAAGGAATTACATTAGTGTTGTAATACATTAGTATCTAGAAGACAGTGTTGATGGTACTACGGGGAATAAGAGGATTAGATGAAGGTGTGTAACTAAAAAATCATAATAAATGATTAATTTAGATAAGAACACAAACGTTTCTATACAAATTAAAAATTGAAATTTAAAAAAAATTATCAAGCACTTCAATATCACAATATAAGTTAAACCTATGTTCTAAAATCTAAAGCGTTGAAAATTAGATTAATTAGAAAAAAAAATCACTAAATCAGTGATTTTATGATGCTGTAGTTAATGATGACAAAGAATAAAGTGCACAATTTACACTCCGGTCAGAGATGTTAACATTTTTTTCATGAAAATATCAGAAGATGTAACGCAATAATAAAATAATTTGAACATCGTTCAAGTGGCGTCGTTCAACTTAATTTTGTTAAAATTATTCTTTCAAAAACTGTATTTATTACCTTAATTCCAAACGCGATGAGTTTCAGAATAGTTTCCAGAAGAAAAAGAAACGTAAAAACAATGTTCATAGCTCCCAGGATGTCGGATAACAATGGTGGCGCATCATGGTACTACAATTTCCAGTGAATGCAAATACAAACCTCATCAATAAACATTGTTATCTACACCGAAACGTACTCACCCCAATCTCAATTGCAATAAATGCAAGACAATTGCAACTTTCATACTCTTTTCATTACTCGAAATTAAAAGCTTTACAGAGCTACACAAACTAAATGCACAATTGTCTTCAATTTATTACATCAATTATTCAACACACTACAAACAGCTAAATCGCGAATTTTTTATAGAATTGTTATAAAAGCGTTCAATTTTGTTGAATCTAGTAGTGTGTTATAATAATTTCCAGTTTTTATACAAGTTACAATTTTATTGTGTAAATTGTGGCATTACAAAAATGATAATTTACTAAAATAATCGAACAAGATAAGCCCAAGAGATTCATTCAAAGCAGGAGCGTGCCTTTTTACAGAAGGACTCATTTTCGTGCCGTTTCAATAATTATCAGACACCAAACTCTCAGGTTAAAGAAATAATTATTATTGGTCCCCCCGGAAATTAGAATGTTAACCATGCAGTTTGTATCATTTTTGTAAAACGATGTTTTTTTTTGTTTTGTGTTTTTTTTTTTTTGAAAATAATAATGAAAAAGTAGCATTCACGTGCATATTACAAGAAATTAAATGAGCAAGCAAATGCAAAATGCGTTTTGTATTTCCAAGAGCAAGCAAGCGATGCGTATATTCTTCATGCAGCCGCAATTTCATTTTTCTGATTAACATGCAACAAGCAATCGAAGATCATAATGTACGTGCAATAAGCTTTACTTTGACCATGGGATAAGGTTCAATTCGGGATTGGCTCCGAGGAAATTCATTGAGGATTTCTGGAATTTTTTTAAAATTAAAAATTCTAAAACTCAAATTTTAAATTTATTCTAAATGGATGATTTTTAATGGGTAGGTAATTCTAAATTTTGGATTAGATTCTCTACGATTTATGATTTGAGTCAAAAAAGAAGGAATGTTTTATGGAGATTCTTTTTTGAATCATATCGAATAAAAACGGTTTAGTTTTTAAACAATTTTTTTATCTATTCGAAGGCCGAAAAAAATAAATCAATGTAGATGTTTAAATATGAACGATGATATTTTACGTTGATTCTTGATGAATGTTGTAAAATATTTGTTTGGTTCCTAGATGATGGCTTTTGTTGACGTATTTGAATAATTTTTTTTTAGTTTTTCTTGTTTGAATCTTTTTTATTGTGGCTAAATGTAAAGAGGTAAAAAGGTTAATGTAGAGAGGTGTTGAGTTCTTACCCGGACTCCAAACGCAATGATCTTCATGATGCACTCGACCGTGAACATGCCCGTGAAACCCATGTTGAGATAGTGCAGCGAGTCTTTGTAGGTCTTACTTTGCTTGTGGTACTGTTAACACATACATATACACTCACTGGTTCACACCAAACCATAAGGTCAGCTTAATAATTTTAATTAATCAGATTACTTAATCAAGTAACGTTAAACTCTAAGATTTTTTCTAAGAAAAAAATCTTAAAATTGAGACCTTTATGTGATGCTTTCTTGCCAGTGAGGGTTGTGAAAAAGTGATTTTACTCATTAAGTTTCTATGATTATTTGTTTTACTAAAAGTGTTTACTGATTAAAAATAAATCATTAAAGCTTTAAAAAGATTTTTAGATTTTTAAATAAAATTCTAATTACAATGAAATATGGGTATATACTAAATATAATATGAAACGGAAAAAATGTTTTTCAAAAATTAAATCTTTGTAAAGCTTTTTTTTTAATATGAGTGATGTATTGATGATTTTTGATTTAACTGAATTAAAAGAAACATTATTATACTACAACTACTGAATGAAAAAAAAAATGAGAAAAATTTAACCCACCTAAATTGATGCAAATAAAAATAAAAAATATCCTAAAAATTGCAATTCTAAAGATACGTTTGAAAGCTGTTTGAAAAATAAATCAATTACTTAATTACAGTTTTTACTCTAAAAGTGCAATTTATGAAGTGAAATTTTGTATTAAAACATAAAATAATAATTTGAAAAAAATGAGTTTAAAAGATTACGCAGAGGAATTATATTTTGGTCGTAGAACATGAAAATTCTTATTCACCAAATCTAAAACTAGTTGCTAATATTTTAATTTGTACGAAATAACCTAAAGTGTTTTCTATAACAGATTTGAAATTGAACTACTTACATATTTGTTTTTAATTTTAACGTATTTAAGATTGCTTCACAGTCAAACGTTATACGTTGATCTAAAATCTAAAGTATCCTGTACGGCTTTACCATAGTATAGTATGTACATTTATAA
Organism: Sisyra nigra; assembly: GCA_958496155.1. Lineage (NCBI taxonomy): Eukaryota > Metazoa > Arthropoda > Insecta > Neuroptera > Sisyridae > Sisyra > Sisyra nigra. Next base: position 27,956,426 of record OY292313.1, read on the forward strand.
TGTGTAATTGCAAATTCATAGATACTTTCACTTATATGCACCAAAATATTACAATTGTATTTAATTTTAAAATACTAATAAAAATACCATATTTTACAATAAATACACATATGTACAGCTAATATCTTATATTATCTGTAAATGTTCTAATATAGTCAACATATCTAATAAGAACTTTTAATTTTTGAACAAAAAAATGTTATTCTATTGAACAATTTTTACTTTCATTGGCGTATTAAATTGGGACCGTGAAAATGCAAACAATTAAAATCGTTGTTAAATAATTATTGACATATTATTAACATTTCAAGTATAAAAAGAACCATGAATTTACATTATTTATTAAAAGAATAAAAATCTTCCTTCTAAATAGGCACTTTAATGGTTTACTTCTAAATGCTTTGACATGGGTTTTGAATATAAATTAGTAATAAAAATTTGGCAACCTTTCTACGCAGAATTATTTTGAACAAAATTTTCAATGTAGGTTCCATTTTACACACATCTTTCTAATTTGATAATTTTATGCAGTACCAAAACTAATTTTCATTGAGATCTTAATATGAGCCATTCTTTTTGGAAGTATAGCAATCCCGTCTTTAAGAACAATTTAGTTTTTTTTCACCCTTTAACAACTATAAAATTTACCTAGATAGCGTAGTTAAAAAACAAAAATTTGAATACCTCCATAATGTGGTATAAGTAAATTTATGCCACTTTCAAAAGAATGGCTCATATTTTGTTTTATTGAATAAGTTTTAATTCTTTTCATATGGTATATTTGTTACCTACACTAAATAAAAAGAAGCGTCAGAATTTTCAAAAAATCGATTTTTTTTTGCATTTTCTAATAGTATAATATCTTGAAAATATATAAACTGTATTATAAATAGTACTTAATAAATGTTGTCTTGTAACTCTTATAAATGCTTTCTAGTTATTCTGCTAATATTTAAAGGTTCTTTGCCCCTCAAGAACAGATATGCAATACTTTAAATAAGTTGTTCTCGAAATTATGTTTTCAAAGTGAATGACCATTGTAATTTAAAAAACCGCCCAATGGATATGAATGAAATTTATGCTGCTTTTTGAAAATATAAAAACCTAAAGTCTATACGAAAGGTATTTTTTTCTTTTTAAAAATTTATATTTTTACAAACAATTAAATGTTTAATTTTCCTTGAAAACCCGAAAGGAAATTATAAGAGGACACCATTTTGTGTATTTAACAAAAGCTTTGATCAAACACTAACTTTGTTTTGGTTTATTTATTTTGAGTCGCATCAACATTAGCTGTCTTTAGCGACTGTCTTTTAGATTTAGAGATGTCTTTAGGTAGATTCAAGAAGCTGATTTTTAAAAAAATGTTCTTAATTTCATCCATGCGATTTTGGTCATTGAGTGTAGCCTTATACTCATGGGTGTTAATAAGGGGGAATCGGGGTTGAACGTTTTTTTATAAGTCACATAAATATAAGTGTAATTATTGTTTTTATAAAAAATTGTTTTTATGAAATAAATTACCTAGTTTTGTTTAGTAGATAAAATTCTATATGTTGACAATATCAGAAACCATATTTAGTACCTACTTATAAAACTGAAAGAGGACAACTACTATAAACTAGACCTAATATTGGTTCTAAGATAACGAAACGAAAAAATCTATATGACCGTTAAAATAACCAAAATATATTCCAGTTAGTAAAAAACTTATTGTTTATAAATGGAAGGAAAATAAATTTCATTGTAAAAATTGAAAAAAATGGGAGTCAAATGAGTTGAAAGAAACATTCTTATACACCGATACGTGAAAAGAGTGCAACATCAATATTTACACAGTAGAATTAAATGTTTTGAGTGCATTTTTCAAATTCAAAGTTCATTTCAATATGTATCATCAGACCAAAATAAACATATTTACACAGAGATGAGAGTTACATGCTTTTTTAAATAAAAAGTATTTAAAATATGCCAAACACATTAAAATTGATTTCATTCTTTTTCCATTAGAATGCATCATTCAATAGTTCTGTTAACCATTAAAAAAATATAAAAGCAATAGATATTTATTACAAGCATGTTTTTTTTCGAGAATAAACATTTTCACCGTTGCAAAAAAGCCGAAGCAAAAATATCATTCGTGAAAAACAATTAGGTGCTATCCTAAGCATAAAGGTTGAATTGTTAGAAGAAAAACCATACTCCGAAACAAATTTTTTAAATAAATACAATTAGTTTTATCATTCAAAACAAAACAAAATATCACTCAAACATGCGGCATTTGAATTATTATTTAAAACGTTAAAAGCTTTTTGTAAATAAATTTCTGCCAAATGTAAAAGAAAGTACTCAAATATATTCTGAAAAAGCGTGTTCATAACAAAATGCAGCCAAGAAAAGCTTTATTCATGACAACTGTATTTATAAATAGAGCTTTTTAGTAGTGCAAGTTTATATTTGAACAAATCTTAATTTAGATTTTTTTTGTTTGTAATTTTTGCATTCATTTTTTAACATTGAAACATTCACGATAAAAAATAAAAAATAAAAAAATTATAAAAAGCCACATCAAACATTTACTGTGTAATTATTTGTATTTTGTGTGCTTATGTTTATATCTTGAGTGTATAAAAAAGTTACTTTTTAACTTAAAAATAGCTTTACTAACTTTCTCACTGAGTTGAAACTATTTTTACGTTTTTATCATTTTGTAACTATTTTCTTATGAAAAACATAAAGCTACCTTTGATAGTTTTAAGTTTTTCATATGCAAAAAGAAAAATTTATATTTTTTCGAATTATAAATATTATAAGTAAGTAAGTAAATATAAATTTTTCTCGCATTGATGTGATTTGTTCTTTACGATTTTATTTTATATATTTTTGGAAAATAAAATCGTAGGTCTTGTTGTTGAGTATGTGATTGTATAAATTAATAAGATGACATGAAACAAGTGCATACCTTCATCATAAGAAGTAATGTATTAAATACGATAAGCATCATGATGAAATATTCAAAGGGCGTTGATACGACAATCCGCCAAATTTTATACTTAAAACTGTTTCTTTTATTAGGCATATATCTCTCAAGAGGTCGGGCTTGTATGGTAAAATCAATACATGATTTCTACAACAAATAACGAGGTTTAAAAATTGTAGAAATTATCTACCACAAAATGCGAAAATACCTGGTTTTTGTCTATTTCTCCATCTTGGAGTTCAGCCTCACCCTGCTCTTGAAATGTAATGATAATCAAGGCCACGAAGATGTTTACGAAGAAGAATGGAAACACAACGAAGTAAACTATATAAAATATGGACATTTCTATCCTAAAGTTTTGGATGGGACCCTTGTCTTCGTAAGTAGCTGCCATCGAGTTTTGTAAAACTCTAAAAAATTTAATTTTGTTGGGGATTTTTTTCTACATAGATTTTTTTATAATTTTTTCTTACTGAGGCCAGCCTTCGCCCGTTTGGACGGCGAATAATGTTAGCATAGCAGCCATCACATTATCATAGTGAAAGCTTTGCGAACTCCATATTCGAGGTTCTGGCCTTGGCAATTGGCTTTCGCTATCAAATACGAAAAATTGTCCCCTGAAATGAATTTTCAGTAGAATCGAATCCTAAATTCTTCTACAACTACCAAAAGCGATACTTACTGGCATTCTTTATACGTATGTTTACTTTCGTCAGTGCAGAAGAAAAATTTACCATTAAACAATTGAACAGCAATTACAGCAAATATAAATTGAAATAGTATATACACTATAAGAATGTTTATCACATTTTTTAAAGAATTCACAACACAGTCGAACACTGCTTTTAGTTTGGGCACACGTTTTATAGTTTTTAACGGTCTAAGCACTCGCAATACTCGAAGTGATTTGATTGTTGACAAATTCTGGCCAGCCGAACTGCCACTGTAACACAAAAAATCGAATGTTTATTATCATTATTCCTTTTTTTTAGGCTTTGGCCATACCTCATATCAAATGCAAAGGACACAGCGGCACATATAACGACCACTGCATCCATTATATTCCAGAACTCTCTCAAATAAGAGCCTGGATGCAAGATAATACCCAGATCTAAAATCTTGAGGATCATCTCTATTGTGAAGACACCTGTGAAAGCATAATCAAAATAGTTGAGAATGACGTTTCTTGTTGAATTCTCTACTACTGGATCTTCGGCAGCTAACGCTATTGAACTCAAGCTGATTACTACCATGATAAAGAAATCAAAATACTTTAAGTTAACGACCCAATGCGCGGCTCTTCGTAATCTGAAAAACATACATTTTAAGAAATATATTTTCCTATATTTTACTCTGTATACTTACGGATTTGTTGATGATAATACAAACATACTAGTGTACGGTAACATTGGTTTAGGTCCCGTTATTTCTTCTTCATCGTCCGATTTCTTTTCATCTTTTTTCTTTCGATTTCTTACAGGAGAGGGTGGTGAGACCTCAAGACGAGGTGGTGACCCGTCCATTTGTAAGGCTTCCATTTCTTTTTCTAATTCTTGCTGCTGTTTTTCTTTATCTTCTTCCACTTGTTCCTCCTCAGCTGCTGTTAACTCTTGAGCATTGGCTAAATTATCGACAGCGATAGCCAAGAAGACGTTTAGCAACGTGTAGTTACCGAACAACATAAGAATAATGAAATATAACGAATAAATCATGCCTTTCTTATGTCCTCCTTGTGATTCAATTCCCTGATACATCACTTCATTCCAATCCTCTCCAGTTAAAATCTACACATTAAATAACATTTTAGGATTGGATACAGGAAATGTGTTGAGAAACTTACTTGAAATACTGTGAGCAGTGCAATAGGAAAAGTATTGAAATTTGTTGGTGGCGTTCCATCGGAAAAATTGAACTGACCACCAAATAACTGCATACCGAGTAGAGCAAATATCAGAATGAACAAGAAGAGCAGGAAGAGCAATGAAATGATTGAACGCATTGAATTCAATAGAGATATAACTAAGTTTCTCAATGATGACCAGTATTTGGTCACTTTGAATATCCTAAGTAATCGTAGGGCACGTAACACTGACAGTCCGAAAGAACCACCTTTCACTTCCGACCATACCACCTCGAAAATAGAACCCGAGATGACAACACAGTCGAATCGATTGAACGACGATTCAAAATATATTCGTGGTCCCAAGGCGTACACTTTTATAAACATCTCCATCATAAATAGACCAAGAAAAACAAACTCCGCAATATCTAAAGAAAAAACATAAGTATATTATTAAAATTTTTCAAGCAAAGTTAAAACTGAACGTAGAAATTTTGAAAACTAAGTAGAGAAGAACGACTTTGAATGGTATAATATTTTCGTAGGAATGTATTGGGATAACTCTGATCTTAAAATAACGTTGAATTAAATAGAAACATTTTAAAGTTTTTCTTTTCTTTTTTTTTTGTGATGGAACATATATGTATTGTTGAGAAATACCATAATTAAATGAGCACTGTTAAAAATGAGTACAAACTTGTAAAATTTAGCAAAAAAAATAAATATTGTACTTATATTATATATGTGATACAACTACTTCGATATAGTTAGAAAAGAAATTGAAATTGATATTAATATTACTTAATTAATTCTAAAAGCTTTTATAACCCTAAACGGGTTTATACGTTCTTTCTTGGAAAATTCACAGATTAGTTGTAATTTGTAAACTAGTCTGGTATCATCGTATCTTCGAGCTAATGAGCAGTTTATGAATCGCAAGCCGGAACACTTGACTCGTTGCAGGCTAAAAGATATCGCAGTCTTTCTGGGTTCGGGTCTAACAAAATATTTTAACTTTTATGACTTATTCTGGAATTAGTTAATGAGAAAGTGGAAATTTTTAAGAATCATCGCCATAATCTCAAAAGCTGATTTGACCCCTTCGTAACTGATCAACAATATCTATCTATCAACAGTATCTTCAACGCAAAAGTATGTATCATATATATGTAAATACGATGACAAATACATGATTGACTTATTGATAATAATGTTTCACTTGTTTTTGTTTGAAAGAGTAATGGCTTTAATGTTACAGATTATCAAATGAAAAGTATGAAACAATCATTGTCTATTTCATATGGAGCAAAATATAAGTATCAAGTACAGTCGAGTACCCGTGTAAACCTCTTTTAGGGGACGTATTTTTCCTGGAATTTCAGTATTCCCACTACATAAAATCGCAGTTGCATTTCTATATTTCTAGCAAAGGCTTATACGGGGTGATTTGGTACGAAACCCAAAATATAGGTCAGAGGGGGAAGTTGTTTTGACTCAGAAACTGCTAAATGAGGGAAAGAGACTTTAAAGGGGGCCGCTTATGGGTGTTCGATTGTAAATCCATAAAAAATACAATTTTGAGTTTCATTTTTTTCTCGAAAATGTTTAGTGCTATAGACCTATAGACAAAAAAATTAAAAGACATTATTGTAAAACAATAACTTGACAATTTATTAGGTTTTTGGTTTAACTGTTTACTGATAAGGTTTGCTATGTTCCTTCAAATCGTGTATTAAACTAAAGTCATATCATGCATATAGAAATAAGTATATTATATAGATTGTAAACGATTGTAGAAAGTTGTATAATATACGTACGTATACTAATAGTTATGCATAATAGGTACAAGTAAAACTTACATAAAAATTGAGTTAGCCAAGGTGGTTGTCCGTAGTGCTCGACTGCTACACATACCGTGTTTAAGAAAACGAGAACTATGACAAACCAATAGAACCATTGCGTTTTGACTGTATGTCGGATCCAAAATCGAAATCTTTTTTCCGCTCTCCAGAAGTCCACACATGATCCTTTATTTTTTACTCTAGATTTTAAGTACGACGTTCTGGAGAACCCTGTAATAATAATTCACAATGAAATCAAGTTTGAATTATTGTCAACTTAAATTATAGGTAGCTCAAATGTTCATACAATTTACTTATTGTTTAAATTTACTTCATATTTTGATTAATACGATTTGATTTAACTACGAGCCAAAAGCTTGTTTAGAAGCAGTTTGAAATTAAATCGAAGGATTCCTTTCTTGTTAAAAAGGAACATTGAATAATTAGGTAATGCCGTTATTCTATGCCTTACAAAGCGTAGCATGTAGCCGGTCTTAATGACACGTATGGTATTACTAAAAGCGACCTACACTTCCTATAAAATTTTTTCTTGAGAAGTAATATTTGTTCATTTGTGTTTTTGAAATACATTTGTAAAATTTGTTAGTTTTTTTTTTTTTTCATTAATCAATAATAACTACTTTTAGTCTAGGCATGTTAGCTTAAAATAACAAATATAAAAAACCCAAAAACTAGTTTTTGGCTAATTTTAGATTAATCTACCAGGGCATTATTTTAAAAGCGATCAAAGCTTTTTTTCTTTGAAAAATAAATTCAAAATATGATACTGAACCCGTTTGACATTTTAAAGCTCAAAATAAATATTCATATAAAATGAAATATTCGGTGGATAAATTTTAAGGCAATGAAATTAGGCCGAGAAAACAGCATCGTTTATTTTAATATTGGCTGCCGAAGATATCCGCTTAACATACCTTTTTTCTTAGGAACTGTAAGAAATATGCAAGACGAAATTAAAAACATCTTTCTTTTTCTAGTGATTTGTGATTATATAATTTATGAGTTTTGTGCGAATTTGTGAAGTAAAATGAATATTTATACTCAGATAACGTACCATCGTCTCCTATGTCGTCTTCTTGTTCTTCTTCTTCTGTATCGGTACTTTTACTTTTTCCTAAATTTTTTAACTTTTTCCTCTTCGCTGCTGCTCTTCTCCGTGCTTCTATTATATGCATTTTTTCTTCCTCTGTGGTTCTTTCTTCAGCTAATATGACTTCCTCTGTAAAACAGAACAAGAGATTAACAATATCTTTTTGTTATTTATTAAGATTACATTTATAGCGTTAATGAAAAGAAAATGAAAAAAGATCATACCGGCTTTACATATCCACTCAACATAACCATTGAGTTCGCGTTCAAGCCGCTGTTGTCTTCGAAGCTTCAAGAACGATTGTCGATTTTCTACTTTCTCTCTTTCCTTGGCAAATTCACTACGAATGGGCATAAGAAGCGGATTGTTATTATACTTAAGCAACTACAAAGCTTTTGGTTAAATTTTAAACGATATCTCATTAATTTTTCTCACAAATCACATATGTACAGCAAATACAAGTTTGACAAACGAAGAAACTTAAAGCAGAGGAATGAAGGAAACTCATAGAAAAACCTGTAAGTTCTACTTTAAAGAGAGTTTAATTTTCTCAGGGAAGCATTAAAATCTAATCACTAGTTAGAATTAGTTGGGTTGCCCAAAATCTAAAAGTACTTTTTGCTACGGTTGAAGGGTTTGAAATTTTCACCTGCTTGAGTTATCCATTTGAGATATGCATTAAAGGCCTCAGCAAACAATTGTTTGGAACGTGTTTTATGAAAATTTGCTCTACGTTCCACTCGACCACGTTCATTTGAAAACTCTCTTTACAAAATGAGATAAAAAAGAAACAAAATATAAATTAAAAATAAAAATAAAACAAAATCAAAAATAAGTTTAAACTTGTAGGCTGTACTTAAAATGTTCCTATTTTCGGTGTATAGTTTCAATTTTTATAAGTTATAACCAACTTACCCACTGAGAACACCAAGAACAAGATTAAGCATAAAGAACGACCCCAGTACAATTAACGGCACGAAGTAAATCCAGTTAAACGTACTGCCAAGTGCATCATTTGTCTGAAAGGGAATTGGATTAGAGCTATTCTAGTACTAAAGAGAACATTATTTTTAAATCAAATCAACATTGACAACACAATCAGCACACCATCAAGATTAAGCATCTTGTCACAAAAGCTTTTTGCAACAGAAAAAATGATAAATTTTTCACTCCGTTTTAAAGCTTTAAAATTTTTAAAGCCTTAAACAAATTTATCATTTGTGAAAAATTCTTGAATAATTATTGTAGAAACGGATTTGGATAGATCAAATGTTCGATATTTAGCGAAATAGTTTTTATTCAATATTTTTGCTTAATTTTTTGTGAATCACATTAATCAATTTTTCTTTCAAATAAAAAAATAAAAATTTAAGCTATAACCGATGTAGTTTATCCATAAATCCGGTTCAGTTATTCAATAATTTTTAATAGTTGTATTTAATATTAGTTATACTTTGTCTTGGCATGGACATGTTGTGAAAAAATAAAAGAGTTTGAGCAACCAGAAATTTTGAAAATAAAACATTTAAACAGTGAACGGAATATAATCAAATGAGTCATTGAGAAAAATATTCCTACATGAGTTGGACGTTAGAGCTTCAACGAAGATAACATCCAATCACAAGGAATGGATAACAAATTCAGATTATATTCGCAACCCACAACATTAAAACAAAAATAAGCTCATCCAATACAACAACTAACAAATAAAGTTTAGGATCTGAAGGAAAGAGAGGAGTTTGGATTTCATATTTTTAGCCATTCTCTATTGGTAGAGAGACATTTAACACAACATCAATCTATGTACCCAATAGAGTATGGCAGTCCAGCCCTCCATTGTAATGCACTGGAAGACGGTAAGCATAGCGAAACCGATGTTGTCAAACGAGGTGATCCCGAAATTTGGACCTTCCCAGTGATCCAGGCACGTGGATTCATTGTAGTTGCACACATAACTACCCTGTGGAGCTACTGTGGCATTCTCAGTGTTACACGGCGTAGCCATTTCCCCTTCTTTAACTATTTGTTCTACAAAAAATAAATATTTTCATGCATTATCAATTAACAAAAATTAACTAAATCTAAGACAAACTTACTTATATCTTCTAAACTATAACATGTTTTATGAAGAGCTCCTGAGTAAAACTCAAGACCTATTATAGCGAATATGACGATGGCGAACAATACGAGCAATCCGATTTGCAATAACGGAGCCATCGCCTTGATGATGGACTTCAGCACCACTTGTAAACCTAAATAGTTCGGAATTTTTAACAACTGTTTTCTAAAAAGTAGTAAACCAAGTAATAGATCATACTATTAAATACGATCTATTTCTTGTTAAACTACAACTTTTTAAAAAAATCTTATTTTATTTATGTTATTAAAAAAATATGTGTGGTTAAGATAAGGAACAACTATAACTGTTAAAATATTTACATTATTTGCAAAAAATTTAAGAAGCTCTGAATACTTCAAAGTTACTGTTAAAAGAAATTACTACATGCAGAAGTTAAAAAAACCTCTAAGGAATAAAATTAAAAAAAAAATGTCTACTTTTAACATCTAAATTAAGATTTGAGATATTATTAATTTGATTGAGTGATTCCGTTATTGTGAGCTTTGCTTTAGAATTAGTTTGTAATAATAATAGCTCAATCTTTTCCAAAATCTAGTTCTAAATCTACTTACTAGGAATGCCAGAGACTAGCTTGAGGGGTCTGAGCACTCTGATGGCTCTGAGTGTGCGTAGGTCCACCTCAAGGTCATTCTGAGGAAACAGCGTGATGAACCTGCAAACACACTAGCCTCTACACAACTAGCCCACAACTACGTATACTGTATCCATCAAAGTACAACTAGACCTTCAGACTTAAATGCACACATTGCCTGGCAAAATAATATAAGTATTTATAAAAAGTACCTAAAGAATGACACTGCAAAGTTTAATTTTTAATAAATGATATTTTTTGACCAGTATAAACAATAAGAATAAAAAATTCGTTAACTTTAATTATCTAAGCTAATAACTTAAATCAGAGTTGTAATATTATTCTAAGATACAAATTTTTATAAGATCTACTTAATTTTCTACTTAATAAAAAGAGTAATTATAAATTTTTAAGGTTTATTTTTTTAAACAATTTTTCTCAAACTTAATAATTACTCTTTTTATGCTAATTATTTTTATGTTAACATCCTTAACAAATATTTAGTATCAGTTTTGATTAATTTTATTTTGGTGATTCTAAAGAACAAAAATTTAGAAAATATATATTAATTGTTATACCTACTTTAACTTAAATGAATCGAATACATTACATCTTTGCTAGTACATAAAATAAATAAAACGGCTCGTGGCGTGTTTAGAGGGACCTTGCAGTAGAATACCTCTCAGAATGGGACTATTAATTGACAAGTGATGCTATTATATCAGAATGATATCTTATTTTTACTGACTAAAGGTTGCTGGTTTAAATGGAAAAAATTGTTGGGTTAGAATGATCTAACTGAGGTGCTGTTTGCAAACTTTGAATCCGGGGGGAATAACCTCATCAAATGGGGTGAGATTTAGATCGCGATGCTGACCCTTGAACATACCATGGCGCGTTGTTGATCATCTGTAACACCCGGTTTTGACATTTTTGTGTTCTGTCGCTTTGGAAAGCGAGATACTTCCCCAAATTGGAGAAGCGTATAATTGAGGATATGTGGTAATGAAATACAAGCCTTTTGTCAAATGTTATTCCCAAATATTATAATTAACGTGGTCTTTAGCGGAAAGATGGACGCCACCCAGAAAGGTTTCACGTTCGTTGCATTAACGTAATTAATTTACGTAACAACAATTATTGAGGATTTAATTGGATATAACGAGACTCTCTAGTTTTGTGTCCAGATATCCAGATCGGATGCCTGGGTTTGAAGAGTTGCTGAACTAATGAAATGCTATCGCTCTGTGTGACAAAAGCAATGTCGTCGGCGAGCAGCATTGTTGCAATATTGGGAGAGGATGGAATTTCGGAGATATAGCAAATATGGACAATTTGTCCGAGGACGCTGCTCTGAGACACTTCTGATTTGCTTGGTTTTCTTTGAGACGTCTAATTTTCACACTTACTATAACAGAGAATCTGCGATGGGTGAGGTAAGTGAGTACAACTATGTAGAAGGTATCTGGGAGAACGTTGCTAATTTTTGCGTGGGGACCAATATGATATAATAAATCATAAATTTCAAATTGAGTCATCCAGTCAAGTACTGGAGTGCTTAGATAAGATAGAAGTTAAAGTAAGATGAAACGTTCAAAGATTTTACTGTGAAAGGGGAGTAGTAATGTGGGTCTGTAAATGATTAGATTTTCTTTAGGTTTGTTGAGTATTATTGTAAAATGAAATTCTATAGAATTATTGAATGGAAAAAAAGAGAAACCTGTATGTATCAAAAGGATATTTAACTCAAAAAACAAGGATTTTTTTTTGCACGAAAATAAAGAAACTCCAAAATGTTAGAACTATCCGAAATAATTACTCTGATATTATCTCACTTTAATAATAGTTTTTTTTTTGTTACTTCGGTTATAAATTCTCTACTAATTACACTTTTTCCTGTCTATCAATACCTAAATAGTTTTTCCTAGTATTTCAGTTCATTAATTATATTTATATTGTAATGGTGTTATTGAAAAAATATTCAATTTATCATACATATTTTGAAAATACAAAATGAAAAACATGGAAATTATTTTATCAAATAAATTGATACTTTTGTTTTAATTTTATAAGATAACGATAATAAAATCATAACGTTTGAAAAGAATAATTGGATATAAAAATAGTTTGTAACTTTGTATTTATAAGAAACTGTGAATCTCTGTATTTCAATTGGAAAAACTTAATCGAATAAATATTAATCAAAATTGATATTCAAATTTATTTTTTTTTATTGTATTTACTTAATACATTTTTTTTTTTAATATTACAACTCGTGTAAACTATTAGTTACCGAAATGAACATAGTGATTTTGATTTACTGTAAAACTACCAGACACATTCGATTTGGAGTTGAAAAAAGTATTCGTAATAATGAACGACGAATACCGAATAAAAATAGTAATAATAATAGTAAATAAGTAATAATTAAAAAATACCATGTTAAAAACGGAGCTAAACTATTTCTACAAAGTTTTTTGGCTACATTTACAGAAGTATAAGGTTTACCTATTTAATATAAATCAATTTTACTAAAAATAATTAATGATAAGTATCTGTTTAAAAAAAGTTTCACTAAGGATAATTTGCTGGAACTAAAATTATGAAACAACACAGAGTTCTAGAAACGAAATTTGCAATGGGCGACCGTGTGAGAACTTCTTACTTGGTATACGAGACACCAATTTGAGAGGACGCAATACGCGGAACGAGCGCAACATCCGAAGATCTACATCAACGTTCGATTCCGCAAAAATGGTCATTGACCTAATAAACAACTTAAATTATAACGCCTTGTCCTGACACCGGTCCGAATAAAAGATCAAAGAGAAAATTCATTTAACGAACCGTTTATTTTTCAAGGACCAAAAATCATTAACTATACCTTATTAATATTTAATTGCTGTTTTATTTGCAAAGTAATAATAAACTTACCCTGTGACTACGACAAAGAAATCCATAATGTTCCAAATGTTTCTAAGATACGATCCTCTATGTAAAACAAAACCTAATGCTAAAATTTTTAACGACGCTTCCACACAGAATATTCCTAAAAAGTAAGCTTCGGTTTTTTCCTGAAAAGAAGAAAAGCATTGTTAGTAATTGAAACCCGTTTAAATTTCTTGACATTATGCAAAAACATATAATATAATGAGACATTTCCAAAATTTTCAGTGAAAAAGAAAGAAAGATATTATTTTAGTTAGAAGAATCGTAAAAAATGCAGAGTTAGCTAATGCAATGGGGCACCACTCAACTATAAGCTTTTTCCAATAAATTCTGCTACTGTAATAAAGTAAGTAGTTTTTATTACGTCAAGCTTTTGTTACTTAATTTTAGCTAAATCCATTTTATTATTGCCGTAGTATGAAACTTTCTGTGCCATTCCGGGGAGATATCGACTCTCAAAAGATTAGCGTGTTGGAAGGATTTTCTTTAGAATATTTCCAGAATATTGATCTCTTGTCTTATGCTATTTCGGTAGTTTAACGCTTCTCTTATTTTAAATTAAAAAAAAAAGCTCTTGTAAGTGATTTTGTATTATGTATACGTTTTACAGGTACCTACTTATTAAAAAGATAATTTACTTCAACAGTAATAAAGTTTCCAATAACTATCAGATAATAATGATAGTTTGATAATAATTAATTACTTAATTTAAAACATAGATGAAGCTAAGAAATGCAATGAAAATAAAAAAATTTTTTTAAAATTTTATGTGGGTGTTTAGAATTTAATAATTCTAAAGGAATATTTAAAGTGAAACCAAGGCCAATAAATGAATTACCAATTATAGTTGATAAATTTGCAGGTATACTAAGTAGTACTAAAATTATTTTTATGGAAATCAAACACTTTGTTATTTTTAGAAGATCATTGGCACTGTAGTCTTGGTAGCTCTAGATCTGATGGAAGTTTGTGGTTTTTAGTTAGTAGATTTAAGTGATGGCTAGTTAATTTGTGTTCATAGCGTATTTTGATGGTATCTGCTGTTAGCCCCAATATACAAAATAGTATATCTTCTACGGTGAAAGAAGTGTTTACTTTCTGTTATTTTTGTTTATTTCGAATAAATGTTTAAAATGGAACACATATGGCTTATGGACTGCTAGTTTGACACCTCTAGGTCTAACAATAAGTTGAAGTTTCCTATCACAATCTTTATCGTAATTTGGTTTTGAGTTTTTACAAGCACTGAATAAAAACAATTTTGTATCATTTGAATTAACAGACAGGTAAATATCTATACGTTTGCTAGTATGAAACAGAATTGTTCATTTAGCATCACATTAAGCATTCATATACCACCGGTTGTTTCTATTTCTTGGTAAGTAGTAGGTTTTAACAAAAATATTCAATTCAATGAGAGTGCAAACGACAAAAATAAGTTCATTAGTAAGAAAAATTTTTGAAAGGTCAATTGGATTTAATTTAATTTTACAGTCTTTAAAAACAAAGATAAGATACCACCTAATGCCTCATTCTGTCATTTTTCTATTTAGTACCAACGTTTCGTACGTTTCGCCGCAAACATTCTAGTGGAAAAACAGAATGAACAAAAAATAATATTTTTTAGATAATTGGTAAACACGAAGAACAAAGTGTTTTTTAGGAACCAACATCCATAAGAACCTAATGGATAGACAAAAGTCTACGTTAACGTAACGCCTCACATTTAGTTAACACCCGATTTTCATATTTTTTCGTAATGCGCTCTATAAATTAACATCAATAAGAAATCTTGAAAGACATACTAAATATGTTCACAAGTGTACCTTTTATCTTCTTACTTATCAGTAGTGGTGGACTAAGGCTAAAGTGGGCCCTAGGCAACATTGTAATTCCAGGCCTATTTTTCAGTCATACTTTGCGTTTGGTAGTTTGGTTTTAAAGCATATAGTATGTAGTTCTATTTAATTAGCGGATTCCAAGAAAAAAAGAAAAAAAATAATATATATGTTTGTACAAAAATTAAATAAAAATAAATTTTTATAAAAAACAATAATACTTAAACAAATATACCCAGATTGATTAGTTATATTACCTTTTTTCTCACTTTTAATTCTGTAAATTCGTCAAGAATAATGAAATCTATCAATGAATCAAATATTAAAAGTGCTGTATTTAGGGATACGTCTTTTTGTTGAAGAGTCTTGTTTGAAGCAACTATTCTCTCTAAAATCTTTTCCATATAGTAAAGTAACAGTACATATACAAATGTATCATGTTTTTTATGTAAATCCGCAGCTTGGAAACTTGTTAATAATCGAACTTAACAGTCAACGATTCGGCATAATTTGGATGCGTTTCAGCAATAAATATGAATATCACGTTTTTCTGTAAAATAAAAATAAATTCTAAAAATTAAAAACCTAATTTTCGGGTCCCAAAAATTACGGGCCCTAGGCACGTGCCTAGGTTGCCTAGGCCTTAGTCCGCCCCTGCTTATCAAAATGGAATTTTAATTTTACCTCTTTCTACCAAAGTTTTGTTTTGCTATTCTCATCTGTTTCCGTCTTTTGAAACAACTCCTTTTCAAGATGTTGTTCAGTTTCATTCATTATATGAAGTTAAATTCAGTTTGCATTTATCAGAAGATGTCAGAGAAAACTATAGTTTCGCTCTTGTTAGTAGTTGACATTATAATAAACATTACAATTAATTTTTGAACAATTATAAGAATCAACAAAATAAGAAAAAGTATCTATTGCTAAAAGAATTTAAAATTAATAAAGAATTGAGGTCGCTTAGTGGCGTGGTTCACTAGATAGTTGCACTATACGGCAGTGGTCCTAGGGCCGAATCCCAATGAAAGCCTAAGATTTTTTCATGGGTTTTCGGATTCACTGGTCGCCAATAACCATGGTATTGATGCGACTTTAAATAACCAAAAAAAGGATAACGATTTTCTTATGTTAAATTAAATATTTCATTAATAAAATTATATTTAAAAAGTTTTGAATATACATATTCATTTTACATTAGAACTATACAAAAAAATAAAAAAATAAATTTTCCCATTGCATTAGCTGCATTTTAATTATAATTAGACGTCTTTGCATTTGTTAATAGTTTTAATGGCTTAGAACAAGAAAAACTTACTAATTTTTGTGCTAGAATGGTCTTGTCTCCGTGTGGCAGATGCTCTTCCAGCGCCAGCACCACACAGTTGGCTATGATTGTCAGCAGCACTGCGTACTCGAACGGAGTGCAGAAGGAGTTAAGGAAATGCATTTTCAAATATAAAATTTAATTTAGTTGGAACTTAGATTAAAGCTTTAATTTAATAAAACTGAACAAAAATAATCACTAACTAATCAAATTAAATACCAACAAATTTAAAGTTTTCTTAAGAAAGTTTATAATTTAGTACAATCAATAATTAAAAGTCTTTATTTTTCCTTTGACCCGGTGTGGTGGACCGTAAAGTTTTCACGAGGATGTAACCTTAAAATTAAATATAGTTTAATTCTATTTATTTTACTTTAATATAGTAGTACCTATAATTTACATGTAATTATAATAATCAACTTTTGTCTGTGTAAAGTTTTAAGCCAAGCTAACAAACAACTTCGACTATCCTCTGAACATTACTTTTTGTATATGTTTGAAATATAATATGTAAGTTGCCGATAGATTTTTTTAATTTCATACTTTTTAGAATATTGTTTATCCCGTAACAGGATGCTATAATTTTTTAAACTTACTTATTTTAAAATAAAGACTATAACCAATCAACTCAAACTAACTTACTTCGAACAAATCAATTGAAACATTACAATCGAACAAATGGATAAATTTATTCTCCTACCAATAAATAATTTATCTAATTTTAAAAATTGTGAGGCTAATAAAATGTACCAACATGTTATATAAGAGGTAGGTATAACAATTTTGAAAGCAAACAACTATATAACATTCAAATGCTAGTCAACATTGTAGCTAATATTTTTTTTTAAATGTTTAAAAGAAAGTTTAACATAGATTTTTAATAATCGAAAATAGAGTTTATGTATCCAGAATTAACTAGACTGCAGTGCTTCTTAAACTTTTTGGAGTTACGGCTCCCTTGGAACCAAGATCAATATCTCATTACCCCCCTATTTTGTAAAAATTTTGTATATGTATTATATATGCTACAATGAGAATTTGTATTTTCAGTGAAAGCATATTTTTGAATTCTTATCTAAAATAAATTATAAACCAAATATCTTAAATTTTTAAAACTTCGCGATAATACTTATATAATAATACTGATATCGCGAGTTTTACACAGTTTTAGATATATGGAAATATACTTTCACTAGTGAGAATATATTCTCACTGAAAATACAAATTCTCACTGTAACATACACGTTTACTAATCAATTGCAATAACTAATCATTTGCGATTCTTCGCGGCTCCCTGCAAGTAGTTTACGGCCCCCAATTTAAGAAGCACTGAACTAGAAATAGAATACAACACAAGTCAATCATAAAAAATACTTTTTATAGCATCTTAAGCCTTTTAAGCTTCACATCTGTGCATCATCAATAATTGTTTTTTACTTTTTTTATTACTAATTTTATTAGATATATTGAAATCTATAGAATCTATTGAAGTCTATGAAATTTGTGGCGACGACATACATACATTTCACATACATAGTCCGCAGATTACACATAGCGATCAGTAAGTGTAGAAAAGGCATAAAAAAAACAACGTAAGTAATATAAAATTTTACTCAAAATGGTTTTATTTGAACACTTCGAAGTTAAAAGTGATTGTCATTTGAAAACATCAATTTTTTAACAAAGGGTTATTTAAAAAATTAATATTTTAAAATGTGCTAACCAAAAATGGATGAATTGTCCAGTTGAACTAATGGTTTTACTCAGCCCCCTGTCACTTAAATACGAGAAAGGCTAAAAAAGTGACCGTTTGTGTCGCATGTCTTAGTACCTTTGGGTGGCGCTGGTAGTTTAATTGAACAACAGCTGTTAACTATTTGTGTTGTCATTTACCAGTTCCTTATGCTATTATCATCGTTACTGTAACCGATAACAACTTCATAATTATTCTCATACAATAACAATAATAATGATAACAATAAAAATAATTTGCCTGACGTTTAAAAGAAATTATTTCTAACCTCCATAAATATTTGAATTCTAAAAGTTTTCGTTCAATTGTACTACTAGCGCTGTCTGCAAGCAGTGACAAAATAGGGTTTTTTTCTGTAACATAGAGTTGTAAGGGGCTGGTTTTACCCTCTCTCTCCGTTTAATTGATCTTATAGATTTGGGGTTCTTAAGCTTGTGTATAACTGTAAGTATTTTGTGTCATCCATTAAGCTTGATTTTTCAATGTATAATACAAATAATTTTTTAACTAGAATTGTTTTGCGGACCCCTGGGGGCTCGTGAACCATAGTGTAAGAATCCCTGTTATAGAATGAAGATATTAATTTAATGTCAACCTCATATGTAACAAAGCTATCTTTTTGTTATATTTATGAATATAGAAATACGTAGGAATTAACCTAATTTGCATTTTAGAAGTCAAATAAGTAAATAATTTTGGGTATTTTCATATTTTTTTAAATGTCATAATAATTTAAAACAGAGCGATTACATAAAATTATGTATTCTAATATTATTTTATATAAATTTTATATTATAATATGAATCTTTTAGTAATATACGATTTATTTAAAGAGTATTGCTAAAGTTCTATTTCTCCTTATTTTTTTTATCTATTAACTAGCAGTTAACTTATTTCAAACTTCTCAAATTTGAGCGGTTTGAAATAATGCTCAAGTTTTCAACTCGGGTTATGACTTTAATATTTACTAGGTTTTTAACAGAATTTTCTATAATCAGATTGGTAAATTAAATTACTTTTTATCTATTTTACCTCATCAGTCATTACCTACAATTAAAAAGACTCCTTCGTATCCTACATGCTCCTTATTATCTCTGAAATAAGGTCATACAAAATGATCTCAAAATTCCATTTGTTAATGACCTAATTAAAGATTGCTTCAAAATTTACATAAAAATAAACATAATCATGCCAAATCCTATTGTTCACATCTATTCTTTCAGATCACTTTTTAGCAATCCTCCACGCCGACTAAATCAGCAGTTGGTGGTTGCATGATCTATAACCAAATTAGAGAGTCCTATAACACTGGTTGGTTGCTATGGTCAAGTTGTAGTTTATACGAGTATTTGTGCAATGAGCGAGGATTCCCAAAGTTCCTGACCATAGGGTACTTGTATTGTCTACATTAAGATGTTAAAAAGAACAAACATTTTTTTCTTATGGTGTCCAAAAATGAATAGTATATACTATATACTAAGCCAAACTTTTAGCTTCAGCAAAGGTCCTTAGAACAAAGTTCTTCGGATCAACCGTCTCAAAGATATTAGAGTTCAAAAAAAAAAACACCAAATGCATTTTTTAAATATTTTCCAATAAACCTGTAAAAGAAATATTTTCCATGTTGTTATAACGTTTTCTCTAAAGTCACATTTAAAAAAAATTCCTTTTTAATTAAATTTCTTATAGTTTATTATTTTCTTTTGTTTTTGTTTATTTTAGGTCACATCAACTGCTATGGTCATTAGCGACCGTTGAATCCGAAAACCCATGAAAACATCTTAGGTTTTCATTGGGATTCGAACCCAGGACCACTGGCGTATAAAGCAAATATCTAGTCCACCACGCCACTATTGACCATTTTTAATTTTTAGTTAAAAATAATTGAAATTTCTAACACAAATAACCGATGACTTGTTTACTTAATAATTTCAACCATTTTTATTCACATATTACCGCCTACGATGAGAATTATGTACTGATTTTACTAACAAAAAAATCATATATAATAGTGTTAGGCCAACAAAATTTACGTGATTTTAGTCTAAAAATGACAATCAGACATGAAAAGAATTTTTTTTTCAGTTTTGTTGGAAAATATTCAACGCTTTTAATTAGTGCTATTTTTGGACTCGGATATCTTTGAAACGGTTGAAATGGACCTGAAGAATATTATTCTTAGACCTTTTTTGTGGAGCCTGAAATTTTTTTTTAAATTCCTGTTTTAGATTTTTGTTACAATGCACTGTTCCATTAAAAAATAAAAAAAAGTTTTTCCTGTCTTATTTCAATGGAATACAAAAAAAATTGATTGTGGCAAATATTATATATTATTAATATTAACACTTTTGGCGCCAAAGCATTTGTTTTAATGTATACTGTCAATTTTTAGACACCATAAAAAAATAAATTTGCTTTTTTAACACCCTAATCTACGCAAGTACTTGTAGTATTGTATTTTGATGGCATATTGCTCATTGTGTATTGTTTTTATACAGGAAACAATTACTCTTTAGATTTAAAAAAATTTACTCAGTGAAAAATACTGAAATTTAATATTGATTGTCTCGATCGTCTTAATAATTGATTTTTTGGATGGAAATTTGAATACAAGAATAAAGTAGAAATATATTTTTATGTTTGGAAATAATAAGTAGGTATGTGTTTTAAGTAAATAAATAAAAGAAAATGGTATCAGTTTATTGATTATTTGTTTGGTGGGCTATTTTTCTTTATTATCGAAGGGTTAAATTGGTATTTAATTTTCTTAGTTGTTCGAACTAAAAATAAAGTAAAATGTAAAAATAAACACATCCAACGTTATTCTTCTTCAATATTTATATAAAAAGGATATGGCCACTCGATGATGAAGCGCGTATATCTGCGTATGGGGTTTTCGTCGGAGAGCAGGAACAGCGAGGTGGGCCCCTGGCCCCCCGCCGCCGCAGCGCCAACACTGCTCGGGCCCCCCATTCTATCAGCTGCTGTGGCGCCCGCCCCCGCCTGCGCCTGCGCTGCTGCCTCTTGCGCTGCTGCCAACCTGCAACCAAATCAAAGACAACAATTAGCTTTCAAAATTTTCATATTTCTCTCTATGCTAAATACTAACACACATAGTATTATGTAGCTGGTTGAATGTCTTTTGCACTATTATGTGCATGCACCACTTCTAATGACTCAAAGTAATTTATTAGTTCAAGGTTTTTGAACTCTTTTTATTATCAGATATTGTTTAAGACATACATGTGTATGAATGAGGGTGGAAAAAATTGGGATAAATTTATGTGACTAGGATTTATACTCGATGAGATTAGGTCGGTATATGAACTCGTTTTATTCTGCTCGTCTTATTCGCTACAAAATATAAATTTTCATTCTTGAGAAGATTTTCTAAATGTAATTTTTGCTCTTTTAAATTCTTTATTTGGCGAAAACAAACAAACTATTTTTGTAAAAAAAATATCTGGGTCCAATTTATCAACGTTAGACATTACGTCTTTTAAATTATTAGTATGTAGATATTCAAATTATTTATTATTGGTGAATTTTTTTTTTCAATTCATTTTCAAAATTGGAATAATCAAGAAATTCACAGCAATGAATATGATTGCATTCTTAAAAAAATATCCAAGTTCCAAAATGACATCCGTAAGAATAAATAATCATAGCATACAGTTCGACTTAAATGAACCTGAGTAGGAGTTTGAGTTAGCGAGGTGAAGCTGTTAGGAGTCGATAGATTTCATATAGATTCATAGAGGTGGAAATACAGAGAGTTCATGGAATGAATTGGAACGAAAAAGTGTTTTTTAACTTATTCACTAGTGAAACTTATAGGTAGTTCAAAATATATTAAACTTTAAATTTACTGAGGAAACCTGAGGGAACCTGAAAGGATTCCTGAGGATAACTATTATCTTTTTATGCCAACGTAGCAAAATTGACTTCTTTATATTTTGCTATGAAAGTTCATATTAATCAACCAGTTTAATTTAGCTATGCCTAGCAAGGCGGGCATCAGCTAGTATTTAATATTTTACATTATTTTAGTGGGATCTGGACACGAAACACGGCTGCACCTTCCTTCTAGATTACTGCAATTGGATTAAAAATTTAATGTTGGATTTCAAATAAAAATACACATTTTGATTTTTCTAAGCCAAAGAAAGTGGAGGGTCTCTATGCATTTCAACTAATATATCGTGATCTATTAGAGATCTATAAAAGAAACAAGTTCTCATTAGAAAGGTACATATTATATCTTTTTATTTCAGATGCCATGTAAAACAAATTGGACAACTATAAAAGCTTATTGTACAGTTGATACATTAGAAAATGCTGTCACTGTTCTCAATGTACTGAAGAAAAATGTAAAAAAAAACAGAAACTTAACAAAGATAAAGGAGTTAAAACTAAGTAGACTACAACCAGAAACAAAAAGGCTAGGCTGGCAAAAAGAAAATTGTTCAAAAGTGATGATGAAGATTCATCTGCTAATCAAGTAGATGAAAATGAAATTTGCGACGATGAGTCAGAATATTCAGAAGAAAAAGCTTTATGTGCAATTTGTCTAGACATGGAAAAAGTAGGGAGATGTGGTACCGATGCAGAAATTGCGGAAACTGGACCCTTAAAGAATGTTCTAGCTGTGATAGTCTAGATACTTATATTTGTGCTTTTTTTTTTTTGAATCCGTAAAAATTTGGGCCTTTTGTTTTTTTTTTAATAATTTCATCTTTATTATTTGTTTAAAATAATTCTACTTATTAATAACTACGATCTCATTTAAATTATTTTTTGTTTAATTTTCGGGAAAGAGTAAATACTATGGCTCCAATTTCCCATATACGCGTTAACTGGGCTCTCATTACCCGCATGTAGCGGGTAAAAGGAGCGACTAACTTTTTTTGCAAAATAATTATTATAACTTCATACATGACTGAGGTTGATTATAAATGTGATTAAAATTTAGTTGGATAATCAATGTAGGAGTTCTTAATTAAAAATTATAAGAATGTTAGTAAATGTGGTTTTTATCAAAAATTTCCCATAGTAGGCTTCAATTACCCTGTTCTCCCCTACTCGTATTCAAAAACCGCTCCATGTAAGAGATTCTTAGGAGAAAACTTCTTCTTTCGATTACCTTGAAAGCTTTCATTGCTTACGTAATATGAACAGATAAAATATCAATATGTGCGTTACCTATTTTATTTTAAGAACTAAGAAATACACTTTTTTGTTTTTTTTTTAAAACCTTATAATTATAACTTAATTGTACTCAATCATTTTACACTTGTTTGTAAAGAGAACAGAAAATGCAATTTAAAATCAAAATTTTTCTCTGACCAAGCTTTGATACTTATTGGTATTTATCATCGAATTTTAATGAGTGGTTTTTGTAAAACTATAATTGAAAAAAGAAAATTATACTCGAATTTGGTCGTTCGCTTTGAATTCGGTCTTTATGGTTTAATAATTATCAAAACACGTAAAATTAATTCGTAAGAGATTATAGGTAGTTAAAAAGAGCCAGACAAGTGCGCTTTTCGTGCTGGGCCCAAACTGCCTTGTTTTTCAAAAATCCACTTTAACTTAAAGACAAAAATCATACAAAATCGAACTGAACGAATTGTGGCTGAAAATTGCATTTTCTACGCCACAATTGACTCACGCTGTGAGGGTTCTGTAACTTAGTATGATAAAGAAAATTATTCTTTTGTTTTTTTTTTAGTTCTTATAAATTTCGAATTAAAATTTTATACATTTAGAACGTAGTAGTTAATTCGGCTCCTTATTTATGTTTAAATCATCGTTCGCAATGAGTGTTCTCGTTCTGAATAACTCAAAATTTGTAGTACGTATTTACAGTGAGATCGTCAAACTCGGGTGTGTGCACAGTGAACAATACAAATTTTAATTTTATCTTATAGCTTGTACAATAGAGTTGATTATATACTTTATATGAGACAAGCTGTGATAGTGAATACAGTGATCACTACATAAATTAACAAACCATTAGAACCATAAGCTATAAGGACTTAAGGAAGAGCTATAAGAAAATAGTGGGACTTGAGACTTTTATTTTTGGTCATCATTCACAACAACTTTAACATACCTATTTGTTTAGAAAAATTGATCGAGAAAATTTTTTGCAATCAAATAATTAGTTAAAAATATCGGTTTTTATTAATTAAAATTGTCTTGTCAATAAATCCATAAAATAAAACAAAATGATCTAAATAGCAAACTATAGTTCATAGTGAATTCGGACGTTTTAGATATTGTTTATTTTATATAATAGGCTTTAATACACAATCAATTAGTACAATAAGACCCAAAGAAGAATATGAGTAAGAGAAATGTTTCCTGGTTTTTGGTTTATTATAATATATTAAATATGACTACTTTAATAACTTCAATTCTAATACAAAAAGAGTATAACAACTTAAAATGAGATGGATTTTTCAGTTAGAGGTCACTTTTATATTTAATAATAAATATTATAATGATCAAAATAATATAATTTAAATGAAACAAAAGTGTTATATAAACATACAATTTTTCTAATAAGAATGATAGTTTTTTAAATAAAAATTGTTTTGAAAGTCAAACTCTTGATCTTAAACGTAAATTATAAGACGCACGGGATAATATCCTCTAAACCTTATTTGGGCAATTGGTGCAACTATATATAAAAAAAGGAAACAATCCTACTCCAAGCCAAGGTTATTCTCCAAGCTACTCTTATAAATTGATGGATGCTGGGTAGCCTGCATGAAAAAGTGTCACGTTCTGTTTGAGCCTGTGCGTGCTAGCGAGAACGCGATACAAGTGATAGAGAGGCAATTGGTCAATCCTAAACAACGTGTTTTGTGTTTTTTCTATAATTTACTTAATAAGATTTAATTGATTTCCTTCATAATTTTCAGTCTGATTTCATATTGAAAAAAATGTTCATTTTCAATTTACTCCTTCTTTGTATTATACAAAATAATGATAATTCAGTGATAATAATCCAATTCATAAAAGTATACAATTTTTCATCAATGTTTCTTTATGACGTTATCACGTAAAACTATCGTCCGTAAACTAACTTTACAGACAACCAATTTTTTTTCAAATTGTATCGTGAGGTTTAACTTAGTTCCAATTGTCATGAACGACAAGAACCTAAAATAATTTTTTGAAATGCCTAAACATTTGATTTAGAAGGTTGATGTTTTACATCTCTGGGACTTTAGCTTGGATAGACTTTAGTATTTATTATGAAAATCACCTTGATAGCATTCATCTGTTTCTCAGAAAACTCATCTTGAAAGACGATAATACGGATAAACAATAATGTGGTCCTATGAAAGTTTAGTTTTTCTTATTTTGAAGATAGGGAATAATAGCTACGAGCCAAAGTTACTTTAAAAATTGTTTTGTTAATTTTGATCTTTAAAAATGTTGTTCTATAAAAAGAAGCTCAAAATGTTTACCTAGAGGAAAACTTAAAGATGGGCTATGTTTTTTATATGAAGGATGAGAATGTTTTATGAATAATAAATAAACCAACAAATGAAGATCTAGTTTTTAAATAAATACATGCAACAGAAAACAGTTTTAACGAAACTGAATACACGGACATATTTTTCGTAACAAAAGAATTTTGTTGCAACAAAATTTTTGTCTTACTCGAATTTGGTTTCTGAGCAACAAGTTAACACAAAAAAAATCATACTATTTTCAAAAACTTTCTTAGTGTTTTTATAAGAAAGGTTTTCGTTTTCTGAAGTACTTTTAATCTAATTTTTAATAAACTTAAAATAATGTCAGTGACCCTTATTCAATGGTGACAAATGTAGTTAAGGGATTAAAAGTAAGCGATAATCGAGCTAACGACCATTGTTTCAATTTTTAAAAATGAGTATATGTTGTTTACCCGAGAAGCGATTTTTGTTTCATTTTTAAAAGTGGAAAATGTATGAAGTCATAAGTTAAGACTACAATATCATTGCGAAAAAATCGAATTTCAATGTAAGCCTTTTTTTAATAACGTTTCACTTTATGGTAGAAAGTAATTCAAAATTTACTTTCAAGAAAATGAAGAAAATTATTATATAAGCTTCGCCTGACAAAAATGTTTTCTATTCTTTAAAGACAAAGAAATAAAAATTATATTTTCAATATAAAAATTGATAAAACAATTATTTTCGTTGTGTAATATCGAATAAAAATACACGCAAACGATACACTGCGGCGAAAAACTAGCTGTATCATAAATCTTAACTATCCAAATCTTAAAAAAAAATTGAAAATCTTCCAAAAGTTTTGTACGTATGTGTTTCTATGACGAATAAACTAGTTCCGTTTAATTAAGGAAATGAAATTACTTTTTTATACGACCATGTTAAATATAAAGCCATCTAACAGTGCTAAAATAATTACTTTTTATCTCTGCTAAATAGTTTCAAACGCCTGTGAAACATTAATGTGCACGAATAATTATTTAAATTAAAGAATGAACCCATAGGTAATTGTAGATTGTTATCATTTTCAATGAATCTCAACGAATCTCACAGAAAAATGTTCACTTACGTAAATTTATCGACAAGGCTTAACTAGTTTATACAAAACAAATAAAACCGTAAAACCGACTAGAATTATTTAAGATTTTGCGTCTTTAATTACTAAAGAAAAACAATGTAGAATTTAACAAATAGAATTTATAGAATAAACTTACTCTATACACTCGATTTGTATCTCCTTAGTCATTATTGAAAATATTTTTCACAAATTACTAATAAAAATAGCACAATTGTTACACATGGCTTATGCCAACAAACATATCGTATCATGTACTACATACAGTCACAGATCGTACCAAATTTTGTTACATCTCATGGTCTCACATAATAGAAAATTCTAATTAAAATCGTAAATTAAATTTTATTGCATATGTGCATATTATGTTTAAATTTAATTATCAATGCGACTAAATTGTCAACGTGATCCTAAAATTAATCATTCTTTGTGTAAGTTATTACTTGAAGGGTAAAAAAATTATACATATTAACATAAAAAGTATTGTTTTGAATAAAAGTTTTACAGCTAAACAGTATTTAGTAAGCCATATAATAACGAATGTTTATGAAAACAAAATTATTTTCGAAATTCATAAAACCATTTCAAATAATTATCAGACAAAACATCGTGTTATTTGTCATGGCAGGTTTAGTGAAGTAGTTAAATCTCTATCACGGTTATTGCGTGATTACTAGTAATATTTCGGTCGAATATTCACAAAAGTTAATTGTCGCAACTTGTCGCGTTTTATATTTATTTTCATTAAAATGAAAAATAAAATACTGGGAACGAAAATTACATTTATGTTTATTTTCGGATGTTTGCCCAAAATTTGTCGTTTGTAAAGAAAATATAGTGTCAATGAATAAAATATTGCCTTCCCCAATTGAAACATTGTTCTTAAGTGGATTCTTAAGTAACCAACAACATTAATTTCTATCGATTAAATATTTACCGCCTGCAATCGATTGGGTATACCTACTAGTTAATGATTACCCATTTGATATAAATTAATTGTATTGAACCATTAATTTTAAGCCGAACTTAAATTTTTATTGATTTTTTTTAAGAATAGGAAAGTGTAAAATAAGCACCATGAGCTCGAATTAATTTTAATTGTAATGCTCAATGAAATCATTTAAGAACTATTTTAGCTTTATTACTTTCTCTGAATTTAAAACTTTCCAAAGCTTAAAAAAATTAAGAGTTCTATGTTTTAACTAAGTATAACATCTTCATCTGATTATAATAAATTTGTTTTTAATGACGTAAAAGGTTGAAGAATTATTACAGTTTTCTATTTATCGGACTTGTACTAACTTTTGTGTACAGCTTTCTTGTAAATTATGATTTGTGTTGGACACATTTGCATTAATGTTTGCCGTTTCAAGATAAAATGCATGTTGAACTGTATGAACATTTTCTCTTATTTCACTGAAAATGTAATTAGAGTGACTGTGCCATGAATAAAGGCTGAAAATTTAATATTTTCTTGAAGTAGATAAGAAATAGAGAGAAGAGAAAATACTATAATAGTATCTAACATTTAAACATATAATAACATTTTCAGTGAATTGAAAAATTGATCGTTTTTGATGATGTTAAAATAACTTACATGCAAATATTTAATAAGAACGGTAACAACGTTTAAATATAGATATGTACTATATTAATGAAGTACAACTCTTAATTTTTATTAACAAAAATTGATTTGAAAGTGATAACTATACGGCATTGAAATCAATAATATAATTTTGCCATAATTGATGAGTGCAATTTTTTAACTATAACAATGCACGAAATGAATATATAAGCATTCATCTATTTGTTTAAACAATTTGTAATATTTTTTTAAATGGTAATTTTGTATTGGTATTTTGTAATTTAAAGTTAAAACTAAAAATTAATAATAAGTATTTTATAATAATAATGAAACCGATTTCTTTATTCAAATTAAAATTAGTGTAATTAAAACATGAGGTAATTTAAAAAAGTTAGAATAAGTTCTTACAAATACTTTTATAGAAATAAAAACTAAGTACTAGAGTAGTGTTTCACAACCTTATTTTTGCTGCGGTAGACTAAAAATTTCATAATTTGGCAGCACACTGAAAATAATTTTCTATAACACACTGCAAAAATAGTTTTTGATAATAATTTTCAATGTAAAATAAAATAATATGTACTACAATAAGAACGCAGAATACACATTTGCTGCATAAAAAAGGTACAATGTTATGAGTGTTTTAAGTCGCATTAATATCTTAAGTCATAAATCTTAGGACATAAGTCTTATATCTAGGATTCAACGGGGATCGAATCCAGTACCACTAACGCAAGAACCAGAAATTGACTGATTATTATAATAATTTTTATTCTTTGCAGTTCTGAAATTTGGCGGTAAAACTGAAGAAGTTTTCGACCCAAGTGGTTGATCACTTTATTAGAGTATAAGTGTGTAAAAAAACAAATATATTAATTGTACAAACTTCGGAAATGACGCATACATCCTTATTATTCCCATTATTTTTTATTAGAAAAAAAAACTGTTTAAAATGTAGATACAACATTGTAATATTTAACCTTTTTCGGTCTTCTTTAGTTAGTGGTTTTTATTCTTCTTGGAGTGATGATACACAAATGTAAATTAAATGTAAATTAATATTTACAAATTCTATCTTAAAATATATATCTATAACGAAAAAATATGGCATATATGCTCTTTATAATTAATTAGAGTTATTTAAGTGTTTTCCTATAGCAGAAAGCAATCACTTCTCTTGATATCGGAAAGCTAAACAGTTTAAAAACAAAGTAGGTATACTAAATATTTTTCTTAAATAATGGTAATAGAAACGTTAATTGTTTATAAAACCAGAGAGAAGAGTGCATCCTTTTGTTATATATATATATAAATATATCCAAGTGTCAATGCCGGTGGCACTACTAACGCCCTTGGGTGTGATTAGTACGGTGCCCTATATATGGTCACAAAGGTAGTGACTTATCCTGTTAAACCAAGCCTGTTTAACCAAATCCAAAATACTTATGGTAAACAGTGAAGATATTTGCGAACAATAATGTGAAGAAACTTTAAAATAGATAGGTAATAGAAAAAAAAAACGAATTATATATATATATGTTACGGGTGAAGTTAGATTAACGATCAAACTTAGGTTTACCCGTATTAACTCTGTTATATCTAGAAAATATAGATAAAGACTAAAATATATTTGAAACTGTTTACATTTCCGTCTTTACACAAATAAACCACATTGTTACAAATTGTATCACCTATTTTATTTTTTTTATTTTATTAGGGGTTCGCCATGAGTCCTCCAATTGTCCTTTTTGGCGCGTTGGGTAATCGTCGTTACTACATAGTGTTCATTAAACAATTATTATTTCTTTAGACTTCAAAATATAGAGCAGACTGTTCTTTTTGATTTACCGTTTGCAAGTAATATAGGATTCTTTATTACTTAACAGGAAGAGAATGTTCCAATGTTTAAATTAATTATTAAAAATTCCTCTTAAGTATTAAGATATTAAGTCTTTTTTTTGTATTTTAAGTCACTTTAACATCTTAGATCATATCACGACAGTCTACACACAGAAACTTTTTTGTAGGTCATGTAAATCTTGGATCTTAAATCTAAGGATTCGACGGGGATCAAACTCAGTACCACAGACGCATGTAGCAGAGAGAGCAAACTGCTCTAACCACTGCGCCACTAAGTGGACTGACATTAATTATTGAAGTAAAACAATGCCACATTTATCCATAAACGATACACCAACACAAACGATCACCATTTGGATACAGTTTTTTATAAAATCAAAAACACTTTTTAGACAAAAAAAGTAGTCATTTTAGTCTCTTTAGCCATTTTAATTATTTAGCCTTTTTAAAAAGTAATTTAATTTTTATAGCGAAACTTTATTATAAACTATATGAACCGTAATTTGTAGTTGGTCATTCAAATATATAAATTGCTAAGAACTATCAAAATAAATAGGCCCAGGCGCAGTTAATATATTAGTAATGGAAAAGAATCCAAATACATCCTTTTTTCAATAGTGGATCAGATTTTGGAAGTTTTCAGAAATTTAGTGCCAAGGAAGCTTAAGTTTAGGACAAAAACACAAATAAATTAATTTGTACATACATATCTTAAAAATGTATGGTCTTTGTAGAATAGTTATTAAAAGAAAAATAATATTTTTTTGGTTCTCACACAAGAACGAGGTAATGAATGAACGTGTGTTTTGTTTACGGTTAGTTTACGGATCGAAGAAAGCGTAGGTTTCATGAGATATTGAAAAATTTAATAGCTCCTGACGACAACTATAAAAACCAAATTATTTTTCTATGTTCATAATCAGAAATAGAGTAATAAACAAATTAACATAGTTTCGATGTGAAAATAGTTTTGATTTGGACTGTTTGGGCAGAGGTAGAAGTAAAAAATTGGCCATCTATAGGCATTTCCAAAAAAGCCGTCTACATATTTTTTTATCAAATACGCTATATGTATACAGCCAATACGCGTTTGGGCCAACTTAAATTCGATTGTGTTAAAATGACAGTATTCGAAACAATTACATTGAAAAAGTTGAGTAAAGGCAAGTACGATATTGAGCTTAGCACAGAAATATTGGCGTCAAAACCATGTATTTGAATGAAAGAAACTTGAGGTTCGTTCAGATTATGGAGCGTGTGGTTCAAAATATTCTTACCTTATCCATTTATAAACTTATTCCCATGGTAGCTTGAACACATGCAAAAGCATGTCTCTTTGTCATCTTTATTTACATTGCATTGAAAACATTCTTTTTTACTTGTGAAAATTCTAATGCTAATCAAAAACTCAAAAACATCCCTTCTCGACATAGTAGATAACTTAAAAACGTGCTTCGGTCTTAGGTAATTGTTACACAAAATGCTCTTCTTTGATAATTTCCGCACGGAGTAATTTGAAACGAGTTTTTTGAACAAATTAAATAATATTTAATTACTTCAAAACAGTGTGATTGATTCAACATTTCGAGATGGCAGTCGAACAGACGATTACATATTTAAATAAATGAAATTAGACAAATTTAATAGAATCATTTAAAAGGTAGTATTGGTCTCTTAATGTAATGTTGGTCAAAAGAATGTCTTTTTTTATTTTAAGAGATTGACAATTTACTTTTACTCATTCAAAAACTTCTCAAAACTACTTTTTACAGGAAATTAAGTAAATAACTGATAATGAAAATATATAGCTCAATAATAAACGTAAGCGAGCCGATGACTCCAATGATGGTGAATATAGAAAGATTTTGAAGAGAAATAAAAATACTAAGAACGTTGAAATCTTTTGAATAATGCAAATTTCGGCAGTGGTATGAAGCAAAACAAAGCTTACCCTGGTTTGAGCATAGAAATTTTTTTTTTTTTAGAGAAACTGCCTCTCCATTGGATTCATACGTCGCATACATGATTTGAAAAATTACAACAATCCAGTGAGAGTGTATCTCAATATTCAAAACAATACATATCGTTAAGAAATACTCAGAACGGATATAAGTTAATGATGATTTCAATTCACTGATTGAAACAGATGAGACTAACTTCTATATCAATTGACATGATAATTTTCAAAAGTTGATAAAATTGCAATACGCACGGTACCTAAACCAAAGTCGTACTGTGCTTCGTCGTATCCAATTAAATGGCGTCTTTGACTTAACTCAAACCAAGTTGGCACCATTTTTTCTTTTTATCAGTGTAACAAACGGAGAAAAATAGTTTTTAAAGGTAAAATACGTTAAGTGTCATTTATTAGTATTTTAGTAAAGAAATTAAACGTCATTACTAGTGTTCCGTTATTAGTAGTTATAGTAATTCCGTTTTTCAAAGACCAAAATGGTACTGTATTTGTAGATGTAAGTATGTTTAGACTTAGCTGTAGCGATTAGCAAAGAAGAAATAAGCGACATTCAAAATACTATTCACCAAATATTGTCACTTATGCATGTAAGTTAGGTAATCAATAATAAAATTGCTTAATTATATTAAAGCACTAAAAATAACTAGAGTATTAGAGCAAAAGATAAGAATTTCATTAACTATTAAATATATTGGGTCGAAAAATAAAAAAATATTTTTAATTTTAATTTTATTTTTATAAGTACTATCTACAATTGATAACGTTTACATTTCATATTATAATATTTAGTTAAGTACATACTACACGAGGTACGTAAATATAATTTTACTTTCAGTATAAGACACATTTTGAAACTGATCCTCTCAATTCCCATGTTAAAATAATAATGTTTACATGTGATTCAGTTCAAATACACCAAAAGTAATTTTGTTTAGGATGTCGGAGAGAAGTTGATAAAGGCTATGAAACTAAATTCTAGTGTAAGTAGCCAACCAAATAATAATTTATGGCCTAAACCAAAGTTTAGTATTTGGTGCTACGTTGCGTATTGATCGTAAACCAATGATTGTCTTGTCCTGAATAATGAATTACGAATCAACGAAAAAAATATATTGAACAGTAAGAAACGGATAAAAACAAAACTTTCGTTTTGAGTGAAAATAATTGAATATTTTAAAATGAATTTTATAGCTTTTCTGTTCGTTGAATGGAATATTTCTTGGAAATTACGCGAACGTGGGAGTTTAATGATGGATATTTCTTTAGAAGTGGAATTGTACCGGTAAATGTATTTTTTACATTTTTAGTAACAAGTACAAGCTATAAACACGCAGTTTAGTTTCATATAACTAAAAGTCCGGTATTAAAAAGTTAAACAAGATGATACTGAAAAGTTAAAAAAATATAATAAAATTAAGAATCTCATCAAAAAATTTTCTTTTTAAAATTTATTATATTCAAATAGAGGTCATTCAACGTTACCATGTGTGTTTTGAGTCGGTTTTTGTTTTATTTCTGGCTGAATAATGATTTTATTGAAATCCTATTAGAGCAGGATTAAATAGGATTGAAGAAAATTTTGGAATGGGAACGATATTAAACATTTAAAAATGATTTAGAAAAAGGAAATTCTAGTATTATTCATATATTGTTGTTATTCTATATTATTCTATTTTTTATCTGTATATTTTCTGTTTTTCAATTTTATTTTAAGTAACGATATATTTTTTAATTTTTTAGTAATTTTAAGCCCATTTAAATCAATATTTACTAGAAATATTATTTTGGTAATAAAACCAACTTTGAACGTTTGCCAATATAAGATGACCGAGATAAGATTTTGAAATCTGTAAACTGTAACTTCTGTGGTTTGGTCTCAGATTAAAAACTTAATAAATATATTTGCAAAACATAGTTTTGTTGACCGAAAATTTAAAAAAAAAATCGTTAAAATTTTAAATAAAACAAAAAAATTTTTAATTATACCTAGATACTTTCAGAATATCAGAAAACCATAAAATATTAAACTATTTGTTTATATTAATGAATTTACGTTTTTATTATTAAAATTGTTATTTTTCAATTAAAACATCTATTGTTCGGATTTTAATCGAATGTTCATGTTAAAAATAGATGCTCAAGTTTGTTTCGCTTGAATTTCCTGATGTTAAATTCAAAAAATGTTTTGTAATAAAATACAATTGTCTTGATCATGTTTTCTCGATGCAGTATGCAGCTATGCGAATTCCCGGTTGAATAAACTTGATCTAGAACACTAACAGGCTAATAACATTTGCTTGCAAAGAAAAAATATAGTTTCCTTCTTTGATTTGACTATTGGCCATTTGATGCAATTCGATTACGAAAAAATTTCAGAAAAATCCTCTAAAACGGAGATTTTTAGACAAGATAAACAAGTCGACCAGGTGTTATTCTTTATATTAGAACTGTTTTTCTCCTAGAAAAACAATAGGAAAAATCAAGTGGCTGCACTTACACCGGGAACGCCTTTGTTTTTTCGTGTTGAGCTTTTTGAGTGGACAGTAACATTGTATATGAGGTGATGCAGATGACAGAACTTTAAAAGGATATTATCCTACGTGTGTCTGTGTAGAACATGTAGTGCGTTGCGTATGAAGGAGACAAGTACAGATTTGCCGCCAGCATCATTGTTCATGAAGGCGCCTGATGTCGCGACGCCAAGCATACGTCATCAGACATGAGGCGCCGCCATCTCTTCATATACCGCAGACCTCATCTAATTGTAATAAAATGATTGTATGTTATATTTACGATCTTTACTACACACATTCAACTGACATTCAAGTAAACTTAATCTTCAACCCTCGCAAGGAAATTATGAAAATTTCCGGATTTTTCCATTAAACTAAGAGATTCATCTTTTGTTTTACTAAACATTTCTAATTTCTTAAGCAGTTTAAATATTTTTAAATGCTAGCACGCGTCAATTGGTCGAAATCCAGTCGTAATTCATTAAATTTTTAAGTTTGAACGAAAAATCAAAATAAAAGCAGTATTGCCTATAGAAACTGTGTGAACTTCTTTCCAAGAACTAGCGTCCATGGTGGAGATATTTATAAGTTTTCAAAGGAGTGATTTCGCTATGTTTTAAATTTTGATTTTGTTAGAAGTAGACTTTGTTTCAAAAATCAATTTATTGAATATGTCGAATGCAATAACGATATTATTAAAAATGATAACGAAAAATAATTCCAAAAGATTTACGTCTGTCCTCTGACAAAAAACAAAGAATTTATTAGAAAGAGTGTGGCGTAGTAAATACATTTTTCGGTTCCATGTATTTTGGTGTAATTGAGTTTGATTTGGTTTTTCTATTTTTCTATTTTATTTTTTGTAATTTGCCGAATTTTGGGATTGTGCGTCTAAAAGGGCTAGTTTTGGGCTCAGCACAAGAATGGAATGGTCGACTCTGCTCTATTATTTATTTATTAAATTAATTATTTATTGTTGCAAGTTGTAGTTAAATTCTTCATTTATGTAGGTATATATTATTTATATAGTTAATAGTTGTCATTTATGCATTAATATTATTTTTATTTCGTAGAGAACATTAATTCGGGATTGTTAATCGTGTAATTAATTTAGGTATGTGACATTGTATTGTTAAAAACTGGTTGGATAAATTGATGGCTAAATATTTGAAGAAAAAGTATAATCCTGATCTAAAGTGAAAATTAGTAAGTTACATATGTTAATAATAATGATAAAAAATATTAATAAAAAATTGCGCTACAAGTGAACAGGTGAAGCACGTTGACTATTGGAAAACAAACAATAATAGTTCAACAAAAGCCCAAGTTTTCAGCCAACACCAATTTTCAAACTAATATTGTAATAAACTACAATTGGATGTTAAAAGTGATGTAAGAAGTCTTAAAGTAATTAGTTAAATAAATAATTCTAGTAAAATGGATAATATAAATCCTAAACAACCACCTATTATTGCTAGCGCTTGTTGTAATTATGATTAGGCCTAGGTTTTATTCTCGAGCCCGGGCACAAAGTTTTAAAGTCAATAGTTTGAAATATTTTACCTAATAATTACATTTTAAAAATGGCTTATAAAGAAGTTTAGAGCGTATTTATTTAAATACATCTACATATATGTATATTCAATTCCACGTATCTTACATATACAAAAAATACAGTCGAATTGAGAACCTCCTCCTTTTTTTTGAAGTCGGTTAAAAATAGACATAAGTAAAAAACAGTTTTTGATTTTCTTGAGTTGAATACCTGTTGCATAAATGCATACTTTTACTTACAGTTCTTATTTTTCAAAAATTATGAAGTTTTATTTTTCAGAGCTTAAAATATTTCGATGATAAAGGTTTAGATGTTTGTGGTGCAAATAATAGGTAATTAGTTTTATTGGTTTTATTTATTCATTAAGAAATATTAATAGAAAAGTACTATACTACATATCTTTATAAGTAATATTTTAATTGTAATCATTAGATAAAATATTGCAAAGATATTGAATTTAAAATGTCGAGTTCACGCTCAAGAATCGTCCCTTTGCCCAGCGTTAGTTAGATTGCGCTAGCAATAATAGATGGTTATTTGGTTTTTATATTATCCATTTACCTGAAAATATTTATTTAAAACCAATAACTTGTACTTTATAGTTTCTTACATAAAGTTAACAATCATATAACTATATGTAGTTTAATATATTATTGTTTGCATTCCAATATTCCACTTGGTTCTAATGTTCGTAATAAAGAGACGCTTTTTGAAATTCTGACATATTATTTTATTGCACTTGTTCTCAATAAGTAGCTCATCAGTGTACAAATCACACAAGTCTAAAGGTGATGCCAAAGTACAGGGAGTACTGCTGTGTACTACTACAGTAGGAATACGTAGCCAATTTCAAACGACACGGGACTCTCTTCAGCACCAATCGACGCCTTTTTTTGAAACTTGAATTTATCATCCATTAAAATGATTGTCCTCCTTGCATACGCTCTGCATAAGCATTCGACAAGGTGTGGCATCAAGGATTCCGATTCAAAATTCTAAGCTCATATATAAATGAGCGTTACTTCAGAGTAAAATACGAGGATGAGTTCTCGGAGCTGATACGCCAGTAATATTCCGCAGATAGAAGTAGTTAGCAGGGCAACTTTTGCAGACGACTCTGCATTGATATA
The DNA here is from genome assembly GCA_958496155.1 of Sisyra nigra. Lineage (NCBI taxonomy): Eukaryota > Metazoa > Arthropoda > Insecta > Neuroptera > Sisyridae > Sisyra > Sisyra nigra. The sequence goes on from OY292313.1 coordinate 27,993,977, forward strand.
AGTGGGAGGCACTGCAGAGAAGTCAATGGATGCCTTGCAGAGAGCATTAAAAAGGTAGACCAATAGAATAAAAGTAGACGATTAAGCTTAACAAAACCAAGTCAGTACACACCAACTTCACTAAAATAAGGTGCCAACATATTCCGTACACTTGAACATGCAACGTGTTCCATAAAGTAACACTTCCAAATACATACTTGCACAGTAAAAAAAACCGGTGTAAGTGGTTGCGGTGTAAGGTTTTAAAATTTCCGGTGTTAAATTCAACACCGAAACCGGTGTGACAGTAACACCGTTAGCGGTGTTAATATTTATTTTTCGGTGTTAAAACGGTGTCATAAGTTTTCCGGTGTTAAAGACATTTTAACTAAGATAATTTTTATAATTAAACGCTGTTTGGTTTTTTTTAAATTATAAAATAAGTTTGAATAACCGGTGTTAACCCACCAGTGTTACACAGCGGTGTTAAAACGGGTCCATTGTAACACCGCTTTTTTTACTGTGTGGAACTAACGCTTAACGCTAAATTATGTTGGAAGGAACACGTGAAGGTCAAGAAATGGGAACTTTAAATGAAGTACAAAAGGATGCATTGTCTGCTTGGAAGACAAGGACTGTGGACATAAAAAAGTCCTACTTTATAAACAAATTTTAAAACCCATCTGGACATACGGCATTCAGCTTTGGGGCTGTGCAAAGACCACGAACAGGAAAATGGTCCAAATATTTCAAAATAAAGTGCTCAGAGTGCACCCTGGTACATTAAGAACTTTGACGTATACAGCGATTTAAATAACAAAAAAATTAAAGAAGAAATTAAGAAAAATGCGGGAAAGCACCAAAAGCGTCTTTGAGTACTCCCAAACCTTGAGGTCCAAAAGATGCTAAATAAGCCTGACCCTCCTAGTCAGCTCAAGAGAATAAAGCCAGCTGACCTGATGTATGTAGCTGTGCGTCTTATTTTATATGGAAAAAGCCACTGGGCTGTTCATCACATATTTTTATCAGAAAGACAAGTCGCTAAATGAGCCAAGCTCAGATGCAACAAATTGTTTCAAAAATTATATCCTTTAACCCTTTAACTTTGAGAGCATATTTCTCCCCACTGGCAGAGTATATAACGTGGTTTATAGATGGCCCCCTACTGCGGACCGTCTTCAGCCGACATCCTACGCTTCCAGCACCCGGCCGTCTTCATAACATTATATATTCTTGGTCCAGACGGTACCACAACGAATTGTAGGTAATTATTTAATATATACTATTTATGTTGAGTTAAATAAAAATGTACACCCAACCCCTTTTACACTGTTTTTTTAGATTTGTGGTTACCCGATTCAAAAAAAATGTTTTTTGTAAAATTTTTTTAAGTTTGTCTGGTTTCAAAAACAATTGTCTAGTAATTATGGTGGTCTATGCCTTAAGAAGATAGAGAAGAAATTCCCGTTTTATCACACTTGGAAGCACTGCTGTAATGTATGTAATGTACCGACATAGTAGTTACTGGGAAATCCCTTTATATATTCGATAACTCTTATCTACACATTTCGTTCGTTTTACATTTACATAACATATTACTTACACCATTAAAATGTTTAAGTTTATTATCTCGCAATATTTAATCAATTGTTCTTGTTATCAATTATATTTTAACATTTCTGACCTCAATAAGTGAAAAAGGTATTTTTATCTACAAATTTTCAGTTTAGCTTTAAATAAATAATAACATTTTTATCCTAGATAACAGTTAACAAAGTGTCCAAAACATTCGTAAAAGGCAAACCAATTTCTTTGAAGGTAAAATTAAAAATCTGAATGAATTATGAATTTTAAGTTTTAATGCTTAATAAAATTGTAATACCACCCTCATAAGTCCGCGTAAAATCAAGCGACAAAAAACCTGAAAGAGGCGTTAATAGAAGAACAACACAAAATAAAATCCTCAAAAATCGCTGCAATAGAAGGATCACGCCAACAATTTTGGAAAACAGTCTGAGTCTTAACAAAGTCTAATTTATCCATCCGTACTCCCAATTTGATAAAAAAAAAATCAAAACTTGTCCTCTGTGTATTAATATTTCATAGCTTTAAATATTCACAAATATTCAATAATCTTAAACGTATAATTAAATTTTTTTTAATGAAAATAAGAATTGCTTGTTTCAAGAAAAAACATTTTGGCGTCATTAATAATTGAATAGTTTTAGTTTCTGTTATTAAAACATTTATTGTGTATTAAAATAAGATGTTTTGTATATTTTGAAGTTACATTTTAGAAGAGAATTTAATGTAAGAAAGTTCTTTGGGAATAATTTTCTTATTCAAACACATCAATAATGAGATGTGAATATTTGTTTATTACAATGTGTAATATTATATGTGAATTGTTTGTGGAGGCTTTGGTTGGTTTTAATTAAGATTAATTAAGATTGATGTATAACTATTATAATTTGATTAAAGAAAATGTAAATATCAAAGATAAAAGTAAAAGTTCATACTTTGGAGTTTATTATAAAAAAAACATATTGTATTTTAATACAAAATTTAAAGTGATAAAAGAACACAGTAAAAATGATCTAGAGATGTATACAAAGTTTAACGCTGTGTCCACCTGAAATTGGAAGACCAGTCACGCAATTTGTATCGTAGTAGGTACATACGTATCTTGTGACAACATTGAAAATATATGAAATATTAAAATTCTGGTAAGAAGGGCACCTGTCTTCTCTCCGCGCTTAGATATAGTACAAACCAGCCGGCCTAAACGCAGTAAAAAGAGCTAGCTTGAGCTTTACAGCTTGTCAGATAGCTAGAGTGAGCTTCGCATTTGAGCTCAAACTCTATTCATACTTTCCATAGAATACATTGCTCTCTCCCTAGACTTCATTGCCGTTCACTATTCACAGAGATATTGACGTACTTTTACCACAACCACAACTTACGTTTCATTACATGAACAAAATCGGTCTTAAGTTAACTATAGTAAATATAAATATTATCATATCAATAGTAATAATAATAATAATAATAATAGATTTATTAGATATTTATACTTCCATATTCTAAAAAAAATATTAAACTAAAACGAGTAAATAGTAATAATCATTTAAATAATTTTAGTTACTGATAATATTAAATTTTTTTTCAAAACTTTTAGTACTACTTATATTGAAGACGTATTCTAATATTGTCCCTAACATTTAAAAAAAAAAAAATCATGGTTAAAAAAGGATTTGGTTAAACTGTCAAGCCTCTGTTTGCCAAACTGTAAGAAGATAAAAACATAACATTATTAAATTAAAAGAAAAGTTTTGAATCGGCCCCTTGGTACGAAGAATATTTGGGTAAATAGTCGACGGCTAGTGTATGATTGATAATTTATAGAGATATTTGCGTTTAAATAAAATATCTATTATATTAAATTTTTATTCAAAGTACATGTTTTGTCTGTTCATAATATACCTACATTTAACATTTTTTTGCATTGTTTTAAACTTATATGCGAGTAACACACCCATATCTAGGTTATTGGTTGTTTAGTTAATTAATTATTAAAGAACTACCTAAGTAATTTATTTTTTTTAGGTGGATATGATTGTTTTAAATTTTATTAAGTACAAACACATATATTTTGGCTCAGAAAAGTAAAATATTGAATTATAACTTCAAAAATTTGACGATTGAAAATTTTGATTATTAAAATAAAAGCAAACGTTTCAGATAATAATATGTAATTAACTGTATGTAATATGTGAAGTAACAAGTAAGTGGTGTAACAAGATAAACGCTACATGATTCTTATATGATAACATTCAAGATTAAAAGCTAATAATTCATCTATGTCTACCAAATATTTTTGTACTGATGTTTAAGCAATATAGTGATCTTGTATTATTATATTTTTCTAAATTTGCCAATGATATTTAAACAAAAGTACATACTACTAGAAAATATAAGGATTGAAGTCCGATGAAGTTAATTTGAACAAATTGCTTCGGATTACGATGTTTTGAAAGTTTATTTATTGGTATGAAGAGGTGGTGAAATTGCTACCTACTACATGTATTTGCATAATGCTGCAAGGTTAAGCTTTTACTTTATCTCTTTATTCATAATTTTCCAATCACAGAGAATTTCATACAGTAAGCAGTTGTGATATGAACAAAGTACTTACATAATTACAATGAAAAATATTTAATACGATTAATTATGTTTTTGTTTTTTTTTTAACATATTATATAATATGTTGTAATGACATATTCAAAGACGTATAAAACGGCGTATTATAGAATTTAAGATGAGAATTGACGTAGTTTTGTACCAGTTCGTATGTTTGATTTAAGCTTCATCATTGATTTAAGCCTATAATAATTATTATCGTAAACTATCGCTAAATAAGTTATATTCCCTACCTTTAAGCAATACGGTTTATTATAATTATCAACATAGATTATTGGGAATACTTCTAAATTAGATCAAAATAATATTATTAAAATAAATCTAATTAAAAATTTATATTTCTGTTAATTCTCTTTTAAATTTGATTCATTATTTTCCACCTAAAAATTTACATTTTTACGTTTCAGAAGGTGTAGATTCCGATTTTGAAAAAACCTTCTGGTTGTTAGATTGTCCGTCATTAACGCATTTCCTCGGCTACTATTCATATGGATTTTTGACATTTAGTACACTGACTTCTTTAAACATTGACAACTCTCTAACAAAGAAACCCCTCATTTCCAGAATGATCAGATATGAGATAATCGGAATTGAACTTAGGATACTACTTATTTTTTCAATTTTATTTCGGTTTATTGTGTGAAAAACATGCGTATATTTCGGAATTTATTGTCTAAAAAACAAGTTGAATGAAACAATTGACGCCAGCAAAGAACCTAAAGCATAATTTGCAAGGTAAAATAAAATATTTTATTCATAGTAATGGATTTTATATTTTTAAAAAATAAAAATTATTACTGTACATTGAAAGAAAAATGTAATTTATGTATAATACCTTCTAAATATAATAATTTATTAATAATATATAATAATATATATTTTAATATAAAAAATTATATGAATTTATGTGTACGATTTGGAGCGTTTTTTTTCCTTAAAAAATTCTTTGTAAGATAGATCAATTAGTAGAAATATAAATAGATTATAATAAAAGATTATAAACGCACGAGTTTAGGTTTTTTTTATAAACTTTTCTTAATTAATCTAATCTAATCTAATTTTAAAAAATCTACTATAATAATCTACAATTTTTTAATAAAATTAAACTGTATTAAGCATTACGTAAAATTTAAGAAGGGTGTGATTTTTAGTTCGTATAACTTAACTTATAAGATGAAACTAATATATTGTTGTGTTACGAATAGAACTACTTTAAGGTGATTGCGGCTGAACATTATTTTTTTCAACAAAATGTTTACTTACGAGTATGCTTTTTATTTTTCAAATTATTAAATTAGTTTTATGGACTGTTGTTCTAAAATCTAAATAATCTAAACATTGATGAAATATGGCTAAAGATGCTTTACTCAAGATAATTTTTTTCATTACTTCAATTCGTTTGGATTTCTTCTTAAGTAATCAAATACCTAATGCGTTAAACTAAACAAAAAAATTTAATCATAGTTAACTATGATCCTAAAATTAAACTTTAAGCTCGAGTTAAACAAGTCAAAAAAATTTTTAAAAAGAAATTGAACTACAAGTTTAATGGAATGTTAATATATACCTTATGTTTTCTTTACTTTTACGTTATTACCAACTTATTGTCAAGATAAGCAGTTATTAGATTAATAATTATAAACAGATTGATAATAATTTGAGTGAAATCAGCTTAAAGTAGGAGTGGTTCTAACACAATAATGTAATAGTTTCGTGAAATAAGTTTAGTTGCATAAAATTAACGACCAAGTATGCAGATGTAATTACAAATTACATTATTGCATATTAGTGCAGGTTACATGAAATATTAAATAATAAACAAAATTCAGAACTATGTATATAGGTATATCTTTTGTAGGTACCTATTAAGAAGATTTTTTTTCATCTTTTGGTGAATATACCTATATTTGATTATTTAGTTTCATAGATATTCTGATTAAAATAGAGAGTTTTACATTGTTGAGATTTTTAAAAAGTTTCCTTAATTCTTAACCCAAACTCTGCTTTTAAAGATTTTCATTCATTACACGTTGTGATTTAAATTTGTTTTAAGTTTACTTTTTTTAGAATTCAACCATTTTAGAGTTTTATAAAAAAATCGATATTAAGATTTGATTGATATATAACTTTTATAACACTTTTTTAATACGTAGACAATAAATGTACTACATATGATGTAACTATATCGTCATCGCATATAGTCTCGGTAGCTAAGCGCTTATCTATACTAATATATAAAATTGAAAAGTTTGTTTGTTTGTTTGTTTGATTGGTTAAACGGGCTAATCTCAGGAACTACTAGTTCAAATTGAAAAATTCTTTTAATGTTGGATAGCCTATTTATCGGGGAAGGCTTTAGGCTATATAACATCACGCTACGACCAATAGGGGCAGAGCATCGATGGAAAATGATGCAAAAATCAGGAAAATTTTTTCCTTTTGAGAGCGTTCGTGGCCTGCCCTGCGTAAACGATTAAAGTTACGCAAAAATCATTAAGAGCAAAACTGTTCCTCTTAAAAAGTTCTACAAAAAAGTCCGCGACGACATATATCTATATTTTAAGGTTAGCCCGCTATAACCTTTTTAATGATTATTAAGTTTGTTTCAAAAATAATTGCAAAATTGTTTTTAGAAAAATATTATAAATTCTTACCCAAATAAATATGGTTTTTAATAAAATTTGGTGTGATAATAAATGAGAATCTGAGTCATTTAATAGAATACTTTTTAATACGGGAAAATGTCTAATTTACCCGGGAAATTGAAAAACGGGTTGGAGAAAAGAATTATGCATAAACTCTATTTTTAGTTGAAAATGGATTTTAGTGATATTTAAGTATGATGATAGCTTATTTCGGAAACATTTCTCATTTTATTGGGAAAATAGAGACAAACTGATTCGAAGAAAAATAATGCTAAAACTAAACATTTTTATCTGATTACAATATATTTATAGTAATAACTCATAAGGTCCTCAAGGCAAAATCATAATTTTTCTTTAGATACGTTTTTGTTTTTCACAGAACACAAGATTACCATAATTTCTTGCAATATGATGGTTTAAGAGACAGTGAATGATATGGACTACTTTTTATGTTAGAATATTGTACGGTTCCCGTAGGATAGGCTAAAAATAGGATCCTTCAGGAACTGAGTAGGTACTTCAAAGGAGTTTTCTAAAAGTTCATGAATACGAGTTTTAACGAATTTTCCTCAGGAAAGCTTGATCTCTTTTTTATCCAGAAAAAATGTTCTACTCCCGTGGGATAGATATGTTTTTGTTTTTCACAGAGTAAAAGATAGACATGATTTTTTGCAATATGATAGTTGAGGGATCAGATAATAATATAGATTATTTCTTATGCCAGAATAATGCACGGTGCTCAAAGGATAGCATGACAATTGTATCCTGCAGGAACCGTGTGTTAAAAAAAAGGTCGTGAAATAGATCTTTAAAGTTCGTGAAATAGCGTTTTAACACATTTTCTCTTTAGGATTAAAATAAAAATTACAATTTTCACTTGAAAATATGATTTTTTATTTAACATCCGAAAAATAATGAAATTTTTGAAACGTTGAAATTTCTTTCATTGTTAATTTTCGAATACATATTTAGAATTTAGCGTGTTAAATTACATTTAAAAAATCAACAATTACATTTTTAACTTTTAACATTTTTCAAGACTCCCCAATCTTTAAAATATGTTAGGCCTCCTAAGTGAGCGCTTGCGCTTTTCCTTCTCAATATTTGTGTACTTCTAACTTTTTTTCAGTAGTCAGTACTGAGCTGATTCATAGATCATTAGACATCATTAGACATTCAGGCATTCAGCTCCTTGCAATATATTATAACAGATACAGAAGTACAAGTTTAAAATATATTATTTGTTACAACGGTTACAGGCGTTGCAATAATCAAATAACATTTCAATTTTTTTTACGTTACTCTTTGTTTAAGTTTCATATATTCTTTTTTCTTCATTATATTTTTAGTTTACATACGTAAATTTTATCAATTAAACACCCCAGTAGTGTTATGCAGCGTTCCTTTATTATTCCCGTTCCCGTAACATTTTCTACTATAGTTCCACTCTTAATGATCATAGTGTGATGTACCTAAGATAGCTCATGAGTCATGTTATACTTTTAACGTTACAGACATACAATGTTTTTCTTGGTTTCGTCCGCGTGGTTTTAAATTAGCATTATAGGTACCAAATTTTATCTCTTCAATGATTCTTAAGTGATTTGTGGATAAAACGAAGAAAGTTTCAACTCCTTTAAAATTGTGCCATAGGTTCCCCACTTTTAACCCTCTCTCACTCTTATGTGACGCAGACGGAGTTGCGCGGGTCAGCTAGTATCTAAATAAAACAAAAATAGGTAGACAATAATCTTAACCACAAAAAAGTTTCTTCAAATTTTTTTACTATTATTTAAAACATTGGATGTCGTTATCATTAGAGGATTCATCAAGTCAAGTATTTGCACTTATAAATAAAATAGCTTGAAAATTCGCTTTATTTGACTTGATACTTGACTATTAAAATTTGATTTGGGATTTTAACTTTTGTTGACAAATTTAAGTGAAGTCTTTAGAATCAAGTCCATCGAATAGTGACTACTAAGCTAATATGAATAATCAAGCTAATAGTCGTTATAAGCTACCATTGATTAAACTTTATTTACAATATTCGAATTTAAATATATATTTTAGTTTAAAAACGTAGTTAGTTGTCATTTTACTATTAAAAATTTGGTTTTATTTTTTCAAAGGACAGATTTGATTTAATATGTCAAAGGTAATAGGTACTGAGAAATATTTCTATTATATTTTTGAAAAGTTAACAATGGTCTTAGAAAAAACTTTTATTTACACTGACATTGGTTTCATTAGGTATTTTATGTTATAACTTTGCAACACAAGAGTATTCTTAAATTGTAACTAGTTATCAGACATTTTTTAATTGAATTTTTGCTTGATGTTTTGTCTTGTAAATGACATAACTTGTGTAGCCAATGTTTGACTTCATTTAAAATCAAATAACTTTGAAATCTCTAATTGTAACTATAATCATTATAAAAACTCGAATAAGCTTGAAAAAGTCTTATTGAAACATAACATTTTGATATTGAATAAAGGATCATTTCAATTATAACGATACAAATTTTATATGTGCCTTTTAAAATAGTCAGATTTAATACAATTTGAAGCGATTTCTTTAGAAATGTTTTCAAAAATTCGCTTTCAATGATAGAGTATATATTATGTATATCTATAGTCATTATCAATATCGTTTGCTTTTATAAAAAGAAGTTGAGAAATCTGGTTAACATTAAAAAAATATCTTAGTCAGTTTTTTATTTGAAAAGTTCTTCGGATTGAATTTGCTGAAATGTGTTTATTGTCTAAGTTTTAAATCTAATTAAAAGCTTTATTGGTTTGATGTAAATGTGATAGTAATAGATAAGGTGAAGAGGCTTTAGATGGAACGCTAAGAGGTGTTGTAGGAACATCCATATTTTTTTTAATTAAGGACGTATGATTAGTATGTATCATGCAGAATATGTAGAAGATATTTTCGAGTAGGTTTCAATGTGTGTATTTTTCATCTTTTCATTTGAAACGAGCACATGGTTTGCAAAGTTAGCATTTAACGCTTAAAACAAGCGCCGCAGTTAAATATCGATTGTAAGTACGTGGTTCGCTAGCGCACAAGCCGCGTGCAGCCTCGTTCCGTCTGTTATTCTGCGCCGGACTCTGCTAACATTGTAGTGCTGACGTCATGCGGAAACATGGCGCACGTGACGTCACAGTCTGTCAAAAGCTTTCTCGTAGCATCTCTCCTCGCCTACTACCCTCACTGAATGTTGGCCACAATCCTCGTGCTTTCACAATTACTAACAAGACTTCACCAGCTGCTTGTTGAAGGCATATATTCACTCTTTAAATTGAGCTTGCTCTCTATACTTGTCCATCAGCTATTTGTTCATACATCACGACCTGAATAAGATTTTATAGAGCACTGTTATTTAATCTCCAAACTAAAATCAGACCGTGTGCTTTAGGTTCTATTTGATTGAGAAAGATAAAAGAGACTGCTTCATTTCATTTTTTAAAACCAGTGTAGCTCAAACAAATCACATTTCAAATAATCTAGAAAAAAACTAATACAAAAATAATTAATTTAAAAATAGATATACTGAAATAAAAAACTTCCCTCCAATCAATTTAATGTCATAACATCCCGGCCTAGAAAATTCTAATTAAAATTTTTGAAACAACATAGTCGAAAAACGAGTTTCCCTCGACAGGGTTTATTTACACTTTAAATGTTAAATTAAACCCAAATATGTCAACTGAGCCGTTTGAAATAATTATATTGGGGTTGCGGTGTAGATAATTAGTTGCAATAAAGTTTGTGTTCAATTTGCGTGCAATATAATCAAGCAAAATAAAGGTGCAACGAACTATTTTAATAATGCAGAAATTATGTACATACATAATTCTGCATACAATAAATAAATTTATTAATTATAATGTAATAACAATTATTATATTTATTCTATTGTTTATAAAGTAATGAAGTAAGTAAAGAAATATGATGCTGTATATGAAAAACACCACGCAAAATTTTTGAACGAACCACATTGCCACACTTTTATAAAAAAAATCAAGCAATATTTTATTGATGTTTAGTCTCAATAACTGGACATTTTTTATTTGATAAGAAAACCGAGTCTGTCAAAATGTAGGTTTATCTATTTTTGACTTAAACAAAACTGTAAGGTTTTGCAAAAGATACTGGCTGTTCTTAGTTAGCGTTACACTTCATGAAAAATAATCATAAACATACATAAAATTTTGTAATATTATGCATAAGTAAGAACTTGTTAGATAACTTAAATATTGGCTAAAAAATAAAAATACATTCAATTAATCAACTAAAGTACTAAAAAGTTCAAATAAAGAAAGTATTCTGGTCTTTTGTTTAAGATTGAGATTCGAAATGTGATTTGTTTACTTAACATGGTTTAGCAAAAACAATACAGTATGCGTTTTTAATAAATAAACACAAATATTAAAATAACTACTAAAGTATTCTTAGTTTAAAAATAGCCAATTATCATTAGGTCAATCAACAGCAATGCCGTAACAATGGTGGGACTCCCACTGGCATATGGATGTAAAGTGGTCCCTAAAACAGCAATATTTTCTGCGCTTAAAAGATTTTTCTTACCCTAATTTATTTATATTAATGGTTAATGTTTCTGATATTTGTCTTTAACCATTTCCAATTCATCTTTAAAAAGTTCGCATTGTTTTTATTTAATTAAAGTAGGATTCAGAAAGATAATCTAAGGGTAACTTATTATTAAAGAAATCGAGCCTATAAAAATGTGTGTTACTACAGTTTAGATAAAACAGAATCCAAACTTTATAGCTTATTTCGCAAAGATGCCGAGTGGTCTTAATTAATGCATTTACACAATGTATATCATCTTCTTGCTATCGATGCTTTTAGTCATATAAAATTTGTCAAAAAAAAACAAAATAATTTTAAGTGAAGTGCAGTTCTATTCTAAAAAATAACTTTTTATTTTCATAGGTCTAAATCTTTTATGTTACTGCAAACAGCAGCAGAATTTAGGATTTAAGCATTAAAAGTTAGACATACAAAATACAGATTTAATTTTTATTTTTTGATTTTAGTTACCTACCTCCCGAAGTTAGTTTGTTTAACTCTCATAAATGATCAAATTTGACACATAATTCTCCACTTGAAATTATTAACATTTAATTTTTTATCTATAACTTCTAAATTTTGATTTGAAAAAACTATTAAAGTGAAAGTTTAATAAACGTTATAGTAAATGCTTTGAAACAACAACGTACTATACTTTTTTTATAAAATAGGGTTGTTAAAAATGTAGGTATATAAAGAATTATTTTTTCTTTGTTTGCAAGTAATTTTTAAAGTGTTAATGTCTTTAGTCTTTACCTTATAGAAACTGTGAAACTAGGTACATATCAAACATTGTATACAATTATTTGATAGCTAATTACAACTAAAATGAAAAAATAAATAAGATTTTGTTAATATAAGTACATATATTGTGTTAGTTTTTATGTACAAAGCTTCACAAAGCTTTTTAGTTACTCGATTACATAGCATGAGCATCGTAGTCGTCAAAAGTCTGATTTAAATTGTTTTTTGAAATTTAAAGTGATGATTGATCTCTAAAATCATCTTTAAAGAACTTTATTGAACATAGAAACAATTTTTTACTACATAAAGGACTATTCAAAAGTTGATCTTTGAGAAAAATTTTAATAGACTATTGACAACTTATTGATTTTTCATCTGAAGTTTAAACATTTTTAATTGCTCACTAGGGGCCATCCATAAATTACGTCACGCGTTAAGGGGGAGGGAATGATTCTACGAAGTGTGACATTGTGTGACAAGGAGGCGGAAGGAGTCCTAAATTTCATGACGTCACATTTAAAAATCGACTTTAATCTAAGTGTTGAAAGGAGTGGGTTCAAAGTCCATGGACTCAAGATGATTAAGTTTGATTTTTAATTAATATGATTAATCGTTTTCTTTTTTGTTAATTTTTTGAAATGTTTGGTTTGATGTTAATTTCATTAAAAAATCATTTAAATTGAAATAAAACAAATTTTGGAACTACTGTTTTAATTCAATAATTATTTGTAGATGTAAAATTATAAACGTCACACTAAAGAGGGGTGGGTCTCACAAATGTGACCAGCTGTGACAAGGACGGGGGGGTTCAAAAAGTATGGATTTCGTGTGACGTAATTTATGGATGGCCCCCTATTATAAACTCAGGGCGTAGGTACCTTACCGCTAAATACTTCTATTTAAAGTGAAAAACAAATAAGGCTAGTAACAAAGTGATACTTCCTCAAAAGTTTATGAAATGATGATTTATGAAACTACCAATATGCTAAATATTGTAAATGATATGATTATTAAATTTTACAAAAAAAAATGTGGGCACGTTTTTCTTTTTTGGGTTTACTATAATATTATGAGTTAGAAATTGTATTTAGAAATTGATTTCTTCATCCACCTTTCTGAACTTAAATCATTTACTTAGGATTAGTGATGTCAAAAACTAAAACTTCTTCGACTATGAATAATATTTTTAGGCTTTCATGCAAGATAAAAATAAATATTATGTTTTAATAGAACCTTGTCATACAAAACTAATATGGTGTTAGCTTATTATAGATATGAAAAACTCGTATAATATAGAAATGAAAAAAGTTTTAAATGGCCCTACTAGAAATAATAGATTTGAATATTTTGTATCTTAACCTTTTTAAGAAGTTACTATTGATGTTCCTGAACTTAAGAAATATTGTAAATATGTATTATACGAGTATTATCAATGATACAAAAGTTTAAGAATTAAGATTTAGAAAGTGAACCATTTGATAAACTTTATGTAATTAATTAATAGCTTAGAACCTTCCAAAATTTCTATTTTTGACTATTCATTTCAATTCATATCAATTCTTCAAAATTAGTACAAAATGGAAAGTAAACATGTTTTGAGATACTTTTGTTCCAACCAATTTTTCTAGATTGGTTCATTCTCTTTTACTTAAACATTATAACAACTGTTTGTTTTTAATTTAAAGTTTTTTTTTTTAATTTTTCAATTATAGATTTTGATTTTTGCTATTATGATTTGATGTAAGTACCTATGTAAACTCCAACTATTAGTGTCCAATTTAGTTATTTTTTCCTAGTTCTAAAATATATAAAATACCCGTTTGAAACGGAGGATTGAAAAGTGCAAAATGTAAAGTTGAGAACTAGCTTTCTTTTTATGTTTGAGTTTTTACATTATAATGTAGGTAAAAACTATTTCAACTGATTGATTTCAATTGGTCTAAATGAACAACTAACCAGTTATTTTCATTTAATTAATATTAATAGTAGGTTATACGAATTGAAGTATGTATGGGTATTTAAACAAGAAAAGGTATAATTTTTGAAATAATAATAGTTAATTAGGAACGTACATATATTAGAGTTCAAAAAAAGAAATATTACGGAAATGAATCAAAGGCATACTTTATATTTAAATTTATTATTTTCAAAGCTTAAATTAAGTAAAAAAATAAATGATTCTGAAATGTTATCATGTTAAACGAAAAAATTGTAACTTTTATTTGTTACCCAATTATGTAATATTTTATTAACTGCGTCCAATTAGTGGCATAATGGTTAGATCTCCACTTCATGTGTTATTGGTGTTAGGTTTGATTCCTGTTGAATCTTAGCTTTTTCTAAAGTAAGTAGATTACAGAAGTCTTTTTGAATCAGAACAGTCATGTTACTTCGTAGATGTTTAAACGATTTAAAAAGATACAAAAAAATTATGAGCTGCAAGCAGGAATCAATTTTCTTTTAATGTTTTAGCATTTCATATTTTTAAAATTCAAATTTTTGTTATAAGACTCAAATCTACGCAGACAATTTTTCAACTTTTCTCAACGAAATCTAGTTCTATGATATTCTGTCACAATAACCACATTTTACAAAATATGAAAAAATTACTTGTTTTCTGTAAAATATATATCAGCCCAAATGTGGTTAAACTTCAAGACTGGTTAGCTAAAATTCGAAGTTATATTTATTTTCTATATTTTCTTTAAACAGAACGCAACTTATAACATTGTCAAATTAAAAAAAGAGTATTAGACTGTTGACATTATCTTTGGAAAAACAACAAAATAGACTACTTTATTTTTGTAATTTCTTGCAAAAACCTTTCTCTAATTTTTTATTAATTTTTAAAAATTTTTCAAATTGCTCTCTTTTTTATAATCTTTTTATACCATGTCAACCTTTTATTTAAATATGTATTAAAATATAAATAGCTGTTATACCTATATTGATTGATTTAATGCTTTTAGTAAAAATGTGAAAAGCTCAAAAGATTTTACAAACATTGAGTTAGGTAACCTTTTTAAAAACAGCAAATTTGTTGTGGTTATTGTGAAATATTAAATTGTAGAATAAATACGATATTTCCTACAAAATTTGTAAAAATGTATTGAAAGCCTACTTCGAACAAAATGAACTTTAAAAAACGTTACTATAAATAGCTATTCTTTAAACATAGATACTGCATGAGATGCCACATACTTTAAATCAAAAGTATATACGAGCAAATACTATCACCATGCATGAGTACCCATTGCAAAAGAGACAAATTGTACATCTCGTATATGATACTCAAATATTAGTTCTAGTTATACTTATTCATGTAAGTAAACAAAATTTGTTTATGGAAGATAACAATTTGGAATTACAATAGAACTCAAATAATTCTAAATAAGAATATTTAATGAATATTATATAATATAAAGAGTAAGATGACCCACAGCCTCTTAAATAAACAACAGAAAAAATATAGTGAGAATTTCATTTAATTGTAAATATTGTTTTAAATGTTTCGAAAAGTGTTACTATGGAAATAGAAATATTAATTGTCTTAATCTTAATACTATACAATTTCGTCTAGTATTTTATAAAATTTTTATATTTACATAAATAATAATTAATTATTTGTTTACTAAATAATTAATGCCTGATAAATAATTAAAGCTCAAGACCATTTAATGTCCCATAATATTTCTTTTTTATACTCCTACTAAATTAACTTTATTGAAAATGAGTGAATCAGTTGCTTTTAGTTTATTAATTTCAAATAACCAAAAGAAGCTGTTCGTGGCCTAGAATTGAAGATATTTTTTTCATAATGAGGCCTTTAAAAATTGCTTACGCTGCGCTTGGTCTTTGGGTTATATTTAAAAGACTATGCAAGGATAAGTACTATTAGGCATTTAAAGTTCACTTCACCAAACTCAAGCATCTTAAAATACCCACATATTTCGGTAGTATAAATATATTTTAGTATCCTTCAAAAATAACTTCCGTAAAATTAACTGCAGAGAAAATTATAAGAATTATATTTGTATATTTTATTATTTGAAAGCATTTGATACTTTTTTGAAATAAAGTTGTCAGCATTAAAATTTTGGTCAACAAAAAATAAATGTTATATTTTTTCAAAAAATGCATTATTATTATTCAAAAAAAGGATTTAATCAGAAAATGTTTTTTTAACTTCATCCTTTGTATGTTCCATTTAAATGGTGAGTTATTGTTGACAGATTCATTGCATAGCTCCCATGCTACCGAGCAGCTAACGTCATGCGAGGAAAGATTTTAAATTTATGGTTATTATTGTTGTTTTAAAGTAAATTGTTGTGTCTGTAATTACTGGAATAATTAATTTATTACGAATATGTGAAGCAAGTTTACTCTGCAATTGCTTCTTATCTTAAGTTGGACTTGTGAAACATTGCTATAAATACTTTAATTTTTGTGCGTATTTTTAAATTAAAACATATTAAACGGCGAAATAGTTAAAAATTAACTACTAGAACACATTTTCTACATGTAAATTTATTTTTCTTTTGGAGTTTTAAGATGCTTTAAACTCTAAGGTCACATTACGATTGTCTAAACATAGAAAATTGCTGTAGGTAATAATAATATAATCTAAGGCCATAAATATTATATAAATAGGTTTTTGTATTAATGTCATTAATGTTTTTAATTATTATAAAAAAAAAAATTATATGGATGCCAAATTGTGTGATTTGTGCTGTTCTGCCACCGGTTGGGTTGTTTTTAAAAATTTTATTATTATGACAAATGTGATTTAACTTAATTTTGAGCCCTGAGGAAGTCAGAAACTCTGACGAAACGTTGGCGACAAAAATAAATA
The DNA here is from genome assembly GCA_958496155.1 of Sisyra nigra. Taxonomy (NCBI): domain Eukaryota; kingdom Metazoa; phylum Arthropoda; class Insecta; order Neuroptera; family Sisyridae; genus Sisyra; species Sisyra nigra. The sequence goes on from OY292313.1 coordinate 28,011,000, forward strand.
ATATTTCACATGACAAGTGGTCCTTATTTACCCACTATTAGTTGTATTATTGATAGAACAAGGACAAAAAACATCATGGATTATATAAAAGATTCAACGACGATCGAACCCTGTACCACTGACGCATAGAGAGATCAATGCATATAGGCGCTGCATCATGAAGTGGTACAATATTTTGTTATATAACATTTGTACCTTTTATAAGCTGCTGTTTAAAAATATATCTATGTCGCGAATTCTTTTATATATGACACAATAATAATTAAAAAATCATAATTTTTCTCTTTATTTTCTATTTAATGTTTTCTTTGAGTTGGAGGAAAGAGTTCAAAAGTATTTTAAATGCGCAAGTAGGTATCTTCAAGATATCTCCAAATACACGATCAATTTCATAATTTAAATTAAAGTTTGTTTTTCATAGAAATTTTTAATTATGATTTAGTTTCAATTTTTACTTTCTTTTACTACTATATAGTAAAGGAAGTATTGTAATCGGGTCGAATTCGAGCTTTCACCGGAAATACATGTTTTGAGGTTCTCTTTGTCTGTGTGTGACAGCATATCATATCGAAAGCTTTATCCAAATTTCACGAAACTTGGTATTTGACCTCTATATTATACCTTGTGCCGCGAAGCTTTTGGTTGAAATCAGTGAACCGAAAGCTCCATTTTATTCTAAGAGTTTTGGAGCTTTTTCATTTTTTTTCGAAAACGGCTCCAACGATTTTCTTTAAACTTACTACAGTTCTTAGACTCATTAGTGGCTACAACTTTTATTTAAAACTGTTTCCTGGGGAAATTTGAATAAGGACGGTTCTGGGGTGAAGGTTGCGAATTTGTAAATATATATATATATATATATATATATATATATATATATATATATATATATATATATATACAATGTACATATACCTAGGTTGTATTCATAGTTCTGTTTATATGCATAGTTATAAAGTGCTTATATTTCATCTATTTTATACCAACAGCGAGTTTCATAAATGAAAGTAAAAGAAAGTACCGTGACGCCTCGCAGCAAATATTTTTATTTTATTAAAGTACCTACTTGATTTCAAAGTTTTAATATTTACTGAAAAACCAGTGGGTTAAATATGGATGTAAAAGCCAGTGGTATTGAGATGTTTAAATGGACAGACAGATGATAAACATAGCCACAAATAAATAATGGTTGGTCATAAGAATTAAAATTAAGTTTGGGGATTTTGAAAAACATTTTTATTGCACTTTTATCACATAAGAGTGTTTATACCTACTCTGAATTCTTCTAATAGGTAATAAATTTAATTAAAAATTTATTTTATTGTTTTTTTCATAGTTGATTTTAAAATGCAATGATAGCGACAATGGTTTTTCATAAACATAACTATATAGTTTCACCGAAACGATACAAAGATTATCTCCCAAATGACAAAAATATTGTACCTCCTAATTAAAGTTGGTTAAGTGTTGGTTTGAGATGTGTGTCATTGCAAGCATTGTATTCCTATATTGCTAATAACTTCCCTATCGTCTTAATAAATGTACCATATATGTGCGGAATATTTAATGTTTTATGCAATATAGTGTTATTTAATCTTCATTGGCAGACATACCGGTAACAAATCCACTTGTAACTATGTATAAATAATAAGTATTTAAGTAGCGATACTAAAATTTGAATGATAGAGATTGTCACGAAAACGTACGTACATAGCTCGATAATATAATGATACACCAAGTCTTAAAAAAGAATAACATTCAAGAAGAAATAAGAAGGTGGAGTAAAAAAAAACTTAAACAAGTATTCCAACGCAGTAGCTATAAACTTATTAGACAATAGTAATAAAATATATAGACTCAAAAGATGAACTATTTTGGATTTGACAATGGACAATTTGACAAATGGAACCTAAGTTCAATTGAAATAATGAAGTGAAGTGCTTTTAAATTATAAAAAAAAATGTCGCGTATAAAACTAAATTAAGTGCATTTATACTTTAAGTTTAAAACATTTTATAAACCTTAGATAAGTTTATTAACATCTTTTAATAATATAAGTATTTGTTATTAAATATTATCAACCATGAAACCTACCACTGGGTAAGTTTCATCCAAGTGTTATTAAAATGAACGTTTACATTTATTGCACATCAGTGCAGACTATGCAATAAATATTGAATAAAAAAAGTTGGTTGTCTGTAAAGTCGGTTTATGGACTATAGTTTTACGTGATAACATCATAAAGAAACATTGATGAAAAATTGCATACTTTTATGAATTGAATTATTATCACTGAATTGTCATTATTTTGTGTACTACAAAGAAATAATTAATTGAAAATTAACAATTTTATAAAAATGAAATCAGATTAAAAATTATGAAGGAAATCAATTTTAAATCTTATTAAGTAAATTGTAGAAAAAAACACAAAACACGTTGTCTAGGATTCAACAATTGCCTCTCTATCGCTTGTATCACGTCCTCGCTTGCACGCACAGGCTCAAATGGAACGTGACATTTTTTTCAGACTGATTGCCGTAGTTCATCAATTTATAAGACGTTATCACGTCAAAAAAATCGTATAAAAGTAATTTTAGACTCAAATTTCGTATTATTTGTTTAAATCTCTAAATGCTTAAAATATTATTTTCAAATATAAAACTAGTACGTACCCGTAAACTTGTCATAAAATTTGGTAAAATATTAAACAAAGAGAAATTATTTTTTGGATTGAAAATTTAAAAAAAAAAATGTAAGTTTTTAAACGCCACTTAATACAATTGTAGCGCCATTTCCAAAATAAAAGTTTGTATTTGTGCGGTAAATATACTTAATAGTTAAAACTTTTTAATTTTTTATCCCCCCACCTTATATATAGATATCTATTTTCAAAACAGTGTTTTAAATAATACGTTAAAATGACTAAAAAAAATCAATTTTAAGTAAAAGTAATAATAATAAATGAATTAGTGAGGCCATTTCTCCGAGGATTTTTTTGAAATTTTTATAATTTGTTTTCAACTCTTAAATGAACATCTGAACAAACTCAAAAAACAGAAGTTCTTGAAATTTACTTACTGATTGCTAATTAAATAAAAAGAATAGAATTGTTGAAAATTAAAATTATAGACTTTATAAATGGAAATACCTAATTCCCCTTTTTGAACAACTTAGTGAACATTTCAAAAACTCCTTTCTTAGAGGGTATAACAGTCCCTTAAAGAATAAAAGTTTAAAAATTCATGTTTATATCTTCAATAGCTTAGCTTCCAGCGTGTGTGTCAGTCATTCAGCTTCATCCTTTATATATATATATATATATATATATATATATATAAAATATTCAACAATTCTATTCTTTTTATTTAATTAGCAATCAGTAAGTAAATTTCAAGAACTTCTGTTTTTTGAGTTTATTCAGATGATCATTTAGGAGTTGAAAACAAATTATAAAAATTTCAAAAAAATCCTTGGAGAAATGGCCTCACTAATATATATATATATATAGAAATAATCTCGAGATATGCTCAACAGTGGATTTGACGGTACTTTTAGGTCTACAGCTAATATACAACCAACGTATTGTATTTAGAGACTGTTGAAAATCAAATTACAAACTTTTGTTTAGTTTGAGAAATAAGTGGTTTTTAACATTTTTTAATCATTTTATCCACCCTGCAAAAATTATTTTTCCGATCCGGCCAAAGACTAAAAGCAGTTGGTTGAGCCGGGTCTCTAGGTAGGTATGTAGGTATTTAATTATGCAAAAGGCTTTGAATTATTTTTTATACCTGACGTATTTAGTATATTTAATTCTTGCAATGAAATTCGCGGATGTTGTTCCGCCTTTGCAATAAATTGATTCTAGTGGTTCCACTCTTCATAGACTGAGTATTATTTTTGAAGACAAAACAGTATTGTTTATATTTTTTTATGTCCCAATTTACAAAGTCACGGATAACCACTAATGTTTTATAAAACTACATCATCAAGTTAATTTGAAATTGTTGTTTGAAGTATACGATTTTAATTTTTTATTGAAATGATCAGCATTTATTTACAACTACCAACTAAGTGGAAATAAGATAAAAATGTTATTAGATGAAAAATGCTATCGTGATATAAGTCATAGTTATAAATTTTAATATTACTTTCGATCAAAAAAATTAATTAACGCAAAGTAACTTTGCTAATTAATTAGATAACACAACACGTTCCGTTTATAATAAAGTTGAATAGTAATTTAAACGACCCCTCTGATAATGAAAGTTATAGGTTACTAGTACTACAGAGTATTTTGTAATGGTTACTAAATTATGCCATAGCCGCATAGTAATACTTTTTGCTGATGATAAGTTATAAGATATGAACGTTTCAAAATTTATGTTTTTTTGTGAGAGATTAGTACATTTTTATACTCTGTGATAGATTTATGAGTTTTAAATATCACCCAAGTTTTGTTTTTAAGTTGATTGACAGTATTAATAATATTTAATAGGCTAAAATTAATATTACGAAATCAATATAACCCGGATACAAAAAGAAAATTCAATTGTGCAGCAATTTAACAATCAAAAGACAACGTTGAGGTGATTAAATATAGGTCATATTTCAATGGAAAGGGTGTGCATTATAATGCATTTCTCATTCATTGATTAACGCCCATTTGTCAGATAGTTTAATTAGTTCACAGATGTCTTTTGAGCAACTAAGAGTAAACGAAAGTTGTACCTGCGTTGTGTAAGTTGTACAGAAACTTTTTTAGTTTGTTGAATCGTAAAAAAGTAAAATTCAATAAACTTTTCATGGTAAATACAACTTATTCAAAATTTTGATACGATAAAACATTTATATTTAACAAATATAAAACGTTTTAAATATTTCATTAGAATTTCATCGATCATTAAAATACATACTCGGCCCCTCTTTAAATGAAACGTTTTTATATTTGTCATAAACACGCACAAATATAATTCGTTTAAATTGACTTTTCTATTGTAAAATATATTATATATACGAGTATTAATACATGTACTCGTATATACGACTGCCTAGACATACTACATGCATTAGGTGCATTTTGTAAATATACTGCAATATATTTTTATGAGGCTGGAAAACGCAGATTCTTGAAAGATCAATTTAATAACGGGATTTTTGGCAAATTATTTCAATTTATCTACTTACAATACAAAATGTATCCATAAACGTTATTAAAAACAACAATTTGGAAGATTAAGAATATTTATAGCATTACTTTAGTATTTAACATGGCGTTCTAGTTTATTGGAGATTATAATATTATAACATTATTAAGAGATAGAAAAGTTTGAATAATAAATTAAGGAAAATAAACTCAATTAGAACTTTAAGTTTATTAATTATAGAATTATAAGTTTTGGTTATAGATCACAACATTTTTTATCTTATTATGTTGAAATATTTATATAATAATATAATATTTGTTGGAAAACATACAGTCATTTTAAAAATTTAGGGTTTGATCATTAAAGGGCTTGTAGGTATTCGTTAAAGACTGCTTATAAACTGTTGTTAACATCTTGAATAGAAAGAAATGAAAGCTCTTAAACCGTAGCCTACAAATGTATTTATGAGTAAATCTAATTGTAAATGTATGTATATGAGTTTCTACTTTCAGCTAGTGCTATTTGAAGTAGAACGGTTTTAGTAAGCTTTTTTTATTTCATCTCATTTTTTGAAAGATAATTTTTATAAAATATAAATATTTTAAGTCGCAAGGAAGAATCTTCTTGTTTTATGTGTAGTGGCATTTTAAGACAAAAAGTATTCAGGCTTCTTTAACATCGATTTCGTAATTAAGTTATAGACTATTTATTTGTCCTTATAATGAGGTTGTTAGGGAAAATCCAGTTATAATGCTTTTATGTACGTATAAGTAATATCTAAATAATGTTTGATTCCATTTGGTAGAAGAGATTTTGTTAAAAAGATTTTCTCGCTACTGACGTAACAAGTGTAATGCTGGCTATTATGATATGTGAAAAATAAAATTGTTACTTGTCATATTTTTGTGGGGTAGTTGACTGTGTAATGAAGAATTTGAAAAATTTGTATCGTTTAGGGGATGATGTTTAATTGAGGTTGTATTGAATGGTGATGGGGTTTGGGTTTTGTTAAGGTGATTTTTGGGTTGGCTTTAGTGAGAAAGGTAGGAATGCGGTGCACTTTGACCGACCGTGGCCCCGTACGCACGGCCGACATGCGGCAGTGGGTGCCGCGGTGCGGATAGCGCCCGCTAGGGGGCGATATTGAGCTATGCAGCTTCAACCCCAGCCGGAGGCTTAGTACCGCCGATTAACTAACCTGTTTATTCAGTCTGGCTCGAAAACAATTGTATACCTCCATTTTGTGAACTAGGATCTTCTATAGGTCAACAGTGAGGTGTCACACTGGGCCGCACAAAACAAACAACACAACTTAGTCATTGCACTTCACACACACACTAGCGAACACGGGCTGACCAAAGGGCACTCATTAACGTCACAAACCAAACACAACCCACTAAAACCAACACAATGTTTCGCATAAACGAGCGTTCATTTTTCTCTATGTATTTTTCTATGCACGGAGCCCAATGTTACGTGTGGTTTGTCCGCACCCGTATGTTAGAGGATGAAAATCAATCGTATTATTTCGATGTTCGTCGGATTGTCTCGAGTCACCCCTTCAAATGCATTCCGATTATAAGACGACCGTGTCCTTTCTTAACTAGCATGAGCTTTCCCAGACATGCGTACTTATCTGAGCTTTATATAGGTGAAGTCTATTCCGAGTCAAGTGAGCTTTGAAATCATTATCAAGCAAGTGGACAGTACAAAATCTGAGACCATTTTTTTCCAAAATTAACGCTCAGTTAGCCAAGAAAATATTTTTAAAATTTAACCCAAATTTTTAAAGCCTCTAATACACATGGAAGTCTATTTGCTTAAAAATCCATAAACTCCATTTAAAAAAGAGTCAACTTGTATATCAATTATTTTTAAGCACGAACACATAGATCCATCTTTTAGAGAAATTTGTAACCATAACTAGATTTATAAAAGTTCTGATAACATGGCTTATTTGAGAATAATAATTCAAAGATAAAGAAAAAATATGTCTCCTTAATTAAAAATAAGTGCTGTCAAGATATTGACAAAAACTTACAAAAAACATTTTTTAATTGAAGTCTTAATTATATGTTGATCTCTTATCAACAAACCAATCCAATTAGCTTTGAAAAGATACTAAATCTATCTTTCTAGCAAAATCAATAACTTCCAATTCATTTTTTTTTTATTTTTTAAATAGAAATCTCAATTGCAAAAACGATTAGAAGGAAAAATAAATCTTGTTAATTATCGTCCTGTTTTCCGTACCACGTGGAAACGTATAACGTATATATCAGAAACCTCTGGTTGTGGGTTTGTAAAGCTCGGTTGTTTACTACAATGAGAGAAGTGGGAGTCATAGAAGCTTTCCAAGTTTCCAAGTATCGCTGGTTTTCATTCACATAAACGGAAGTTAAAGCAACATCCGTCGGCGTCGCTGTTGTTTCATTACTGGTATAAAGCTTCGATGGAAACATTTTAACTTTTAAAAGCTGACTAAAGATGGCAATTTTACCATTCAAAGCTCATAATTTCACCATATTATGCGATTTTGTGAATTGTTGAACATGATGAGTTTAATAAAAATAAAACACTGTTGTGTAAATTATAAATAACGTGGCTAACATGATTTTAAGCTTAAATTTTAATTGATTTTCAATGCATATAATTAATTATTAATTAGCACATTAGTTATTTATAATAACAAATTTATTCATTTAAAAAATTATTGTTTAATAATAAATTGAGTTTCGTAGTTAATAATTTTGTATTTTCTGTTTAGTTCAAAATATATTAATTATTTAAATATTAATATATTTCTTCGCTCTATATGATCATTAATGCGGTAATAGAAATCTTTTAACCATCTCAAGCTTTTCAAATTTGTTTGTTTTTGAAGCTCGTTGTTTTAATGTTTCATCAGTAGAGATAATAATTCTTCAGTTTGATAATAAAAGTCACTCTCAATTAATTTAGTATGCAACAATTCATTTATCAAAAGCCCACCTATATAACTGGGAAAATATAATATATCCTAAATTATGGTCCTATTATTTTAGTTTAAAGTAAAAAAAAAGTTATAAAATTTTAATACTGTTAATGTTTTAACAAGTTTTTCTTTTATGTATTGTTACGATTTTTTACTTAAAGAACCGCTAAGTATATAATCATTTTTTACAACTTATGTGAAATATATGCACTGTTTCATAAATCTAAATTTGAGGTTTTTCATAGAGAAAGTTATTTTAATAATTTGAAATCTTGTACTTAATAAGGAAGTTTAATTTATAGAAATTTTCATACGTATAAAATACCAAAATATCGTACTAAATTTAAACTGTATATAATATTCAGAGAAATTTAATATTGATTATCCTTATTTCATTGGAAACTTTTGGCAAAGATGATGCATCGTTGAAGTTAATAGATGTAAAGTAAGTTTTTGTATATGGATGATTAAACTAGTTCCAAAGCCAATTATTGTTCTCATAAAGCAACATAAAACTAAGTAAAGCTCAATACTATTTTAAAGTTTACTTATTGTGAAAGAAGTTAACTTTTACTGCAAAACAAAAAAAAAAAAACAAAAAACTATAAATTTATTTAAAAAACAGGTATAGTTATTATTTTTAAAATAATAAAATTTAAATATTTAGTTATAACTTGTATGCCCATTAATTGTTATATTCACAAAGGGTACATTAAGGTAACATTAAACTACATCGATATAGATTTTAGTTTATTCACTAGGAACACAAAAATTTTATTATTTGTTTTTCACAATAAATTGTCATTTATTTATTAAATTTTATATTTTATCTTATAACTTTTATAAGAAGAATTGAAAATTTCAAAATCAACTGATTAATTATATTTTTCATTTTCATCTTCCTTATACGATTATTTCATAATTTTTTAAATTTTTTTTTAATAAACTTTCTGAAGTAAAATTTGAAAGCTTAATCGTTTGTCATTAGTAAATACTATGGTTTAGTTACACAAGGCAGTCAATTGAACACCATTTCAAAACGTGCGTTAATATATATTTATTTTGGAATCAAGCAAATTCGGTATCTTATATTTAAATTGAAATTATTTTGTAAGTATAAAAATGACTATCATTACATTTAGCATGGTAAAATAATTATTTAACATTCCATTATGCAACTAATTTGTATACTGGAAAATAACTTTTAGTGAAAAAATTTTAAATAAAATTTGGTTTACCTACATCAAATCAATCAGTTTGTCATCAACAAGTTAACAATTAGCTATCAAGCACAATGGTATGTGGTTTTAATAAGACAATTATATCACATATTATCGAACTGTCAATGATAATATCATACTGGTAGGTATTGTATGTTAGTGTGTAGATATGTTAAGTGATGTGAATAAAATCTTTTGTGAATCGAAATTTTTAGATACATTTTGTTTAAGTTAAGTATTTATGTATAAATATACTTTGTAACATTTTAAAAGTTTGTAATCTTCTTATTATATACATTAAGCAAATGTGTTAAAAGATAAAAATAAAAGGCTCTGAATCAAAAGTAATGCAAGAGTCTAATAAAATATTTTGATATTTTGATGAGAGCTAGCACTGGAACTCTCTAGGAATTTGAAACGGGTTCTCTAAGTCACCGTTGTTTTAAACGACGTGGAGGATTTTTCAGGTAGGTACTGGGTAGTGGAAAAAAATGTTAACTTTAGGATGTGAAGAGGAGAAAATAATTTATTATGGAATCGTAGAAATATATTGCAGGTAAATCACAGTTTAAAATATAATGCTTTAAATATTTTTGATTTGAAAAAGTAAATGAAAAATATCCGTAATGAGTATAGGGATTATAATATGTAGGTAAAAGTAACTTAAAATGTTGTTTTATTCTATTTAGTTATTATCTTCGACAGTATTTTAACATAGAATTTTTCTACTTTTCTTCAATATGTTGATTCTCAAACAATAACTGTACAGATTTTACAGTTTAAATTGGGCATTCAAGACATCAAATTAGACATTTTATAATTCAATTTGAATACTGCACAAATCAAATTGGAAGTTTTACTCATAAGTGTATACAGTAATTAAAAAATACTTAGAATACTGATGAAAGTCATAATCAAACAAATATATACATATACATGTACATTTAATTTTCAAAATCGAAAAACCTGTATGATAAAACTCATTAGTGGTGAATATGGTGGTAAAAATGAGTGTATGTTCTGTTTCAAAAACCTAAAAAACTTCTTGAGTATGATAAATAATTGCGTTCACAATCATCCATACGCCATTTAAATATTTTTTTCCTAGTTTTTCAATTAATCTTTGAAGAAATGTGTAAGAAATTTTTGAGTTAACGAATATTTTAATTAGAAATTTTAATTAGAAATATTTTTCTCACTCTGTTTCATGTCATATTATTTCATCGATATGCATACCCTCCCATCAATATAGTCTTTAATTTCTATGTGTTATAAACACCTTATGAGTAAAGTGTCCAATTTGGTTTGTAAGGTGTCTAATTCAATTTTTTGAAAATGTCTAATTTGATTTGTATAAAGTCCAAATTGATCTGAAAAGCGTTTAGTTTAACATGTAAAATATCCAAGTTGGAATGTAAAATGTAGGAGAAAGTAAACTAATTTCTAAGAGATGGCGAGTGATTTTTTTTTACGAATTTAAAACTTAAGGACGAATACTTATGCAATCATTAGTATAATATAATTAAATGAATGAATTAGAAAATCATTATTTGAAATGAGTAAATCACTTAACCGTCCACTTGTGGGGAATATCAATATAGATATGGTTAATGGCCTTTATGTTAGTTTATATAAAAAACTTTTTGTATAATTAACATTTAAAAACGGTTATGGATACAAAAAAAAAACTTAGCAATAATCTTAATATGAGTCTCATTTCATAATTTTTTTATATCAGAAATTGTATTTTGAAGATTGAAATTATACAGACTATCGCGATATTATCAAAATCTATATATTAATACGTGAAGCAAAAATTAGTGATCCCTTTTTACCGAATATTACACGAACGGAGGAGAATGAAATTTGGCACAATTGAATTTTATATGAAGAAGTTGCGTATTGAGATAATATTTTTTTTATAATAATGCTTCAAAATACCTTAAATTAATGAAAAAAGATGTCACACACACTACCATCCGTTTAACACACATGCACACAATACATAGATAGGAATTTCAATTTTGAAATAATAATTATTGAAATTGAAGGAAACAAATTTAACCGAATATTTGATTATTGAGTAATATTACTAAAAATATTTTTTCGTAAATATACTACCTATTACATATTTTTAAATAAAAATTATGTCGAATTCAATATTTGAACGATATTTCGGAAAGGAACGTAGAGTAAGCTCAATCCAAAGTTTGAAACAGGAATATTGCAGCCTATTTTCAATTTTTGATATTTGGATTTTTAATGAAAATATCTAAACAGAAAGGCAGGTACTTTTGTTTTACTTTTGAAAGTGGGAAACTCCCTTGAAATTACTTCTGTTTTTTCATAGTCATATATAGTTTGTCTAATAAATATTTCAGAATATAGTAATTTGAATTGAATTACAACCTTCTAAAAAGAAAATTATCTGCTGCATGATGGCATAGTACTTTCTTTTACTTTCATTAATTATGAAACTCTCTGTTGGTTAAATATAAGCACTTTATAAGTATTCGAATTCCCAACGTTCACCCCAGAACCGTCTTTATACGAATTTTCCCAAGAAAAAGTTCCAAATAAAAGTTGTAGCCATTAATGCGTCTAAGAAATATAGTAAGATTAAGGAAAATTGTTAGAGCCGTTTCCGAAATAATTTTAAAAAGCTCAAAAACTCATAGAATATAGCGGAGCTAACTATGAAAGAAAAATTTCATGTTTGGTGAAATTGGGAAAAGCTTTCGATACAATATGGCTGTCACACACACACACAGACATGTCTCTAAAAACTACTTTTTTGGACTAAGGGGACCTCAAAACATCTATTTCCGGTGAAAGCTCGAATTCGAAAATTCTTCGAACCTATTACAATACTTCCTTTACTATATAGTAGTAAAAGAAACTAAATATGGCACAAGCGTGTCAAGTTTGAAAATGATTGAAGAAGAACTTTTTTTGTAACTATAGAGTGTTCACAAATTAGAAAAAAGTAATTTCAAGAAAACGCGTTTGAAAAGAAGTCATGTGGATAACTTGAGAATGAATTGATATTTAGTTATGAAATTTTCAGAAAATATTCTGGAATAGTTTAATAAAAGATTTATGGAAGAAAAAAAATTAATATTTTGAAACCTCTACACCTATTTCCCCCCTTAACTTAAAATAAATATTTTCAATCATTATATGGACTTTCCTCAAATGAATCTTGAAAATAAGTCAAGGAATTATTTTCCAAACATTCACAAATATAATTCATCATCTGCTGTAGTTAGCTTAGTAGCTAAAGTTTTTGAGGCAGTTAAAAATGAAGTGTACCATTAGGTATATTAAAATATAAACAAATTATGGTCGAATTTCGACCACTGGGCGACCACTAGTATAATTAAATAGGCTCTATTTTTTATGAGTCGTTTTTAAAACAATTTGGACATTTCATGTACTCATCCATAGGCAGAAATAAAGTTAAACCTTTCTTTAGGTGCTTTACGAAGTATGCATTTGACCATAAAATAAAAAGCTGTATGATCAATTGTAAAAAACTGTAACCATTCTGGAGCAAATACACAGAAAATTTATAAAAACAAAATTTTTTTTTGGTTACATAGCAAAACTTTTTTTGAAGTAAAATTTTTTCTTAATCTAGTATAATGTGAAATATACCTACCAATAATGTGTTCTCTTTTACATTATTAATTTGTTTACGGTATGTTTGAAATTACTGATATTAGCTAAGAGAGAGAAAGAGACTTATTGTCTATGTTCTCACTCTAAGCTTGGTAGCTTGGTTTGTTAGTGATGTTCTTGTTTCCACCATTCGAGAAACACAGGGGGGCCAACACAATTATATTACACCCCAGAAGCCTGTTACTACTGATGATCAATAAGTAATTTTTACTTTAAATTAATTTAGGTACATGATTAAATTATCGATTTTGTTCTATCTCCGGCATTAATATGATTTTCAAACCGTATATTGTTTAATGTAGACAAGAGCAATAGCTTTAATACGTAAAATTGTAAGACCTAAGTAAAATTTCCTACTTCAACATTTTTCAAATAATTTTTTAAAGATGCAATTGCATTTTAATTAAGTAGAAGTGATAACTTTGTACTTGATTTCTTCTTAACAATTTGAAGATTTATACTATCTAACTAGGCCATACGACCACTTGAAATTACTGAACACAAGATTAAAAAAGAAAGTTTCATTATAGTGACGCTTTTTTCAGAGCCATTATGATTTTATATGGTTCGTCCTTATAAAAAATATCTAATTTCAATTTAATATTCCTAACAACTTAGCGGCTAGAGTTTCTTGTAAGTTCTTCTTTACAGACTAAAATAATTTCCTGTTATAGATAGTATTATCCATTATTGAAATCGAATTTTAGTTAAAGGAAGTTGAACCTACTGAAAGGGGAAGTAACTATCCGATATTTTCTTTAGAATAAATTTGGCCATTCTAAAGAAAGTGTAAATTGCCAGAAGTTTGCATAGTAATTATCTAATCTAGAAATTGGGACAATTAGTTAAAACTTTCAACAAATACCTTAAAGCAATAGATAAATAAAAATGAGTTTTTTTTTTCTTTTTTCGGTAAGGATCTTAATATAGCTTAAAGTTCTTTCGTGAAAATGGTTATAATCTCTAAAGATGTCGTTAGCTGTAGTGGCTATTACGTCAAATTGTACATGGAAAAGAAATAAGTACCTAGCATTCAAGTGCCGGAAAGTATTAGCGTTCCTGTTGATAATAACAGTTATTTCAGTTATTTGAGTTGTATTATTTGTTTTTTTTACGTTGAATGAAAAATAATCAGAAAACTTTTATTATTGTTCTTTTTCTGATAGAATTTTAAGAAAACAGAAGTTCATATTTAAATTTGTGCTTGTTCTCTATGGTAATAGAAATCTGATTTATTTTAATAGTAATAATTAATTTGACAATTGAAACCCTTAGAAGAAGAAAGTGTTAACTCAAGTTTTGGCAATTCTGAGAAAATATTATATATTATAATATTGTAGCATTTGAGCTTGGAGCTTTGAGTCTATAGACGTTCTGGTACTTAAATTTTACGATTTGATTTTACGTCATTCTGATGAACTTAATAGAACACTGCTTTTTTATTTAGTATGGGAAAAGAATAAAGAAATATAAAAAAACAACTTATTTTCGAAGGGCTTCAGAATTATCTTAAATGCTATGATAATTAATGAAATTAAATAGTTTCAAAGAAACTATTTAAGAATATTATTTAATTAATCGAAAAAATAGCAAATCACATAAAGTGTTCTACATACATAGGTAATGGGCAAACCTCTAAATTTTTCGAAATTTGAATTGTCTCAAAGAATTTTTTTTATTAAATTCAGAAACAAATATATTAGACTTTAGATTTAATTTTGTCCATTTCATAGCAAATTAAGATTTTCAAAGGCTTGATTTTAGTTAAAAAATAAAGCACGTTAAATTCAAATCTTTAACTGTGATCTTGATATTCTTCGAAAGTGATTTCATATTTTATTTCCATCCAATTTAGATAGTACCTACACGAAAAAAGTGAAAAGAATATTTCAATAATTACTTTATTATTAATTTAAAGTACAACGTGATTATGAGCTACATTGAAATCAATAACTTTGATAAGTTTCTATGAAAATCCATAACTGAACATTTAAATAATGAAATAATGAAGATATTACTAAAAATTTACCACCGCAATAAAATTTATTTTATTTGAAGAAAGGTAAAAACATAAAAGATTAATACATATTTCACAAGTAGAAAATATAATTCCTTAATATTATCTATCGTAACATGAGAACTTATTCTGTTTTGTTTTTTTAAGATTGTGGAGACCATTATTTTTCCTACAATTAAATAATTAAATAAATTTTTGAGTAAGATTTCTATATCAGTTCTGAATGGTTTGTAGTGTTATTTTTACTGGTTTAAATAATTTTATTAACGTTTCTATTGTACTAATTTTTTTCGTTTCTAAAACTATCACCTAATTAAAATTGTCTATATTAAAAATTAAAATAATGCTTTGAATGAAAAACTTTCTAGCTATCTTATCCTTTTCCTACAAAAAAACTTTAACTAACAAGTACGCAACAGTGAGATTATTACTTAGCCAAAACATTCCTATCATATCAATCCGGTATCCTCTGCTCATGCCTCAATCGACTTCTACACTTGTTCCGCACTTTCGAATGCTTTATCAGTTTATTTTGTTTACATATTATGATTTTTCTATACAATCCCATTAGATTGTCCCAACATTTGGATGATCCAAACATTTCAATAATCTGGCACCCCTTAGTTTTTAATAGTGAGACTCTAATGTAATACTAAATACCTAGATTTGGTACAAAGAGAAATTGTTAGTTTTTAAAATTTATTCAGAAATATAAACAATACTTGAAAATGAATTTTTATTTTATTATTACTTAATTTTTTATTTCAGATTTTTTTTAACAATAAAAATAGGCAGGATCTATTTTCTCTTAAAACTTTTATCTCATTATTCGAATAAATATTTTTTTTTTACTATTGAAAAGCCCAACTCGAGTTTTTTTTTCTTCTCATGACAGTGAAATGTTCGTTTTATGATTTTATGCTCGAAGTAATTTTAATTTGGCTTTACAGAGGATGTATCTTGATTTTCGCAGTGTCATCATTTTAAACATGATTGGTAAAAAATGGAACAAACACATTAGCACATAAAAATAAAAAAAATAAATAATCAAATTATAAAATTCTTATTTGTGTTAAAATAGTACTTATATGTCTACACGAAATAATGCGTGACTAAAACATTTTTGCTCGCAATTCAAAAGGATATTGGACTTATAATTGCTAGTGAGAATGGAGATGGCGGCGTTAGATTTGGAAACAACTTCATCTTATTTTTTTTTTTGAAAAGTGCTATTTTTATAATTGGGTGATTAAATAACTCAACTTACATGATGTCGCCGAGTTTGATTCGAGTTTGGATGAGGGCACATGATTTGTGGTCGGACGTTGTGACGGCGCGACGTCGACGAGCATATCGGGTATTTCCGACGGGTGCTCCTCCGTCCGCCCCAGCGTTCATAAGCTCTGCTAGCGGGCGAACAAGGGGGCTGCTTCCCCGGCGTCGTGTGGAGACATGGCGCCCAGCCACCCCCACAAGCATACTGCACCTATAAAAAATATCTCTATTACAACTCATAACAATTTTAGATGAAATAATTTGCTCATAATTTCTTACAAATAAAAAATATCTGCTCAGACGCGTCACAGAACTTTCTTTCTTTTTTGGTTAAAAGAACATAAATAAAACCCACGATTGGTTAAAATAATTACAAATAATTAAATTATAATAAACAAATTAATTAAATAGTGGTATAAACAGAACTTTATCTGACTGGCAATTAGATGCGGAGCCGGTATGGGGAGATAGTACATGCTAATCCGAGTCGATTTCACTATGGGAACTACTGTCCGAAATTAGTCGTATTCGAGTTATATCAGTTTTTACGATTTTATAAAATTAACGTCCTTCATACGTTAAACAATTCATAACCGTCATAACACTTAAAAATTGGTTGTTTTGTGTGATTTTTTTTTTGGTTTTACAATAAAGATATTCTAAAATATACAAATTGATTCCGGATATTCGGCGAAACCTTGCCGTTTGGTGCATCGCACGAAGTACGCTTGCGTAAGTGGTTTGCTATCAAAAATATTTCGCAAAGCTCATGACACGTTTTGGGATTGCTTTAATGAGATAGCAATTGAAAGCAATACTATCCAGATTCAACGTGAAGAAAGAAACGCGATAATATGTGAGCTTCATTGTTATTTTAAGTCATTGCGAAAGTAGCGCAATTGTAACCGTTATTTTTTGTGGGCAGTTAAGGCTACGATTACGCTGGATGCGAATTCGGACGAACATAGATCTGACGAATCCGTTAGAACTGTTATTCAGAATATGGTGGTACTGTTTGCGAATTGTGAATACCAGTTCAGTACGACAGCAGTGACGTTATTTATTTAGTAGATAGCCTAATGAATAGTTGTGGCAAGTTTTGACTGTCATATCCCATAAAAACTTATATATCATCCTGTATATATCGCCTCTACATGTATAATAAACTTATAAACTTACATCCTCTTCTCCGGAAGATTTTTCCTAGGAACACATTTCTGGTCTGATGTACTGTTTCCATTACCATCAGCATTGTTGATTAGAAAATTAGACTTTATTTAGTTTTAGTTATAATAAATTTTTGAGTTTGGGAAAAAATAATGCCCTAAAACTAAATCGCCCCAATTACAATACTTTCTTTAATGTATAGTAGTAAAAGGAAGTAAATAAAGTGATTTTATTCAGGAAAAATTCCTGAATATAAACAAATTGACTTCAAAATTGCACAACTAAATCCAATTGGTTTGACATCATCGTTTTTTCAGCCAATTTAAAAGAAAGTATTGGAAATAAATAAATTTTTAACGATGATCCCTTTGATTTCCCTCATGTCGTGAATTTTTATTATTCTCAATTTTTATTTCATTATTATACTTTAGACAAGTTTCGTTCGTAACAAAAAAAAAAAACCATTTGCAATAAATTCCATACGACATTTCCTCCAGTTATTTATCAGCTTATTTATTTGCATATAATTTCTCAGCGTATAAATTTAATTATATAAATTATCTCTACATTAACTCATTTGCTCGACAGAAAACATAATTGAGTTATTGCAGAACATTTTTGTGCCATTTGTTTGGAACAATCTGTTCAAAACTTCTTGAAAGATTAATCAGAAACTGTTTCGTTCAAGTTAATGAAATCATTCTATTTCGTCATTGCTTGTTGCGTTGACTCTCGTTTAATTAAGTAATTTATCACGTACAATTAGTGTAAATTCTAATTAAAAAATTCTAGATTTAACTCTGAAGCTGTGAATTACTTCAACGAGTAAGGTTTACTAGAAAATTCATGGTTTTCAAAATGTTATGATTTGGCTTTAACTTTTAAAAATAAAAAAAATCAGGTTGAAACGATTATTTAAAGATTATGTATTTATTTGTAAACCTTACAATTACTCCCTAAAATCTAACGTGTTAACATGAAAAGAACTTAAGAACATAAAAGCTTTCATTATAAAACCAAAACTTAGAAAAGATTAAGGCTTTTTGTTGAGTATATAGCTTTTAATGCGAATTGCTAAATATAAACAAGACTACAATTTAGAAAAAAATAGAAAACAAACTTTATATCTTACTAATAAGTTCAGAATGCTCGAACATAACTAATTTTTGACGTCGACGTTGCTCAGTAGTTGTTACTGAAGCACAGTCCGTGCCTTCTCTCTCTTGCTCGTTTTCATTTCTTTCTCATCGTATGTGAACTTTATAGTATTTGAATGATATTTATAAAACATACACCGCAATATCTTCCTTAAATGATCTTGACTTTTTTCTACACAGTTTCGTCATTTCTACATTTCTACATTTCTACATTTCTGCAAATTTGTTTTTTATCACATGATTTTATCATATTTTATATGATTATATATTATCATCATGATTTTTTTCTGTCGGATATTTTAATTTTTTCATAAGAACCTATGTTAAAATTTAACTTCTAAGGATTACCCTTAACGGTCAATAATTTAGGACTATGGTTTTAACGACATGATTGCTTTTTTTATAAATTTTAATAAAATATTTGATAAAATATATGCAAAGAAGTTAAGTTATATTAGGAACAATTGTAAGAAGGATCTGCGCGATTCTAAGCGTTAGTAATGACGTCATTGGCGACATCTTTGACTAACTCTTACCGAGGTAAGGGCTGAAACACTTTTATAAAATGTTTTTTTAATGTTGTTACCTTTTACTGAACCATAGTAAAAGTCTTACTGATACCGAAAGAAGATTCTAGAAATACTTAACATTTCTTTGTATTGATCTTGATTTTGAACATTTAATTACGTTTAAAAAAAGAATACCCTCTTATCTTTTCAAGAAACTTTATCTTGTAAATTGAGTTGAACTTAATTTTTATGCAAGACTCATATTAATTTACTAAAAACTAATTTAAACGCAGAGAAAGTCAATTAAATACCTACGTTAAATAAATCAGTTAAATAACAGCTCTACAGCAAGTTTGTGAGCTCGAAGAACAACAAGTTGAGGCGGTAGATAAGTAAACGTTTTTAGAAAATTGAAAGTTATCCGTGCCTTGCTTTAGCGAATCGGAAGGAAATGTAACACAAAAGACGAGGAGGGATCGGTGTCTTTTTCCTGTCTTGAAAAGACGTGCTGAGAGAACGAACAAGTTTAACAGCGACAAGCTTTTATGTTTTAGGCGTTTAACGGATATCGTCGTATTCCCGACGTCTTATATGCTATCCGAGTCTTTACATCCGTCAATACACTTTTGTACCGAATATTAATCGTATGTGGAGCGGGTAATTTTAGACATTTTTTGTAGAATTCTAAAAGGAAAAAAATATCATCAAATCAGCTACAATTTCGAGGATTTGATAAATTATCGGGACTGAAATACTTTTTTCTCGTGAAAATTAATGGATAAAGCAAATAGGAATATTATGCCTTAATATGTGTTTAGATTGATCTTAATGTCGGTTTTTATGTTCGTCATTGTGATGAAAATTCTTGTTTTCGACAGATAGAAATTTTTGTCTATTATCAAATAATTTACCACATTTTCTTAAAACGTTTTACTTAACAAAAGCTTTATAAAAAATCCAACAGCGATTCTGAAAATATTATATTTCATTTGTTGAAAAAATAAAATAATATGTTATCGCTTTTTATTCCTTCAGCTATAAAAATTGTATTTTTAAATTTAATTTTTGTCTTAATGGCTCTAGTTACAGTATAACAAAGTATCAGATATTAATTCATAATTCAAACCAATTATTAACTTGCTAAAACAATTAGTTATTGAAATTAACATTCTTACCAATCATGAGTGTGAAGATTACAATATTTTTAATTAATTAAAAAGTAATACGAATAAATTCGTATTTTGTAACTGTGCAAAACCTAAACCCAAACGCACGTGTATAGATACATACGACATATGAAATATACGAACACATTAATTAAATGTAGCCTCAAATATGCGGTTAGCATTTCCTTTGTACGAGAATACATATACTGTTTCGTATTTATGGTATAAAATATAATTACTTTTTGAGGTTTGATGACTGGAAATTTTAACGAAAATTTGATTCTGAGACTGTTTGACAATATTCACGATAAATACTGATGTTAAAATAATTTAACTAAATATTACATCTACTAAGGTTAAAATTATATTGAAACTAGTGGCTTGGCCGGTGATAAATTACAAGTAGGTGTGTACTACAGATGTGGGCACGTGTTTAAAAATGTGTAAAAATTGGCGACATCCCTCAATATAAAATGAGATTAAATCGGTTGACTCCTACTGTCGTTAGTAACGCATAGTAACTCGAGTGCATCGTCTTTGAGAGCGATTTTCTAAATTAATATGAATATCTGGTTGCCAGCCTGGTTCTCCATAAAGATGAAACAACACATATGTCATTGGATCGAGATGAGGTCTAAGAATATTTATTATTAATAAGGGCAGGTTATAGCATCTCAAGGATAAACTCGAAGGCGCTCTAATCATAGTGGCAATTTAGTTGACAGAAGGTAAATAATATCATCACCAATCTACATTTCTATCTCTCGAAAATGTCATATTAACAATGAGAACTGAAGGGCATCTCTTATGGCTAACATTTCTTCTTCTATTTCCACTTTACGTGGAACTCTTTATGACCTTACATACATAGATGCTTAATTGTCTTATCAATTCATCCAATTCAACAAGGTCTGCATTTAATTTTTGATTCGATGGATATTGGAGTCTTAGATCATTTGCTTTATTTGAATCTATATGGTAATCTATTATGTGCTACTGCTTTATGTTTTTTAAAAATCTATTAATTAATGTGTTTTCGCCAAGCGTCGAAGACATTTTCTGTGTCGTTTAAATGTTTCTTGTTTTGTAAAATTGGTGGAGTTTCCTGCCTTTGTTTTAATATCTTCCTGGTGGTCAGCCATAATGTGTTATCATCTAGTGTCAGCTGTTCGAGTTGCTGTTAATACTAGGAAAAATTGGAATTACTTTAATATTGTTACTGATGATCCCAAAATGTCTAATGTTTTATGTGAAATCAGAAATGGTAAGTTTGTTTGAAATTTCCAATTTGTGAACTGGTGAGGAACGACCGAAGATGAACAGGGAGAATAAATTTCAGTTTTCGGATTTACACCGCACGCGACTAAAACTACCAGAAATGTCGAGATAATTCACTTCAATTAGCATACTACAGGCCATAGGGTTTTGCACTGTTTACTTTCACTACCAAACTGGTAGTTTTATAATGTTTGTTGATTGTTATTGTTAATGTTGATGATGATGATGATGATGATGCTGATAACGATATAAGTGCATCAAAAACAAAGTTTAAGAGATTTAAGAAATTCAATGATACAGTATCGATATTATTTAGATATTTATATATGTATAATGTACATAGATGCACACTTAATAATTTTTGGTGATAAAAAGATGTTTTCCAGTTATTGTTATAATTTTATTTGTTATACAGCAGTGTGTTACATTTATTTTGTATTTTATTTATTTATTATCAATTTTAAATTGTCTATTTTACTGACATTCTATAAAATAAATAATTCTATAGTGATTTGTTATGTCGTGTCGTAATGATCACGATGCTGAAGCGGTTTAAAATACATTTTAAATTAGATGGATTTGATCAAATTTTCTTTGTTTTAATTTATGATTATCAACATTAGATTCTTTTGTGTGTGTGTATTTTGTAGCATTTTTAGTATACTCGTATTTTAGTGCAAGTATATTTTCTAATTTTGCTAATTACTTTTACATTATTGTAATAGGCACTATCTACTGTAAAACGCATCCCCTGTAGCAAGTTAATTTCCCTAACGTACCTAAAGTAAATTGATTGAGGCTACTATGGCTCAAAACAGCTTCTAGCGATCCGAACTACGTACATAAATTATAATAGTGGTATTTTGAATTTGAGTAAATTATTTCAAAGGTATGCGTTAAAAATGTATTGAGGTATTCGATAATAAAATATTGTTTACCCTATAAGTATTGTAACAACACTAAACATGTTTTCAATTTGCAGTTTTATGTCATAAAGGAAACTAAATTAGAAGAAAAAATAAATGAACAATTTAGGCAGAAACGAGATTTTGTTTCTATCATTAGATCTTCTAAAATCTATAGAGTTTACAAAGATATTATATACCTATAATTTAATGTACTTGTAAATTATTGATATAGAGCTATAAGAACCTACAATTTTTGCTACTAATGGAGCTTTTATTTTCGGTATGGTAATAACTAATGTGTTACTAAGAATATGAAAATGAAAATATAGTATGAAACAGTTACTACAATTAAGTTATGCACTTATATATTTTTGTTTATTGCTGTTGAAAATATACTCAGAGATGCTATTTAAAGAAGCACTATCAGAGATTCAAGCGGAAATTAATATCAACGTATTAGTTAATAATATCGAATTCGCAAATGATGGTTTGTTTTTGGCCCGTTGAAGGCCCGCAGGTTCTACTTAATGTACATCATGTAAGAAAATGTGCAAAATGCGTGTCAGCACAAAAACAAATACTAGGTAGGTACATAAACAAATATAAAGATAAACAAAAAATTTTTTACAATTGTTGTAATAATAATCTAAACCACGTTAATAGTTTTTTTTAAATAAGAAATTTAGTAGATATATCACGATGTTGTGTTTCTTTTTTAAAAACTTTTTATAACATTTAATTAGTTTTTAGTTAGTTTTACTCCTTAATTGACAACAAGTGAAGCGTCATTATTTTTATTCGATCTTAAAAAATTGTTATTAATTGAAAAATAAGCCTAAAATCAACAGAACAATGGCTTTTCAGGCCTTCATTCAAGAGAATATAAGATTTACGTTGATTTATATAATATAGGTTTATTAATTGTACTCTACAAAGATTAAATTTGAAATTAACTTTTTTTTTATCCTAATATTGACACATAACAAGGTATTTGATAACTCTTTGTAACTTTTTTTAAAAACTGCTACCAACCGAAAAAAATTAGGAACATCTAGGGCGTATAACATCTATATGTGCCTTAATAAGACTATATGAATGTCCTTACATATATCTTGCCGTTCTGCAATTTTTTCTAAACATTTCTTTTAAAACCTTGCGGGACCTTTTTAAGTATTTTTATTTAATACACACCTACTTCAGAGTTTTAAATTACTTACTACTTTTTTAACAATAAACTGATTTTAAAATTTATTTTATCCGTTTTGTAAAAACAAACAAGTAGATAAATGAGAAGAAATTATCAAGCAACATGTATTTAAATAAAATAACGAAGAAAAATTCATTAAATTATTTTTTTCAGAGCTTTATGTCACCACGTACAAGACCTTTAATAACCACAACACGTTTTATTATTATATTTAAGCTCATTGGAATTCTAACGGAATGATTCATATTTTAAATCGGATTTAGTTGAACGTAGGGTTGATGTATTTGTTGAACTAAAACGTGTACATAGAAGCTATCGCCACTTGTTGCCGAGCTCCGTTCACTGTGTTCACAAGAATAATAAATCGTTTATTAAATATTTTATTTTTGTGGTTTGCAGTGCTTGTAAACAAGAACATTTAACTTCTGAGTGTATTACACAAATTTATTATGCCAACATATTGTAATAATTGAAAAAAATTGTTTATATTTTTAATTGTAAACTGTTATTACTTGTTCTTGTACAACAACTAACCCTCTAATAAAACAAACTACGTCTTATAATAAAACTTCACAAAAATTCTCTTAACATTTGCTTGAACAGCAATTTCCACCAAAGGATATTTAAATAAATAAAATATAAACCCTGCGTGTTGTTCAAATTGAATTTAGCCATCGTTTAAATTATTTAAAATAAAATTACAAGATGAGATTTGGGTAAATTTGAATTAAAACCTAAATCTACCAGAACTCTGTTTTATTTCATATGATTAAATCGCAAAATGTAAAATCTCTTTAGCACGCAAATTTTCCACTTTATTTGGTATATTATAACTTATTTATTGATTGAAAATTAAATAGCTATTCACAACTGAAACAAATTTGAAAAGTTTGAGGTTGTATCGGTTGTTTCAAACGTTCATTATTCAATGTGAATTAAATGAGTGACAATAACTTTTAATTAATTAAGAAATTGTTCATTTGAAATTTTACAAAGAGGAATATTGGAAACTGAATTTTTTAAAAGTTACCTACATATTTTTGCAAATTGATTTATATTTTCACTCCAGTTGTTTAAAATACTGAAAATATGTTTTATTCAAAGATGAGGAAAATTGAAACAATGAGATCAATATCACAGTTGTGTTCGTATGACAAAGATAAAATGTAGAACAACTTAAGGCTTGTCTTTCCATATTTTCTTCCTATCCTTTAAGTTTGCGATGATAGAAAATTCATATGAAAAAATACAATAAAATTGAGTTAGAGACTTGATAAAAAATAATTTTTGAATTCTTTTGTATATGCTTTTATGAAACTTATACGGAGATAGCTTTTAAGAATTTTTATACAATTTTGCATTGAAAAATTTATTCAAATAATATATATGCATGACAGAGGAAATATTTGCTTTCTTATTTAATTTAAAAATAAAATATTTGAATGATAGGAATAAAACAAAAATGCATTGTCGCAATGCTTCTTCCTGTATATGAATGTATAAACGTTATTCTATGTCCATTTCTTATTAAATATTCCTCATTAATTTACAAAACGTCAAAAATAATTATGGTTTTTAGGAGTAAAATGAATTATGTTTAAATTTATACAAAAATTATTAATTTTAAATTAAAATCTTAAGAAAAATGTAGGTATATGTCAATAAAAGAAACGTTGAATAAGCATATTGATTTGATTGATTGTATAAAAACAACTAATATATTTTTTTAAATAATTTTTTCACTTAATTTAAAACGCTGGCTTATCATATTATTATCGTTGATAAATTTATGTATAGAGCAAATTTAGTTGAGTTCCGTTGAAATACTTAACTCTAAAAATAATTATTTGATTTTTAGAACGCTATGTTCTCTGTTTCTAGTGTAAATCTACTTCACATCTAACAAAGTAATTGTACTAATTTTTTTGAGTACATTTTGCAATGCATTTTATATTTCATTACTTGGCTTAATTGCTATAAACATCTTTACTTGAGAAAGAATATATGTTTGGGAATGTGTTCGTTTTGAATACTTATTTAACAGACATCTCAGGGCTCAGTGAGCAAGTGATTTTTGTTATATATTACCATAAGATAATGGTTTGTATCGAACTTTAACCCCCATGTAAGTCGTTCTAAAGATTTTTTTTTGAATAACTCAAGTTCTGTTGAATCTTAAAAGACTCTTAAAACTCTTTATGTACGAACTTTTATCTAAATCTAACTAGTTAAAAATACTACCTTGTAAGTTTGTAACTAATTTAACAAAGACAACAGACGAAAATAACCGTGCAGTTGAGCGTCTTCAACAAAAGTTAAAAATATAACTATAATATTTTTCGTTTTAGCTTTGTCTTTTTACTAAACTAAACTATTAACTACAAACTAAAACTAAATAACTAACTAAAATAAAACTAAACTATTGACCAAAGAAGATATACTTTATTCTTTGTCTCGTTGTAAAAATCGTGCATTGATATGTTATATTTTGAACTACTTTTGTTCTCCAGATAATGCAAGTTACACTTCGTCTGCTTAAAAAAAAAAAAAAAACAAAAATTAAATTACCTGTATGTTATTTATAACAGAACAAGCATTGATATATTTTGTAAATGTATTTTAATTGACAGTGGACTGTAAAAATGGCGAAAAGATCAAACACGGTTTGTTTATCATCGTCAAATTTTATCGCTTTAAATGGCTACAACTAGAGTTTTTGAACAACCTATATTTAGAAAAAGTGCTCAAAATGTGTTTTTTTCTCACTAAATTAAATTTTTATTGCAAATAGTGATTAAATTACTGTTAAAACATTATTATTAAGATATAATATAATCTTAGGTTAAATTTGAACATTTATTAAATAACAACTTGCGTGTGCGTGTGTGTGTGTGTTAGTGAACATCGTTGCATGAGAACGAAAATTCGAACAAACAGAAATCAAGTTCCAACCAAAACATAAATGAAATCATCTATACAACCCCAAGTATTTATAAACATTTCACTTATTATAAACACTTAGTTGCATTAAAAAAAAAAAAAATTATTTGAAGATCGATTATAGATATAATTTAAATAAGACATTTTTATTTTAATTTAGATTTAATTTAAAAAAAAAAAAAAAAAAATTTAAAACAGTGCTATTAAGAACATTTAATTAAATAAACAATATGCTTTAAATTAGTCTTAAGTTATAGTATATATATACGTAATTAGTCATAGTATACTTGTGTTAGATTTAAAAAAAAAAAAAAAAAAATAATGGAAAGCGATATACTGCAACTTACATCTTCGGATGAAGATGAAGGCGCTCCTTGGCAGCGCAAAAAAGGCCGAAAAAGGTTGGGCTCCAGAGACAAACGACACACTAATAACAAAAAAATTCAGCTTAATCCCGAGCCAACGCCGACCACCGCAAATCGTTATGAGCCACTCAATCAACAGGAGGAAACTGACAAAAAAGAAAAAGAACCTACTCCACCTCCTATCTATATACCAGCAGTGGGTGATATAAGAAATCTGATGCTAGAACTGGAACAAGTCATTCAAAGAAAAGACTACTCAATCAAAATAATTAAAAATGATAATATAAGACTATCACTCAAAACTCTAGAAAATCATAAGAAAGTGTATGATCAACTAAAATCAAAAAAGGCCAAATTTCATACGTTTCAACCTAAAAGCCAAAGAGCTTACAGAGTGGTAGTTAAAAACCTTCATCACTCTACAGACCAAGAATATTTGACAGAGGAAATTCAACAACAGGGTCACATAGTTAGAAGCATATGGAATATAAAGAGCCGCCTAACTGGGCATCCACTCTCCATGTTCTTTTTGGATTTGGAGCCAAGTAAAAACAATATGGATGTATACCAAATCCAAATCTTGCAAAACCAAAGAGTCCAGATTGAACCACCCCTCCAAAAGAAGAGTAGCATACCTCAATGCAAGAAGTGTCAGAAGTTTTTTCATACACAAAAATATTGCGAACACGATCCAGTCTGCGTCAAATGTGGGCTAGCACACAGAACCGAGAACTGTCAACTACCTGCTAGTCAGCCAGCTAAATGTGTTCACTGTGGCGATTCTCACCCAGCCAGCTATCGAGGGTGTAAAATCTATAAAGAAATAGTAAAAAAGAGATATCCTTCTTCAATATCTACTATAAACAATTACAATAAAAAAGAAAACCCTCTACCCACGCCAACAACTAGCTACAGAACAAACAACGACACAAGTATAAATCCAACAATGACAATGACATATGCTGAAGCAATAAAGGTGAACAAGAGTACGTCTCCAGTCGCAGAGAACAATATCAACCAAAATAACCTAGCAGAACTGTTCCGAACGTCCTTCGACAGATTCGAAGCAATTTTAAACAAACAGGCAGAACAAATGTCCTCCCTCATGAACCTGCTCACATTACTACTGAACAAGCTAGTCAAATGAATAATAACTATAAAATAGCAGCATGGAACGCAAATGGCCTCTCCCAACATGTTAAAGAGGTCGAAATATTCTTAAATACTCAAAACATTGACATACTTTTAGTGTCTGAAACCCACTTTACTGATAAAAACTATCTCAAAATACCGAATTATACTTACTACGACACTAAACATCCAGACGGAAGAGCACATGCTGGTACTGCAATTATAATTAAAAAAAACATAAAACATTATGAGATAGAAAAATATATAACTCCACAAATTCAGGCTACATCCATTCGAATTACGGATTGGGGAGGAGAAATAACAGTTTCAGCGTTATATAGTCCACCAAGACATTCAATCAAAAAACAGCAATACATAAATTTTTTCAACACCTTGGGAAGTAGGTTCATAGTTGGGGGAGATTATAATGCCAAACACCACTACTGGGGCTCCCGTCTTATAACATCAAAAGGGCGAGAGCTGCATAAGGTGATAACAGAAAGAAATTATGAAATATTCTCTACCGGCGAGCCTACCTACTGGCCAGCTGACAACAACAGGCTTCCTGATGTTCTCGATTTCTTTGTTGCAAAAGGTATATCAAGACATCAAATAAGTATAACCTCAAGCCTAGATATTGCAACAGATCACACTCCAATAATCATTATCATAAGAACCCGGCTGGATCATTATGAGGAAACTGAAAGACTATATAGCTCCCAAACACACTGGAACCTATACAGATACCACATAGAGAAAAACCTTAATCTCCAAATACGACTCAAATCAAGACAAGATATGGAAGAAGCCCTAGAAAAACTCAACAATGTTATACACGCAGCAAGCTGGATGGCAACTCCAATAAACCACAAAAAACAGAAAAAGCCGGAATATCCACGAGAAATAAAAGATCTGATTGCGGCAAAAAGAAAACTGAGGAGAGTATGGCAAGCCCATAGATGCCCACAAAATAAGCACAATCTAAACGTCTCAGCGAGAAAATTAAAAGAGCAAATTAAACAAAGTAAGGATGAAACGCTTAGAAACTATCTGCAAACATTAGCCCCAACAAAAAACGCAGATTATTCTCTCTGGAAGGCCACCAGAAAATTCAAACAACCAACTCAGCAAAATTTTCCTATAAAAAAAAGTGATAACAACTGGGCGCGTAGCGATTTCGATAAAGCTGAATGTTTTGCCACACACTTACAAACTGTATTTACACCAAACCCGACTCTCCCACAACATTTCCACGACTTAGCCAACATTGAAGAAATTATTGAAGCTATCAGAAATATGGATATAAGAGGAACACCAATCCGATTTACTTCACCAAGAGAAGTAAAGACGACTATCCAAACTTTTAAGTCTAATAAATCGCCTGGATATGACCTTATAACGGCAAAACTATTGAAAGAGCTACCGAGAAAGGCTATAGTATACATAACAACTCTATTCAATGCCATAAATAGACTATCTGAAATGCCAGGTCAGTGGAAGGTGGCACAAGTAATTATGATACAAAAGCCAGGAAAACCACCTCAAGATGTAAACTCGTACAGGCCCATCAGTCTACTACCGGTGCTGAGCAAAGTATACGAAAGAATCTTGTTGGCTAGAGTCTTACCCAAATTAGAGGAAAAATCAGTCATCCCTGAGCACCAATTTGGATTTAGAGCCAAACATTCAACTCTGGAGCAGATACATAGAATTGTTAAAGTCATCAGAGACGCTCAAGAAAATAAACACTATTGCTCGGCAGCGTTCCTGGATGTTTCCCAGGCGTTCGATAAGGTGTGGCATCAAGGTCTCCTATACAAGGTCATGAGGGTGATTCCGGAATATGCAAAAATTCTATCGTCTTACCTTGAGGATCGCTTCTATCAGGTAAAAGTAAAAAATATAACAACTGATCTACGGCCTGTTAGAGCGGGTGTTCCTCAGGGTAGTGTGCTGGGTCCACTGCTTTACCTGTTATACACGGCCGATGTCCCAATAATTGATCAAGTATTGATGGCCACCTTTGCGGACGACACAGCCATTATAGCGACGGCGGAAACACCAGGAGAGGCCACTGCGAAGCTCCAGAGTTGTTTGGATGGAATATCCCAATGGAGCAGAAAATGGCGTATAAAAATCAATGCCAGCAAATCCGCCCAAATAACATTTTCAACCCGAAGAGACACTTGCCCCCCTGTAGTGATGAATGGCACAGAACTACCAAACAAAGACGTAGTTAAATATCTGGGTATGCATCTGGACAGGCGACTTACCTGGGCAGTCCACATTAAAAAAACAAGAGAAACATTAAACAAGAAAGTTAAAAAAATGTACTGGCTGATGGGAAAACCATCCATGCTGTCAGCAGAAAACAAGCTCCTTATCTATAAGGTTGTACTGAAGCCCATATGGACCTATGGGATCCAACTCTGGGGTACTGCATCAAATTCAAATATAGAGATTCTTCAGAGATTCCAGTCGAAAACACTCAGGCAAATAATTGATGCTCCTTGGTATATAAACAATATAAAAATACACAAAGACACAGATATACCAACAGTCAAGGAGGAAATCCAAAAGCACAGCAGGAAGTATCTGGAGAAACTCAACGAGCATCCAAACCACCTAGCAGTGAACCTTTTAGACAATAGTGAGTCTACAAGGCGACTTAAAAGATGGGATCCCACGGATCTCCCTGAAAGATTCCCAGACTAGAAGAAAAAAAAAAAAAAAAAAAATCAGGAGTAGTCCGCTGGGCCTGCTCCCACAATAAAACCAAGAGAGCAGAAGCACTTATTGCACCACCGTGCAGATTGCGCTATAAATCAGGGGAAAAAAAAAAAAAAAAAAAAAATTGACAGTGAGTGGATTTTAATTTAATTATAAAACATTAATTTTAATTGAGCTTCGTATCGTTTGCAAAAGGTTGTATGTTTAACAACGATTTCAAATAATTTGATTGAGACATCAATAATTCAATTACTTACCAACGATTAGACTCTTACATTGAACAATAATATTTTTTCAATCGCAAAATTTCAGAACTAAAAAAATATGACTGTTAGACAAAAAAAATTGACATAACTAGATTTTAAAATCTAGACTCCGAAAATGAAGGAAATTGAGTTTTAATTGGGCATTACTCAATGTAGTTTTTGCGATACAAAAACGTCAATTAAAACCTAAATTAAAAATAAGCTGTAAGTAAAATCATTATACTTGGTGTTCTTTTTAACAATTATTGTCTCATATTTGATTTAAATAAATAGGCAAAAGCTGTAAAATTTTAATGATTTTCCTTAGTTATGCAACCGCAGTTATATTGTGAATCATTAACGATAGAACTTGACGCAGTTCTAGACATTTTGTCAATTTTGTTAATTTATGTTGATTATACCCGTTCTAATTATAGCGCTATTCCCGAATTTCAACTTTGAACAGAGGGATAACATTTTATTATATTGAAACGTTTTACAATTGGTAAAGTATTTAACACTAGTATTAAATTAAATTCGTTAGTTCCTGAATAAATTGTATTAAGTCTGTACGGTTTAACTGAAATTAGTGAACTTTAAATAATTAAGCTAATAACAGGAAGGTTGGCATTAAAAAAAGTTATGAAGATATCTATAAATTAACTACCTCTGTAGGTACTCGATGCTTTTTTCGCACGGGTGTACCAGTAATGTTATAGTACTAGAAACTTTCCGTTATATTAACAAAAATGCTTTGCTTTCTTTATATGCAAAATCCTGAACCTGACATCGTTCGAGTTTATTAAAGTAGCTATAATGACGAGATTTTGTGGATTTAATAATTGTGAAATCGACATAAGTAATACTTACGTTGTATAACAATGATTTTCATAAACTTTTTTAACCCATAAGAGGTGCTAATATTTCATTCATATTATGAAGTCATTTAACACTCATATTTGAGGATTTATTTGACATTTTTAAAGATTTTCCTTGAAAAGTCATCTAGGTGTCAGCTACCAGGCATTGTACGCCACCATCTTACTTAACAGTTTCTATACGCCCTAGCAGCCACAGTTTTCATTTGGAATTAATTTCCTAAGAATTTAGTGTTTTTATTTTTTTACGTAACTCTTCTGTTAGATTAAAAATTCTCAAAAAATTTAAAGTAAGTATTTTTTCTAGAATGTGAACATATAGCGTGTTTTTTTCTTACCTTTTTTTAATAAAAATATCTCCATAATGAATACTGAACAAAGATATTATTTAAATTTTAAGGCATACCTATTTCAAGGTTTTGAAATAATCAAAGATGCCTTTTTTCTAATCGTATAGACGGAGAAATTTATTTAATATTATAAACTGTGTACTAGTTATTAATTATGTATATATTATTTCAATCTAAAATAGTAGTTAAAAGCTGTTTCCATTTCTTTCTTTCCTTCTGAAAAGATTGAAATAGTTTTTGGTTATTTTTTAATAAAAACATTATTTTTAATTTATTTATTAGTTGCTTTTTAGCAAGTTGAAGCGTCATACAAACAAAATAATAATTGTTCTAGTCAATACTTCTTTAGTTGAAATAGAATTTTACTATTATGTACTTATTCAAAAGTGATACTGTAAGAGCAATTGTACCCAATTAAAAGTTTTTCATTGTTTTGATTTAAAGTTGTTGGTGAAAAGCTTATAATATTTCATTAGTTCTCAATTTCGGTTTTTGAGTTGAAAATAAATTCAATGATGATAATGTTAAATTTGTGTGAACTTAGAATAAAAACTTAACAATTATTTTTTTCTTGGCAAAACATATAATAATTTATTGCGTCGGCTTTTAAGATACATATTGTCGTGTTAAACATTCATTATGATTTTACGACTTAAGTTGAAATTAATTACAATGTTGCAAACTAAACCTTTATTGTCTTATAATAAGCACAAACTATTTGTAATTAAGATTTAAAAGAAAAGGGTTGATTTATGGCACGACATGGTGTAATTAGAGTAATTTGCATTATTATTAAGAAGTATGAAACAATTTAAAAATTAAATTTTTCTACAAAATAGAAGAATGCATATTTGTTTCTAAGAAAACCCTTATCTGAAGGAACGGCATAAAAACAAGATACTTAAATTAGAAAAATATCGACAGTTGAAAGAAAAAAAAAATAAAATTAGTATTTCATTACATTTTTGTCAAATAAAGTGAATTATACCAATAATATAATATGTTTTAAAAGAAAAAGTTAATTACTACTATTGCTTGAAAATATCACAACATTAATGGAAATTGATTGCAACAAAAATTAGTACCGCAATGTAAATAACCACAGCTAAGTCTTAAAAATACAATTTTTTCATCTAAAGTAAAGAATAAATAATTTGTATATATACCACAACTTATAAAAAAAATCTGTTTTTTTTAATGTAGGTACATTTACACACATTTATGTTTCTCTTTAACATAATAACAAGCTGTATTATTTACTGTTTATTAATTTCATATAATAAAATATTTTTGTGAACTCAATTGAAGATTTCTTAGAAATTCTTTATTTAAAATTATAAAAAAGTTGTAATTAGACTTATATAATCAAAAGTTGTCTTTTCACTGATTCTTTAGTGTCGCGTCAACATTTCTGTCAGTCAAAAGTTTTTTTTATTTTATTTTGATCATAGTGTTCAGATTTTAGATTGCAGTTGACACAAATTCTCCTTTCATGAGCACATATTCATTCTTTTCATGGACAAAATGTTAACAACCCAGGGTATCTTATTATACTAATTAATTAGTGTGTGTATTTTTAATTGAATGAAGGTACCCAACTTCTTTCTTCGAAAATGAATAGAAAATTGTTTTGTATGCATTTTCATAATTAAATCAAACCCTTTTAATATAATTTTGAATTTCACATTTGCTTAAATTAATTTGATTTATAACGAAAACATGATTATTTAATTCATCAGCTTTTAAATAGTGCAATAATAGGAAATTTTATTTAAAACGATGCGATAGACCTTGCAGCCAATAAATTGTAATTAAAATGTTATTGTAATCACAAAAAGGTTGTGAAACGTAAAACTAAAAAAGTATACATTTCTTACATTATATATTTAGGTACATTACATATACGAACACAGTCTCATTGGTGGAATTGTGTGAAAACAATATAGAATGGTGTACGAGCTTTTTAATTAAGTTATGGGATTTAATAGGTGTTAGAATCGCGTTTGTTAACGATCTAGTCGTGTATATATAAAATCAAAGTTGTTATTTGTTCTCGTCACCTTTGCGTTAAAATGAATTTTAAAATTACACAAAAACCAACTTGACAAATTGAAAAATATAAATAGGATTTGCAAAACACATCAAAGAACTCATTTTTAAGCTCTGACGGCATTTAATATATTCAATTTAAATATGGAAAAAAGTTTAATTAAAATGTAGAGATAATCATTTTTTCCACTCGATATTTCTTTGTAAAAATGATTTCAATTATTTATCAAGCTTTAATGTTTTTTCTGAGCGTAGTATTTCTCATGAATTTTACAAGGGCAAATATTTACTAGTACCAAATCCCATGCAGAAATATTTTTTTAGTATAAATTTTCTAATTAATGTAAATGGTTAATAACTAAATCCTATACATTTCTATGAACTAGAGAATATATGAACCCCTTTATTTAAAGAGATAATTCTGCAAATATTTGCTTAACGCACATTTGTCAAACGTTTATCAAGGATATTCCTGAGTTTAGCTCATTATAATATATTTACATTTCTATTCACGGATCACTGAAAATTTAATAACATTGAACCTGAATCTTTCAATTTATTACAATTAATTTTGCATGAATGTCTTTAGAATGTAAAAAATGATGAAAATTAAACTTTGTTTTCTCATTTACATTGAAAATGAAATAAATTCTCTAAAAAAACTTGGTTTCATCATGAAGTCAACTAACTTACTCTAAACTATGTGATGCTACATTTGAACTGAGGGTGAATTTTGTATGGAAGTAAATGCAAATTTATCCAACCTTTTGTACTAAGCGAAACATCCACTTAATATATGTTGAAACGATTTACGTGTTTTAATACATTTTTAAATTGATATACCCGTAATCTTGCTATGCTTAAACGTTTTAAGATTCAGAAAAATGAAGAAAAATCTCTTTTCACACAGGACTTGTTCCGTTTAATTTAACCATAAGAGCTGTACAACAAATTACGGTTCAACCAATAAAAGCCTTGTTCAAATAAAAAAGACTTTTTATTAAACAAACCAAAATCAAAAGTGGCAACGTTTTTAGAAATTAGTTTTATTTTTCCATTTGAATGCGCTTGCCATCAAAAGCTTTTACTACTTGGATTCAAGTGGCAATAAAATTTCTCTCATTCACATTCGGCATTTATGTGACTCATCAGTTTTATATTGTAAGACGTGTGTTTTATAACAAGTAAAATCTCCATTAACAATTCTCTCAGAGATTACCGGCTAAGCTTTTGATGAATTGGTAAATGAAATATAATGAAATATTATTCTAACTTTTTTCCTTATTGCAGTTTTATTAGAGGGAACATTTAAAATTAAATCTGTAACACAAATTGTCAACATTTTATTTCTTTAACGACATTAAAGGAAAAATATTATTTCAGTTAATATGACCCATTCGTTGCTAACTGAACTATTAGTCTAAGATTCGAACCTACATTGACCTTCACCGAGTTGATAATAGAATGAAACATATTTTATCATGAATTTAGTATATTAGAAAATATATTAAAAATGGGTTAGCTAAAAAAATCCTAGACAAACTATTTTTAATTATTTTCCAAAAAAAAAATTGGTTATCTGTAAAGTCGGTTTACGGACGATAGTTTTACCTGATAACATCATAAAAAAACATTGATAAAAAATTGCATAATTTTATTAATTGAATTATTATCACTGAATGGTCATTATTTTGTATAATACAAAGAAGGAGTTAATTGAAAATGAACATTTTCTTTCAAAATGAAATGAGACTAAAAATTATGAAGGAAATCAATTTTAAGTCATATTAAGTAAATTGTAGAAAAAAACACAAAACACGTTGTCAAGGATTCAACAATTGCCTCTCTATCGCTTGTATCGCGTTCTCATTTGCACGCACAGGCCTAAATGAAATGTGACACTTTTTCAGACTGGCTGTCTTCAATTTATAAGACGTTATCGCGTCAAAATGATTTTTAATAAAATATTGCAACATCAAGATAATAGAAAAAATTGTATATCATCATAAGGGCTGTTTTATTGCGAACACGCTGATATAGGTTTGTCTGCAAAAAGTTCGGTCTTATTAGGGGTTTGCGAATTTTAAAGATTTAAATTTTAATGCGCGTGGAAATGTGTGACAGAGAGATCCTAGGTAAGTATACTGTGTAAAAATAAAGGACCCAACATCGCAGTCGTCTGTGATGTGTAAAATTTTTTCTATTTGTTGTAATATTTTAATAAAAATAATTTTTTTTAAAATAATTAATAATAGTATCCATTAAGATTATATAGACCAAGGAGTAGAAATCTGTATTTGGTTATTATGCATTAATCAAACTATATTTATCTCGTTCACAAGTTAAGTTTTTGTTTTTATAAAATTATATTATATAGGTAATTATTATAAATAGTATAACTGTTATATTATTAAAAAAATCCTTAAAATTTACTTTAAATGAATAAATTCTATTGCTTGTTTCTAATGTTTTGAGAAAATCACTACTCCGGTCTTGCCCCAAAAATATTAGTGCGCGAGGCAAGTTCGAAGTATATGACGAATGTGTATTAAACGTGTACATAACTACCTAAGTACAAACAAACTCTTCTCAAAACGTCTTTGTAAATCTATAACTTTGAAATCAAACAACCGATTTTAATTTAGTGAAAAGCATTTTATAAATGGTGAATGAAGAATTCCGATTTTGTCATATAACGTATGAACATTGGTTTCAATGAGCTTCAAACGGCTGCCTACGGACTTGCCCCGTAATGGGGCAAATCCGGAATATCTAATACATTATTTTGATTTTTTATAAAATTTGTAGTTTCCAGTACAAGTTTGTGTTTATGTCAGTGCAAATTGAAAGAGTGTTAGCTGCACTTTAGAATGATATTAACATAATGTTTAATATTTGAAACATAATTTAAAAATAAATTATAAATAAATGGTTAAGTCGAACTTATCAAAAACCGGTCCAAACTTACCCCACTTCACCTTAACTTTTTTTAAAACGTTTTTAAAAATAATTAAATAGCAAGATTGAAACTAAACTGAAACGCAAAAATGTTACAATTTTCACAAAACCAGGTTAAACCGTGTTGAACATACAAGCCTATAAACGAGAAAGATTTGTAATTTGATATAAGTTTCATTTCAGAGCGCTCACTTTATTTTAAATTGCAACTAAACTTTAGCAACGCCAATCATAGTTAAATTTTTACTTGAGTATTTTGCTATTATTATAGTTTCTGGTTTATTTCTTTACTTACATAAGTGTAAGTTTTATTAGCTCATTAGGATTAATATACTTTGTTTAAAATGTCCTTTAAAAATGATTAATATCTATGTATATCAAATATGTATAATTTAATATATTAAATTAAATTTAAATCTTTTTATCCACACGTGGACTCCCATTCAATCATGAAATGCCATAGCTTACCTTTTCTTTAACTTCATAAAGTTTTTACTATCGCAAATTATTTTTCCAGCCGTATTAGTTTATGAAATTGATCAAGATAGTCAAAAACTATTAACACATTTTATTATTTTTTTATTTTTATTTTTCCTTACAATGAGGATCCAGAAAAAATTAACTTGGCATCCATAAATGAATCTACTTTTTATAGATTTCTTTTGGTGAAGTTGGAAACGAAAAAAAAATTGAATATAAATATGTGTAAATACAACATAAAAACTGGTATGTTAAATATTTATCCAAATTTTAAATATAAAAATTTCTATAATAACTTTACGGTTTTATTGAGCAATCGTAAATCAGGTTAACAGGACAGTAGATAGGATGAAACCCTAGACTAAAGTTTGGAATGAGCTACACAGCAGAAATATTTCAACCGCCTGTTGCTAACTATGATCAAACCAACGATAATTTCCCAACTTTAATGTTAAACTAATCGATTTTCTAATATAATAAATCTAAGCTTAATAAGTTGCATTTACAAATTTATAAAATTTTCACTCTAATTACAAATAATCCGTTTGCAAAATTAAACATAAAATAGAAAATAGAAAAAAAGTTTAACTATATCTAATATTTTAGATTTTAGATAGTTAAATGATCAAAGGTTTGAGTTTTCATATGTATCAGTAAACTTTGATTTGTTCAGCTAAAAAAGTACTTTTCCAATTTATGAATCTATAAAGTAGCATTTTAATACAAACCAAGTAGAATGTGACTCCAAGTCTGTACGAATCTAAAATTGATGCAACAAGTAGTTATATTGCTATGCATTTTTAAACGTGAAATTCTACCATATGTCATGATATTTCAAAACATAACAACACGTAGGTTTATTACTTCAATCAATTTAAATTTGTTGTCTGTCTAAAATAAGGTTGCTAAAAAGTTTATAATTATATAATTTTACTTACCATAAAACAAAATTTTGATTAAATGTGTTTCAATGCTTATCCATCTGAACATATGAATCTGAATCAGTTATTGACAAGTGGAATAAATGATAATTAATAGTATTAACGGTTAATTAAAATAGTGTTTTAAAAATAATGTAAAAAATATCTCAAACATTAATTCATAATTTCAGTCATGTGTTTCACATAATTTACAAAATAAATAACAAACAATCTTTAAAATAAATTTTTATCGTACGAAATTTATTGTTCAAAAGTAAAAAAATATAATTACATTTAAAACAACAAATCAGAATTATAAAGAAGAAATATTCATTAAAATAATTGTTTCACTGAAGGGAGATGAAAAAATGGCATGAAATGCGTTTGATGATATTTTATAAAACACTCGGTCTTAATGTATTTGTTGCTT
Organism: Sisyra nigra; assembly: GCA_958496155.1. Taxonomy (NCBI): domain Eukaryota; kingdom Metazoa; phylum Arthropoda; class Insecta; order Neuroptera; family Sisyridae; genus Sisyra; species Sisyra nigra. Next base: position 28,050,182 of record OY292313.1, read on the forward strand.
TAGGTTTTCTTTAAAAATATAATTGAATTTATGGAAAGTAGAAAAACGCTTCGATAAGAAGCTTTTGATATAGGTTCATTTTCGAAAAATAAAGACGTCGAAAATACATGCTTGCAAAAAGTGGGACAAATACGATAAAGAAAGCAACATTGAATCGCTCGTGAATAAAAAGTATAGAAGCTTCCACCTCAGCTGAAAGGGTCATCTTACTATTTGGTAAAAATGTGATGTGTTGTGATAGCTCTAAATACATAAAGTGAGTTGTTGCGGGCATCAGACGAACTGACAGATGTCCCGTTGTCAGCTAAATATAGTTCCGGTGAGTGCACCAACTACGTGTACTATAAATACTTCGGTTGCTGAAAGCTCCCGGACGAATGGCTGGATCTGGGGGCACCCTACCGCCTGCCCTGGATGTTGCTTTTTACTCTCGGGAGTTTTGCAATTGATTTTTCTGTTTCATTCTACATACAACAAATATGCTGGCATCTCTTTTACTCAACTCAATTTTATTATTCAAGACATATATTATTTTCATAACTTGCATTTACGTTGAATTTTCTTTAATATTAATATAACACGCAAAACTGATATACTTTTTTCAATCAACATAGAAAACGTGCCTCAAATGTTTACGCTAATTACCTTTTAACAATATAAAAATTAACAATATCACTTTTTTGAGAAAAAAATGTTGAAACTTATTTAATAATATTGACAAGGAATAAAAAAAAATCATAAAATTTCAACAAAGATAATCTTGTTTAAAAAAATTAATTTGTAATAGTTTCATTTATAAAAATTTCTCTGGTATTTAAGAGTAAAAGGCTCCTCACATCTATTATTTTAAAAAAATTTAAGAAAAATATGATTTTGAAGAATGTCTCAATGTCTAAAAAGTAACGATTATTACGTTATGTCAAAAATATATCTACGATTCTTTATGGAAAATACATTTTTCTATTAGGACAAAGCTCTTGTTAGTTGGAAATATTTTATATTATTACGTCCGTATCTATGTTTAAGTATAGTATGTATAAGTATAGAGAAGACAGGATAATCTCAGGATATTCTCCACATCAAAGGAAAATTTCTGTTCATTTGAGATAAGAGTTTTCTAGTGCACATTTACAATTGGAATAATCTTACAAAATTTCTGATGGACGGTATCAGTAATATGGTTATGTTTGTAGATAAACTTTGTTATCATAAAATATTATAACGATATAAAATTTATTATATATAATAAAAAAATATTTATTCCGTTTTGATTCAAACCCTATTAATACTGATATATTTTAATTTAAATGACTTTCATGGATTTCATAAAATTTTTCATTTTTGTTTTATTGAAATTTATAACTAAAGACCAATTAAAAAAAACCATAAACATGAATGCATTTTTCTATAAAATTTTATTTTTATGATATAACCATTGGAATACAAAAATATACAGGATGTTATTAAGAATAGTGTAGATAATTTTCAGGTTAGACTAGTGCAGTCTAATTTTTTTTTATGTACACTTTAGACCGAAATGAAAAAGATTCATAACTTGAGCCAATAAACACAAAAGAGTAGTGTTACGATATAAAACAAAAAAGTAAACATGCACTTAAAAGAAAACAAAATTAAAGACAGAACAAAAAGTTTTTCAAAACTCGCATTATTTATTCCATCATAAAATTCACTAAAATTATAAACTTTGTTAACATTTTCGGATTATTTCTGCATCAAGAACGAGCATTTGTCACAATGATTCATTTAGTTACTTAGTATTTTTATATATAGATACCCGTAGAGCAAATACATATAAGGTATACTTCACAGTTAAATCAAATCATTTTTGATAACACACTTTCTTAAAATGTCAGTTCTAATTGGTAAGACTAATATAGTAAATAATGTTCTCTGCACAGTCTTTTAGGCATAACACAATTACTATTGTTACTAACAGTGTTCTGATGTTTTATTATTAAGCCAACATATAGTGAGAAGTAGTTATAACAATTTTTTTTTAATTATCTAATTAAAATTACCTTAAAATTTTTTTACAAATTAAACAGCTGATTGGGCCTCTACGACTACGCTCCATATTCTTTAAAGTTACAAATACTCCTCTCCAAATTATCTGCTCGCTTCCTTACAACTCATTTTGGAAAGGGTTGTTTGTATGGCCCCCGCTAGGAAAATCATTATAGGAATAGTTCTAGGAACTGTGGTTAAAGAAACTAAACTAGGAAAGTGCATCTGTATTTGTTCATACTCTGTGTTTGATATATTAACGAATACTATAGGTACAATAATCTCACATGTTAAAGAGTAAAATGTTTGCCTGGCAGAAACGCTGGAGGTTAAACTAAGTTCCACCTCTATATAGTTTAAAAAAGCATAGAAAGGTTTTTCAATTTTACATCTTTCTTCTAAAATATCAATTTTCTGAAATTCTATACTCGCAACTATCAATCTTAATATAAACGTGAAGAACCTTTGCTTCTTTAGTTTCTTAATTCGTTCTTTTAGAAGTTGAAAAAAAAAATTTTTAAGATGCTTCCAGTGAAATGGCCCTGCTGATTCTGATTCATTTACTATTTTTTTTTTAATACTACGCCTTTCAACTTATTATAATGTACTTTTTAAAACACTGTATTGGAAGTTGTTATATTTGGGGGAGAGAGTATTAAAATTGAATAATTTTAATTATCACATAATTAACCCTCAAACTCAAATTTTGTTTTGGAACTGACGCAACAATTCTATTAAGCGCCGTTGGACATGCTGAGTTTGTAAAAAGAGTCTGTTTTTTTATACCAAAAAAAACTACATATTTCCAAATTCATTATAGGAATTTTGAATATTTTTTGAAAATAGATTCAGCTTTATTATTACTTTTATTTTTTAATTGATTAAGGCTTTTTTAGTTTTGCATTTTTTTTTGTTTTTGTTTTTTTTTTTAATGTGATTTTATTTTTTTAAAAAACAATATCAATTTTAATTTCATACATTTCAAGAACTAGCATTGAGTCATCTTGTCCACTTGTAATGAATTTTTAGGAGTTGCTCTTTTTTTGCAGTAGGGTAGTTTATATGGTTTTCTCTCTTCATAGGTTGTTTATTATTTTTAAGAGAGGATTTTGTTTACCTTTTTGTCAAATTTTATGTGAACGAAGTCATAGATAGCTACTTGAAGGTATAAATAAGATATACATATGTGCATATTTATAATTTATAATGATTCATAAACAAGATTTGGAATATTTTGAACAGTAGAAGGTATTTCGAAGATACAAACCGACGTATATCCGATATATTTAGTCTTAATTTTTATAAAAAGCAAAATCACCGATTGCAATTTTGTCTTTAAAAGCTACATTCAAGTTACCTTTATATAACTCATCACAACTTTTATTAAAGGGTCTAGCCTGATAGCCATAAGGAAAGTGCCCCAGGCGGTTTTTGAAAAAAAGCTTCCGTATGCTGATTTCTCTTCATGAAAAACTTATTCACAATTTAACCCGCTTCCCCCACTTGTGTTGGAGTTACGGGGAAAACTACCCCAGACGTTAAAAATGTTTATTGAAATTTAAAAAAATTCTATTTAAATGCCTTCGATTGCACTCTCCCTCTTATAATTGTTCTAAAATGTTTGAAAGGGTATTATTTATGAAACTTTCTTTAAATTTATTATAAGTAAAAGAATGGATAAAAGATCCATGCTTTATATTGTTAATAGGTCATTAAAAAATTTCAAAAATTAAATGCATTTACGAAATGCGCTGTCTATTACAAACCTGTTCCTGGATGACCTCATTTTGGTGGTGAGCGACAACGAATTTCTTAAAGCGACTTTTTTTAAATTAGAGATAGTTTAGTAATAAAGGTAGTAATCGCATTTTTAAAAAACGGTGTCACTTTAAGGATTGATGTAAAAAACCACCCTCAAAAAATTAAAATAATATTTTTCATCATTTATAGATTCACAAAAATTTTGAAAAAAAAAATATATTATGCGTTTTATTTATATCTACGTACAATTTTAATTTCATGGAAAAATCTTCAATAGTTTTCTAGAAGAAAAATTTTGACGTCTGGGGTAGTTTCCCCCGTAACTTCAATACAAGTAGGGGTAACGGGTTAAAATTGTGCGACAATAAGTTTTTCATAAAGGAATCAGCACACGGAAGCATTTTTCAGAAACCGCCTGGGGCACTTTCCTTATGGCATTAGGCTAGACCCTTTAAGTATATCTCATTGATGCAAAAATACCTAATCAAAAACCCCAGAAAAAAAATTAAATTACTTCAATGTTTTCCCTTCGATTTCCCAACACATAAGTGAGCAGGAGCAAGTAGAATCGGCATTGAAGATTTTATACTATATTAAATAAATATATTGATGTTAAATATAACTTCTTTCTCTCTAAATTTTTCAAAAGAACTAAATGAATGATTTTAAATGATATTTATTGGACGTTGATAAATAAGAGAAAAAGGAAATTGATAAAAAAAAGTACTTTTTCCCCTGATTTTAATTCTTCACAGACAAAATGTTAACGGCAGCTTTTTGCTTAGTATTTCTAAAACGAAAGATTTATTGGAAACTATTAATGCTTTCATTTTATTAAAAAGTGAACATTTTCTTTTTATTTTTATTTCTGATTTACAGAAGCAGTTTCATTAGAAGAAACATCATATGCCTTTAACAAAAAAATTTGTAATCTCTATTTTTATCAATATTCAAATTATATTTTCAACCAAAATTACCAAGTACAAAAGAAAATGAAATGCTTAAATTTGATTCAGCTTGAGTTCATGTTAAATGAGTTTGTGAGCATCGCTTTTGCTAATATTGAATCAGCTTATTTTTCTAATTACACAATCTTGTTTTTAGAACTGTTGTAAGAATGATAAAGTTACGCAGGAAGTTGTTCAATAATGAAATATCTGAAATTCCATCCCTTGATTAAAATTATTTTAATTGCAAATTCCAAAGTTCTGTACAAGACATAAAATTCAATATTTACATAGTATTAAATGTTTTCTATTTCTTTGACAACATACAAATTAATTTTAACAGTTCAAATAACAACGAAGAGTTTGATTAGCTTTCAATATGCTTTTTTATTATTTTACGTTTGTTATTTTCACACTTTTTTACATTTTAAGTGACAAACTCATTTGTGGATTGCAATGGGTCAATATCCACATGAAAGAGTAAAAAAACAAAAATAAAATTTACAAAGAAAAATTGTTACGATGCCTTATACATATATTTCCCATGATAGTTTCACAGGGAGAAAAGTTCTATTAGCCATCAACTGAAAGAACATGTTCGTTTATAATTCACTAAGTTTTTGTTTGCACGACACATAAGAAATATTTTATTACATCATCACAACTTTATAAAATGCTCGAAGATTGATTACTAATTTTGCTGACAAGGGTAGAAAGTTTCATATTTTTAATTAAAAACAAAACAATTTATTAATTGAAATCAAAAATCGATATTTTATAACTCAACTAATTAATATATTAATAACAATAAAATATAAACGTTTCAGTATCGAGATTAGAAATACATTTTTAATTTTATAAAAATCAATAATTCTAAGTAAATATTTGCTTCTAATAGTATAATTGAATCGATATTAGACCGGACATGTTTATTTTATTTTTCATTTTCTTCCAATATGCAATTTAATTAATGATCATAAAATAACTTTAAAAAAGGGGTATTATTGAGCTTATAATCCTTTTGTTATGAAAAAGGAGCACAAATTGGCTCTTTAACATTTAATAACTCATTATATGTTATAAATGGCAAATTATTTGTATCCAGGTTTTGAAGAAATTGCTGAGAATATAGATGAAGGTAAATTTAAGGTTTTGTTCTCAAATTAGTTGGGAAAAACAATTAGTGGTCCGATTATAAAACAGTATGTCCTTTGTTATAAAATTATTAATTATTGTTAAAATTAGTACTTATAATTTTGTAGTGTCCTTATTTCCAAGCAGTATGAAACACTTGGTAAAGTCACATTTTTTGAAGATAAGAATTTTAAAAACAAGATGTTAAAAAATCATTTTTTGAATTTGGTTTACAAAGAAGAAAAATAATGCCAAAGTAATCTTAAACCTTTAGGCTGACACAATTTGATAGTTTCCTTTTAATTTTTTGTTTATATCTGTTGTTATAAAAATATTAGTAAATAAAGGTTGTTTCATGTTATAATATAATATCTATATAATATATAATAATATAATATGCTTGAATTCACAGGTATATAGTGTAATATGTATTATTAAATCAAATTTAAAACTTAAAATTATGATACTACATATATCAGGTGTAAATAGAAAATGAAGCATTAATTTGAAACATATTTAGGGGTATCTTAATTTATAGTAACACGTTTAACTGTTGTAAAACTAAACGTAAAACAGGTATTTAACATATGTATTAAGGAATTTCAGGACTAAATCAATGTGCTAAGTTGAGTGCTTCATTTACCAAACTATACCGACATTAATTTTCCCATGGTGTAATCAGTGAATTTTCCCAACCACATAATTTTATATTCAATTATGTCGGCAGCATACATTTTGCTAGAACTTTGGTCGGATAAAGATTTGTGTAGTTGATGGTGGAAATTTACATCGTTTTAGTTGGAAATATTTTTCAATAAGCGTCAACATGTTCCTAACTACTTGACTTAATTAAATAATTAAAACGCGTTTTCAGCTTGGAAAGCCAAAACTTTTACTCTTTTACATAATTTTATGCCCTACTGCTAAGGGTTTGTATTAATATTTAACGTGAAAAAACTTTATTTTCCTTTTCTTAAAATAACAACAAGAAATTCAAAATAATACTTTAAAATTTTTATTTTTTTATAAAAAAAAACTGTCTCTTATTTATCGTATAATAACTGAAAATTTATCCTTGAAATATGTAATCAATATGCTTTAATATTCTTTTTTTTAATTTGCATGTCAAAGAAGAAAAAAGTTAATTTCATTCTTAATTTAATATTTTGTGGAAAATTTATGCAAAGATTTTGTGATGAAGTTTGACAGCGATGTAAGAATAAAACGATCATGGAAACTTTGTTAAGAGTTTGCTGTATCTTTTCTAAAGCATACTCGAGTTCGATGGATTGAAAGGATGGCGTAACTTACCAATTTTACGACAATATAATCATCGTCAACCACTACTCTAAGGGCTCTTTTAAAATTTACTTTTGTTCCTCAAGAATTATCTGATCTTTTTACTAACATAGTAAATCCATAATTAAAATGATGAGTGTTATATTTAGTTATATTTAAAAAAAATCAATAAAAATCAAGTTATACAAACCAAAACCAACCCACCAATACCAATATGGTATGGTAAAAGTTAAATTTACTTCCACTTCCTTTTAATTGTAAATTCTCGCGATCGTAGGAAAATGTAACGATATCTACTTGGTTGCGAAGTGAACAAATAAATGCAAAGCACCTGGAAACTAGTTGAGCTCCCGCACTCTAGAACAGGTGCCTAGATGAGAGATCCGGGTTTAGAGAGGAAATGAACGTTCATTACACAGGCATCAGATGCAGGAATCGCCAGTCAATATAATGATACGACAGCTACATTATGAACGCGAATCCATAGGCGACAGACACATAGTATCGATCAATAGATAGACATATAATACTTGATGACAATCCCTGTGACGATCATAACAAATAACTCAAACCTTTTCATTTAAAACTTAAATTTATCATGAATGAAACATGATTTTTATGCTTCAACTTAGTGACATAAACACGGAGTTTATGCCTTTCAATCATTTTCTGATATATTTACAAATGTTGAAAGCTCCAACTTAATTAATTTAATCTTACCTACATGCAATTATATGGTTATAATAGATCGCGTAAAATGAATACATCCATGCAACACAAATTCTATTTCATTGTATTTTGAATGCAAATTACAAGTTTCATACTCACAAATCAAATTTCAAATCAAAACCATTTTCATACAAAGAGCAAATACATGAAAACCTTGAGTTTTTGCGTCAATTTAAAAAGTTGCTTTCAATTATACAAGTAAAGCATAACAAGGCGTCCCTTTTCAGCTTCGATATCACAACATGTCCCGGAATATTTAATAATACAAGTACCATTTTGTTGATAACCTCTTAAGAGTTTCAATCTTTTTTTTGATCCAGTTCATGCTATATTCAGAAAAATATACTCAATACAACATTTTTAAATAAATTTCAATATTATCAATAACAGTGTTGATTTTTCCGTTTTACTCTCTGACTTAATATTTCTTCAAATAAATCGATGCGAAAATGTAATTGTGTGTACATATTTCTAGTAGGTTTATTTTACTGTTACGTGGATTTATTTTTTCAAGCTCTTATAAATCTTATTTAGGCCATAAATTGATGTTAATCAAAGGAAACCGAACAAAAGATTTCTCTAATTTGTGGTACCGTAAATACAATTTTCCTGTTTTAACAACTTTTACTTTTAATTATTATCAAAGGGAAAATTCGGTACATGATTAATTGCTCTCATAATGTTTGCGGCTTGTTTAATTTTAATTTTGATTTTAATCTTTATTTTGATTGAAGATTTAACTTCTTTACAGAAATAGAGATGCTTTATAGTCTTGTTGAATCTTTCTTGTTTTATGCCATGTCATAAAGAGCTTAAAGATATCATACAAAGTTTTAAAATTATCTTAAAATAAAATGCTAGTATTTTGTTAATTAGGAAAGTAATTAGGAAAGTAATTAGGAAAGTATATAATGCCTATTACGTATAATGTTGAAAATACAATTACAAATACAATTAGAATGTAATTTTAAATTTTTTTATAAACTAATTAAAGTGTTAATTTTAAACGATTTGTTTATTGGATATTGACGGGTTGGTTTTTATTAACACGCTTTTATTAACTTGACCTGTATGTATGAATGTAAAGGAATCTTGCAGCGTCATTTTCACTTACTTCTTGAAGTCTGATTTACTTGAAAATTTGTACAAGGGTCAAGGGTTGGTGACAATGCAATAATTTAATATTTTTGTTCCTGTGTCCTGACTAGGATCATCAAGATAAATAAAAAAAGAAAATATCTATATTCGTTTGCAGATTAAATGTACGTACAAACCACACAATGACGGTAAAAGTCATTCACTTTTTCGTTCAAAATATGACCACTAAGTTTTCATATTTTGTGTTATTTGGAAAAAAATTGGATTGAATTTATTTATTTCATCAACGTTAAGACCTAATAAATAGAAAAAAAATCTAACAATCAAAATTTTAAATTTTCAAACAATGACCAGTTCCGTTGTTTGATTATTTAAAATTTTGTCTGTGTCGTATTTGTGTAATTAGGTTACACTTAACTTGCAGCTATTGACAATGTGTAGCTCAGAATAATTATTAATTAATTATTAAACTAAAAAAAATAGATTTTTTGTCAAACAAAAGATTTAAGTACCTACTAAAAATCGAGGTTTTTAATATCGTTTTAAGACTAAAAACTAAAAAAATAAATTATAGTTTAAAAAACTAAAACAACACGCTTTAATATGAAGCTGTACTAAAAAGTAGAAAATAATTTTTATGTGTGAGTTGGTGTATCAGCAATGGAATTTGCAACAATAAAGTACGACTATTTAATTTGGAAAAAGATTTAATTAACAATTTAGTTATTAATTAAATAATTTATTTATAGTAAAAAAGCGTGGGGTGCAATTAAACATATTTTTATAATGACTCTATATATATAAATAGGAACAAAATGAAAAAAAAATGAAGTGCAAGGGAAAAAATGGGAATCCTTACTGGAATCTCCTATCCCACGACTTCTCCCCCGCCAGGTGTCAGTTTCAGTTTTCCAAACTACTACAGGACACGACTTGCTATGCAAGCACTTGCACCGTATTGGCATTCTACCGACTCCAATCTTATTTATAAATTATGAAAATATAGATAATTGCACTCCACGCTTTTTTACTATAAATAAATTATTTAATTAATAACTAAATTGTTAATTAAATATTTTTCCAAATTAAATAGTCATACTTGATTGTTGCAAATTCCATTGCTGATACACAAACTCACACATAAAAATTATTTTCTACTTTTTAGTACAGCTTCATATTAAAGCGTGTTGTTTTAGTTTTTTAAACTATAATTTATTAATTTAATTTTTAAGATTTCTGTTTGTTTATATGAAATATACATTTAAAAAATAAACTGAATTTAAAGAAAATCATTAACAGAAAATGTATCATAAAAATTTGGCCGGGGTGGAGCAATCTGGCTCATTGTTCATAAATAAATATGGATATATTTTTAAAATTTTTATTTGCGGTTTAAAATATAATTGAACGATTCAATAAACCTCATACGTTCATCTTAAAAATGTAACAAAGCATAAAAAAAGTGTATAAATTGAAACATATCCAACTACAATAGTTCTGATTTTTTTAGTTTATTTATTTCAAATTTATACATATTGATATACATACAAGCATATAAAAGTATTACTTACATGGCTCTTAGAATTTTATTAAAAAGTTTTGAGTTTGAGGATCAAAAGTCAACCAATATTGAATATTCTTTGTTGTTCTTGTAACAATCAATCTTAAAAGTGACGTTTTAATGAATAATTTAAGAATAAATATAAGTAGTGTCAGTTTTTAAAGAACTCATGAATACATAAAGTAGGTATATAAGTTTATAAAATATAATTTTTAAAAAATAATCGTACTCAAGAATGACACCCAGATCATATTAACTAAAAAAAAAAAAAATAAAAGTAGTTTTCTAGTTTTATCAAAAACTCCAAAAAGTTTGCAATTACCATTATTTGAATTTCAACAAGTGATTGAGTACCTACTTTGAGTACAGTAAACATATATAGGATTAACCCCGCTGAAAACATATTATGTATGGAGGTGGTAGAATGTATGGTAAAAATACAAAAGAATCGTGTTCGAATGCACGTTTCTAGGTTTAATTAGCTGGCAAGTTTGGTTGTCGTTAATTAATTTTTTTTTTCCAATAAAAGGTTGCCAAAATATTTGTTCGTTGTTGACACTTATAGACCAGAGCCTTTGAAAATCTTGAAAAGTGAAAAAAAATTATAGTAGGGTGAAACCCATTAGAAAAGGAGGAGAATATAACAAAAATTAAAGGAGAAATAAATTACGGTCGATCTGAGGTGGGGAAGTGGAAAAGAGGGGGTGTTTTAAGGGTAGAAACGATTTATCTCGATTTCCGAGAAAACTAAAAGTCCTATGGAAAAAAGTTAAAAATCAAATTTGTAGACAATAAGGATCTACACATTTTGTGCTAACACTTTTGGAACACGAATGGAACTTCTAATACTACTTACTTTTGCAATGTTCCTATAGTATTGTTCCATGCTTGATTATTAAGAAATTAATAGACTGAAAAGAAGTATTGATCACATAGCTGTGCATTGGAACATTGGCAGTGAATAAATCTCTATTTTGTACATATGCGAAGAAGATGAAGTTTTTCTTACATTTTATTTTTTTAAATGTTTTCGTTTTTGACTAGAAAATTTAACGCGTAGTTTATTGACCTTTAACAAAACCAGAAGAAGACTTAAGACAGTAAAGATCTTACGAGTAAAATTTTGGTTAAAGTACCTTTTTCTATACAATGGTTAAATGTCGTTTTTAAATTGATTAATATACGTTTCTTTAACAATTTCAAGTTATATAAAGTTATTATAATATATTAACCTAAAGTTTAAAAACTACGAACCGCATGTAAAGGATAAACTATTAAAACTATCAAAGTGTAATTAAAAGGTTTAAAATAAAGATTAAATTACTCGTAGTTTTATCTGATTTTTTGAAGCAAAATAGTTCAAAAGTTTGTTTTAAATATTTTTGCATTTATAAGAAGTTGATCGTGAAATATAACAAGTAGTTTAGGTAAATTGTAAGAGCTTGAAGAAAAAAGTAAATACTTTTGGTTGTTTAATACACACAACATGCAATCACGTTTATTTAAAAATATTTTTAAATTACATTTTGTTCGAAGTTTGCCACAAATTTTTAATTTAATTCTTTATAAGTGCAATGTGATGTAAAATAATTTTTATTTTATTCGAACGTATTAAAAGTTTGCATGTTGCCATATTTATCGCAACATTGTATCTAATTAATCATTTGGCATAGAAATATAGGCGCTTGATGACTCTATTTTATACAACACCTACAACTGAGAGGTTTAATTGAACAGCAAGCAAAGATAAAAAAGCTTAAAAATAAAATTAGAATGAATAAGTTAAAAGCTGTGTTTTGAAAAACCCATAAGTTTTCTTTGAGGAAAAAATTTATTTTATTTTGTTGAACTCTTTTGTACTTGATTGACTATGTTTTCAATTTTATTTTTTATTACAATGTAAATTTACTTTTTTATATATGTACGTACAACAAGAGTTTCCCTCCTTACACATTCGCTATTATTTCCCCAAATAATATTACTGCGAACAGTGTCACATTTTTCATTTTCTTCATCACTTAGACTGCCTTATTGATATTTCTTTACAACTTTTACTTTATTCTTACATCATGAAAATTGTTATAAACTATATTTATATGTATTACAGCAAGAAAAATCTATAATATGTTTTAAACTTATATTAAAAAGAAATATTTTTGATCTTTTCACGAACAGTTAACAACTGCGTAAATTATGACGTTATTTGAACGGATGAAACATTATTTTTATTTTAAAAAGGCACTTAGAGAAATTGAAAATTTTATATGAGCATATGAAACAAAATGGCTTCAATGTTGCATCAAAATGGATAAAGCTTTATGGTACTTTTACTAAAAAAAAAACAAAAATGACAGTTAAAACTACAAGAACTGCTGAAAAAAGAAAATTGTCATTTTTAATTCATACCGAATGTACCTTAGCTATCCATAGCAAAATTCTGATTTCTTTTAACCTTTTTCAAAGATAAGATTTGTTAATGGCTTCAAATTCTACAAATGTTTTGTTTTTAAATTAAATATCCGATTTACTTGTATTATTGATTTAATTGCATACTTTTTAATGGTATAGTTATATAGGTATATAAGTATATTTCAAACAACAAATTGAATTTAAGAAATTCATTTATCCATTGAAAACCCGTTTTTTTATTAAAATATATTTTTAAAGAAAATAAATTATTTTACCAAAATAAAACTTGAAGTAAAAAGCTGCAAGGGAAATTTTCAATATTTGAATATTGTGCGATTTCAATCTCAAAAGCATCGGTTGACGATACTCGATGCGATTCCTATGAAAACTATTGTTAATTCTCGATGCCATTTTTTATTTTTATTTAAAAAATTAATTGCATTAGAAAGAAAAACAATCTATTGAAAAATACAAATGACCTTTAATATCTACTGTTTAATAGGTAAGTACGAGTATACGTCAAACATTTATAACTTATAAACAAGCTATACTTTTTAACACAAATATTTTTAAAGATAATTAAAATAACTTTTATTATGATAAAACGTAGAAAAGGTTGCAAATGCCAACAACATTTTTTCGTCTTAAAATTAGGGAAGAGTTGGCCATATCGTACCGCCATTTAATTTGTACCACCTTATATAGCTTTTCTAAACAACAACAGCTTATGAATAAAGCAAGTAACAACTACATAATTTATGTTATTTAATTGCAACATAAATATTATGTATTGATTATTTTTACGAAATCTCCCAGTTTTAAGGTTTGATTTCTTGGTTTAATTTTCAAGAAAATGGTCAAGTTGTTTAAATTGTACTACCCAAAGTTCGCTTAGTTGTACTGGTGCAATTTACTTTATCTAGTGAAGAGTTACTTACTAAGAGATTCTTATTTAGTTTAAAGATTAAAAAAGTGATGTTATTTTTAAAAAGTTTTTTCTATACTCTTATTCGATGACGGATACTGACCGAAAAAGGAAGTAAGTATTGTGTAGTTGGATAGTAGGGTTCAAACTACTAACTACTACTTTTTACAACTGAAATTAGTTTAACAATTTATTTTTAATATATTCTTGTACTTGTGAAATTGCACCAGAGAGAAATAATTTAACTACAGTTTACTTGTTTTTTTAATAATTGGTACGATTTAAATACCGGTGGCATATTTTAAGCACCTAGTTGGCTAAATCGTACCAAAAAAAAAACTGCGGAGAAACTTTTTTTAACTATATATTTTAATTTAAATATAAGAAACTGATTTCTTTGTCTAAGATAGGTAATAATCTAAATTTTGATCTGCATATATACTCATACTTACCATATAATCAATATCTACGTCTAACCAAAAACTAGTACGAATAATCGACTTTCCCCTATGTTATCAACCTCAAGCTTCCAGTTAACATAGACTTTGAGAAGTTTTGTATATGAAATCGTAATGTTGAAAAAATGCGACCGATAGAGTAATTAAATTAAATATTTTAAGCGACTGGAAAATGATAATTATTTTTACGAAATATTAAAAATAATCTTTTTCCAGAAATTTTTCTATCTCAATAGATAATTATTTTCCTAATCTTTCGATGCGTTTAACTATTAAAATTAAATTTAATTCTATCGTTTATGTTTAACTCAATATTGTTTTCCTTTTTAAAAATGTCATTATTTTAAGTTTATCATTTTGTGTATGTGTGTATCATCAAATTGAAATACCCTTAAATACATTAGGAGATTATTGTTAAAAGGTTATAACTTATACATATGAAAACAGTAACCAGAGATGTGAAATGAGATAAATGTTCCTGTCAATTCAAGTAAGCTGATCGTAGTTTCTATGAAAACAGCACTAAATGCTTACAATTTCTAATTTAGTTGATTTGAGTTCTTGACGTTCGTTCGTTGAAAATTTGTGTAAGACGGTTATGTATAAATGTACACAATTCACAATATGAAAACACCGATCGTTACATATTGTATGATAATACTGGTTTTGGGGATGAAGGGCTGCATGGTTATTTTTAGCATTCTCATTAGCTGTGCTTGTAACATGCAGAGTTTTGATATTACACATTGAGACGTGCAACTTGAAAATGTATACAATAGGGTGCTGACTTGATATACATATCTATCAGGGTGTATGTTTTGTATGAGTTTGACAACTATATATGTGAGAATTAAACCTTCTATTATTAACGTATGTGTATAAATGATACACATCCAAATATGAGCTTATATGGAGTTGAGAAATATAAAGATATGTCGTTTTTGGTCTAGCCGTTCGAGACAAGCTCTAACAGACTACATTCAGTTTTGTTACATACATGCTATCTGACTAGTTACAATTTAATGCGAAATCCATTTCACTCTCATTCTTTTCTAGATTTATTCAAGAATACACCTTCAACATTCTCAATGTGTACATTTTCTCGAGGGGAAATTATTGTGTGGACATAATGTACTAATGCCAGGGGAAACATTATTTTCATCTTTCTGAAGAAATAAATAGAAAGCATTTAAAAAAATTATTAGAAAATGAATACCACTACCAAATACATATTTTATTTTGACGAGAAGAATTCATAAGCTCAAAGCTTTGGTCTACTTTATTCACATCACAAATCATGTATAATTAATGACTAAGAAGTTATATTTAGCTTTTTAAATTGAGGCGTTTTTACGAGATTAGTTAGTCTAGATTTAGAAAACTATAGGGCTGATATGCAAATAACACCGGTGATTATTCCATTTTAAACATTCATCACTGCATTAACATTTGTGTTGTCAACAGATCAAAAACAAATCGATTATGATTTATGAGTGTACAAAAAATTGAACTATTCAATAACATAATAGCAAATATAAAATTTAACAGCTTTGTAAATCTGAAAATAACGTTTTTAATAATTTTGTGAAATCATGCGATAGGCAAATTGATGTAATCGAAGGTTTTTTTTTACTTGTGTAAAAATAAGTTTGCCTTAGTTTGCTTACAAATATATATATATATATATATATATATATATATAGTTAGGTAGTAGATATATATGTTATAAAACTTTAATATATTCAAAACATGTAATAACAAAAGAGTTTTTCTTCATTATAAACTGTCAAGAAATATCAAAAATTAAATGCAACATTCTCTCATAAAGAAATGAAAGTTTTAAATAAGACTTATAAGTTTTGAATATAATGTATGTAGTTGTTGAAAGTTGGAAAAATTAAAAAAAAAAAGTGAGCAGAACCGGAAAATGAGTAAATGGCTTTTTTATTGTAATGCTTGAATAATATAGGACAGTGTGTATTTGAAAGTTTCCAACTTGAGGCAGGCAATTGCTACAATTCAGACAATTGCAATAATTTATTACCTTTAAAGATGGAACTTAGGGGAAAGTTGGGTATTTGAGAACAGCGGCTAATTAAAAACAGTTAAATTTTAATTATTTCTGTATTTAAAAATTTTTTTATTAGTGTTTGAATTGACAAGTGTGTGCTTTATCGTTCCTGACAGAAAAAAATATTTAAATTGGCGTTCGCATACTGTCACGGTAAGTAAATAATTAAAATTTGATCTTTTGTTACAATTTTTGCCGTATGTAAAAATCTTTGAAAAAATTATTTCTTGACCTTTAGTGCGTATTTTTTTGTTATTATCTTTCATTTACAATTCACTTATTAGTTTTATGTGGCTATTTAAGTTAAATGAAGAAAATATTTTAAGTATCGAGCATTTTAATATGAATTGCCTAAATCGGGTAATTTGGAACGATTTTCGCGGGGTAAATGTGGACGTTTCTTATTAATATGTAAGAAATTAATTATTTTACAATTTTTTTGAAGAATTTTCTTATTTTAAACTCTGATGCAACGTTTCGTTTTGTTGACTTGTTGTTGTTGTTGTTGTTGTTGTTTTGTTTGATCAATTTGTTTGGATCAATTTTATTTTGTGCTGTTGTTTCCAATAATTATGATTGTTCTATGGAAAAAAAAATTCTCTCTTTAGATGCCCAGAAATTACACAAGAAAAACAACACCGCGGTACACAATTGAAAATCTCCAACGCGCGAGACATGATGTGAGATGTCGACGACTTTCTTTAAGCAAAGCAGCAACCAAATACGGAGTACCAAAATCAACATTATTTCGACAAGTGCATCTAGAAGAATTTAAGAAACCGAAAAAAGGACGACACCCTGTCTTCAATCATAGTCACGAAAATCAATTGGAAAAATACATCCTCGATTGTTGCGAGTCTTTTTACGGCATCACACCTAGATCACTACGAAAGATTGCCTTTACATTTGCTGAAGCCAACAAATTGAGCCATAAATTTAACCAAGAATCTCAGATGGCTGGTAAAGACTGGTACTATTCATTCATGTCTCGACATCCCTCCATCAGTCTACGAACTCCAGAAGCAACGTCACTTAACCGAATTCAAGCGTTCAATGCCACCGAAATTAAATTGTTTTTCGATCAACTAGAAGCCCTCCAACGCAAATACAATTTTCCTAGTCACCGTATATTTAACATTGACGAAACCGGTATCAACACTGTTCAACGTAATTCGAAAATATTGGCGCCGAAAGGTTTGAAGCAAGTTGGAAAAGCGACAAGCGCTGAGCGCGGTATCACCACTACCGTTGTTTGTGCGATAAGTGCAAACGGTATATATGTACCTCCAATGTTTATCTTCAAACGAAGGCGTATGTGTGACCTGTTGCTGAATGGTGTTAATAACGATATGATTGGCACGGTTTCTGATTCTGGTTGGATAAATGAGTCCATATTCGTTGAATACCTACAGCACTTCATTAATTTTGTTAAACCTACCGAGGACGAGCCAGTCTTGATAATACTAGATAATCATAAAAGTCACATTAGCTTGGGGGCATACACGCTTTTTCGAGAACACAACCTTCATATTCTTTCCTTACCGCCTCATGTATCACATAAAATGCAACCGCTGGACTTAACTTTTTTCAGTGCACTGAAATGTGCATACAATCGACAGTGAGAGCTCTACATGGTTAACAATCCTGGCAAACGGATCACCCAATACAAAGTTGCCGAGCTGTTTACTAATGCGTACAACAACACAGCCAACATAAGCAAAGCGATCAATGGTTTTAGAGTGGCTGAAATTCATCCCATCGATACGGACAAGTTTAACGAATGCTTCGCAAATATGCCTTTTATTGATAAATTCAACACTGCTGACAGTCATGACAGTCCACATACTACTTCCGTTCGTAATACTACTACTACTACTACTACTACTACTACTACTACTACTACTACTACTACTACTACTACTACTACTACTACTACTACTACTACTACTACTACTACTACTACTACTACTACTACTACTACTACTACTACTACTACTACTACTACTACTACTACTACTACTACTACTACTACTACTACTACTACTACTACTACTACTACTACTACTACTACTACTACTACTACTACTACTACTACTACTACTACTACTACTACTACTACTACTACAGCTGAGAAAACAATTCCTGTGGACGATCAACCGACAACATCACACAACCATAATCATGAACATCAAACCGATTTAACCATACACACTTTTATTACTCCGTTAACTCCTGTGCTCCTCTCTGACATAGCCAACGTGCCGATCATTCCTAAAATAGAAACTTCACAACGAAGAAAAAGAAAACATTCTCAAATTTTATCCAGCACTCCCATAAGACATCAATTAGAGGAAAAACAAAAACGGCAAACTGCAAAGAAAAGTAAAAATATTCAACAACGAAGAAGTACAACGAACCCACCATCAGTCAACAATACAGCGGTCGTTAGAAATTTGAAAACGGTGTTCGAGGAAAGTGACGGCGTGGACTATTATTGCATATTCTGCACGGAAAAATATGAATCGCCCCCTAAAGAAGACTGGATTATGTGTACCAAATGTAAGAAATGGGCCCATGATGCATGTACGAACGGTCAATACATGTGTAATAATTACGTCTGTGATTTGTGTGAAACATAGTTAATCATTAAATTTTATATTATATATATTATCATTACCCAATGCAGTTTCTATTTCCCCCGTGGATTGAGTTTAATTACCCCACACACTACCGGGGAAATAGGAATGGCAATAGTTTTTATATTCTATATTTTTGTTATTCTAATGTTAATTTAAAAAAGTTTTGTGATCAAATTATTAAAGTAGATAAGTTAAAGTTTATGTTATAGCAAAAGTTTACTAAAATTGTTATTTTATATTATTAATTAGGATAATTTAAAGTTTATTGTTCTCAAATACCCCACTTTCCCCTATGTTTTTTCAAGTGAAGATAAATTTAAAAATAAATAATTAATAGCATTTTATGCGCGATTTATATAAACCTAAAAAAATATTTGTGAAGATTATTTTGATTATATATAACTCGAATATGCTGATTTTATTTAATTAAATAAATTAAATATAGCTTTGTAGCTTGTAATGTAACCACAAACATAAACTATCATTATATTCATTTGGATTAAACGTAACAAGCAACTGGCAGGAAGACAAGTTTGTTATCCAAGAATACAATATGTAAAAGACAACTAAAGCCCGTTTAATATACATCTAGATTTCTCGTTTTGACTACCTGTTGCTTTGATCTCATACTATAAATCTAAAAAGACTTATGGAAGTTTTATAAAAAATACAAAGTTTATTTTTATTTTCAGAACTGAGTTTGAAAACTCATAATAAGTTACTCGTTTTCTTTCGGTGGATTTATAATATAAATCAATGTTAAATAAACCCAAACAAATCTACTGCTTATTGAAACCCGATATCATATAATCTATATATTTTAAATTAATCGCTATTTCCTTGGTCATCGCATCACGCGTGAACGGATGGGCCAATTCTGATAATTTTTTTTCTAAATATTCGTGTAAGTCTAAGGATGGTTCTTACGGAGCAAAAACAATGAAAATTAAAATTATATAATTTAAGTTATTATTGTGTTCTAAAAAATAAACGACTGAAAACGAAAATAAAGGAATGTTGATATTTTTGTCATAAATTCCTTTTGTATTTGAAGAAAAATAAAAAAACGTTCAAATTAAATATATCCGTGAATAAATATTATAAATCTTTTTTTCTTATTAAAAAAAAAAAAAATCCGGAATCGTACCCAGGCCCTTCGCTTGAGCTACATAGTGTCTTCCTTATGCTATGAAGCAAAACAAAATTATTGAAAATTTTAAAACTTAAACTCCTGAGGGGCTAACTTAATAACTTAGGTGAGCCAAAACTGTGCCAACTGGTTTTTAATCTAAGAATTTTCGTTTTTAAAAATGCCAGCAATTAAACGTACAAACTTAAATCGCAGAACTCGCAATGCTGCAAGCATTTTTTACCGATTGCTCTTTATGAATTTTTCGATGATAAACTTAAATTTAAATGTTATTTATTATCAATATTTATGGTAGTTATTGAATAAAACGTTTTCTGAACCCACTATTAGCAGACAAGCTAACAATCAGGCAAAACAACGTTTGCCGGGTCCGCTAGTATAATATAACATAAATAATATTTTTATAAATATTATGATATTATATATTGATAGTAAAATATAAAAAATGCTAAAAGAGAATTAAAAAAAAAGGTATGTTAATCTAAAATCTCACTGAAGTGCATTAACTATTAAGTCTACACTCAAATGAGCCGGTCAGCGCATACATCGCTTAACACCACTTTTTCAACTTTTAAACATTTTCATGTCAAAACACTTGGTTGACTCATAACTTTATATATGTATATATTATCTTTATATTAACTATTTATATTCATTATATATATGATGTGTGCACCGAGAGGCTCAAATATGAAAAAACCAGTAGACAGTGGAAGGAGAAACACTGTCTCTGCAGCACATGCGCAATAAATCGTTTGCGATGAAAAATGCCCGCTTAAAAATTTAAAAAAATAAAAACTGAAATTTCAATTAAAAATTATTTTGGGTTTTATAGCGATGTTAATTTTTGAGTTTGAAATTTCTCTTAAAAATGTAATTATAAATTAAGTATTAACTATGCACCTGGAGCAATTGCGGATCCGGAAAGAGCATTTTAGTAGCAATTAAAAAAAAAACTGAAAAAAGTTAAACTTAATTGTTAGTTTGCAAATTTTTGAAAATTAATTACTAATCAATTAATATCTATACATTTAGAGAAATTGCGGATTCTGAGAGAGAAATTTTTTGCATATAGTTTCATTTAAAAAAATGTTTCTCGCTAACTAAGGTAACTTTGGTTAAAAATATATGCTATAATAAAAGGGAGTGTTGAAATGTAATCTGATTATTGTAGCGGTTGTAACTTAGAAATGTATTTTGAATCCGTATTTACGATAAAATATAAAAAATCCAATAAAAAGAGAAAAGCTAAAAAATATTTTAAAACTGCTAAACAAACTGCTAAACTCCTATAGGTATTTTTCAAATGAAAATAATTTGTGTTGTGTTTCACTTCGTAGAATTCAAAA
The DNA here is from genome assembly GCA_958496155.1 of Sisyra nigra. Classification (NCBI taxonomy): domain Eukaryota; kingdom Metazoa; phylum Arthropoda; class Insecta; order Neuroptera; family Sisyridae; genus Sisyra; species Sisyra nigra. The sequence continues at coordinate 28,071,737 of OY292313.1, forward strand.
GAAATTGACTGTGAAGCTTGGGACATTGTAATTTTTCACTAACATAATTCTTTTACTAAATACTCTAGTTTTTTTAGAAAATGGGTTCATCTACGTGAACTAATTGAAATGGTTTTTCGCGTAGCCACAAGACCTACCCCCCTCTAAACAGAATCCTGGTTACGTTCTTGCTGTCGAGCGTTGTTTTTCGTAAATCAAACCGTCGTGCATGTGAATTTTGTGTTTCAAAAAGTACATAAAGGAGAAGTAGGTACATAAGATTTTATAAATAGATATATGAATATTTCTTAGTTTTTATAAATGATTAAACTTGAAAACAAGTCTTATATAGTGTTCTTTGAGTTATATGTATTTATAATGTGGATTCACCTTACTTTCTGTAAATCAATGATTATTTTACAGATACAAGCGATTCATAAACTTAGTGAAATTGAATTAGAATCGTTATAATATAGCTACCGACAAGTACCTACCTATCTAGTCATGTGGCTTTGGCGGTTTAACCAAGCGACAATTTCACCGAATGATTCTCTTTATTCTACCGGACAGCATTAAATTATTGAATGCAAAACGTCTATTTGGCTAACAAAATAACTAGTCATTTATCAATTAGAAGTAATGCTCTACTGATAAAGGAAAATTATTCATGCTATAAGTATATGTATATGATACCGATTCTCTCTCCACAATAAAATCCAACATGAAAGCAACACTTTCACAAATAATTCTTTGTGAAACGAGTACACGAATTACCTTATAAAAGTGTAACTACTTCAATCAAACCCCAATCTGCTAAGCTAAAATTAAATTTTTTAGTAATTTGTTTTTTAAAATTTCTTTTGCGGAACCTTTATTGATTTATTTAAAGTTCTAAACATGATTTTTAATCATAAAAAATCTTCTAAACTAATACAATTTTTCAAAAAGCTTGATTAAGACATACTATTTAAGGACTATTTAAAACTTAGGAATTCATGGTAAAATCAAAATTTTTCCATTCAAACGGGAGATTTGTTATGTAATGCATTTCCAGAACTTCAAATTAAGATACATATATTTAAAATTCTCACATGTCAGGAATTCGATTTTTAATCATACGTTCCACACACTCAAACAAATGATACGATTTTTTTAAAGTTTTAATTAACTCTTAAGAGGATACTACGAAAATTAGAAGTTTTCACCTTTTGTATTGATAACGATTTTACTGGATAATCAGATGTTTTAGGTTTCGTTCAATTTCAATTATAAAATGATGTAATATAGTTTAAGTAATGAAAATTTTTGTTTTTCCCGCTAAATGGGTAATTATCGGGTATTTTGGAGCAAAAAAAAAACTTTAAAGGTTACTTTTTCATACGAATTCTCTAATTATATAGATTTCCAAATAAATCTCTTTGTAAAAGTATCTAAAAACAAAACTTTTATTGCACATTCGATTAATACATTTTTTACAATACAGTTTAAATATGTTAAAGTATCTACATAGCTTTTTTGACATAGATACCTATTTTGTACGTTATACATATATAGGAATGTAAAAATAATTGTAAGTTAGTTGACGACAATATTTTTTTACAAAAAACTATTACAAATGTTTTTAAGTTTAGAATGGTGAAGGAATTTATGACAATAATGTTATTTGCGTTTTATCTAGACTAGTTTTGATTTTTTTATTTAAAAATTGTTCCTATCATAACAAAAGTTCATGGAAGTAAATGTAATTACAAAAACCTGTTTTTAATTTTTCTTTATTGCTCATTGTTCTGGCAATATAGAACCTAAAATTTTTGTTTTTATATTTCTTATTGAGTTATCAGTACCTCTAAACATTTATATCATATTTTGATAAATTTGTTACTAGTGAAATGAAAGATTTCTTAAATTCCAATCTAAATTTTTAACTTAAACTTTTATAAAAAATATTTCAAAATTATCTTTGAAAATTTAAACTTTAAGCGTATTTCTACTTTCTGATCTCAATGATAGAACTAATACTTAAGGGTTTAAAGTTTTGGTCCCTTAAGAAACGATCAATCACAGAGCCGAAAAATGTCAATATATTCAGAATATTTTTCTCTCTAAGGAATTCAAGATTACAAGGAAAATTATTAATATGAAATGAAGTTCCTTGAATAACTCAATTCAATAACCAAGTTCAAGATATACATTTATACAAAATAGCAAATTGAATTTTTACATTTCTATTTAAAGTAGAAAATTATATGTTAAAATTTTTTTTGCATAAAATCATTTTTCTTTAAGATTAAAACTTTTTAAAATATAATACATTTTCTTCAAATGAAAACTTTGAAAAACATATAACTAAGTATTCTAAATTAGTAAAAATTAATTCCTTAACGCAATTTTTTAAAACTTATTTCGTATGATAGTACCTCAAAATTAAAAAAAAAATTATCTGGAAGAACTTAATAAAGGATAAATAAAAATTATATTTTTATTTGTACTCAATTACTAAAACATAAATAAGCATAACCGTTCCGATTTTTAACACGCTTTTATTAACTTGACCTGTATGTATGAATGTAATGGAATCTTTCAGCGTAATTTTCACCTACTTCTTGAAGTCTGATTTACTTGAAAATTTGCACAAGGGTCAAGGGCTGATGACAATGCAATAATTTAATAATTTTGTTCCTGTGTCTTGACTAGGATCATCAGGATAAATAAAAAAAGAAATTACCTATATTCGTTAGCAGATTAAATGTACATACGTACAAACCAAGGGGTGCTCACTTTGAATTTGACGTCACTGAGACGATCGGGTTTTTGGATCGGGTATAATCGGGCATGATCTTTCTGACGTTTCCGACAAGTGACAGAACTCAGAAGCGGTCATTATCTGTCGTTGTTGCTTGTTCTTATCGTTCTTATTGCGCCTAATAGTTTGAAATTTATTTATGAACATAATAAATAATAATAATAAATTTGATTTTTAACACGCTTTTATTAACTTGACCTGTATGTATGAATGTAATGGAATCTTTCAGCGTAATTTTCACCTACTTCATGAAGTTTGATTTACTTGAAAATTTGCACAAGGGTCAAGGTCTGATGACAATGCAATAATTTAATAATTTTGTTCTTGGGTCCTGACTAGGATCATCAGGATAAATAAAAAAGAAAATATCTATATTAGTTTGCAGATTAAATGTACGCACAATCCACAGAACGACAGTAAAATCATTCCTTCTTTCGTTTAAAATTTGACCACTCAGATTTTCATATTTTGTGTTACTTGAAAAAAAATATGTTTGAATTTATTTCATCAATTTCAAGACATAAATAAAAATCTAACAATCAAAATTTGAAATAATCAAACAATGGAAGTGGTGCGTCTGTGTCGTATTCGTGTAATTAGGCTACACTAAACGTGCAGCTATTGACAACGTGTAGCTCAGAATAATTTATTATATTTTTAAAGACTTTAATTATAAATTAATTAAACAAAAAAAGAAAAAGATTTTAGATTTTTTGTCAAACAAAAGATTTAAGTACCTACTAAAAATCGAGGCTCTTGATACTGAACTTTTGATATCGTTTTAAGACTAAAAACTAAGAAAATAAATTATAGTTTAAAAAACTAAAAAAACACGCTTTAATATGAAGCTGAACTAAAAAGTAGAAAATAATTTTTATGTATGAGTTTATGTAACACCAATGGAATTTGCAACAATCAAGTATGACTATTTAATTTGGAATAAGATTTAAATAACAATTTAGTTATTAATTAAATAATTAATTTATAGTAAAAAAGCGTGGAGTGCTATATACTATATAGTGATATACATATACTACTATATACTATATATAATATACTATATAGTGAATTGCACCCCACGCTTTTTTACTATAAATAAATTATTTAATTAATAACTAAATTGTTATTTAAATCTTATTCCAAATTAAATAGTCATACTTGATTGTTGCAAATTCCATTGGTGTTACATAAACTCATACATAAAAATTATTTTCTACTTTTTAGTTCAGCTTCATATTAAAGCGTGTTTTTTTAGTTTTTTAAACTATAATTTATTAATATCTTGGTTATAGTTACACAATTAAGTTTGTATACACTCGTATTGTTAACAATTTCTGTATTTTTTTATTTTTAAAATACATCCAGGGATTGCACTAATAGAAGCACAAATCTGTTTTCAGAACAGAAAACGGCTTAAGTTTTTCTTTTCAGTTTAACTATTTTCTACAGAAAGTAAAAAAAAAACAAAAAGCATTAGCTTAGGATTATAATGAAAAGAAGAGCTATTTTTCTAAGCTACTTAAAGTATATTAAAATGAGATTACCTTAGTCTTTTCTGTTGGCAATAATTTGTTTCGGTGATTTATAAAAATGCTTTTATGATGAATTTTTAATTTATTACGAATCATTTTGCGATTCACTGATTACGATGCATACATACTTTAAATTAAATAAACTTAATCAATATCCTTCTTAAAACTGAAAAATGTTTTAAGTGATATAATATTAATTTTTATTATGTTTAAATATTCTTAAGCTACCTATTTAAAAAAGTTTAACAAATATAACTATCATAAAATCTTCTTTTTTTACTTGCATACTTTTTATATTAAAATTATGAAATAAATTATAAGACATCTAAAGAAAATATTTATTAAGTGGAAACACATTTTCATTTTAAAAATTCAAATGATTCTGTTTTACGATCAAAAAGAAATGAAAGACTCAACGAAATACTGAATTATAATTTTGTTGAGCAAAAACGTTTCACATTATGAAATATAAATAAATAAACATAACGTTCTATGCAAATAAGTATGTCTCATTTCATCATTTGACTGAATATTTCAAGTATATTCAATTTAATACAATATGACAAATTCTGTTGTTAATTTTATTCCTCATTTGATAATATTGCCGGTGCTTTGAAGTGTTATGTGTGCTTTTCTCTTTGCTCTTCAAAGATTCCCATAAAACTGATAATGTTACATTTTCATTTATATGATATGAAAATGATAATAATAATTGTTTTACATACTTCATTATCAGTTAACAGTATTTTCATCATCTCCATTTAAGTATAGCTATATAAAATTTTTAAATACTTATTTTTAATTTTCCTTACCGAATTCCATTGTTAGAAACTCAATATAAACGTTGAAATAATTAATATATTTTTTGAAAGTTCCACAAAACGCGAGACTCATTCTAATTGGTGGCGATTGAAAGGTTTCTTGATTGAATACTAATATCAAATATTAATGCAAGACAACGTATTTTATTACCTGAAAAGCTCGTTCAGCTCGTTCGTTCAAAAAACGTTCAGCGTGTACGTTCTTTTTTTCCAATTAAAACAATAAATATAAAAATGATGTTAATGCGAAATAAATTTTCAATATAAGCGTGCTATTTAAATTGCCAAAGTTGTTAGCAGTTTTAATTGAAAGACTTTTTAATTGAACATTAATTTATTGTCGTAATAGTTTATTAGACAAGCTAAAATGATTTATTGCCTTGAAAGACTTTAGATTTTTGAGAAGTTTGTGTAGGTTTTAATTGTTTAAAAGTATTACAAAATATGAGAAGTTACAATCATTTTTTTTTTGTATTTTTGTTAAAAGAAATATTTTTAAATAAAGGTTAAAATACCTAAAAGTTTTTAGAAAGTGAAAAGTTCAACTACAAAAAAACAACATACGATATAATTTCATTGATCAGTTTAGTATTAATTCTGACCGGAGTCTGTTTTGTACTCTTTCTTTGCTTTCTTTAAAACCAAATAGCAAACTATAAACTAGATTATAAAACCCATACTCTGATAATAATGTAGTTATTTACAAAACATTTGTGAATTTGTAATATTTGTTTTCAGTAAGTTTTAGTGCAAGGTGCTAACAAAATTTCATTTGCATCACAGATAATAACATTTTTTGAATATCGACATGAACATCTACGTATTTATTAAATCGAGCAACTTATAATTTCAAATTGAATGATAACAATTTTATTTATATCATGGAAAAATTGTTTGGAAAACTCGTCATATGGTCAAGCAACAAATGCAAATACAAATCGATAGTAAACGAATGAAAATTAAATAATTGGTTTCATAAAATTATGCACTGAAAAATCTAAAAACGTGTTATTCATTCGATGAACAAGATCTCTATGCAATAAAATGAATAAATGCATAATCTTGATCATCCAGCGTAAGAGCCGTTGTTTTTCTGTAAACTCGATAATATCTACATTTATATAGCTTTAGTACAGCTTATATTTCATAGACATTTTTATAAAATTTCAAGTCATATTTTGACAAATAGGTAGTTATTTTGAGAAAAATATTTTTCTAGCTATTGGCATGCACTCTATATTGTTTTTCTGGATCTTTTAAAAAATGATTCTAAAATCCTCTTGTCATTTCACTACACACTAATGAGTATACCGACGAAGGTTAAGTCTTATTAGTAATTATATTGCTAGACAAAGCAGTTATAAATCAAATACAAAACACCCCAATAGCCTCAATATGTTGATTTTTTTTTCATTTGACGTCATTTTGTTCTACAAACAAACCCATATATTTAAACGAAACCTTACAAGAAGCGGAAGTATTGAGCTGTTCGTCGCCTACTGCTGTGATCGATTTTATTTATTCGCATATTTTTCAAGACTCCTACTTAGTAAAACATTATTTAGTCATCATTTTTTTTATTAATTTTTCTATTGCATGATGAAAATATTAATAAATTTAACCGTGTTTGAAAGTAGGTGATTGAGACGGAAGTGCTTTTATCTTTTTCTCTGTCATAAGTATTTGAAATGTCAAGAGCTTGTAGAAACACACTTGATGATTATCTTTTTGAAAGATCTGTCCTTCGTTAAACATATTCCAACAAATACTATACCTATGTAAAGATGAAATATAAAAAAAGCAATAAGTTGCACATGAATAATGCAGAATGAATTAATTAAATAGTTAAATCTAAAATTTGCTTTTCTAGTTTTAATATACTTAATTGTTTTATTAAGCTTTGAGCTTATAGTGATAAATGCAATTTGTTGTTGCACAAATAACGTGTTTATGTTATGTTTACTCATGTGGTAGATTTTAAAATTAATTAGTTACCTACTATTAATAATTTCCTTTTAGTAGACAAAAATTTGTGGCTGTATAAACTTTATTGAAGGAGATTTTTGATGCAAAGAGTTATGTTAATGCAAGACACGCGATCGTTTCCAGCTGCGTGTAATATTCCAATTTAAAACGCACAAAATGAAATTTGTAACAGTGGACGTGATTCAATAGGTTCATATTGAATGACGAATTAAATATATATCTATCCTTATTTATTTCAACCCCTTTGGATTGGTGAGTTATTGTCGTTGATAACAGACTGCGGTTGATAAATTAAATTTTCGTTTATGAAAGTTTCGAAACACCTCGTATATTCATGTTTATTATATGCTGATGTAATTTTAATACTATTATAAACCGTTAATGCATATTCCGTAAATCTGAGTTTGAAATTTTAAATGGAGTTTTCTTTTTATTAAACCATATAAAAACATTTTAAATAACACCAAATCTTTAATGTTAAACATATAAAAATTTATCATCAACTTCAATATAACATATAGATATAGTATATACCTACATAAAAAATAAATTTATATTTTCAAAGATATTTTCATAAAAATTTCTTGTTAATATGTATTTTTTATTCATCGTTGATGTAAAACCGCATTTTTTTCTACTTTTTTACAACTTAACATAAAAGCATAAAAGCTCTTTATTTTTGCAGGTAACATTTTTTATCAATAAATATACGTAAGGGCTTAGACTCTGTCCACAGATAACGTCTAATTGTTGGCAAAGATTTTCTCTGCTTTTTTATCACAACCATACAAAAGATTTAATGGTGAAGGGTGAATATTATTATGGAATGGCACAAGTGTCAAGCCCTGACTTCGTAAGAAAGTGAAAGAGATGCGTTAGCTAAAGCTGAAAATGATGTATTGATTCGCTTCATGTAGCAAATTTATAATGTTTCACCCCAAGCAGCTTCTCATGTCAAAAATCGTTTCTCTTATCAAACCTTTATTATCGATGTACTTAAAATCTTATGGAAATGTGAGTAAAAATAATATTTAACAAAAGATAATGTTATTCTTATACCCTAATGAAAGACGTTCATTACGTTCAAATTGAATTTTAAAATACTTTTCTTTTTAAATAAACAGCTCTATAGAAGATATGAAATTATAACTTCCTGTTCAAACAAAATTTCGTTATTGAAATTGAGATGTAAATTTTATTACGGAAAATTAAATAAAAACCAAGAAATTTTCAATAAAATTATATAAAAAATTAATTATCTTATCACATCTAACAAATTGTGGGAAAATTATAATTAATTAGAATCAATTTTTATATGTTATATCTGTCAATATTACGCATATGATGACTACTATACGCTTTACCCATTACATTGAAGTAAACATGGTTAAGAAAGGCGCAGTTAAAATCAATAATGAAACTAAAAACTAAATGTAATTGCGATAATTACGATTTCCAGGCCCTTTCTATTTAAAATAATCTGCAAATATAGTTCCGTAGAACTAAACTCATACTTTAGAGACAGTGAATCGGCAACAATATATCAAATACATTTTTGTAGTTGATCGACAATTTGACTTTGGTTCCACTTCATTTGTTCATTTTAGTAAACGAAACAAAATCAAATGTAGAATCGAAAAACCAAAAAGTGCCTTCATCAAAATGTTTTAACGTTTCAAAAGCTATAACTACAAACTAAGTAGATATCAAAGTAAGACTCCTCCATTGCTATGTGTACAGTGTACTCATACTTCATTCTATACCTAGAACACAATTCTGAACATTGACCGAAGCAACACATAATAAACACGAGGTTATCAGTTTATGGCTACACAAAAATATCTTTAGAATTTATGAACAGATGACAACAACCGACTAAACAGTTCTGAAAATATTGATAAAAGAATGCGAAGAGCACGATAAAGATAAGGAATCTAAAGTTTTTCGGACATATTATGACACTAAATACAAACTCTTGTAGTACATCTTCAACGGAACGGAAATGTGCTTAGAAAAAGAGGCTTTAGAAAAAGAAGAATATCATGGCTAAAGAACCTAACGACAAGTTATTCCAATATAACCATAGAACTGTTTAGAGTACTAGCCACCAGGGTCATCGTAGCTATATTCACCAATATTCGAAACGTAGATATAGGCACTTATAGAAGAATTCCTGTTTGGTAATAAAAAGAAACAAGTGACGTTTTTACCATTTTTTTACTTCATATGAAAACCTAATCCCTTATTTATTTTTATTCCACAAAATCAAACATTAATTCGTCAGGTTTAAGATTAGTACTTAAACGTGCTACTTAACCAATTATTGAACTATTGATAAAATATGCTGCCGATTCATATGTATACACGTACATAACACTTATACATACACGCATATAAGCAAGCAAAACTTTTTAATTTCATTATCATCGTTACATGTAGCGAAAATTACCTAGATGCTGTTTTAAATACAGGTACAAGTGTTGTAGAAGGAAGCCCGAACTTTCTTCTAGGCAAATACTACTGCAAAATCTTGAATACCGTTTCATAAGGCTTTTAAAAGAATTCTTTTACTTACCATATCATTATTCAAGCTTTAGCTCATTTTCGTACCACATAATTGATCATAATCTGTGTATTTTAGTAGTTGTTATAGCCACTTTTTGAACCTTAAAGAATTAAAAAAATAAATCACTTAGCGTTTTCCATAGCCAACATTAGATTATTAGATGCGGTGGTATTTTAATTATTTAAAAGTACATTAATATGGTCTTTCTAAAATGACGCTAGTTTATTTTAATTTTTTTTTTTGTGGAAAAAATTCTTCAAAAAAACTTATTTTGCCATAAATAAAAAAAAATATTATGGGCTGATATAAGGTTTGTTCCAATCATACAGCTATGGCGATGAATACACACGACTAACAGAAAAAGATCAAGCCAATATTGACCAAGAACCAAGAGTGAGTGAAGAACTGTTTCAACTGTTCTTTCCGTGCGACCATCCAGCTCCATCCAGCAGTCACTTACGTACATTTTCGTGCAACGGCATGACGAGAGCTTATACCGACACTGTTTCGGCGATGCTTATGCACTACCTTGTCGACCCTCGGTTTAAGCTGAAATAGTTCTTTAATCTATCTTGTCTCTTGGTCAATGTTGTCTTGCTTTTTGTCTGTTGGTCAATGTTTGAACATTACCAGAAGGACGGTTGGAACAAACCTAATGAGGAAAATATTGACTTTTTTGCAGAGCACTCTAGTGGTTGAATTTTTTTATAACTATATGATTTTTAGTCAGAGTAACTTAATTGCCACGTTTTTATAATTTTCTTAGTAAAACCATATCAGTGAGTAGTAACAAGGTAAAATTCGGATTCAGCACCTCGGAATATATTATAAAATACATTAAAAAAAACTCTGCATTTTTTCTTGGCTAAAACACCATTTTATTGGGTTATTAATAAGCCTCTGGAAGACTTATTTCAATAATTAGAACTTTTTTTAAACGGTAAGCTAAAAATACAAGTGAAGTTATGTTTTTCAGCTTCAGAGACATTTTTAATATTTTATGTGATTATATTTTAATGACAATATGCTTATTAATTATAATAATTACTAATAGTCCAGGGAATAAAGACATTGCACTTCGGAAAAATTAAGGGAAAGCTGAATTTTTGCATGAAGCTTTCTTTTGGGGTTCTTAACAACATATCAAAAGTCCCCGACGATACATGGCCGCTGAAAGTTTTACGCGGGGTCAAAGATTACTATAAGCAAATTTTCGCAAAACTCTCGCTAATGGTAATTTTTATAGAAAAAATATTGGTTATCAAATTTGAAGTTTAGGAAAAAATCTACAAAAAATATACTGTTATTTTTTTTCGTAAGACAAACGGTGTTTGAGAGAACTCGATTCAAAAAGTTGTAACGGTCAGTATGCACTCCTTAATGGTATCTGTATGTCAAAAATTATATTTGTAATTAAACGTTTAATGTGACTTTAAATATTGGAAAATTTATTTTTGTGAACGTTTCAAAACCCATAACAATGCACAATAACGCATATGTGCTGTACGATAGTGTCAACTTAACTCTTAACCTATGATCCCGATTTTCGCTTAATTGCACGCGCTTGTAAATTGGCACCCGTATATCATCATACACAGAAAAAAAGAATTTTAATTTGATATTTATTAGCTACATTACGAGTGTAGCAGTCATGCAACGGGATCTTAGGCTAAGAGTTAAGTTGACACGATTGTGTAGTACATATGCGTTAGTTTTCATTATTATGCGCTTTGAAACGTTCAAGAAAATACATTTTCCAATATTTAATGTCACATTTTAGTTACAAATATAATATTTGACATACAGATATCATTAAAGAGTGCATACTGAACGTTACAACTTTTTGAATCGACTTTTATCAAAAACCGTTAGCCTTACGAAAAAAAGTAACAAAATATTGTTTGTATATGTTTTTCTAAACTTTATATTTGATAACTAGTATTTTTTCGATTAAAGTTACCATTAGTGAGATTTTTGCGAAAATATGCTTATCGTAACCTTTGACCCCGCGTAAAACTTTTAGCGGCGCTTGTATCGTTGAGGACTTTTGATATGTTGTTAAGAACTGAGAACTTAAGAAATGTTGAAAGAAAAGGAAGTTTCATACACAAATTCAGCTTTCTCTTAATTTTTCCGCAGTTTGACCTTTTTTGTCTTTATTCCCTGGACTTGAATTGAAACTATTTTATAACTCTTGTAAATACCTACAAACACAAGTTCATCAATTTTAATTATTTATAATATCCGACTCTTGTTAATTAACTCAAGTCGTTAACTTATTCAACTACCATCAAATTTTTACAAAAGACCGAAGCTTATTGGTCCATTCATTGAAATAATCGTAATCGGAATAGCTTGGTTAATTGTGCAAGTATAATTTTAATAAGTAATTTATTCATAAATAATTATAGTTTTTTGATGTTATAATTTGTAATCTCGCTGTTAATACTTTGTATACTTACGACATTTATGAATTGCTCAAACCATAAATACAGAAGCTTTCACATTGATTTCTGACCTTTCAAGTTAAGTATAAATTATTTTTAGTGTTTATACTTTAATTGTTTAAAAATATGTTTTTAATGCGGAACCCTTAGAAACTTACTAAAAATTTCAATTAAAAGTTCAAGATATACAGTCGTGAAACAAATTTTTCATTTACCTACGTTTGTATGGTTTTATGTTATTCAATACTTTTAGTGGTAATTTCCATTTTCATTAAATATTTCTGGATTAGTTCAATCTTTATCTAGATATGGGAAACGTTTTTAGGCATTTCAACTTCATTTAATTTTACTGGAGGGCAGATTTGATGTATAATAGTGAATGTTACGTATTCAAACTTGCTCCAGTTCATTTTAATTTTCACGCATGGATTTTGTATCTAAGAAGAGTGCGAGGAAAGAAGGTTAATTTTACTTAGGAAAAAAATATCTGGTGCAACACGTTTCAGAACTTTATTTTATATGAAACCTGCTGTTGGTTAAAAGAGCATATAAACACAACCCATAATTGATTAAAATTAAATAATATCTAAAATGTTCTATAATTTTCACCGATAGGCCTTAGGAGTGAGCATAAATTCAGATTTGATTTTATTTCATACTAACTCTCACGATCTTTACCAGAATCCCTCTTATTTTCTTTTTCTGAGGAAAACGGTTAAAATGAAAGTTGTGGGTTTTAAAGAGTCTAATAACCAAAGCAATTTTAAGAAAAATCCTTGGAGCTGTTTTTGAAAACCCCAAAAATCTGTAGAATAAAGTAGGACTACCTACTAGCCGATTTCAATCAAAAGCTTCACAGCACATCTAGATATAATATGAAATCAAAATTCCAAGTTTCGAATAAAGCTTTAAATACGATGTCACTGTCACGCACAGACATTTTTTTAAAAGCCGTTTCTTTGGATTTAGTTGATCTCAAAACTTGTATTTCCAGTGAAAACTCGTAATTAAAATTCGACCCAATTACAATACCTACTTCTTTTACTATGTAGTAGTAGGTAGAAGAAAGTAAAAATATTTTACAACACAGAATAACTTTGATAATTACATATTTGATTTTATTTTTGGAAACAAAGAAAAATAATATACAACGAAAAAATTAATAAGTGAGACCTTCTATTATGCTGTATACTCCTATAAAAAACCCTCCGTCATTAAACTAAGTTATACAAAGAAATCATATCGTTCGGTATAATAAATTTAATGATTTACATAGCTTGTTTTTCCGCTATAAAAATCATGACTCCTCAAAATGAAATAATCATTTTCATTAGGTTGAAAAAGAAAGGTAAAGTTTAATTTTACAAATGAGAAAAAAACACGAGTACTTACATTTTTCATTTGTACGTAGTTCTACAGATTAAATATTCGTATTCTCATCTAAACCGTATTAAACGAAAAAAATCAAATAAACCTTTAATTTAATTTGTTTTCATTTTATTAAAAAATTCCATCGTTACTGTTCGAGAAAATTATTATTTTAATCTAATATTTTGATATTAGTTCGAGGTTGATAAGTATTTATTGATCGAAGTTTATAATAATAACAAGCGGGGTTTGAACGTTTCAGCTTTTTGTTGTTGACAGATTAGATTATTTTGATATAGTAAAACCTTTCAAAATAATTATCTTGTTGCTTTTCCATGAAAAATTTAAGCTTTTTATTTTTTTAACTGTAAAATTTTATAATTACAACGATCCTTTCAAATATATGTATAAGTAGAAGAATAAAATCTAATAAAACTGATAAAATTAACTGTTCATTTTTATTTGTTAAACTGAAAGCTTGTTTATTTTAACAGGATTTTAGATGTTTTCAAATATGTCTAAAAACGCCAAAATTCAACGTTTTGATTTTAGATTAGTTAACATTATTTTAAATATTTAACTATTAATTTAATAATTTAAAAAAAGTACACATAGCAAATCGGTGAGCTGTAAAAATTAATAAAGAACATTAATAACTGCCATAAGATATTACGAACGTCATATTAATTTATAACTAACTAATATATAAATTAAAACAATTTCAGTGTTATAATCGTTTCCAAGCTTGACTAAACCTGCTATAATGAATATATATTTATTATATTAATTAAATAAAAATTTTAAACTGATAATCAATAATATAATATTAGATAACTGATGCGTGTAAATGCTTAACTCTAATAGATGGTAGATTTTATACTTAAATAGAAACTTTGATTATAGGTACTAATAGTAGCAACACATTGTAACGTTTTGTGTTTTTCACGATATTCTTGATTTTTTTCATAAAACTATTTCACCCAAAAAGATAAACAAAACAAAAATATAGAATATGAAAAAATAATCAAATATATGTATTTTACGTTCGTACTAAGCACACATGAATTTACTAAAACAAAATAATGAATTTTTAAAATTTAAAAAAATACCTCAATTTTAAGTTACAGATAATAACAATAATATTTTAAATTGTTCATGTGGGATAAGTTGATTGAAAAAGTAAACTAAAATATACAAAATATACCTAATTTATCTATAGGTAGTAAATTATGGCTAAGGCCAGGAGGGCTTGACTGATTTGACTAAGAGATTGTAGTTTTAGTGCTAAAAGTAATACCTTAAGCTATTTGAATTTAACGAATTTTAATTTACAGACTTGCACATCTTATTTTTGTCATCATCAACCGTACGAATAGCTGAGTATGGGTGAGTAAATATTAATTTTAATTTCAATATTCAACAAGCAATTAATAAATAAGTACTATATAACGGAAGAAAGAAAAGGTTCTAATAATCACGAGAGCTACTTCCTATTAACCTAATAGCTTGAATGTTTCAACGCTTCAAAAACCGTTTTAAAGAATTACGACAAAAGAAGTATTTATTTTGAAACTAAGAAATAAGTTATTATTTTGATCACTTCTTTCTCATAGTTTTCTACGTAAATTTTTTTTTTGAAACAAAAAAAAAATAACTACACATAATCGAGTCAAAAGGAAATGAGGGTACGTTGAACAAAAGCTCGTGTAAAAGATTTACATTTTAGAAAATAATTGAGACAGCTATATTGCAGCAAATTGGTCTTTGTTTAACAAAAGCACGTGATCACGTTCCTACAAATCTCCAATTAGTTTGCCTTAGAGCTTATAATCTTCTCTCTTCTAGTACGTTAATACATTAAATGAAAGTTTTAATCAAAATTGAATAACACTGAAAGACTTTTGTTTATGGATGAAACGTAAATATTTTCAAATAAGTAAATGTTGTTTTTCAAAATTATGCTTAAGCGTTGTTTACAAGCTTTGAGCTATAAATTAAATGGCATGATGACCAGTAATTCGATTAAGGAAAGACTATATAAACGGTTTTATTTTATCAGTTTAATATACTTTAAAACTCTTGGAAAAAAAACAATTACCCTAGGTGCAACTAAACTGGGTAGGATATTACAAATACGTAAGAAGTAAGGTTTATTTTAAATACAATATATTGGGATTTTAAGGTTTGAAGCGTGACATGACTACAAATTTTCATGTTGTGTGTTTAGGGAATATCGAGTATAGGATAAATTTAATTTCTTTTGAATTTAGGGAGAATTTCTAATCAATTCTGGACATGCATAAGAAACTTTAGTGTGGGTGTTAGGGCAGAGCGTGATAAAATCTAATAAGACAACGGTGATGCCGGAAGTCACTACTTGTCATGTTGAGTTATGCGGTTTCAGTGTTTTAATTAGTACAAGAAAAAGCTCAAGGCGTTCAAATAAGTCTTGTTTTTTTCAGGTGAACTTTGAGAGCTTATATTCTTTTCAATGTAATGAATGTCACAACTGGCATATTACTTCTGATATAAAAATTAAAAAGAAAACATTTTGTATTTTGTTTTTTCAATATAACACTTATCTAAAATGAATTAGTATTTGCATATTGACACACATATTTAAAATATTAAAATACAACTTTTTATTTGTTATTTGATTACATTTTCAAATAAATATATAAAAGTTAGTTTTTTCAATAGAAAACAAACAATAGTTTGCATTTCCACTTGGCATTTTCCTTATGCTATTTTTCTCTCCTAGCTTAATTTTAAATCAAGGTTTTTAAAAGAAGACTATTTCTTTGAGGATCACATTGGCTTTTAAAGGTAAAATAAACTTTTAATTTATTTTATAATACTTAACTAAATAAAAAATATCAACAATTTTGGATGTGAATTTTTTGAACCCTACTACATGAACTACAACAACTACATGAAATTGAATGTATTTTTGTGGAAGAATAATGTTATAATTTTTTAACATATTATTTAAATAAAACTCTAGAGGTTGAATTTTCCTAACGGTCTAACAAGATCAAAAGTTTTATTTACATATCTAAGATAATTTTGTTTGCAGCTAAAGCAAATCTACACTTACCTATATAAACCGTATTCGGTACATAGAAAGCTTTTGAGATATTTTATTACAAATATTATCATATAAAAATAAATTAGAAATAGAAAAAAAAAAAGATTTCGGGCAGATATGTTAGAGGTATAACATATAAGAGGTATAAGGCTGAACTAAAGATTTAAATATACAAGATATATAAAAGTTAAAGATTGAAACTGGCCAATCCTTGGTTGTTTAAATATATAGAATGATGTTGATATCTCTTTATCAAAGATCGCTTTGAAAAGAGGTCAACTTTGAATTTGGTTTGGGAAATTAGTGTGTTAAGCTCAGTTTGATGTTGAAGTAATCTTTTTTAATGTGACGATAATTCTAAAGCTGAGCATGAAATTTGGTAACCCATTTAATTTCATTTAAAATTACTTTGGAGTTTTTTTGAATAATAAATGATTTTTATGAGGGACTTGAAAAATATCAATCAAATATCACAAATCAAATAAAATTACTTCAAAAGTCATTATGAAGTTCTTTATTTAATTTCTTAGTGTAAAATTTATTTTACAAGTTAAATTCTAACTAGTGAAAATTTATGAGAATTTGTTGGAGAAAACATAAAAATTTTTTGTTAAAATACGTAGGAACAAGCCATTACAATTTCCTTAAAAAGCTTTCTAAAAGATAAAAGAAAATTACATGTTCTTTATCGTTAATACAAAAAGATTATAGAAACTTGTTGATTTTAGAATTTGTAGGATAAAGAAGTTAATAATAGAAACATAATTGATTTTCTTGGCTTCATCTGTGCTGAAATTATTAAGTAATTTTTTATCTAATAAAATTGCAAAATGAAAAGTTTATCTAGCATTTATTTTTCAGTACCAAAAGTATTACAAATTTTGTATACTTTAAAAAAGAGAAGTAAAATTTTTTAATTAATCGACATTATGTAGCAAATGGACGGGAGTACTAAATTATCAAGCTAAGTCTTATTGTAATACAATTTTCAATGGAGTTACAAACATTTGTTCATTGTAAACATCAAATAAAACTTGAACCAACATTGTTGGGTAAAACATACTATTTGAAAATCCAAGGATTTTAAGAAAATCACTTTTTAAAATTCGTTTCCTTTGAGCAATCACATCAGTGACGTAGCGAGTAGGGAGAAAATATGTTCGCCTCGGAGCCATGGCCCCGAGGCAAACAAATATGGAGGCTGCAAAAACGGCTAAGAATACTTATCTTGTTATCAAAGTTAAGTGATAGTAATTAGTTAAAAAAGAGAACACTCTGTAGACAAAACATTAAAATAGAATTAAAACTTGCGTAAAGAACTTGAAATATTTTATATTTGAATCTTCAAGATAAATTACGAAAATCTACATTTTTAGCAATAGGTGTACACTGTACAGGTGCCGACTAATTACACGCAAACCATTTAATTTTTTTAAATGAGATAAGGTAACAGCTAAAATTTGAGAAAAGGACCAAAAACTCTATAGCTATTTTAGCATTCGAAAAGATGGTAAATTTTAAAATATACCTATATATTACAAAAAAATAAAATTTTATTTTCTGAAAGGATTTTGATTTTGGGTAATTTTTTAAAACAGTAGGAGTTTCAGGGATTCATTACTTATATTTATTTTTAAGTTACTTAAAAAAATAATAAAATCAAACTTGAGTCACACATTAATATTTTTATGGCCAATTAGTCAAACATAGATTTTGTAAGTTATTTCATGTCTTATCAATTAAACAAGTTTCAAATGTTAACCATTATTTATTTTACAAACTGATCAACTACTAGAAAACTTAATACATTCCTAGACAAGATATTCGAGGTGATTTAGAAATTTTATTTAGCTGTGCCAATTAGAGGCGAATCATTCGCCCCGGGTGATATAAATCCACGCTACGCCACTGAATCATATTGCTTATTAATGCAAATCTAGTTAAGTTTGTACGTTGTACCTATACATAAAAAAAATGTAGGTATATAATATTGTATTTGTAAATACCTACTTTAATCTAATGGCTATTTGATTACTCTCTATAAAAAAGGTGCGATCTCATTCTATTTTATCGATAGAAGGTAACATATTTATGCTTTGGTTCTAGTAGAAACACGACATAGTTTATTAAATAAGTATAGGTTAGTATTGAAATTTATTGTAAATATCCTTAATTTTACCTATAAAATAAAATATAATCGTATATTAAGTTCATTCGAGCATCCAATTCAAATCCTTGAGTTTGAATTCTTTTGATGTGGATACCAATAGAATTAAGGTATTTGAAATTCTGAATTTGTTATGGGATTTTAGTACACGAACTCTAATACAATAGCTTGATTTTGAATTCAACGACTTCTATAGAACCGTAACCGCAAAATTTATCGAAATATTGTCAAAGTAAATCCAGTCTGAAAATTAAATATGAAAATATAAATATCTATGAAGAATTATACACAGACGTTTCTATACAATGCTGGTTTGGATATTTACTAAATGTTTCTAAAAAACTAAGTCAAGCCGTATTTTTTTCCTTTATTTATCTAAAACAATTTAAGATGTTGTATACAGTTACATTTTTGAAAAAATCGAGGACACATACAGAAAATTCCAAGGCAATTCGGCAATTAGGCAATACACGCATATTTGTAAAGACAGTGTTTACTTTATGCAAAGTGTAATTAAAACTTTAAACGAATTTTTCGCAAAACTTAATTTGATTTAAAGTTTGGGATCAAAATTTCTCGTAAACGGTTAAACCGATCAGTCTCAAAATTTTAACACAAGCTTATTAAGCACATTTTTTAGCAATAAATCAAAGTTTTTTCTAACCGATAAATATTTTTTCATTAACAGTTTAAAGCCGACTTTTGGTAAAAATCGATTTTTTTTCAAAAGGCGCCATTTTGTCAAAACATTTTGTGCTAACTTTATTTTGCTTAGTTACAAGATAGTTATAAGGTTGCGTTACTTTGCCGAAATACGATTATTTTATTCGTTTTAGATAATCTAATCCAAGGACAACTTGGTCACTGCAAGTGGCCTTTTTTGAGAGACGTTTTTGGAGATCAGCTATATCAGCTTTTAAAATTATACAATACAAAAATGTTAAAACACAGTTAAAAGTTGACTTAATATGTGTACAAAATTTTACATTAAAAGATTTTAATGGTCGCTTTTTAGGTCTCCTGAATTCATATAAAGGGCCATCCATAAATTACGTACACGAATTTCATGATTTTTTGACCCCCCCCCCCGGCCATGTCACATATTTTACATCTATTTTCTAATACATCTACATCTAATTTTACATCTACAAATAATTATTGAATTAAAACAGCAGTTCAAAAATTTATTTTATTTCAATTTAAATGATTTGTTAATACAATTAACATCAAATCAAACATATCAAGAAATTAACAAAAAATAAACGATTGTTATATTATTAATTATAGATCAAACTTAATCATTTTGAGTTCATGGACTTTGAACCCACTCCTTTAAACACTTAGATTAAAATATATTTTGAAATGTGACGTCACGAAATTAAGGACCTCTCCCACCCTCTTGTCACACAATGTCACTTTGTCGATCCCCTCCGTTCTCCTTAATGTGTGACGTAATTTATGGATGGCTCCGAACCCTGGCCCTTTTAATGTTGTTAAATTTTACAATTAATTCCGAGTTTCAATGCCTGAATTTAGTTAAAAGTTAAAACTCATTTCATGTCAAATTCAATCCTAGAACTAAATGCTAAAACGAACCTCTTATATGTATGTAAATAAATATAATATATTTCTCAAGTTATAATTAATAATTAATAATAATTAATCGTTATTTACAATTTTTGCATTCAGCATTTCTAAAACTTCTAAGACTTAAAACAATTAATACTCAACTAACTTACCTTTTTCAAATGTTATCTAATTTGATGCAATTAGAACTAAAATCTAAAAAGTATCTAAAAATGAAAATTGCATTTTAATGCATATGACATCCTAATGACTACGTGAGCATCAAGCATTTAAATCGCGTTTATGACAGGCACATACGGTGAGAGCTTCTACATGATTATATTGTTTAGAGCAAAGCTCCACTCACATTGTTATCCAAGAAATACGCCAGATACCGATATGTTTTCGTAAGAAAAGCACAATCACGTTTGCTGACTTAGAAAATCCGCTCACCTGTAAAATATGTTCATATAATTGATGTGAAAATGCAGCTATTATGAGAAAATTAATTAGAATTTTAATGTTAAAACATTATCACTATGGTATAAATGGAGGATAATTAAAAGATTTTTTTTTCATTTGAGAAAGAAATTTTTTCCATCGACAAGCTTTTTCTTTACAAAACAAACGAATTCATATCAAGGTTTTTTTACCTCTTAATGATCTTTAACTTCAAATAAAAAACCTTTTATGCGAGTTTATTTATAAATGTTAACAAACAATTCACGCAGGTTGTTTTAGGAAAATGATTTTTTTTTCAACAGGCCCATTTTTAAATACAAAAGACTCAAACAAGCGAAAATACTTAATATTTTTATATTTATTTACATTAATAATGTATATTGCAAGTATAAAGAGAGATGAATCGTTCTGCGATGTTTTTTGACACTTGCATTACATTTTTTGATGAACAATAATAGAGATAATAGAGATTTGATTTTAAAAAAAACTTGAAAACTAAATCTTTTCTTACCATAATTAAAATTTAGTTATCAAGATTTTGGCTTCAAAACCTTGACTTCTTTTATTTAAATTTTAGTGTTCTATTCATTTTTTTTAAGGGGCGATCCATAAATTACGTCACACGAATTTCAGGACTTTTCACCCACCCCCGTCCTTTTCACAGGTTGTCACATTTTTAAAACCCTCTCCCACCTGATACGACGTCACACATTTTTAAGTTTTATGAAATCAGCATAAGGTCCAATATTTTAAATAACATAGAAAATAATATTGTTATCATAATATATATTATGTAGGCATAATTACTATTTTAATACAAATAATATCACATATAAATTTCGTGTTTTAGTATTTTAAATTTTAACATTTGACGTAACAAAGCTTCTGATCCCGCCCTGCCCATTGTCACAGAATGTCACTTTCTAGTGATACCTTTCCCCCCTTAACGTGTGACGTAATTAATGGACAACCCCTAATGAATCATCTGTTTTTCTTTTATTATATATGTTATTCATACTTTGGATGTCACAATTTATGTTTTTCTATAAAAAATATCATAACGTTAGCAGGTATGCAGCATGCTCGTTCTTGGTTGTGTTATTATTTTTCATAAAAAAAAACACTTTTATTGTCTCTTTCTATAAGCTTTGTAATGGAGACCATAATAAATACATATGTACGTTTATATTAAAAGAATACTTACATATATATATGAAAATATTAACTTATAGGTACCATGAGAAAGAAAAGACTGTCTTTTCTTCTTTCTTAAAAATGTGATTTTTATTCTGGTCTTTATAATTACCTTATAAAATAAAATACAATAGATTTAAAGCTACGACTTACCTAATTTTTTTAAGAAACTGTATAGAATATACCTTTATTTATACGTAATACCTCAGAAGTTTTTTCTACGCTAATCGATTTCGATGATTTTTTTTATGTGAAAGCTGGTGCTTTTCATGTGGGCTTATATAAATTTGTTCAAGATCTGACCAGTAAATTTGAGTTTTCTTTATAATGCGTATTTCATCTGAAGTTGTTTTTTTAATGAAGATTATTTTAACTAGAACTTTGGTATGATAGCACATTCCCTACTTCAATTTCAATTGTTATATTAAATTTCAAATTGCATATATGCTATATTCAATATATAACATACTAGTTGTTCTGGGGCGCCTACGGCGCCCTATTTTTTAAAAAATTTTTTTTTATTGTATTGATAACTGATAATGATAACTGATAATGATAACTGATAATGATAACTGATAATGATAACTGATAATTGATATTGAAGTTTTTTCTTTATCATACATTGTTATGATTATTTTTCATGAATTTTCATGAATTTAAACAATTTTTTAAACAATCATAGTAGGCATTGAGCGTTACAGAATGAGTGAATGAATCAGTGACCTGGGCTCTTATATTATCTTTTATTTATTAATAATTATTATTATTATAAGTAATTTTTAGGATCCTGTACTTCCAAAAGGAAAAATGAAACCCTTATACGATCACAAAATATAGATGTCGTAGCCTTTTTATGTTTTTGCACTTTCATGAAAACGTTAGGCTTTTAATGAAAAAGTGCCTTTTCATGGAATGAACATTTGTTTCATGAAATTCTGAACGATTATCAATAGTCTTTTTATGTGAAAAGTATTTCATGTTTTCATGAAAAGTATTGGATACACATAGAAAGTAATGGAGAAATGAAAAATCGGTAAGACATAATTTAGTTTCAGTAATCTGTAAATTAACCTTAAAAAGGAAAGTTTTTTCTGTTACTAAAATAATTATTTGTTTAAACTAAACAAAAATTGTAACTTTTGATTGTAGCAATAAGAGTAAGAACTAATAGTTTTCTTTGCACAAAAACGTTTTTGGAACAAGAGATAATATACTCATTATATAAAGAATATGTTTTTTTTTTTTGGGTAATACTCTACAATGAACAAATTATGTTGGTACTGTATTTTTTTAATATATTGAGAACTGAGAACCGTTTATTCAACAATCAAAATTTATAAAACATATAATTTAAAATTTTGATTTAATCTCGCAAATAACACTAAAATTGAGAAAAAAAAATAAAACTATTTTTTCAAATAAAAATTCAAATGTGTGATTCAATATCAATTAAATCTCAAATAGCATTTCATCCCATGGGCAAACTATTGCAATTTCCATTTGTATTAAACAATAATCGAAATTAAATCAGCATATAATTCTCCAGATATACTATTAAATTCTAAAAGTAACATATCAAATAGGTACACCACCAACATATAAAATAGAATTTTTAGACGAATTCAATCCATACGGTGGTATAAGATTTATGTAATACTGTTAAATATTCATATAATATAATACTATTTTAAATTTTTTTGTTTTTTCTTTGAAAATTGAAACTAAGATGGTTTTTTGTTAATTTGCACACCAAGGTTCATTTTTCACGAATATAAGAGGCAAACATTCCAAAAAAATGAATACTGTCATGCTCGAATAAAAGAAGCAATGTTTTAAATTTTCATGTTATAAACAATAAAATACTTAGTTTAATAAGATCTGTTAGTGATTTAGCAATAATACCCACTACGAAAATGGTTCAACCCCAAGAGACTCATTATCATGTTACATAAACGATATAAAGCTTGGTCTCTATTTTATCTATAATAATATATATAAAAAAAACAAAGTTTGCAGACGGAAAAAAGGTATTAAATTTATATTTTTGCATTTTTTATTAGAGATCTTAAAGTTTATTAAAATAAATATAAATTGTAATAAAAACAAAAATATAATAGTTTGGTTTTTTATTAGTTTGAGATGTTTTATTTATAATAGAAAAGTAGACATATTTTATAAGAATCCTCTATATTTTTAAATTTCATCACTAAAAAAAAAAGTTATTCTTCACCTTTTGACTGCAAGTTTATCCATGAAGAATTTGTGTGTAAAGCTCTTATTACTGAACCAAAAAAGAGTTGTATATAAAAAGAGGAAAACTAATGTTTTTCAACCACAAAGTTGATTCGTTTGACGTTGGTAACATCAAAGAAATGTTCCAATGAATGCAATATATTATATTATGCTTCAAAGACAAAATGTGAACTATGTTAAAATTTTAATATTGTGTATGTGAACTTGGAGACCTTTCATTATAGGATGCTTTAATTTGAATGCGTTTAATATTTCTATTGCATTCGATTGCAAACACTCACGTCGATCAAATCACGATATAATTAATGCAGTTTACGATCTGATCGTATCGTTATCGTAGGTATGACAGTTGTTAAGTCTATTTCAATTTGCAAATGAACTTATTTATTAGAGTCTCAAACATTTACATTTAATAATTACTTTCAAGTTGTAGTGTAGTGTACTTATATCTTATATCTAATAAAAATTGAATTTTTATTTTAATTTTATTTATCATAATTCCAGCCAAATCATAAAAGCGCAGTATAAAATCTATAGAGTTGTAGTAAAACTCCTCTCTTACTGTAATTAAAAGAATAAGTACTCAATATTTTACCAAGTTTTATATATGTGAAGCTTGGAAAATAAAATCAGAATACGGGTCTTCCAACTCAACAAATTACTGCTGCTAATATAATTATTCAATTGTAAGTTATTTCAGGTTTTTCCTATTTCCTTTCTACAAGCACGGTTTAAACAGTTTTCTTTTTTCAAAATCTGTTCATCTTATTGTTTAATATTTTTCATTCCAGTCTTTGTTTAATTAGATTTTTTTTATGTTTCATAAAATATAATATCTGTTTAAACAGCTTAATCAAAACAAATTAATTATTTGAAATAATTTTTCTCGCAAGTTCGAATTTTTTGTAATACCTGAAATGGAAACGAATAAGATTATTATTAAACAAATGAATAAAATGTTTGTTTACAAAGAAAACTTTTTGTTCTCTACAGATTTATAATTCCAAATTAAATGCCAAGACTTCCGTATCTTTGTCAATATTGAAGAATCATTCATTGTGTTTTAGTTTATTTACTTTTTCCTTTTTTTAAACATTTTTTGTTTTCCTTTCATAAAATATAATCGATAAAGAAAATAAGAAAAAATTAGGGTAACTACACAAGAAACAGCACAAAATATTTTTGTTCATTTTTGTAATTGACTTCACTTTTGTTAGAAAAAGAAAAATATTTATATCTACGAAACAGATCGTAAGTGGATGATAGGCAGGTTAAAGTTTTTAATGCGTCAGCATTGGATCTTATTGTTAGTTACTTTGTAGTAATCACCTAGAAAGCCAAGTTATTGCCCTTTAAGATGTTGAAATCATCGTCGTTGTTCGAAATCGGAAACTTGGTGTTATCTTTCCTTCGTTAAGAATAACGAGCCATGAGAAACTAATTTAGTGGTGGCTTATATATAAACTGATTCCTTAATTTTTTTAATTCCCTAATTTCCTACGATTGTAATGCTCATATTTATTTGTTCGTGTAGCTGACTTGTGGCATTTCAGTGATATTTAAATTGTATATCTGAGTTTTTACCTATTCTAAAAAAATTTCAGTTCCACGAATAACATGTTGCTTTCAACTCAAGAATGACTAATCGATCAACGAAAGTAAAACTGCCATTTGTCTCAAACTCACTTATTATTACCAACTTCTATCTGAAATCTTCTCTGATAAGTCGAAAAACTAAGTACAAACTAAAGTATAATGTATCCAAAACTATAATTTTTAGTTAACAAATCAGTAATATACTTTAAATAAACCTAAACCATGTAACTTCTAGATTGTTCTATGGGAATTCTAATAATGGACATTTGAATCTTTCTATTATTGACAGCCAACGATTTTCGAAGTTTTTTGAAGGTTCGGCAGTCGAACTTTCTAGGCTGTTCAATTGCGTTTGTAAAACGTTCCTGTTATTGTATATTAGCATTAAGAATCAATTTTCAAGCCGTGGTCTTCAACGTTTTTCACTAGAAAAATAGGAACACAGGAAAATAAGAAATTTTAGAAACCCTTCAAGTTTTCAAGTTTATGGTATTCTAGAAACTTCAAACTAGTAGCAGTTCAAACTGTTTATCGGCGCAAATAACATATAAAATAGCAAAGTAAGTAAATAGCGACAACTTAAGAGTCTCCTGTTAACGTTCTGGAAACTTAAGGTTGCGTGAAGATGGGGATGAAAGTGGATCCTACACTATATTTAATTACGAAGCCTTCATATTTAGTGCCATTTATTTGGGATCAATATATATACATATATATATATAACGCCCTTAGAGACTCAAATCGCACCAAAAACTCAGAACAAGGATTACTTTTTTTTGGGTGTTTTAA
This sequence comes from Sisyra nigra, assembly GCA_958496155.1. NCBI lineage: Eukaryota > Metazoa > Arthropoda > Insecta > Neuroptera > Sisyridae > Sisyra > Sisyra nigra. The sequence continues at coordinate 28,098,354 of OY292313.1, forward strand.
GTCGCTTTAACAGCTAAGGTCATATCTAGTGAAGCCAGATCGTGGGATTTCTTTACCCCCACTTAGCAGCACAAACGTCGTAAATTGAGGAGAAAAATGCCCCTTCCATATGACACGGATAGGTAAAACTACACCCATACAACGCTTTGTAAGTGTGTGTTACCTATCCGTGAATATCCGTGTCATATGGAAGGGACATTATTCTCCTCAATTTGTCGGCGTTTGAACTGCTAAGTAGGGGTAAAGAAATCCCACGATCTGGCTTCACTGGTCATATCACGACTGTCTAAACACAGAAACTTTCTGTTGGTCAAGTATATCTTAAGTCTAGGATTCAATGGGGATCGAACCCAGAACCACTTGACGCTTGAAGTGGAGAGGACTACTACTCTAGCCATTGCGTCAATAGGTGGCTTAAGGATTAATTCTATTTATCAATATTTAAAAGTATTTGTGTCCAAACACAAGGTTATAGAAGCAGGCCAAGAGCGCAATATTATCTAAGACTACATTACAACCTGCCTTGCTGCTGTTAAAAAATAGGGCGAGTATCAATAGTATTCATAATTGTATGTGAAACTAGAAAGAAACTAATAAAAAGTATGTATCTATAGATATTATACTTAAACTTAATTTGTGAATGCATAATATGAACATATTGTAAAAAATCAATATGTGATTGTTATTACAGATTTTTTTTTTATCGAATTTTTTTAAATTTTTAATTACAAAATAAAATTTAGTCATTGAAAAGCTTGAGTGTTCTAGAATTATTTGTATGGCGTTTTTGAAAGTCATAGTAAACTAAGACAATCAACTTTGTTTTATTTTAGTTTTTGAATTTTGACTTGCTTTTATAATGAAATCTTCAACTCAACTTTGATAATAGATAGAGATTTCCATTTTTCTTTGTCCTGATAAATGCGTGTTTCGGGAATCTATATTTTTTTAACAGTCACGTTCTGACACGCACTCCTAAATTCTTCAAAATAGACAAATTAATTCACTCTTTCGATGCGAAAACACACAATGTTATGATTTTATCCGTAAATCAACATACTTTCATTTAACATAAATCCATTTGAATTTACCTTAAATTTTTTCCTCATTTTACTTCAAACCGACCAAATTTCATCGATCACATAGACTCCCATTTATTTTCATTTCCGAACCAATTTTAATCCACAAATGGAATAAATAATTGACTCCATTTATTTCACGTTCGCTCCAACTCGCGTACTTTTCTGAAGATGTTTAAGAGATACGATCGACGATTAAAATTACAAAACGTCGAAAAGTGAATATAGAAAAGGAATGAATTGTTTGTATTAAAGATCAAGACTTTTTCTTCACCTTCAACCATAATAAATGCATTTTAATTTAATTTAAATTTAAGAAAATGAGACGTTTCAAATAAATTTTTAATGAGAAAACTTTTTCAAGCTGGAATATCAGTTTTTTGTTCAAACAAATTTATTGATTTATTTCTTTCGTTATCTTTGCAAATTAAATGTTTTTATCGTTTGAGTTTTACTCAATGTTTGTTTTCTAAGTTTAAAAAACCTCCAACTGACTATCATTATGATAATTTACATGCTTATTACATCGACAAGTAAATGGCTGAATACAGCATAATCAGTCTTAATAACTTAATAATTCCTTATCTAGTAAAATACTTTAATTTCACGTAAACTCCAATAGTTATAAACAGTTTGATGATAAAGGTACCTGGGAACCGGAAATTAACGCTGTAATTGCCAAATGCGCCAAACTACTAAATATTTTAAGAGCTATCCCAAGTCAAAATTTTAATAACCCCGATTGAGCTTTGTGTAGCCTGATTCTTTTGATGTGGTCATTTGCTGCTTCGATTTAAAACCTTCTTCAACCTAACTATGCTGAAAACGAGCGTAAGTAGGTGCTACCAGGCTGAAACAGGGTTTATTTCTCTCCATCTTAAAATTCATTTCAATCTAGATAACCTGAAGTCAGGGCGTGACAGGTTGAAATGGATTTTTAGATGTAGGGAAATAAACTCTGTTTCAACCTGGTAGCACCTACTTATGTTCTTTTCAGCGTAGTTAGGTTGAAGAAGGTTTTAAATCGAAGCAGCAAATGACCACATCAAAAGAATCAGGCTACACAAGGCCCCGATTGAGCCTTATTAAAATTCCGACTCGGGATAAGCGGAAAAACATGCGAGCTACCACTTTTAAATCAGAATAAAATTCACAACTGGCAAATATCCAATAAAAAAATACAACATCAAAAACATGAATAGTTTCGAGACTAGAAAATCTACGCCGATTATTTAATAACAACTACGGGAAAAATAAAACGAAACCAGTACTTTTTACGTCTGGAGGAGCTTAAAATAGCTAGGTGTCAACATTTCGATTGCAACCGTATTAGCAATTGGAATAGAGTCCTCTTTTGTTAAAACCACTGCTAATAACTGATCTCTTTAGCAAGGACAAACTCGAGTGTAACTCAAGACTTTTATTAGTCATCTGTTGAGGATTCTAGCTCATTGAAGGCTTTCCAGACCTTGGATGTCGCAACTTGTGAGCACTGATCTGTCAATTTGATTGCGGTGTGGTTGTGATCAATATCAGGTTTCTAGGTACCAAAAAATCCGCTGTATAAGTCTAATAACACCGACCCCAATATGCTGCTTTTCGGAACTCTTGGACCTATGCAGTTCAAAATTATTTGCTGCAGCTTACAGATGAGTTTTCTGTCATTCAGATAAAACTTAAGGACTTTATAGGACTCAATAAAGAGAATAAAGCAATGCTTTTTTGAGTTTATAAAGCAGACCTTTTATATAATGGAAAATTACAAAACATTAGGTTTTTTAGCCTTTTCATACCTTTTAAAAAGAAACAAAATATAATTTACTATAAACTTTTCCTGAATAATTTTTAAGCCAACTATCCTAAGTAATTTATATTAACATCTTATTTTTTCTTTTATAAGGTTTTAATTAGAGATGCAACGAATAGTGATTTAGCCAAATAGCCAAATATTCATTATCAAATATTCGTCCGTTTCATTTATGAGTAAATCGTATCACGAGACGCATTATTTTTTTATAAAAAAAAGAAGAAAAAATTAACGGCAACCGAAATTGATTTTTATTTACTTAGTATTCGCCTAGACCAGTCACTAGATCCATATAAATAGTGGTTTATAAACTCAAACCAGGTTTCTACTCAAGGAAACTTTACTCAAATGCAGAAAAATTGTTTGAATTCATCATAATTAATTTTCCCTAATAGATTTTCCAAATGAATTCGTAATTTAAATATATATAATTTCGAATTAAACATTTATTTTGTTATGATTTAGTATTCGGTATTTGGCCGAATAGTACATAATATTCGGCCGAATATCGAATATTAAAAAATACAGCCGAATAGGCTGAGTCCCGAATAGTAGCAGAATATTTGTTTCATCTCTAGTTTTAATTTATTTAAAAAATTACTAAGCGTTTTTATTGAATATAATATTTGAATAAGATACCTATATTTAAAAAAAAAACTTTAGCAAACATTATTAAAAACTAAACTATTTAGTATTATATTATAATCAATTAATTTTTTTTTGTTTATTTAAGGTCGCATCAACTACTATGGTCATTAGCGACCGTCGAATCCGAAAACCCAGAAAAAACATCTTAGGCTTTCATTGGGATTCGAACCCAGGACCACTGGCGTATAGGCAACTATCTAGTCCACCACGCCACTAAGTGACCCTTCAATTAATTTATTGTAATTAAAATTTTCTTTTAAATAAAGATTTTTGGAGTCAAATTAAAAATTGTCTCGCTTGCTTCATAAAACTAATACAATAGGTAGTACAAATTTTACCTATAATAATAAAATTTATTTATACCTTGAAACGTATTCTAAAATCTGAAATATTAGTTGAGTTTTGATGACCTGAGAGCAATACAAAACTTGATGTTTACCAAATAAAAGCTCTTACTAGAATTTATTTACTTATCCCTTCTATCATCGGAAAAGTTTTCTAATTATTCAAACTGGATTATTTAAATACGAGATTATTTGCGTATTTACATGCTTTAAATCAAACTTTATAATATGTTTAAGATTTCAGATGTTATTTACACCAATTATAATCCATCCATACACTTTCTCTAAAAAATTCAATTGAAAACTATTTCAATAAAAAAGAAATTTTTTCATTTTTAATTGAATAAGCGATTTTTAATGGGATAAAAAACGTTTGAGACTGATGTTAAATAGAATGTAGTGCAGTCAAGAAATTCAATTGCTTCATTTAATAACGATGTTGAAAAAATAGCCTAAGAAATCTGAAGAAGTTGCCTTTCAATTTAAGATTTTCATTAAAAATGTTTTTCATTAAAGGCTATCATCTTGAAGCTGCATTACTGATACGTTAACTACGGTAGATTTCTTGCACATCGATTATGCAACTATACAAAAAATTTAACGAGTATGATTTTAATATAAATTTGTCCTATTTACAAAGTATGACTGTCAAAAAACACTTTATTAAAAATATAAACATGGATGTAAAACTTGGCTAAAAAACGTTTTACTTTATAGCTTTCAGAAACGGCTTTTTCTTAAAATGCAATTAATTTATAATTATTTCAGTTTGCTAAATTTGTTCAGAAAAAGTACAGGAATTAATTAAAAGTGTCATGTTTTAAATTGAAAAAAGTTCAATTTCCTTAATTAATTTTTCGTGATTGTTTTGAATAGCTTTAGTAAATAACTATTAATGTAGCAAAAGATAAGACATGCAATTATTGTCTAAATACCTATATTTATATTTAAGTAGAAACGAGTTTTTTTTTCATATATAAATTTTTAAAAATGTATTGACATCTATAGTTCCAACTCTAGTTCTAGTTGTTGCGAGTAGTTCTAGTGTCCAGCTCTAGTCCTAAGTTCTAGTATCTAGTGGTAACTAACTACAATTTTTACATTGAGGGATTTCGTAAATTTTATTGATTATTATTTTCACATCTTATTATAAGCTCAATGAGTATAATATAAATCACGAACAACAACGCCTTTTTTTATTGCAAAATCCGTTTTGGGAACAAGCTTTCAAAAATAAACCATTATGTTTTTTTTAAACAATTTTTAGACTCTTACTATCCTGTACTTACTACTTATTATGAAAGCGTTACCTACATATTGATTAGGCAATTTACATTTTATTTGATAAGCAAATTAATACTGCTTACAACTAATATACGAAGACAGGAGTACATACCTTCTTGATTTAGTTCCAGCATAGTTACTATCACAGCTATAGCGCCGTTTAAAAATGCTAACTTCAACTACTTACTAGAAACTAATATTATTAACTGTTCTTGTCGTAACTAAACACGAGTAATAAAATTTTTAAGAAAGTGATACTATCATATTTTAATAAGAGCTACGATAATTCAAATGTTTATTTTCTACTTCTTTATGCAAACATTTTATTTCAAAAACTTATTACACGAAAAGTGAGGACATCTTGTTTTGACACAAAGAATTTTAGCAATCGTATACACCCATGCTTCACTTTTTGTCGTGGTTGCGTTCCAAAAAAACACGACGCAAATTGAAACAACGCAAAGTGAATTATGATTTTCTATATAAAACCATGTAAATATCAAAGATAGATTCCACGGTTACGAAAATACTTAATTCAATTAAAACAAAATTATATAATCAATTAATTTATACAAACGCAATAAAAATTAATCACAGTCTGATGAGTCCATACTCCATAGTGGCTGTTGTCGTAAGTCGGCTTTCTTTCACCAAAAAATGGTCCAATGTTTGCTGAACAGCTTTATTTCTCAACGTAAAATAAATTTCCTTGTAGCAATTGATATTCGTAGCTACCAAAATAAAGTGAAAATAAAACTGTACATATTAAAATTGCGTTGATTTTAAGTTAGAAAGGGAATCCCCGAGTTTTGATGGCATAGCGCAACTAGAAATAAAATTCGTGTTGCTATTTTTTAGAAAGAAAAAGGAAATTTCAAAAAAAAAAATAATGTCTCGAACCCAAAACAACGCAACTTCGAAAATCTAACGACGCACAGTGAAAATTAGTACTAATTCAGCAGCGACGCAACTTCGAAAAAACGCAAAGCGAGGTTTGGGTGTATGTTTAAAATTAGTAGAGGTGCATAATAGACGCCTGAATATCTAATTTTGAGATTTAAACGAAAGTCACCAACGAGATACTTTTTGTTTTATCAATTATGTGGGTATATATATTTTTTTTACAAATATTGCTATAAAACTACTTTTCAAATTTAAATTCATGCGAACTACAATGCTCCTTATCCTATGTCGAAATGTCTATGTATAAACGTATCAAATGTATACTTAGAAAACATACGATTTATAAATTACCTTTACATTAGACTTTGATGTAAAAAATATTCCAGGTTACTTATAATGACAAACAAAACTTGTCCGAAAAAATTGAAATTGATAAAATTAAGTAAAAAGAAAAACTCGCTGATAATTGAATTACTGTCGCTAATATAGATTTAAATTTGATTAAAGTTTCCAAAAGTTAATTATTAAAGTTAATTAAGAAAATATGTAGAGCAGAATATGCTGGAGAAATTAAGTTGTAAGAAATATTGTTTAAGTATGCACCAAAACGAATTAAAATTGGAAATAAATGCTGAAATAATAGTTTTTTCACCTAAGGTTGGTTTAGTTCTCCTAAATTTTAACCAAAACTTTGTTAAAAATAACAAACAAGTATTAATAAATAATGCCTAAAATACCTGATCAAAAATGTCTACCAGTTCTTGTACTATTACAGTACTATACCGACTATACCTTCGTACAATTTCAGTTTTTATTATATGATAATTATTCTAAAATAGTCTATAGAGTTATTAATTGTACCCCGAACTAAAAAAACAGTTTTTTAGCAATGTTTCCAATTTCGTCTGTTACAAAATGCAGTGAAATAAAAAAGTTATGAAAAATAAAACATTCATACTTAATTAAAAAGAAGCAATAATGATTTTAAATATCAGAAACAAAAATTAAAAACGTAATTATAAATATTATATTTGATTTAACTGAAATGAAAAAATATAATATATTGGAATTACCTAAATACTTACTTTCATGCAATATTTAGGATTCAAAATTTTTATTTATTTAAGCAAATTCATTTGTTAATACGATATTAAAAGCTAAAATATATCCTATAGCATATATTTTCAAACGTTCTATATTGGATTTAACTTTTTTCGATAAGAGATATTTTCAAATATTAAATTACTGAATTTTGTTAAAACAAATGTTTTTCTAATAGATTTTGTTTTTTCAAACGTAATATTTTATTTGGATGTTTTTATTCATTAAAATTTTAGGAAGTATGTATTTTGATTAATGAAGTATTTCAAACAAAGAATGCAATATTCACGGATGGGTACGCTTTGATTCCATTTTCTTTTTTATTTGAGCCAAATCAAACTTTTAATTAGCGAATGATTTTTCTTTCATTATTTTTTCTTTTTTTTTCTGGAACAGATGGTTTATATTATTTCATTTTATTACGCCATATGTCATATTTCGGTACAATTTTTTAGTACTAGAAATACATTTTTTGTAAAAAAAATAATTTCAATGGTGATTCATTAATTAAGTGTCATTAAATTGATTTTGGTTTAAATATTTTTTATTCATAATTTGTAGGTATAAGTTTTAGTTCACTCTTTTAAAATCGTTGTTTTTTTTTTCTATTTTGACGTTATTTAAAAGGATGAATGTTGAGTTTCAGTTTATTATTTGTGTTAATACGAAGCTTCTTTGTTTCATTGTTGAAATATATGGATTTTGAATTTCAATATAGTTCGTGTTTATGGTGCAAAATAAATTTATTTCAAAACTTTATTTGTATGGTGTTTCGATTTATTTTTCAAATCAAAATGCTTTGAATTATCAATTCATTGAAAAATATTTTAATGCATTTGCGAGTACTTACGTTTAAATAAAATGTAGAAACTGCTACGAAGCTAAATGATGAATCACCTGAAAGCACTAAAAAGGGCGACATGAGACCCGGACCTGAACTTGCAGGACTATCGGCTAGAAAGCGCGCACTTTGTTCTCCTGCAACAATAGGACCCGTATGCAACAGACAAAACATCGTTACGTTCGCACTGTTTAAAAATCAAAAGCCGCACACAGCTTGCGGAGCTATCGGGATCGAGCATAATGTTCACAAACACAAACAAGCCAAATTGATATAAAACACACTTTATATTTAATATTAGAACCAATGAACACTAATTTTTTATTATTGATTGAATGAACAAATTGATATAGACGATTGTTGAGACGCACGTACATAATCCGACATTGCAAAAACCGCGGGTTTCTTTAAAAGTTGTGTGCGGCTTCGCGGCTGTATGCCGACTATCGGTGCGTGCGTCGCAACGCTTTCCTCAATTTATGAGCGCTTGCGTTGAGCTTAATTTACGCTCCAATCACAACATAAAGATGCTCTACTTATCACAGGTGTCACAAGCAATCCTTGTCAGTATACTCTCGTAGAAAATCAACAAGTGAATAAACGTCTAGCTCTATACCCAAAAAATATTCATTGGGGAACATTTTCATGAAAACTTTATTTGATTTTCTATCAGAAACAGGCAAATTTTGCATTATTGATCTTCTTCAATCATTGCCTTAGCATTTTAATCACATCCTTTATTACAGTCAAATCTTTTGAGAAACTCCCCTTGAAAGTTTTAATGGGCTCCATTATTCATATTTTATGAAATTAACTTAATTTCATTGCGATTTCTAAGGAAATAATCTAAATTGGGTTTAGTCCATTTATATTTACTCAGATGCGACTATTGACAAAAAGTATGTAATTATGGCATCTTACAAAATCTGTCTCTTTATAACTACGTAACTCATTTATTATAGCTTTTTTAATAATTACTTTAATTATTATATATTACGATACCAATCATATTAATCTTAAGTCCGCTTCAGACGATGCAAGATTTTTAACTGCTTGCTGGAACCTTTGTTAATGAAGTCACTACAAAATCTCTTGCGTGAACGAATGATGGATTATACTTATAGAACATTTGCTTTTTTCGTGATAAATTTCGTGTTAACATTCATATTGGGTATTCACATTCGTATTGCAGAAATTCAATATAAGAGTTCAAGGAACCTCCTTAATCAGATCTAAAATTACCAAGACTACAGTGCTAATAACCTAGTTGTTAAAGCACTAGAATTGGAAAATATCTGCTGCGAGGAGTCACAGTACCTACTTTCTTTTACTTTCAACTTTGAAACTCGCTGTTGGTATAAGCTATTGTGGCATAATATATTAAATATAAGCACTTTATAACTATACATATAAACAGAACTATACGCATACAACTGTATGTACATATATATAACATACGAATTCCCAACCTTCACCCCAAAACCGTCCTTATTCAAATTTTTGCCAGGAAAAGTTTTAAGTAAAATTTGTAGCCACTTATGAGTCTAAGAACTATAGTAAGTTTAAAGAAAATCGTTGGAGCCATTTTCGAAAAAGTTGAAAAAGCTCAAAAACTCCTAGAATAAAGCGGAGCTTTCGCTTAACCGATTTCAACCAAAAGCTTCGCGGCACAACAAGGTATAATATGGAGGTCAAATTCCAAGTTTGCCAGGATTTTCCAGCATTGCCAGGGTTGAATCTTCCTTAAATGTTGGTAGCAGCATCTTTAATATCAATAGCTGTCCGTATATAGCGTGTATTGTAACTCACTCACGTTCAAGTCGCATCCGCCGGTTTTTTTTTATATCAAAGTCGTTAGTCATTTAGATTGGCCGCTTTTTTTGTTTTTTTTTTTTGTAAATTTTGACCTTTAATACATGATTACAAATTAAAATACCAAAGGCACAGATCACGGATTTCAGTGTTATGGTTACGGTTGAGTTTACTTTTTTTGTTTGATGAACCATACTATATTGTCAATAGGAAACCAATAATACTAAGTAATAATAATAATAGAGTCCTGTGAAAAACGGTAGGTTATTTGGGTTTGGTCTGTCAGCCAAATGCCCAAATGTCGGACTCAGCAGTTAATATTGCATGATATTGATGCTTGTACATACTTGGTACTTACCTGGTTAACCACCTGGTACTGGTTTTTCTAGTCCAGGCAGACTAATAAAAATAAAAGAAAAAAATCATGTAGTTCCAATTTTTTCGGGAATGTATAGGGGAGGGTCCCCTGTACCCGCAATAAAAAATCTCCTGCGATCGGGATGCCGCGGGGGGTGGGAGAGTGATTTAAAAGGACCTTCCCGTGGTTGCGCGCGCATATCTCGAAGACGGTGCGTCGTAGAAAAAAAAACAAGAAATAAAAAATGAGGCTGACAAAATTTCCTATAATTTTTTTTCATATATTATTTGGAAAAAAAACAACCGTTTCCGAGATATCCTCTCTGGAAAATGGGAAATTTTTTGAAAATATGTGTTTTTCTCCATACTTGTTGTCCTAACTTTTTCCAACATTTTTTTTCACTATGTCGTGAGTTGGAAAAATGTAGAAAATTTAAATTCCTTTAAGAATATATACACATATGTTAATTTATCTTGAACTGGTCAAAAGATACAGCAGTTTGAAGGGTGTGGTAAATGTCGAAACTACAGCCATAAAAGACCAATGTTATTGTTGCCACTAATTCCTTTTGAAACGTGTCGTAGGAACTCCACTGTCAAGTGTAGGTAATGTTTATGTTAGTTAAAATGAATTCCCGAGTTTTCATAGACCCTCCCCCACCCAATGCGCGAAAAATAATATTCGTCAATTAATAAAATATTAGATTATCAACAAAGCTATTCACAATTTCGGCAATAATGAATTTGTAAAAACTTCACTTTTTATTTTGAATTTTCGTTTTATTACGGTTTAAGTTGTAGTGAAAATTTCAATTTTGCATCTTAACATTTTTCTTTGAACCTAATATGATCATTATTGCGTCACCTAAAATTTGATAGAGTGGGTTTAAGTGAAGCTGCGTAACAGAGTGAGGATAGAGGGTGTCGTAGAAAGACAGGTATTCCCTGATAATGTATAATAGGTTGTAATGAATTTTTAAGATAACATTATTTGGAGGGGGGGTGGAAGGATTAATCGAAAAAGTATTAAAAAAATATAAATAAAAAATAAGAGTGTATTTTTTCTTTAATATATTTTTCTCTGGAAACAGGATTTATCATGTTTATATTCTAGATAATGATGTTTTCCAACCCTTGTTCGAGATATGCAACCACGGGAAGGTTCCTTTAAATTGCTCCCCCACCCCCCACTGCACTCCGATCGCAGGGGATTTTTTATTGCGGGTACAAGGGACCCTCCCCTATACATTCCCGAAAAAAATTGGAACTACATGAGTTTTTTCCTTTATTTGTCATTTTCTGGCTTAGTTTGCCTGGACTATTAACATAAAAGAATGCTTAAGATACACCTACACTGTCGCGTATGTACATGAGTTAATTAACCTGTAATAAAGATGGAAACTATATCTATATCGGGTTTCCTCATGTCAATTTTATCGGTCATGAGGCTACAACCCGAGAAAAAAATTGAGTAGAAAAAACGATAATGTATTTTCCTGAACTCCTTATCTTAATAAATAGCCAATGTATGGAAATAGGATATGTGAGGAGTCCTAATGTAGAACGAAGATGAATCCTTCTCTGTAATAAAGCTTATTGTTAGACCAAGGGAGATTTTCTTTCAGATCTATATGCTCAGAAAACGACATTGATAAAACATTGTATCTGGGATTTCAGTGAAAGAAGCGTATCGTTAACACTAAGAAAACAAAATGGAAATATTAAATTTTTCATCATAAAATTAATACAAAAATCTGATATCACTTGCATTAGCAGGATCCTATAATCATACGATTTATTAAAAAAAATTATTATATCTACCTTTAAAAAAATATTTTTTGAAATAGGTATGTATATATGCCTAAATATCAACAAATATACAATTATTTTTTTACATATTAAAACTGTGTCACATTATGTTGATCAAATGAAACAATTGGGGAAAATAAATTTATTCGTTCTTTTTAATTGTCTGTTTATTAAATTACAATATGTAGATGATAAGTATTTATACGCAAAACGTCGTCCAACTTTTCCTCATTTAAACTGAATTATAAAAAGCCTTAAATTAAATTATTTTGCATGTGACCAATTAGTATTGGATTGTTTAAAATCAAATAATGAATGCAGTCAGTATGAACGTCATTACTTTCTAAATCACATTTAAGCTTGATCCTCATAAAATCACACAATATTTAAAATTAAGTCTCAATTTAATGCGGTTAGTAAAGTCATATTTATGCTTTCTTGTGAACTTAAAAATAAACCACACATTAAAAGACATTTCTATATAATATTATCAACCGCCTCTTCTACGAAACCATAGCGATGCCGATTAAAACGAGTATTTAAGGGAAGTTAAAATGATACTTGTAATCTACACGACAGAATTATGATACAACATTTATGTAAGTACATAATAATAGTACTTTGAGTATACCTATAATAAACCTTAAGTGATGATATCATAACGAATATTATCTAAGAAAATAGCATCTCTGTGCAGGATATCAATTTTATATGAGAAAAACATGCTACAGTTCTATTTATATTCAATTAAATATCAAACAAAGTACGAGTATTTTTAATTTTTTTAGGTAGATTTTATAGTTATTTCAAAAATTTTCATATTTACTCTAAATTAATGTTGCCACAAAATAATGACAATGGATATGATTTTTTTATGTATATAAGTTATGCATTTTGCAAGTTGTCATGTATTTATGAGACCAAAACCGGCTAATTAATTTTAGGTTAAAGCTCTAATGGTTTGTGTAATCCCAAAAAAAAAAATTATGACAATTCTAAAATACAAATACGAGTTTTCTATAAAACATCACTGTTCTTGTCAATATAGTTCAATATAATTAGTAATATTTGAACCAAGGGACCCCGTTAATAAACAAAAACGGAATTTTTATTAAAATAAAATACCCAACTGTTTCTAACACAAAAAGTTGTGTTGCAATTTAAAAACTTTTTATAAAACACAAATAAATGCTATTTTAATCTTTTATCAAGTAAATTTGAACTATGCTTACTAACCTTAGCCGCTCTTCAAGGTTTACAGTCATAGCATAAATATGTTGAGACTATTAATAAATAATAATTAATTTTCACTATCTTATATCAGTAATCAATGAACATTAATACAGATTGAGGAGGCAAAACTATTCTAACAGGATTACATAAAATGTAATTCTAAAATATTCTAAAGTTTATACAGAAACCAACTTTCGTTTTTTTCTTTCCTTTAGGCCAGCCGTCCGCTGGGAGCGGAAAGCTGCGATAAGTTGCGAAATCAATTCGTTAGAATACGCACGAAAACGTGCGAACGATCCAAACACATGGATCGGTAAGGGACCGCGTTCACTGGGCCCGTATTGTTCGTCCGTTTTCGTGCGATTAAGTGTGAACTGCGAAACGATCCTGTTCTGCTGGAATTCGAGTGCGAACTAGTGCGAAAAAGACTCAAAAATGGACAAATTACTGAATTTTTGTAGTTTGGAAGAAATGTTGTCAAGAATGTATTAAGGTCACTTAGTGGTGGACTAGATAGTTGCCTTATACGCCAATAGTCCTGGGTTCGAATCCCAATGAAACTCCAAGATGTTTTTTCTGGGTTTTCGGATTCGACGGTCGCTAATGACCATAGTAGTTGATGCGACCTTAAATAAACCAAAAAAAAAGAAGAATGTATTGAAATATGTCCTTTTTCATTGGAAAATAAGAAAAGTGGTGGTCATCATCGATTTGAAGATCATGCCACATTTTATTAACCCACATTTCCCGCCTTCTTTGATATCGTCTGTACCTGATACGACGATGAATCAAAAGTGATAATTCCAAAGCGAAAAATTCTTCATAAGAATAATCAAAAACTCGTTACGAAGAGCCATTTCGCCTACTATAAATTCGGACGAATACTGAGGCAATGAATTATGAACGATGTACATCGGAACGATTTCGTACTTATGGCGTTCGCACGAATTCGTTGCTTCGCAGTTCGCATTTTTCCGCTACCAGTGGACGGCTGGCCTTACAATCAGTATAATAACCGGTTTGGAATTTTTAAATTAATTTTTAAGTGATGTGACAGATATTTTTGTTAATAATTATTTTATTAGTATGTCCTAAACAAAAAAATGTGATTAAATTAGTATATAGGTACCAGTGGCGTGCGGTGACTTTTGAAACAGGGCATGCGGTTAAAAGTGGGGGGGGTATAAGAACCACATTTTTAAAATTTATTTTTTTATTTGATAAACGTGGTGTTATAAGTATTTTTTTTAAATTAGCCTTATTCGACGCTCCTTCTTACAAAAATCATCAACAACCGCATCATATAATGTATTTAAAAAGCACGAAAATAGTTCTTATCTTAAAGAACAGAACATTTGTATGGCCTTTGGGTCAATAATTCAAAATAACTCACGAAAAGTATCAGTAACAATTAAATTCACTGTTTAGATTCAAAACGGAAAACGCATCTGCTGGCTGTTATTTGCCTATGTGAAATGCCGAGAGAGATAGTATTCGACCGTACTAGTGCGCATGCGCGACCAATTCGAAGCAAAGAATCGCATGCTACTGTCGCCAACGCATTCATTCGGCTTTTGCCGTTCATTTGACTTGGTAAACTATGCCAATTTTATGAGTGATACCTTTCATTATTACGTAAATTAAAAAATTTATTAATGATAAAAATATATCATTTTTAGAATGATTTTACAAATGCAATTACGTAAATTAAATGAATAAATCATAAAAAAATATTAACTTTTTAAAATCGTCTTACAATCCATAGGCATGCGCCGCATCTACAGCATATATGGACCGCACGCCTCTGATAGGTACCCTATATTTTTCAACTCATTAACTAATAAACAAAAACTCATTAACTACTGCTTCATCAAATCTGGTGTTCCTCAAGGTAGTGTATTGGTGTTGTGGTTCTTCTTGTAGTGTATCCGATGTTCCATTCTCTATCTACTGTATACACTGCTCATTTGCCAACAATCAGCGACACTGTTGTACGAACAGTCACTGACGATACGGTTATAATGGCTAGACACAAGAACCCTATAGGTTTCATAGCTTATATCCAGTGACATATTTTATATAAACTTGGATGGAACAGTGAAAAACAAAACCTGAAAACTAAATTAGACAAAAACGTCACTTGTTAACTTTATACTGAGAACTGCTCCGCTGTTTATACAAAAGATTTGGGTATCTTAGAAACAAATTCAGTAAAATATCTTTGACTCCATCTCGACAAAAGACTAACATGGTGAAAACCCATAATGAAAAAGAGAACCAAAGAGCTATGCAGAAGTTCAAACACCTGTATTGAATTATGGGTAGAAAATCAAAGTTGCCGCTGGAAAACAGACTCTTATTGCATAGAGCAATTACAAGACTAATATGGGCCCACGGGATTGAATTATGGGCTCGTGCCAGTAATTCAAGTATTGAGGTGATTCAACAAACCCAATTCAAAATCTTACGGACGATCGTTGATGCACTGTGGTACGTAAGCAACAACACAGTAAACAAAGTCTTCTCTTAATATTTTGAAAACAAAATTGTATAATCAGTTGAGTAACACAGCAGTGAAGAAATATGAAAATAATAAAAGTATTTTATTAAAAATCTAATTCTTAGAAATAATTTACACAAGTACAATTTCCGTGAGTATTTAAAACAAGTTTTTGAAGTTATACTTCTTTAGGCGCGTTATGAAAAAATGTTGAGAGTGAAATTTTTAGATGAGCGGCCATATTGAGACAAAAATTAACAAAATGAAGTTGGCCGCAAAACTATTCGGTTTCTTGGCGTGCGTAATTTGAATTTTTGTTTTATTTATTTACTTATTTATTTATTTTTATATTTAAATTAAAAATAATTATATATACAAATGACACATATTATTAAAAAATAAGTTATTACTTTTCTCGAATTTTGAAGTAGCTGTAATGAAAATGAAGTCTGCATTTCATGCATATTCTTAGTTATCACGAAATCTGGGATTCTAAAATGATTCAACCATCTTAGAATAATAATTTAGTGAAACAAGATAAGAATAAGATTAAGACATTTACTTTTGAAAAGTAGTTACTTACTTTATTTCCCAATTTCTATGATGCTTCGTTTTCAGGACACGCATGAATTGTTAACCAGAAAAATGATCCTGACAAATTTTATAAACGTCTGGCAGATTTCTTTGGATATTATTTAGTGATATAAATTAAAATATTATTCTCTTAATTTTATTTTTATTAATTATATCTTTAAATATATATATATATATATATATTATTTATTATTATTATTATTATTAAATATAAAGTTACAATTTTTTAAATTGCTTATTTGAATGCAATTAATAAGAACTAATTTTTAATGATGCCAAAAAAGTATAACTTCTCACGCGCGTACATAAGTACAAGCAACCACTTTTTTTGCCTTAAAAACTAGTGTTTCATAGTCATGATAATCTTTTGAAACCCGGTTTTTAAAACCGAAAACTACTTTCTACAATATACTCTTTACTATTTATTTTTTACTAGAATTTCTGTAAAGGGAAATGTATTACGGTGTAGCCGGCATATACTTAAAGTGTTTAATTGAAAACAGAAATTAGTTACAAAACATGCAAGTTACAATGATTATCTTATATTTCATTCTTTGAATTGATTTAAATAAGTCGACTACTTATACTCCAAAAAATAAATAAAAAAAGATAAATATGCACTTGAGTTAAGGTTGTAATTTGGTTAAAAAAATTATAGAAATCTCTTAAAATGCATTTAAAGTGAAACGTAACTCTGTAACTCTTCCTAAAAGAACAAATTAAAAATATATCAATACAAGACATATACATACTTATAAACACCACCGTTGAAGTAACTACCGTACGTAGAGTACATAATAAAAGCCGTTAAATATTTATCTAGAATCTAGACGATCTAGACTATTAACCTGGTTTCATTGCTTTTGATCCCGACGAAAACTTAATCAATGATCAATACTTAAGTGAAGAGAAATTGTGCAAAGCTTACTGGGTTTATTGTTCCAAATAAAGTCTAATCGTGAAACTCTTAACAAATTATTAGTTTGAAAGAGTAGAAATCAACTAAACGGTATTAATTTGGAATGAATAAATATATACTAAATACTAGTGCATTGACGACATTTTAAACTAGGTGTAAGTTTTTCTTAGCATCTCGGAAAGACGGACATGACGCCTAGCTAGATAGCAACGGCAGTCCCTAGGCAGGTGCTAGCTTTCTTTAAAAGCCTGGAGCTCCCCTAATAAACACAAAGGGTCACATCACAATAGAACTCCTTGGTCACAGTGATAAAAGGAAGGAATATCCTGGGACCAACAAAACGGAAAAAAAATAAAGTTTTCCTTGTATTGCCACTTAATTAATTTTGAAAATAGAATACTTAGTTATCTTTGCCATTTGTAAGTTATAGAATGTTTATAATTGACTTAGAAAAACTGGATAAATCACTGTATTTTGGTTTTGTGTTGTTTCAATAGATCAAAATCAGGGATATTATGAATATGAAATTTCAGATCTGTACACGGATACGGATGTAGAAATAATCTTTTATCAATGTCGGATACGGTTACGGATATGAAATTTTATTTTGTATAATCCGTAATTGTTCCAAATAGTTTCGGTTATAGATATTTATTTTATAAGAAATTGTAAATGTAACATATAAATTAGTACTATTTTGACTTTATTTCTATGTTATCAATCGGTATACTACAATCACTCGTATAAGTAATTATTGCTATAGCTATAGAATTTTAGATGCTGCCTACTTAAAAATGAAATGCTATCAAAATTATAATAGATTCTTCCTTATCCAAAATAATTTTATAAAATCAAAAACATTTTTTGGGTATCCGAAAGTTTCGGTTATGGGTATGGAACTTCATAACGTCCTTTTCATTATTTTAATTAGCATCCCTGATCAAAATATCATTGATTTAGAAACCAAAGAAAACCAATACTCAATGCTAAAACTTATGAGATTAAATAAAAGTATTTAAGCGCTTTAAGCCCTTTAAGCGCTACACAATATTTCAATGAACTATAAAGTTCAGACTGTGTTTGTACGATGGCGTTACAAATACGTTATAAGTTAGTCATACCATTGATTGTTATATTGTGCAACTATTAAAAAATTGATAATATTTCTGCTTTATTTTTCTTCTTTAATTAGGTTCCAATAATAAATTATTTTTGTTATTCTATACTTATCTTTTTTAAATAAAAAAATGCTTAGACTGAAGACCTTAAGGCTCAAAGCATAGAAATATGTAAATACTGTAGTAAGTCGATGTTAAACGATCTGCATAATTATGTGGTTTTAAACCTTTATCCGGTTATTAAAATTGATTAAATAGATTTTCAGTAATTTGGGAATTTGGGTTCCTTTTTATTTTACACTGTTAGATTTCAAATATTTAAAATACATGAATTAATAGCGTAAATAATTTCTGTATATATTTAAAATGACTGCTTTTTTCTATACGAGCCATAAAGATGAACGAATTGTTGACGTATAGGCAAACAATAATACATGACTGCGTCTATAAACTGCAAAAGATCTTTTTTAAATTTAACATTTATTATTATCATGTATCGTTTAAACTTTAGGTGTTTAAAAACCACTACCGTAAAAAATTTAAGCCGACAAATTAAATCGTTAAATACCAATCTCCTTTGTTTATGGTGAATATACATCGCTTACTGGCAATAATAATCGCAAATCTTATATACCAAAATACTCACAAAATTTAGTTTTACCAATTAACAGTACTGCTAATTATTTTACTGAATTCACACAAATTGTACGTATTTTTTATTTTAAAAATACAAAAAAAATTTAGTTGTGAAAATAAATAGTTAAATATTCTTTAACTGGATTAAAACCTATAGGCACATAAAACTTCTTATTAACTATAGAAAAACTTTATATAAAATCTTTATTAAACGTTCAAGCTTCATTTGACAAAATAATCTTTTTTTCAAAACTAGCATCTTGTATAGGTACTGTTATCGCCAGCAATAGATTAATAATTTTTCATAAAAATAGTCTCACAATAATTATATGAAATTTTATATAAGTACTTTGAGAAGAAATATTATAGAATATTCATAAATGTAGGATTACATATGTAAAATGTGAACTCCTTATCGCTTCGATTGAAAACAACAATATATAGTAATGAACAACCGTAAGTTGAATTTATTTAACGCCAAATTAATTTATTAAACGCCATTGCATAATATGCAATCCTGTTAGAATAGTGTTGCTTCTTCAATCTGTATTGTTGTCTAATGGTTACTGATATAACGCCACGCATAAAAAAAATAAAAATATCTGGCCCAAATATCTACTTACAATAGGAATATGGGTTTCAATGTAGTTTTTTACACTAAACACGATCCGTGGTTAATTTTGATAAAAAAAAAGTAACTGATCCAGAGATTTGCAAAAAACTGAAAAGGGCTGAAGGAAGATGATCACAGATTCATGTTCAGCGTGAAAAAATACATCAGAAATAACATATCGTACCCCTGGGTCATACTACTTTTTATGTTTTTGTGTGACAGTGTAATTAACCGCGTGTAATTAAAAATTATTTTTTATAAATAATCATAGATAAAATCTTTATTTGTGTTAAATCAAATATATAACAACGTATATTAACTAAATTGGTCATTTAATAAGGAAATTCAAAAATTGAAAAGTATAAGTATGATAGTTTGTAATCTAAGGAATTAGGAAAAGGACATTCTGTTTTACCTCGTAATTGAATCATGTTAAAACATATAGTATCTTTTTTATTTAAAAAATATAGGTATTGAGTTTATTTTGCAACTAACTGAAATTTTCCTCAGCATTTTTGTATTTTTTTAAATGTATTTTTAATATATTTGGCTTACATTTGCAAAACTATGAATATAACATTCTTTTTATACGAAATTTCAACAACGACAAACCCGTTATTATAAAATTATATGCTACTCTATTTAAAAAAAATATTGTCACTTTTTTTGATTCATGCTAATTAAAGTCTATATATTCGTAAAAAAATTCTAGCCAATTTATGTGTTCAAATAAACTTGCAGATAATTTTGGGCTTACTTATATAATGGTTATTCTAAGCTATTTTTTTACCTTCGTCGGCTCAATACAAAACAGATTTACGAATAAGTAAGTGTACATTTAAATTACATCTGAAGCTTGCGTTTTTCGTAATCGCGCGTATCTGATGCATTTGTAATGCATGAAATAATATAAATGGCAAAAAATAGCAAATAGGTAGGTAGTTTAAAGTGGTTATCATAAAATAATAACGTGAATAATTTACGGAAATCATAAAAATTGTTACAAGCATTTAGATGTATCTTTTATTCTATTGAACAACACCAAAAAGCAGGTTTTAATAAAGTATTATATGAACAAAAAAGCAAATTTACCTGCGTTACTTTTCTCTAAAGTCTAAACACAACCGTCATTATGGGCCTCTTTTGCAAGACTATTTTTTTGATTCGGTAATTCAATATAAAACATTAAAGTTCAGTGATCTTCACAAATAAAAATATATATCATTCTTGAACTGAACAAAAAATAAATGGCAATACCAAAACCACTTTTTAGGTATTTGTTTTATTATATACTTTTTTAATAGTATCATTGAGGTTTTGAAATTTATTTAAAGAAATTAAATTTACCAGAAAAGAGTACAAATTTTTTCAATTTTAAAGACATATTCCAATAAGTTTTTATGGTGTCATAAATTCGAAATGAACTATTTTTTCTTGTGATTTTGAACGCATTTCATTCATGCGTATATTGATTTTATCGCTTCTATTTGAAATTCAATCAACCAACTTTTGAACAAAGGCTACAATTCTATTAAGTCTTCAATTATGGCTTGATTTCGCGTAATAATTCAAGTGAATTCACTGAAGAGTGTTCGATTTTTTACTATAAAAACTTGTAACAACTAATGGACACCCAATTAAGTTAATACGGTAATATTTTGAGTTGGGGGTCCTACGTGTTGTTTGACGGGTTTCGCTTAAAGTATTCAATTTTTGATTGGTAAGCAAAACGTGTATATTCAATGAATGCGATACTTATGATCTTTATTGTAAAAAAGTAAATTTTTACTAAATTCAATTAAGAGCATGATTTTTTTTTCTTTGTAAATGAGGCTTGAATTTGAATGTAAATGGAGTAAGAGTACTAACTACCTACTGGTACCAAGAATCAAGGCTTGTTACTGCATTTTTGTCATATTTATAAATGTTGAATAAATCAACAACTAAAGATCTCACTTCTTAAATATTTTATAAAAAAAAAATATTTAAGAGTTATTTTGAACTAAATTCATATTTAACTTTTTTTAAGGACATGGGTAATTTTATAATTAATTTAAGCCAACAAAAATATTTATAATAAGTAAGCGAATGGGATATGAATGAATTTTTTTAATATGTACCTAGATATATACTTAAGTTTTTTAAAAAGTAGCTGGTCTAAAATTTTTATTGGGAAATCTGCCGGGGACGTAACTTCTCCCTACGACAGCAGCAGTTACTATTTTAGATTTATTTTTAAATCAGGTGTCGTGTGCTTATACATGTGCTATATGTGCTTTTATTAAGTGTGTTTGAATTTTACTATTGAAATAACCATTTTAATTGTATTTCTAATAATATGATAATTACAACTACATTTTTCACGCGTATTAAACGTATTAAACATCAATTTTTTGATTTAAATTCTATTTTGAATGCGACTAAACTAACTAGTTCGTATTTAATCAGTCAGATAGCGTACTTGAAAACTACTTAGGGTACTACTTAGTATATTGGGAATACTTCCCAATATATCTATACTCGTAAAAGCTGTTGTCAACTACTTGCTTTTATCATATAAGTATATCTACATTCAATTATTTGACTCTTAAAAAAAGTAAATATAATAAATAGTTATAGTATGAAACCATTACAAAGTAGATCTAAAATTAAGGTAGGAAACCTAGGTGCTAGTTGTAGCACAAGGACATTGTAACACGGTTGTAATATGACATAGGACATCGTACTTACATTTTTTGCTAGTTTTTTTTTTTTCTAGACTGACAATTAATTTGGTCTAGTCAATACCATGCAAAACATCTCGTTAGTTATATAGGTACTTGTACTTTATATCCGTCTAGTTGCTACTAGTTGCTAGTACTTAAGGTGGTTCCTAATATAACTAAAACTATTTTAACGATTTCAATAAAATAACAGAAAAATCAATAATTTCATTAAACATATTATCCTGAATTTCGGAAGGTTGAAGATAATTCTGAATCAAGATGTAATTATAAGAAATTATACTATATAATTATTTAATTTTAACATAGGTTTTAGGGAAAAATAAAAATATTCGACTGAAAAATTTACAGAATTCGGCTAAAATGTATATAGGAAAAGAACGAACTCATTAAAAAGTATTGAAATAATATTTTCTCTGCCCGAGAATATCGCTATGTATGCTTATAGTAAATAAAATCTACTTAAAATACTATAAATTACAGATGCAACGAATATTCGGTACTCGGCCTGTTCGGCTCCATTTTTTAATATTCGCTATTCGGCCGAATATCGAATACTAAATCATAACAAAATAAATGTTTAATTCGAAATTATATATACTTTATTTAAATTACAAATTAAAATTGAAAATCAACTAGGGAGAATCAACTATGACGAACCAAAACAATTTTTTCTGCATTTGAGTAAAGTTTCCTAAAGAAACCTGCTTTGAGTTTGGAAACCACTACTTATATGGGTCTAGTGTCCGATCTAGGCGAATACTTAGTAAATAAAAATCAATTTCGGTTGCAGTTAAATTTTTCTGTTTTTTTATAAAAAATAATGTGTCTCGTGATACGATTTACTCATAAATGAAACGGGCGAATATTCGGTATTCGGCTAAATCACTATTCGTTGCATCTCTACTATAAATGCTAAATACGAGGCAAAAAAATAGTAAATAAAACGAACGCGAAGAGACGGCGCGAATTATCAAGAAACAATTAGCATAAGCAACGTTGAAATAAGATGTATATGGTACGAGCGTATATCAGGTCCAGCCAATTAGGGAAAAGCTCCTAAATTATGTTAAGCCTATAGACAAATATTTTCTACAGTAATAGAAAAAGTTTAATAACCGACAATCTTTAGCTCATGGCATTATATATCAACTTGCTTCTTATGAAAAAAATATCAAAAGTTTTAAAAATTATTCAGTTCCTTTCTTGGTTGTTATTGTATTAAGGACTAATATAGGTTTAAAGACGCTTTGTTATTAAACTTTAATAAGAGGTTGCACTTAGTTTTCTTTTTACTCGATAAATCGTTCCCAAAAAATCATTTAAAAAATATGAAAATTGAATTCCTAAGCTATTGAAAATCGTGTTAAAACAAAAAAGTCGTGTGAAACTAAAAAAAGGATTAAGTTATAAAAATTTAAAACATTAAATCTAAACAGATACGTAGATAATATTTTTGTATTAAAGAAATATTTGGTAATAGTTTAAATATTCATGGGATTGTGGATGAATAAAGAATATGTTGATGTTTTGGTTTTTTTTAATAAATCTTCATACGACGTTTCGTAAATTATCGTAAATGTAAACATCAACATATACTTTATTCATCCGCAATCCCATGAACATTTAAATTATAAATTAATAATGGGTATGAACAAAAAAAAATATTTGGTAGTTTCCCTTTAATTTCTTTTATATTATAAAAACTGTAACAACAAGCTTTACACTCACCTAATGTAGTTTGGAAAATCTTACCCTTATTGTACCTTTTATTTTGTACCCTTTACTTTCATTAAACTAATGATTTAAATCCAGAAACTTGATAATCAAAAGTAATATACTAAGTAGGCAAATGGAAGCGTGAGAAATATTTAATGTGAGTTTATATTTCAATTTCATTCTTCCAACATGTGTACATAGTATTCAGTCAAAATGCACCAAGAAATGATTAATATCTTTGAGCCTTGTCCTTTTGATATGGATTTTAATGACGACGAGCAAAATAAATCTTCCACTTTCACTAACCAAATTCCCACATTAATTTTTCAACTCCTAAATATTCCAATATTTCAGCACAAAGACTTTCTATCAATTTCCATAATAAAGTCGCCTCGCTACTTAAGGCTAATGTCAGCAAATAATATTCAATTACACGCGTGAAATATTACTTAGAGTTATGAAATCGTCAAAATTGGTGTTAAATTATTTTGAAATTAAATGTAAGTTTGGCTATTTAAAATGAATTAAATAATTATTTCTGTAGGGGGTCTCTCATATTTTCCACAATTGCGGTGATATAAAGAAAGCCGTAATTAACCGTTGCTTGTCATTATTATTGCCGTTGGGAGTGGAACAACAGATGTAAGGATTTTGGACCATTTAAAATCATTTTAAAATGAGAGAAAGGCGTTATAAATACATATCAGTACTAGCATCAATATTTTGGGTAATTTTGATCGCATTATCATCAGTAAGTTTGAAATAACTCAACAATTTCATCTAATTAAAATTATAACAGCACTTTTGTGCAAGATTTATTCGGATAATTAACTCGAAATCGCAATTAATTAAAGAGGAAACTCTGCATTAGTTAAGCAACTAAGAAATGATAAATTTGTCGACGGCAAATTATTATACAAAATTACCACCACGAATGTTGTGTGAAGACTTTAATTGATATTTTGCCATTTTTATTTAGGTACGATAATGATATTTCACATGTCTGTTTACGTTAAGTTTATTATACATATGTATGTATTGATATAATTAATAATCCATATAGAATTTAAGACAAGTTTCATTTAATTAATAAGCTTGAAACAGAACGGAAAGCCAAGGCGTGAATTAAATGCAACATATCGAGGCCCCCATGTGAGACCTTCGATTAGTGAACTTTTAATAATTTTTACTAATTGAATTTTTATGGTTTATATTTTACAATTTCTCTTTTGTGTAAGACCAAACAAAGATAAAACAAAACATTTAAAACGTAACATTTAAACATAACTCTTTATATGTAAGCTAAATATTTTAATTCAAATCTTACAAGTTTTATAACGTTACAGTACTTTTGAAAAAGTACTAGAAAATTATAAAAACTAACTATCTAACTGGACCACTAAAATGGTCTACTTCTTTTAAAAATCGAGAAATTTTAAGAAATATAGTTTAATAACTATAATATATTAGCTGCATTTAAAAAATTACAGTTCATTATAATAGTAATAAGTTATAATAGCCTATAGCTATTATTTATTTATAGCATGTTGTATACATATTTTATTTTAATCAAAACGTTCATTTATCAAAAAAAAATAAAAATGTTATTGATTTCAACAATATGTAGATTAAAAGTATCTAAATTAACATTCGAACAAGACATGATAAAACTACATTGTTCTGCGTTTTATAATAGCTAGTGTTGATAACCGTAACTAAATACCCAATACATTTTCGCACATTATGCAAAGAAACTTCAATGCACGCGTGCTCTTCAATCCATCCCAAAAAAATTTTATGTCGCAATTAGTGTTGCCACCAAAGAAGTTACTTTTTTACAAACTTGAACGCCATAAGGAAAATAAAAACCACGACCTAAGAACAAAATTCAACAACAGTTAAAAAACGTTTCTCCCAAATCATGCTTACTTATATGTAAATGTCTATAGCGTCTCAAAAATTTAATGTCATAAAAACCGTAAAAACATTCAATTACGAGGCAATGAATAAAACAGACAACTTTGTGTTTTCATTTTTATTATTTTGATATTTTTATTCAACATTTCAAATTTAACTGATTGCAATGATCACAAAGACATGCTATATACTCGTATTTAAAACAGCGATGGTGAGCAATGAGCAATTTGTTCAAAGAAATAAAATCAGGGTGGTATTTTCATTGAAAACTTACCACATGCATTTTTCTTTTTTCTAGTATTAATGGAAGTAAACCGGTTCATAAAATATTAGTTGTTGTTCATAACTATAAAATGACATGACGTTGATTCAGACTAAAGACATAAAACATAATCCATTTTAATTTATATCTGTTAGTCAGAATAAAAATTGGGTACAATCAAAGTATTTTTAACAATACTATTAAGAAAAGTTTTTAAAATAAAACATTTACAAAGCAATTGGTTGTTCAAATCAACACTAACTTTTTTGTTTTGATCAATGATAATCGCTCACGATAAGTCATTTGGCAGGTTTCTGTATTGGTCCCTTTGAAGATGTTAACATTTTCTACAAGAGTTTTAAAGAGAATTTTAGAAAATAAATTATTTAAGTTCATAAATATCTATTTAAATCTGAAAAATGGGAAATCTGAGAACCCCCAAAATAAAAAAAAAACCCATCCCAACTTAATTTTTTTAACGAAAATAACAAGTTAGTTGTGACCATCGCGGTCTTTTATAATTAAATTAACGTTTTCGATGAAACTTTTCAGATTTGATAGATCGAAACTAAGCGAAAATTATCCATTTTCGATTTATTTTGGCGAGATCTATTAGAATCCGTCGTCAAATCTTGGCGTCCGGTAAACAGCAGAGCTGGCAAAACAATTTATTAGCCAACAATTGCAATACATACAACTGTAGGTACCTGTGTTTTTTCACGGGCAAAGCCACTATTACACATATGATATATTATAATAAATATAATAAAATATAATAAAAGCACTATTCATGAAATTATTTATCACTAATGTTTACCAAATGTTTACCAATATCAATTTAATCAAACTAATTTCAAATAACCCTTCAGTAAATCGGTTACTCAGGATTTCAACCATTTAGATTCAAAGAATCCTGTAAGATGGCAGCTGTAGTATCATATTTATCAACACTTATTGTGCTTATCCTTAAATATTCGGCTTGTATTGCCTTTGTAGCAGGGATGTTACGGATATGAAATTTCAGATCTGGATGCGAATACGGATATAAAAATTATATAATATACTGATTTCGGACACGGTTAACGAAAGAAAATTATTTCGGATGATCCCTTGGTTTCGAATCGTTTTGATTATAAATATGAGATTTTTAAGAAACCGTTAAAATATAAAACACAAATTGGGAATACTTTCATTTTATTTCTTGCACTTTTGGTATTGGATCCATCCTTTGGGCTTGGATTGAAGAAATGTCCCACAACAGTAAATACACAAAGGATTTGTATCTTCTGCACAGTCACTGTCAGAAGATTCAGCATTAGACTTACTAATCCCTTTTTTAACTTGCGCAAAGGGCAAGTTTTTGGAACGTCAAATCTTTGGCATGCCTGCCTTGCTGATAGTTCTTTTTTTTGTACAGCAGACACTGCCATGCTCATTTCAATAGTACTCAATCCAGAGTCTGGCCTTTTTTTTTTGTATGTAGGTGCGTACCATCTAGAAAAACAGTTAAAATGTTGAACTTTTACACTAATTCTCGTAAACAAGATTAATAAATTAGGTATATCAAAATCAAAAAGTAGTAACAAAATTTAAATAAAACACAGAATTAAAAAAGTAGGGCACACAGGACCGAGGTCCTATGTCCCCGTTGTCATACGGACCTCTGTGCCCCACAGAGACAATGATAGAAGAATCGCAATTTAACTGAAAAATAGGTAATTAATGATCACGAAACATTTTAAAATCATATCCATTTTAACATTAATATCATGCTTAAGCAATACGTCTGTACTTAAATTATTAATAGATGAAAAACACAAAAAATAATAAGCCAATTTTTTACCTTAATATTTCTAAGTTTTTGTTTTTATTTTCATGCAGTCATCCGTTACGCACACAATCTCGGACACAACTGAGGTGAAGAGGTGATTAAACAACATTGGACCCATGTGCCCCACTCTCCCCTAATTACTATTGAGTCATACAATTTTCTATACAGTTTCTGTGCAGGCATAAAGCAAATACTATACTCAATTTTAATTGTTATCTACCTACTTAATAATGCAATGGTAACAAAATTATAATAGACTCTCCTTTATACGAAACAATTCTAAACTTTCATAGGATTCGGTTACGGTTACGAATAAATTTTCATTTTGGATATCCAATGGTTTGGTTTGGTTACTAGACCCCTTAGCATCCCTGCTTTATGATCCGTATTGCCCGCATCATGCATTCGATCTTTTTCTTGCATAAAGAATGGCCATAAAAAAAAACACACAAAATTAAATTGACGAAACAAATATCATAAAATTCAACCAAAATACAAACTGTTTTCAATAAAAAGATTTTAAAAAAGTGGGATAATATTTGAAAATGTTTTCCTAGAATACAAGATTTTTTATAAAATTAGATAAAACCCTTAGTAAAAACCAAATTAAGGGACACTCTTAACGTCACGCACAGAATAATAACTTCTCCTGTATTTAAAAAAAATTAATTGGTCATTAGTAAAAAGTAATTTTTCTTCTTCAACTTTGATTTATGACAACATTTCATTACTCTAATACTCTGAAATTAACATATTAGAAAAAAGTGACATGTAGTTTTCATATTTTCGTTCATAAAATCGTTTGCCTTAAACACACATTAATTAAAATAAAAAAAAAATACCAGCTCAAAATTGATTTCATAAACTTTACGTGTCAGTAGCAATTTCTTGTACAGGCAAGAATAAATAATTATCATGTGTAGATTGATTATTCGTATAGTACAGTCTAATTATTATAACATTTATCATAAGAGTTTTCTGTGTGTGGTCCACCAACGAATCATTAATTAAAGCTTTTTTATAATTAAATATGATCATGCATACAGCTTCTGTGATATAAGAAAACAGTTTTGTTAATTCCCGTTTTATGGTTTTTAGTTCATTACAAATTTTGCTGGTATATAAATAAACTATGCCTATAAAAAAACTGTTAACTAACAAATGATCTGGAAAATTAGACATTATATAAGTACTTCACATTTTTATTTTGGTTTTCAAAGCAGTTTTTTTAGTTTTTAATAATTTTATTTCAAAAACAGTAAAACTGCTTAGCTAAACTTTCCACGATCTAGAATACAAGTTGTTTTTGCAGAAAATTTATTATATTGAAAAAAATTAATATTTTCTTAAAAACCGAAACAATAAAGACTCGTTTTGTAGATAAAAAATTTTAAAATCATTTTTTTAATAGATATAAGTATAAACGTACATAAAAAATGAACATCGTATAACACCTCATGCAAGCAGCAAGAGATAATGTAAATAAGATGCAAGAAAATTTTTAAATAAACTGTTAGTTACATAATTTACACATGTAATAATTAGGAATTATTTAAGTAGCCATAGTGAACGTTTTGAAAAAAATAATTTGCGTGAAATTTTTGAACACAGTTTTAGGCGAAAAATTGTATGTGAATCAGTCACGTTTCAATCCTCAAGTGCTTAATTTCTCGTATGTAAATTACTTGAACGTGTAAATATTTTGAGTGAACCTAGTGAAAATATTTAAATGCCTCAAATCACCAAAAATTAAATAAAATAACCGTTTCAAAATTTTTTTGCTCGCAGATATAGGGTATGTTTTGAAAACAAAAAAATAAAAAACTATAACTACCGTTTTTACGTACATATCTATCGTTTAGATTTTAAAAATAAAACTTTAAAGTAAAATGCAATTATCATTATTTTATCAAGATTTAAATAGTTTTTAAAAGTTTAAAATGATAAGCAAGTATGAGAAGTTAAAATCAAAGTTTTTTAATAATATAAGTGATAAGATACTGTGTTATAACTTTGTACAAATAATAAAAATTAATCACAAATCTTTCGATACATATGCATATTATTTTTAGTGGATAAACATTAATTATGAGCTCTTCTAAATTAATTTGAATCATGAGATTTTTTTCTACAAAAAGATAATCAAGTTAATTTTTACGATAGCAAATTAAAGTTTAATTAATTGACGTTGGCGTCGAGATCAAATAATGTTGTGATATTCACTTCCGATAAAGGGTCAAGACGACGGTCAATCATTATGCTTTCGGTGGTGTACTTTACAACTATTAATTTTTACGATTTTTCTATTCAGTATTTTTTAATATTTTTATATATATTTATATACCTATGTATATACGTGAAGAGTAATATTTGTATTGAAGTAGGTTTATTAGAAAAATTAATGTCTGATCGTTCAAAATCGTCTAGTTGCCAAGTTTCATATCTTAATAGTCTTAGTGAAGATTTAGTGAAAAACTTAAACATCATACGTCTGTGCATTAGAATTGTTGTTAAATAATATAGATCACTTGATTAGGTATCCTCTATCTAAACGTATTTTGAATAGGTAAAAAAATCTTTTGTATATTTTTAATTAAATTTTTTAACTAACAAAAGCTTTAGCCATGACGTTTTATGAAGTAAGTATAAAGTTTAAAATATGAAGTACAGTTTTGAAATTATTTCTCTAAAATCTAAATTGTGAGTTCGAGGATATTTTTATTTCAGCAATTTTAAAGATAATAATAAGGGAAAGGAACTACCAGACGCAACATTTTTTGATACGCAATTGTTAGTTTGTAAAAAGATGTTCTAGTAAATTATTTACTCGTCATTTAGAAGAAAAAACATAAGCCAGACACGCAGATTACTGAGGTTATAAGATATTTGCTCTAATATTCTTCACACACAAATTGAAGGACTGCATACACAGAAATGCAATGTTGATGGTTTAGCGGACGGTTGACATTAGTGATTTTTATAACTAAAAAAATTGTTTTTTTCAAAGTCTGTTACACGAGCAAATGACTCAGAAATTTCTGCCACCAACTCGTTGACTACACAGTCGAGTAATATATAGCTCAATGTATGATACGATAATATCTTTATACTTATGTAAAATAATGTTTAAATATGTACTTTGTAAACGATAACTTGAAATAAAGCTTTTATATAACTGTTTTGCTGGGCTTTAACTAAATTCAATTGATAATTAAATAATGGTAAAAATAGTTTTAAACATAAATAGAATTTGATAATAAAATATATTGTAAGCTAGTACAAAGCTTGGAATACATTTTCGACCTATTTCATTAAGATCCGTTCGATATTTTAATATAAAGAACTAGCAATTATAATGCAAGAATTATGCTTTCCTCTTGAAACTTATCACATACACTTTTTAATCTTAACACTTACCCGTTATCAAAAATCACATCTGTTTGTTGATTTTTTTTCTCGTGTAAGAACTTAGAAACTATTTTTTTTGGGTTCCATATCTCCAAAAAGAAAAGCGGAAAAGTTCACTTAGTGGCACAGTTATTTTAGCACTTATTCAGTTTTTCATTTAGAACTATATTTTACAACAAAAACTATAAAATCTCATTCAAAACAATCACATTGGTTTGTTACTCTAATTTATATGAGAATTAAACTAGACTTTTTATAGTTACAGCTATGTTACAGGAATCATGCATTCTTCCAGAAAACAACTTTGGTTTTTAATTTAAGGTTATTCCCAATATAATTAAATCTAAGTACCTATTTATAAATTGTAATGAAATTATCAGACATATCAATAATATCGTTGAAAACATAATACTGAAGTTTTGGAGCTGAGGATAATTCTGAACGGAGATATAACTAATTATTACTACTTATTACATTTTAGCATAGATTTTTATGGAAAAATGGAAATATTTGACAGAAAAAATAAACACCGTGAAAGATAAAATTACATAAATCAGCTAAACTTTGCAATAAAATCACAAAATCCTTAAAGAATATAAAAATAATCTTTTCTTACCCGAGCATAAAGTGACTCATGTTTAATAAATAAAATATTCTTCAAGTTAAACTTTATATACAACAAGATAGAAGAGAGGAGAAAATGAGCGGGAGAGAGAACGCACGAATTTTGATCTAGTAACATTTAACATAAGCCACGCCGAAAGTAAGAAGTAGATGAGCGTATATGTCAACAGCTGATGAGGAAACAACCTTAAGCTAGCTTATCTTAAAGTTTTATAAAACGTATGTGTTTAAAAACATATACCCATTGGCCATTTTTCAGAGTTATGAATTTTTGTAGAATCAACTAAAGTTATGGTTATCAATATCTAATTACTTAGATATCAGATATCGCCTACTTTTTATTTAATTAAGAATTGTCAATTCATTCATCAGCGATTACTTTCTCGATAAAAAAATCAATAAAAAGTCTATGTGCTTTAGGTATGCAACATGCATTTATTAGTAAATGTTCTGTATACATTGATTTTTAAAATACAACTTCTAACAGTACGAAATGAATTTAGTATATTTATTGTATAAAGGAAAATGTTGTATTGATAAAGTAATAAATTTCATTATTTATCAAAAATTAACGTAGGCATAATAGGTTAAATCTATAAAATTATATTCATAGGTGCGACAAAATGTTATTGAACTCACTAATTGTTAAGACTGTTTTTAGAAGTACATTTTTAGGTACAACAAATTCTTAGCGTATATAAAATAATTTGAAAAAAATTGTTGTGGTAATAACTTTAATTTTAATTAGTGTAATCTTTTCTTAAAATTCCGATTTCCTGTTTGCGAAGTTCAAAGACACAAGAAGCAAAATTGAAACTTTTTATTTTGCTTCCATCCTAAGCCAATATGAGAACGTAAAAACGTAAAACAGTCTATTTCATTGTCTCAAGATGAAAAAGTCGTGTTGATAGAGCAAGAGGGGCGATTGAGTGATTTTATCTGACGGATAATAACAGCTCAGTTGAGATGGGATTATAAGGACGACGGTGGGTCAGTTGATGGCACCTGCCGGCTCTTGTGCTGGCGCACGCCGTCAAAATATATACGCACATAATATAATCACCTGTACTCCCTAAGCCTTCAAATGAATAATGTCTGAGTAAAAAGCGAAGATTTGTAACTGTGTCTCGAAACGTACTCAAATCGGATCAGTTAAAAACTTTTGAATCGGAAGCTGGACAACTAGTTTTTTCTTAGTTTAGAATAATTAAACTTCTTGTGCATCGTTTTTTTCAACACTTACAATTACGTCAACTTGAGCGAAATTATTTACATCGAAATATTTCGTTTGTGAATTAAATGTAACAGGAACATTGAACATTCATTGTACATCTGTTAATTATGGATATCAAAAAATTCTTTGACTTCTTTCTTTCACATTAATTGCGTATTTTCTTATTTTAATAACACCAAGTTTCGATTCGCCAAGTGGTTTTACAACCTCAAATAATAAATCAAAAGCACATCCCAGCGACCAAATTTCACTAAAAATTTTAAATACCCTGAAAAAAAATTAATCATAACCTATTAAAATTTAAAAAAGAACCGTTGATGAATCTAACAAAATGAATTTTTGACGTAATATTTACCCGTCCGAAGGCTTCTCTAGTAATTATTAAGTAGCGATTATTTTCAGTAGACTAATGATTAAATAAATCCCTTACATTTCAGGTAAAATCCTTAAATTTGGATCGCATAGTCTTAGATCCACAATGTGCATTTGTAGTTTCTTTATAATTATTTCTTAAACATATAATTTTGAAATGAAACAAAAAAATTAATAACACCATTCATTTCAATAGAAGGAAATAAAATTTTTCGATTTGCATTCAGGCATATTTTTTCTCCAAATTAAATGAACAACAATAAAACATTTGTACTCATTTAGTGGAATAAGAGCCTCCAAATATCATAATTAAATTAATTGAGATAAATTTTTAAATAAAGGATTCAAAAAGAGTAATTACTATCTTAAAATTTATTCTAATGGAAAATTCTAACCTCGAAGATTTATATTTGTTCTAATTATAATACTAGAAACCTAAATATTTCCATTTGAGCCGATTGAAATAGATACAATACCTTGTTAAGGAATAAATTTATGGTTTTATTATTGTCTATTAAGGATAATTATTTAATTTTACTCATATTAGTCAAGCCGAACAAAATAATTAGTTTAATAAAAGAAAACATTCCACTATTTTCGAAACAACATCAATTTAAGATTTTGGGAGTTTCATTCTTCATTTTGTTCGGTTGACTTTGAAAAATTGTTATGCAAAATAAACCGAGGAAATTTTATGTTGTTCAACTTCACCGGAAGTCGAAGATGGACTCTCAAATATGAAAGCAGATAGTAGGAACAGTTTGCAGCTGCTTCTTGACGATTGTCGAAATTTAAATTTATTTTTCATGTAACGCAACTTTAGACTTTTATATCTAAAAATATTATTATAGCTTTTTATTTTGGAGTAAAATTTGATACCATATTTATACGTGAAATAAAATTCATAAAAACAACTGCTATTAAAAACTTCAATATAAAACTTAACTGAAAATTTGATGATTTAATAAAAATATATAAATACTTGTAATAGAACTTCTCAAATTTTACAAAAATCAATGTCTTCAAAAATTCAAAATAATATCACAATAATCGATTAACATAAAAAATAATTAAAACATTATGAGTGAATTGAGCAACCGGAAAAGTAACATAAAATTTTATTGGAAGATTGTTAAAATCGTTTGGCTATCATTTGACCGTCTCTCCTTGGATCGGTTGAGTTCTACGACAAAATTATGAGATTAATGAAGGGAAAATATTCAAAGATAATTGGCGTGGTTAACTAAGTAGCCTTTTCGAAATAAATACACCACGTGCGCACGTTGTTAACTATGATTAGTTTTCAAATGTGTCGTTAAAGATGTTCCTCATCAAGATCAATGTTAATCTTGTCGGTTTTATTTACATTTTTTTTAGATTTGATTGTTTCGTTTATTCTAAATGATTACTATAATGAACAAAGAAAGTGAAGTTGATAATGACTTTGAATGAAACTAGAACCTTAAAGGCGCTAATGAGAGGAAATTATTTAATAGCTCAATATAATGTTGACATCGTATTTGTCATTCTTTTAAAATATAATATAATACGACCGCAGTTTTTACTTTTAAGTTTTAGGTATTTAGTATAGAGAATGTATTTGCGATTATAGAAGTATGATAATATACTTTTGTACATAAAATATTCTTTTGTAAATTTTTATAATAAAGCTAGGGCTTTACTGAAGAGTTTTTATAAAACAAAAATGTAATGTTATGCTTATTTTCAGTATGGACAGTGACACATCTCTTCACTTGTTATGAGTTCTTTCCATTCACGTTGAAATTGCATATAAAATTGTAACTGCTTATAATAAAATAATAACCAAAATGTTTATACTAATCATCAAACAGCTCAAAGTAAGTTTTATTCTTACCGCAAAAAACTACTAAATATTTAAATTGTTAATGGATTTAGATACATATATTACACATATGGTAGATCGATATTAAAAACTTTTCCATCTTAACATTCACTGAATGGTTTCTTCTGAAAGTAATATTTTTTTAAAATTACAATATTGAAGCGTAATCAGTAAATCTCTTCCCTCGAATAAATGCGTTTATTGCTTCACCTATTTCACCATTATAAACATATCTGTTATAGAAAACAGTTCTTTCGTGAGAAATTCTTTGGCAGCAATCATTTAATGTTAAATACTAAGAAATTTTTTCAAGCAAGTATAGTTTTTATTTTTTTGTTCCATTCACAGAGACGGTTGTGTATTGTTCTAGTTTTCCTCTTTCATCAATCGATTTGATCTTAGGTGCTATCATCCTTCTCATATTTTAAATTAGTAACACGCTTACTTGTACATATATGAAGCACGACCAATTTTGAGAGCTTATAATTTGGATGTATTTTTAGTAGGTATATAATATAAAAAATGAACTGATATCCATCCACTTTGCTGAAAATATCATAATTAAACTGGATTATAATTTCAAAAGCCTTAATATCCTTTAATAACCAATATAACCATTAAAATCTTTAATATCATTATAACCAGTGTGATATAAAAAGGTGAAAGCAATTGCTTTGAAACTGTGCATTTATCGAAGATAGAAAATATTCTATTGCACCTCTTCCCCTTACACTATCTTTATGCAAAAACAACAATATACCTAAGTTAGAGTCATTCTGAAATTATTGAAACGCAAAGAAATAAACACACAAGATAGTGCGTTTTTTCAGAACGGTAAATATCTGAAATTTGACTCTAAGACTTAAGATACCTTCATTGTAATTTTTATCAGAAATAAAAATATTCAATTTGCTGTTTTTGATAAATTAAATTCGTTGGGTCATTTATTATAAAATTGTATCTCTATATGTACCAGGAATGCAAATCGATGAAAAGACGATTATATTTAAGAATCTTCCACAGGACCCGTGATTTTCGGGTTGAATAGGTAATTGTGTTTGTTTTAAAAGTTTAGCACGATTTTAGTTTTTATTTTAATTGGATGAATTAGTTGATGTCCCACAAGAGTCGTTTACTTTTTCAGGATAAAAAATAGCTAATGGCATCCACAGACCTGTAAATTATATTTATTAAAAAAAAAACACTTGAACTCATTGGTGCGTTTTTAAAATATGAAAGCACATACATACATTCGCAAATAAGATATATTACTTTCTTTTACTACTATATAGATAGTAAAAGAAGTATTGTAATTGGGTGGAATTTTCGAATTCGAGCTTTCACCGAAAATACATGTTTTGAGGGTCTCCTGAGTCCAAAAAAATGGTTTTTAGAAACATGTCTGTGTGTGACAGCCATATCGTATCGAAAGCTTTACCCGAATTTCACCAAACCTGGTATTTGACCTCCCTATTATACTTAGTTGTGCGGTGAAGCTTTTGGTTGAAATCGGGTAACCGAAAGCTCCAGTTTATTCTAGGGGTTTTTAAGCTTTTTCAATTTTTTTCGAAAATGGCTCCAACAATTTTCTTTAAACTTTCTATAGTTCTTAGACTCATTAGTGGCTACAACTTTTATTTGAAACTTTTTCCTGGGAAAATTCGAATAAGGGCGGTTCTGGGGTGAAGGTTGGGAATTCGTATATACATATAGCCCTATAGGTTGTATGCATATAGTGCTGTTTATATGTATAGTTACAAAGTACTTATATTTCATTTAACTAACAGCGAGTTTCATAAATAAAAGTAAAAGAAAGTACTGTGACGCCTCACAGCAGATATTTTTTCAATTAAAATAAATTATTTAAAAATTTAAAGGGAAAACTGGCACACAACGTTCAACTTTATTTGAGCTAATAGTGTTTGAATCATGAAAAAACTTTTGAAAATTGATGATAAATTTAAATTTGCAGCGTTTTTAGGATGACTTTCATAGTTTTTCAAATTTAACTTATTCTTAATTCCTTAAAATTTTCTTTAAGGAATATAATAAACCATACTTTTAATACTCCAAATAAAGTACTAATTAAGGCGTTCACAATTTTATTAGCTATGGTATGTCACATATAATTTTCATCTAAGATAAAAAAACTTAGTCACCTTAAAAACATTTTAACTCTTTTAACAAACTCAAGATGAGTAAATTAAGATATCAATGAATTTTTCGTTTGAATTAAAATACAATCTTTGCTAACTTATTATCTTAAAACTGAAATTAAGATTCATCAAATATTTCGTTAAATGAGACATTAAAATGCCTTCAACGAGATGGTACAGTGATTAAATTAAAATTCGATCAAGATTGCAAATATATTGATTCATTAGATACACTTATTAAATTTCTTCTTCGAAAAAAATAATTCTAAGCCTAAAGTTTTGTCACAAGAAAAAAACTACAAGCCATAAAATATGTGATAGGCAATCTAAACGAGGAACAATTTCCCAAAATTGGCAATTTGCATAAATTAAACAATGTATCAGATGATGAAATTTTTACCACATCATTAACAACACCCGCCTGAACTGAGTTTTTTTTTTCTTATGAGATTTAGGTGGTCTATGATTTGAATATAATAGTAGATGATTAAGATAAGAAAATTACTTATTTTAAAGCATAAACTAACCAGCGGCCCATCCTGCATCTATTTAGTTTGCATTTTTAATTTCGTTTGTTTTATCTCGAAATGATATATAATTTTTTCAGTCTCTAAAACTAAACATTATCGTTTTTACCGTCTTTTTTTTTGTTTTTGTGTTGAAAAAAATCGCAACAGACCCTAAAATTAGATCAAGATTTGTGCTAAATTTTACACATAATCCTATACTTTTATATAGGTACAGTTAGATTTTTTTTCCAGTTTTTTGTTGCACTATGATTTGAGTTCATTTTTGTGCCGGAGGATATTTGCTTAAGATAATATTTTATAAAAACTTTTTTTAAAAAATCTTTTATTATATAAAATTATATACACCTTAAAAGAATTTTATTTTTCTTCCTTGAGGAACACACGTGCTAAAAGAAGAAATGTTGAAATTAAAAAAAAAATAATCCGTTATTCAATTAAATGCAAGATTGTTAGTAATTGAAAAAAATGAAGGATTCTGACTTTGATTTTGGTTGGGTTAATCTCTTTAAATGAAAAATGGATTTAGTGTTCCACCGAGTTCAGTTTGGGTGTGGTTTATATAAATTGGAAGGTAAATTAACAATTAATATTCTTCACCTTTTGTTTTCTTATTTAATAAAAACGTTAGATTGTGTTTAATTTACAGATTATAGAATCTTGTAAGCTTGATTTTGGGCGTTATTAAAAAATAAATTGAATGAAAATTCGTTTCGTTTCTTCAATTATGAATGGAAGTGGATCAATGCGTAAACGGTTTAATCTTTTAAAAACTGATAATTATTGCAATTAAATGCGATTAATTTTTGACTGCAGTACGCTGTTGAATGTGGCCTAAATTTGGATTGATAAGCGGAGCTGTTTTGGCATCTGCTACCGAAACGGTCAACTGGAGTCAAGTGGACATTGTGGACAGATATAATCGAAAAGAAAACTTTGAGAAGAGGATTCCACGCGTACATTTTGTAATTAATATGTGGCGTTGTTTTATACGTATAGGTTTTGTGGCTGTCTAACAACACGCTACTGACACTTCCGTGTACAAACATAATATCACCTTAACTGACAGACGTTCTTCATTTCAATAAAATCACTTTCATGTCAGTGTTTCCTATGGAAAATACACAAGATTTATCGATACGCTAAAAAAGTAATAATTAAGAGTAATTCAATGGAAAATAACCTGAAATTTATTAAAAAAACATTTTATAGAATTATTGATTAAGTTGGAAAAACTAAAAATGGTTTGGTAAAAGTATTACTTTATTATTTGTAATTTATTTTATATTCGGTTTGAACTTTTTTTATAAATTGGTTCAGCTTTGGAACGCGATTGTGAGTAAATCAGAATTCCAAATTTTAAAACCTCTACTTACTTATTTTCATATGCACCAATTTGTCTTAAAATTGGATCAGTTTTATATTGAAATACTACGATAATGTATCAAACAAAATAACCAAAAGAAGCAAGTAAAATTATTTT
The DNA here is from genome assembly GCA_958496155.1 of Sisyra nigra. Lineage (NCBI taxonomy): Eukaryota > Metazoa > Arthropoda > Insecta > Neuroptera > Sisyridae > Sisyra > Sisyra nigra. The sequence continues at coordinate 28,138,072 of OY292313.1, forward strand.
AGTTAGTATAAAAACAACAAAACTAGCCATAAAAGCCCAAGAAATGTTTTTGGGGTAAATCTCAATTAGATCCTAGGTAATGAACAGTTGTAGGTCTACTTACCTTAGTACTTTTATAGTTAAATATTATCTAGTTAAAAATACAAAGATCAAAATCAGTTGCATAAGTCTCTACCAATCTTTTTCAATATTTTTTGAGCAGTTACAAGAAAAACTCATAAGCAGACAAAACAATGAAACTATAAACTAATTCTATGAATTTAAAATTACACACGTTTTCATATACACCAACTTTAAGAGTTTTAAATTTCATTAGCCTATTGAGAGGATTAATTTCTTATTTGTTGATTCTTTTAAAAAACAAAATTCTTCCATTGAATTTTTCCCTTATTTTTTTATACAAAATTTGTGAGTGTTTAGTATGGTAATTATACATTTATTTATGTCGAGGACTTAAAAATCCAATCTACATAGTTGAAAAACTAAAAAGCCTAATTTCCCCTAATTTATGACAAAACCGTTAGTCACACTTTCACCCCGTAGCTATCCACAAATAACACCCACAACTAGCTTATTATAATGAAATATCAAAAACATATATCACAAAATTATTTATTGCAACACACGTTTGTTACTTAAGGCTAGATCCCTTTCAATCGTTTAAAAAATCCTTAGCTCCGATCAACCCTTAATGCATTTATTAAAAGTAATCATTCCTTATAGAAAATAAAATTTCAGTTACAAACTTACTTTTTAAGGGAATACAGTTTCAATTTAATTATATACAAACCTTTTCTTTAAAATGATATCTTTCTAATCAAATCAAATCTACAATCCATAAAAGGCTTTCCATATTCTATCACTGATATTGACTTATAATTTATTCTTATTGAAAAACCCTCGGTTTTTTCCATTTAAATTCTCTTCGAATTTTATATCACTCATATACGTTATGACTATAGAGAATCTTTGATGCAATTAAACTTGTCTTTGAATAGTCGTTCAGCCACACGCCGCATTTAAGGGTGAGTTTTGGGGATTTGGGGCGCAAGGGTGAGATTTATAGAGCACTACGGAGCAATGGACAGACTAGCGTACAGGTGTATCACGACACAGACATTCAAAACTTCAAAATACAGGTGCAAGCCACCTGATTGTGAAAAAAAAAATGTTGATACAAACCGAATTTAATGGTTCGAGTGGTTTGCGTTGATTTTATTTTACCAGCTATACGCGTAGATTTTTGATTGATTTAAGTAAAATAAGATCAGAATTAGGAACGTATTAGTCGAAATCTTAAAAAGAGATTGATTTGTTTTTCAAAATATCTTAGTAAAATAATAAAGGTCACCTTTAGAAAAAAAATATTAAACATAAAAGAATTATAACCTTATAATAGTAATATCTTCAAGTTTTAAATTATAGTTTCGATAGAAAATGCACTAATTTTGTTTTTTTATGTCGAGGATTTTTTACAAAAGACAAAACGTATAAAAAAATTGTTAAAAAGTAAAAAGTATTTTTTTTATATATTTTAAATTCTATTCCAATAGCTATGTAAATGGTATTTGCTTGCGGGTGTAATAATTTATTATTTTTTTGTGAACTAGTTTAACTTTTGTGCTTCTCTTTAAAGTAAAACAATACGCTATTGGTAGTCGATAGGTCACCTAAGGAAAGGGTTTTTTTGATATGATAATGAATCAATAATAAGGGAGATATATGGCAATATTAACTAGTTGTGTAGTTAATATAGGAAAGATACAATTGCCTCTAAGTACACCGTTAACAAGGGGTTGAAAAGACTAATAGGGTTTTGTTGTGTAGGTGGCGTTTACAGCCTAAGGCAAAATGAGCCATGAATTGTAATTATAACGGTATTTCAAGCCGCATTTGAAATTCAAAAGGAATAATTTAGTTATATTGAAATTATTGAGTCTTAAGAAAAAATAAAATGTTAATTTGATTGAATAATAAATCTGACTATGATAAACGATCACTCTTAAGTCTTCTTCTTAATCATTGTAAATGTCTCGTGTTCCCTTGGTAAAGTACATAAAAATTCAATATGAACGACACGAGCATAACAAGAGTTTGCCGCTTTCAAGCGTTTGTAATTACAACAAAAGTTTTGTGTTCGTGTCACACTGCGTGTTGTATGAGAATCGGGAAAAATTTCCTTCATGGTCCAAAAATATCGCTCACAAATGTAAAATGTAAGAAAAATGGGATACCACTCGTGGGAACATCAACCGGCCATAAATACACTCTGTCCGCTTATGCTTATGTTTACAAGTTTCGTGTTCCGATCCACCATTCGAATCTCTATTTAATATTCAGCGTATATTTTCTGCAAACGGCATGTCACTGAATATAGTCGGGCAATATTCAAACAAGCACAGTGTTGTTGCATATAAAAACAATATTATAAATTGAAACTTACTTTCTGCTACGTTTCGCATATCGTCCCCATAAAACCATCGTTTTATTGAGGAATATCCAACTTTGGCGCGATGTTACGTCAAAACATTAAGATTTATATCATATAAACCCATATTTTCTTCTAATGATAAATTTATATAATTGCTGTTAAAGAAGACCTTACAACAACTTTTAAACGATTCTGCGAATATAATTTTTTTTATTGCAACTTGTTCAATCTACTGTTAAAGTATTTAATTTAGAGAAATTATAAACAAATACATGGTTGTATATAATTTTAGGAAGATTGCAATTAAAAATGAGTTTGATGGTAGCTAAAAAAATATTTGATCCGACAATCATTAAGGAAATAATATACTAACGTGTAATAATTACCATGTAGCAAATATGTTTTTTTTTACTCGTGAATGCAACTTGATTCACTTCTATTTTATTAAGTTTTATATTACAAGTCTGGATAGTCATTCATAACTGATGTTAGGTTTGAAACGATTTAAAATTAGCCTTTATGAATATAAACTTTATAAGTTTTAATAAACGGGTACTCACATATATAATATAATATGAAAAATATATATTTATACCTACGAAATCTATAAAATCTAGTTCGTAATTTTTTTATGTTTTCTATTACTTACAAAGATTATATCTGTGTCGATTATGTATAGATAACTAAATCCAAGTTTTGCTGAATATCAGGAATTGGTAACAGAAATGTATTTAAATGTTTATAATTTACTTTATAACTACATCTGTTAATGACATTTAATGGTAAGAAATATATTTTATCAATTAATAACTAATCTAATTCAATTTCAAGAGACATAGCTCTCTATACACAGTTGGCAAAAATATAATTTTATATAGTAATGTATCATTCTGTTAAATTTAAAACTAGTGTAAGTCATTAGTCTATTCAGTGTTTTTTTTTAGTATGTGGGGTTTTTCTATAGTTTATCTAATAAGCCCTAAAAAATCTCAAATTGAGGAAATATTGACTTACAGTTTACACCATCCTGATTCTCACCAGGCTCAACTATAAAAAAAAGAAACTAAGTAGCTCTATTTAATATACTCGTAGTACATTATATATTCATAACTTGACATACTATCATTTCTTGTCACTTGATTGTGAATTTCAAAAGTACAGTGCAATGTTTAATAGTTCATTCCATTCAACTATTATTTTTACTTTTTATATTAAGTTATCAAATCAATAATTATTGATTTGTTATCAATCTTTAATTTTTCCTTCTGAAATAAAATAATAAACATATTGATATTTTTTCTTTTATGTCTATGCTGTGCTATGTAATCGATGTGGTTTGATAGCATATGTTATAGATTATAAAAATGGCGATTTAGGTAAATTGCTAGTAGGTACGTTCTTCAACACATGAGGCGTAAAAAAATTTGTTCTTGGTTTTCTAAATGAAAAATAATACAAACAAACGTCTCTTAAGGTTATTCCCAATATAACTAAACCTATTTACAGTTACAGATTAAAATGAAATTCAGAGAAATTAATAGTATTGTTATGTATATATAATACTGAATTTTTGGGGGTTGTGGATAATGCAGAATCAAGAAATAACTAAGAAAAATTATTCTCCAAAGGTTAAATTTTCTATAGAAAAAGAAATTTGTAAGGCAGAAATAACTCACTGAAAAAAAATTACAGAAATTAATGAAACTATGTAAAAAAAGAACAAATTAATGAAGACATATTAAAACTTTTTTCTGTCTAGTCATATGACTGTGTATGTTTAACAATTAAAAATATTCTCTTAATACTCTAGAGTTCACAAATGACAATAAAGAAGAGACGGTAAAACGAATGGAAGAGAAAAGACACGAACTCTGATCCCTCTGATCTACTAACTATTAACATAAGCGGCGTCGAATGTATCTAAATTATGTATGCGCGTATTTGTCAACAGCTGATGAGGGAACAACCTTGAAGAATTATACTTACATACTTACATTTTAAAATACATCTCTCAAGTTTTCATTAAAGTCCTAAAAATTTGATAAAAGTATTCATTTTATAATATTTTTGAGACATCTATACACAACAAGTACAACAATTATTTCACTTTTTTTGAATTGAAATCAAAATTATATTGAAATTTTTAAAAGGTTATAAGTGCTTTGTACGTAGACTATAAGTACAATATATTTAAAAAAAACCGTTTTGAGAATGTTATAATCATACTTGGATTACACTGAAATCAATATTTATATTATCTTACTTCATTGATAAGAACGTTGATTAAGAAAATATATAAATTAAATCATTGAAATATAATCTGTGAATCTTTTCACAGCTAATCATTTCATTTTTTTTTTGTGCAACAGAATTTAATCACTAATAATCACGCTTAAATTGAATAAAACAGATTTATAATACTAACATATAATCGTAATAAAACTCATATACATTCAAATATTATAAATATAAAAGTGATAAAACCCATAAGGGAGTGGTGAAACTGATAACGATCAAAATTACTTTCCGCGCATGAGGTGGCACCAAAATGATACTTAACCAACGCGAACGGGAACTCACCCAAGAACAAATTGCTAAAGAAGTTCAACATGATGCTGTGGCCTTTGTACACATATAGCATGTTAAAAAGCCGTAAAAATAATAGAAACAAGTAAAATACATTTCCAATGTGAGCAGCTGACCTTTTTGTGACACAAGCTGCTGCTTAAATTTGTATTATTCTGAAGAATGTATGAAATATTTACACTTTACTGCTTTGTTGTAAAAAAATGCAATTACTTACTGTGATACAACTGAAAATTTATCTAAAATAGTTCGTAATAAAATTACTGAACGAGGGTAAATTCCAATCATTTGATTGAGTCAATTGTATAGTTGAAAAAAATCATAAACAGCCTTGCTATTGGTCAAAAGCAGTCATAGTTAAAATTTAAAGCAAAATAACCATTCATAACTTGCTTTACTTTATTAAGCTGTTGATTTCTTAAAAGATTGAAATTAAAATTTCAAATTTTGATAAAATGTTTTATCTATAATATACATTTTCAAATAAATATAATCTACAATCATTCAAACACTCATTACCTACGAAGAAAAAGTAGTTAATAAAAATTTCAAAACACGTCAGTATGGATACTGAAAATTTGGAACAGTTGGATGAGAATTCCGAGTTTAAGGTATACAAAAGACGATGGGTTATGCTGCTAATTTTTGCAGTAACGTTATTGGTAAATACGATGCATTGGATTCAGTATACGATAATCGCAGATATTACGATGTCTTTTTACAATATAAGTCTTACTGCAGTTAATTGGACTTCGATAATATATTTAATAGCGTTTCCACCGTTGATGCTTCCAGCCTCGTACATAATTGATAAAAAGGTTAGTTGAAAAATATGTTTAACAAAAAAGAAAATCAATATTAAATGTTTAAGGGGTTGCGTTTAGCGTTGAATGTGACTGCTTTGATGAACTGTCTTGGATCGTGGATTAAGGTTTTTTCTGCTTCGCCCGACTTGTTTTATGTTGCTTTTATTGGACAAACGATTCTGGCCGCGGCGCAAATGTTTATTTTGAGCGCCCCGTCTCGTGTGGCTGCCACGTGGTTTGGCCCAACGCAAGTAAGCACGGCTTGCGCCATCGGCGTTTTTGGATCGCAATTAGGAGCCTCTATGGGATTTCTTGTAACGCCATCGATCGTTAAAAAAGATTCGCCAAATTTGGCACATAGCTTTTTTCTGCTCTATTTGAGTTTGGCGGTAGCTTCAACTGTCTTGCTACTTGTAACCCTCTTGTGTAAGTAATGAAAAATCAATCATTTTTTTCCCAGTGAAGTCATGAAAATATCAAAAATCATAAAACCGATGTTAAAATATTAATAGTAACAAAGGTACACTTAAGCGATTATTTACTGATATTCCTTTTCTTTTACAAGATTATGATGATCTTACGAAACATATTTTTCAGTAAATCTTTTAGTTACTTGTTCAATCTCCCCTACCGTGTTGAATATCTCAGATTTCGAATTTTATAACCAATGTAACAAAAGAACAAGAAGCTGCTAGACATCATGACAACATTTATGAAATATTATCTTTAAAAAACTGTGTTAACAAAGAAATCTTTAGTTTTCAGAAAAGAACCTCCTACTCCTCCGAGTTACGCCCAACAACTAGAAAAGGAAAACGCTTCCTCTAATTCAAATGCCAATTTATTGAAATCTTATAAAAGTTTGTTCCGTAATAAGCCGTTTTGGATGGTGGTAATAGCATTTGGAATTGATCTTGGTATCTACAATTCAGTGTCAACGTTACTTAATCCTATAATTACTTATTACTTTGAGGTAAATGTTATTATCTCTTTATGCAACACATTTCACTTATTTGTTTATAGAACGGTGAAGAACTTTCTGGATTAGTTGGGTGCTTATTAACAGCAAGTGGAACAATAAGTGCGATTTTATGTGGGTATATTTTAGATAAAACTCGTCGATATAAGTAAGAATATCTTGTATGTATGACACTAAAAAAATTATTTAATTAATTTTTGTAGAGAAACTACTACCTTAGTATATATTCTCGCAGCAATATTCCTAACGATATTTTCTTTTATTGTACGACTACAAAACAGTCTTGCTGTTATTTTTTCCAGTTTTTTTGTTGGGTATAATATTCACAACAAATATTGCTAATCGTTATTGAACTTTAAAAACGATTTTTGTTTTCAGTTTTTTCGTAAGTGGGTACTATGCATTAGGATTTGAGTTTGCTGTGGAAGTAACTTTTCCTGAATCCGAGTTTAACTCTTCATCAATACTGATAACTGTTTCTCAAACAACTGGAATTCTATTCACTTTATTTTTTACATGGATCTTACAGTCTTGCGGAGTTTTTTGGGCAAATATTGGAATGTCTATTTTGCTTTATGTAGGTGCAATTGTTACATTTTTTACGCCAAATATTCGAAGAAGACAAGAGGCGTTAAATTCAAAAGATAATAATTAACATTTTGAAAGAAATGAAAAATCTTTTGTTTGGATATACCTAAAGTGTGTACGAATATAATTCTTCTTATCAATTTTCTATTTATTTTTACTTTAAATATTTTTGTAAAATTTATTACATACGCTTAAACTAATACTTTGTGTACGAGTAACTATAAATGAAGCATTTATTTTTGTATGTGTTTATTGAATAACTGTGTTTAATTTAATCATACCACTAATAAAATGATAGCAGTTTGTCAATATAATAAATTTCGCAACTTATTTACTTACTTTAAAGTTTTTATCCTTCGAAAAGGCTGAATTGTTTGTGATGATCAAATTTATAACTTAAATAAAAATTATTAAAATGCTGTGTAATACTTATCTATTTCTATTATATGTATATCTTTATCTTCACTTGTATACCTACATCTATAAAACTATATTCTGTGTGTCTGTTGATCTAACAAGTGTCCAAACGTCTTTATAATATGGGTTTGTTCCAATCAACAAGCCTTGGTTGTGGACTGAATTTGCAATTACTTTGTACGCAAGTCTATCATCACGTTGGCCGTTGGTTCGATCTTAACGATGCCACATCAAAAACTAGAATCGGTTACCACGTGTTTAAATCCGACCGTCATAAAGTGAGAAGTTCGCTTGAGAACAACCTCAACAACAACCTACCTACAACCTCACCCGCCCAAGGCAAGTACATAAGCACCACCATGGAGACTGGAGAGTGGAACGCCATTTAAAAGTTTGTACACGGACATTTTCGGAAATGGTCGGCTTGTATGTCGCTTGGAACGAACCTTATATCGCATCGGTGAGACAGCTTAATTTACTCGCACTCGTAAGAGTGAGATGAGAATTGAAACATCCCAAAAATATATAATAAACTTGTATAATTTAGGGGTAATTGTTTTTTGAAATAAGACGGGACTGCAGAAATTAAACGCAAATAGCACGGTAATGTAAGATCCAGGCACGAAAGAAAGGAATTATACTGTATTTTATCTTTCATTTTTTAAAATTTTTTCATATATGTCTATTCACATATTTAATAAAATCCACACTCTACTGCTTATGCATCTGCCAGTCAGGTTAATTTTAGCGCCCTTATTGACGTTAGAAAACTAATCCCAAAATTTAAAAAGCATCATCATTTCGTTTCGAATCTTCAATAATAAAAATATAATTTACAGTAGAAGATCCGAACCTACATCGACCTTCACCGAATTGATAATAGAATGAAACATTATGTTATCATGAATTAAATATATTAGAAAATATATTAAAAACGGGTTGGCTAAAAAAATCTTGGACTGACTATTTTGAATTATTTTTTTAAAAAATGATTTTTAATAAAATATTGCAACAAATAAAAAAAAATTCACAGACGCCTGCGATGTTGGGTTCTTTATTATTACACAATATACTTACCTCGGATCTCTTTGCCTTACATTTCCACGCGCATTAAAATTTAAATCTTTAAAATTCGCAAACCCCTAATAGGACCGAACTTTTTGCAGACAAACTTATATCAACGTGTTCGCAATAAAACAGCGCTTATTATGATATACATTTTTTTCTAGTATCTTGATTAATAAAAATATTTTTTTTAATAATTAAAAATAGTTTGGTCGGGATTTTTTAGCCAACCCATTTTTAATATATTTTCTAATATACTAAATTCATGATAACATGTTTCATTCTATTATCAACTCGGTGAAGGTCGATGTAGGTTCGGTTCTTAGACTATTATAAACTTAAACATATATATTATAACATTTCCGAGTCATCACTTATAATTTTGCCAATTTCTTAATGATCACAGTTTAAAACGTTTTTGATGTACGAGTATTTTATAATTTTGTTATAAAAAAATGACAATTAAATTCACGAAATTGTGTTTTATTGCTTTTTTACAAAAACAAATCTCTCAAAAAAGTAGGGGTACACTTGCTGTTATATTAACAAAAACGACTTATTCATTCATACTTAAATTACCAAAATAATAAAATATTAGTATTATAATTTTAGTACATTTTTGCCATACTTTATATACACGAGAATTATGTGGAACGTTATTTTGCCGTTCATGTACGGAATTGTATGAAAATGTACGCTTTTTGTTTTAAATTGAACGAATGTATTGTAATTATTATACGTTCAGGTAAAAGCTAAGAATGTAACTGCATTAATTTCAGAAAATAAGATACTTCTTTGGTAGTATTCTCTATCAAGCCCGCTCCAGACAAGAGTTTTGATAAAAGGAACATTGTCCTGATGGCCAATAAGTAAATAAATAAATAAAAAAATCCAAATAATTTTCTGTATTGACTGTTCGAAAAATAAAAACAACAATAATTGAAAACTCTGTTGAGTACTATTCTATAAATGCTAATGAAATATAAAAAAAATAAATAAATAAAAGCTGAAAAACTGATGTTTTATTATTTCATCCTCTATATTTCAAACAATTACCATGCCTTTTATTTTCATTCATCCACATTTTTCTTATCTAAAGATAACTTAGCATTAATTATACTACGAATCCGAAACACTAAAAATGTTTTTGTGTGAATATAACATTATATTTTATTTTAGACATGTTCCTCAGATAAACTTATTACAACTAACAAAAAAAAGGTTATAAGGATACGCGATTTTAAGTTTCATATTCCAAAGCATAAAATTCCCTCTTTGAACGCGTCATGCAAATAAACTGTTGTAATCATTTCCTTATTAATAAACTCTTATTCACTTAGGACTTACATATTTTTTAATCTAATCTAAATGTACATAAGAAAGTAAAGATTTACGGTTTGGAATACTTTTCAATGATTTAGATAATTACATTTCGTTCAGTAAATTATTATAATTTTGGTGTGTTAAAATAATTGAAGCGACGTCATTTTAATTGTGCTTACTGGTGTTCAAGTGCATTAAATAGTTACATTTGCTACATTTGAGAATTAATTAAAATGGCTGGTGATAAAACTGAAAAATATGTTTGTGAAGACAAAGAAATACAAATTAAAGTTTATAAGAAACGCTGGTTAATATTGCTTTGTTTCGATCTGATAACTGCTATTAATGCTTGCCAATGGATACAATACGCGATTATTGCAAATATAATAATTCGATATTACAACATTTCATCCTTGATGGTAGACATGACTTCACTGATTTACATGATTACTTATTGTATTTTTTTCATTCCGGCGTCAAATTTTATCAATAAATGGGTAATATTTTGACAAATCAATCATATATTTTATTTATTAGTTTGAATTCTAGGGCTTACGAAGTTCTACTTTAGTAGCCGCCTGGGGTACTTGTATTGGAACATGGTTGAAAGTATTTTCGACAAACGCAGATCAATTTTATATAGGGTTTATCGGACAAACAATTGTGGCCTCTTCTCAGCTATTTTCGTTTAGTGTTCCAGCGAAATTGGCTGCTGTTTGGTTTGGTCCTGAACAAATAAGTACCGCTTGTGGTTTAGGCGTAATGGGCGTACTTATTGGTGCTGCAGTGGGTTGTATTATTACGCCGCTAGCTGTTGAAAACCACAAAAATGTTGATGACATCGGAGGTGATTTGTATAAGATGTTTATTATTGAAGCTATTTATGCTACTGCAGTGACCATTATTATTCAATTGTGTAAGAAAAAAGTTTCGTTTAATGACTTGTCATGAAAACGTTATTTTAGTTTTTAGCAAAGAACCACCATTGCCTCCAAGTAAAACGCAGGCGTTTTTAAGAATTTCAAAAATTTCAAGTGAAGAAAATAATTTTGATGCTTTCAAAAAATTGTTTAAAAATGGACCGTTCTTACATTTACTATTCGCTTATGGTTGTTCTGTTGGTGTCTTTAATTCGATATCGACATTGCTAAATCAAATTTTACTAATTGAGTTTCCAGTATGTATATAAAACTTTCACTTGTTAACAGAGATGGTAAGAAGCATTAAGCAAAGTAAAGAAAAGTAAGCGTCAACTTACAGGCGTGCTAATATATAAACATAACTTTTAATAATATACGTCTTACAAAATTTCTTACAAATGTTTTAACGTTTTATTAGTTATTAGAACAATAGCATTTTTGTTAACACTTTTTTAATCAAATATATCTATTATTTTAAATTTTTAGAATGAAGAAGACTTTGTGGGACAAATTGGTTTGATTTTGATTTGTACTGGAATTATAAGTTCTCCATTATTTGGTTTTATTTTAGATAAGACTCGAAGCTATAAGTAATACTTTTTATTGCAATATTGCTTTTTTTAATAACAATGTTTACATTTTAATGTTGTAGATGGACAACCCTCATAATTTATTTATCAACAGCTGTATCAATGATAATTTTGAGTTTTGCAGTAAGAGGAAGATCTCATTGGAATGTCTATTTATGCAGTATATTGTTTGGGTAAAATTATTAAATCCGTCATTTAAGGTAGTTCACTCGTAAAATTACCATACTCAAAAGATTATTGCATGTAAATGCATGTATAGCGTTGAGCTTAGTGTTTCTAATTAAATGCAACATTTTTTCGAGTCTTGAAGAGAGCATAAAAAAAAGAATTGATAAAAAATTTTTTTGAATTTAGTAAATAAATCATATCTCCTGTAGTCTCTTGTGGTTCGAAAAATATTTATTCGAAATATAGTATTGATAATATGTCTTCACTTGGGCAAGGACAGTGCCTTTCTTCATTGCAGAACAGTTTTGGAAAAAATGTATTCATCAAATACTAGTGGATGTACCCAACCTCGTCCATGTTTATTAAAGTAGCCATAATAACGTTATTATGTGGATTTAAATATCATTTTTTTTATAACAGAATTAATATTTACTATTAAAAACGTTTTATAGTGTAGGGACAACTAATATCAAATTAATGGAAAATTTAGTTAATCAGAAAAAGGCAAACTATGAAGGTATTTATAAGAGTAGGTAATTTTTAACACTGTAACTGGTTCGTCGTTTACAAATGTTTTTAATTGTAGTTCAGATTTATAATTTTTTCTTTATTTAGATCTTAGCCAGCAAACTAATTTCATTTCAAAGTGTTCATTAACAATCCTTATTTCATTCTGACATTGTTAGGTTTCTTATCATTTTCGTGACGTATTTTACTTTATAAATAACAGTAACCATTAAGATAAATATAATAAACATAAAATATGAACTCGTAATTGAGTAAATTTTGTTTAACGAAAAGAAATGTCATGTTAAAAATTACGTCTAATCAATTCCAAATACTGTCATAGTTAGTTCGTTTGTCACCAGAGGACTGGATCGACAGAATTACAAAAACTTAGTTTTATATTATAACTGATGATAAAGCGACCACTGAACATATCGTATAATATGAACTGTACTCATATAATAAGATATAGGTAGTTTCTTATTTACCATAAACATTTTTTTCATAAATTTTGGAAAAATCTATTTGGTAAGACAGTGGTTTCCAAACTATTTCGGTTTCCGGCGTCTTTAACATGCTAAACATTTTCCACAATGCCCCAAGGCAAGAATTTGATTCATCTCGAGGCAAATTTTGTATTTTTAGTAATTTTTGTCATTTCCAATTATATACAGGTCACGTAGTGGTGTCGTTGACGAGATCGTCACCCTATACGCCAGTGGTCTTAAGGTCGAATCCATATGAAAGCCCAAGATTTTTTCATGACTTTTTGGATTCGCCGGTCGCTAATGACCATAATAGTTATAAAAAAATACACAAAAAAATGTTACCCAAAGTATTACTTTGGTATCAGAGGTTTGATAAACTACGTATTTACCTACCTTCAGTTTGCTTTGAAGAGAAAATACAACAACCAACTTCATACAATATCTAACTAAAGTGGAAACTAATACCAATTTGTATACGATACTAATTCGACCATAACGGATAATATACTTAATAATGGAAGATTGCTGACGTCAGGAGGCTAATATTCTGAACTGCTTTCAAAGGCTTTTTTAACCGAGTTTTAAAAATGCTAACAAAAAGAAACACAAGAGAGATAATTTCTTCCATTACTTTGGTAACATTGTGGATAAGAAATTTCAATTGCCAATTAGAGTTACAGCAGTCGTAATAAGAATCAATCAGCATCGCTTAAATAATATTGGTGCTACTTACCAATGTAGTTACCAGTAATGGTGTTATTTCATAATTCTGGTAGTTTGAGTTTCTTTTCAATACCAATGGTTAGAAGAAAGAAATCAGTGTCAGATCCTTGAATAGCGTTCTCAAACGCCAGGATCTACTATCAAAATTTTGGAAGAAATTATTTAAGTACATTTTTTTGGACAGATTATAAGGATTTTCTTGCCCAATAAGCCTATGGTTGCTCGGAGTTTCTGGCTCTTGACAATATCTCTTATATATGTACCTTTATATTATACACCTATGTTAAAAAAATTTAATTTGTACTAAGCAACAGAAACGCCTATGTAACATCAAAATTTGAAATTCGATTGAAAATTAATTGTCAGTTGGATTTAAAAACATTTTTTGGCGCCCCTTAACGCTACTACGACGCACAAGTTGAGAACCACTGTGTTAAGACATATTTTATTTAAGTTCAATGATTATTGAGATATACTAGAGATAAATTAAAAATTATAAATTTTTAATAATTTGCTACAAATGATATTTTAAGATTTTCACACAACAACTGTAAATAAACATTAAGCTTCTTTAAGCGCTATTCGCTATTAGAATTCATCTATATGTAAACATAATATCTATATTGGGTACATTTGCAGGTAAAAATAACATCATAATTTTTTGAAAACATAAAACAGTTTGTCTAACTACATCATCAATTATCACCTCCAATAATCACTTCTGTCATCGATGTTAAACTCCAATTATGACGAGTGAACTACCTTACGATAAAAATTACGATTAATCTTTTTGAATTTCTATATAGTTTCTTTTTGAGTGGGTATTTTTCAATGGGGTACGAAGTAGCCGTTGAGCTTTCATTTCCAATATCCGAATCAAATTCTGCTGCGTTATTGAATGCTATCGCTCAATTATTCGGAGTTATTTTCACATTGTTATTTGGTTGGTTGTTACCTATAATGGGAAATTTTTGGGTAAATATAGGTTTTGGAATGATATTGGTAGTAGGAACTTTGATAACAGCTCTTACCAAAGATGTTCATCTTCGACAAGATAATTTAAAACAAATTTCAGACAATGATGTAAGATTAATGAAGAACGACAATGATGTTTAACATTGCTATTTAAGTAATTATAATTTTGTAAATTGCGTAATTATTTTTATGAACTCAATAAAAAACATTGCGATATTTATTTAACTAAATTGTTTCCCAATTTTAAATATTAGTTTTCTTATTAATTATGCTTATAAGTTGATAACGTCTTATTATAAGTACCTATATATTATATTCCTTTAGTGTATATGTTGGTAGAGTGGATAATAAAATTGGCGGTCCTCTTGTAAGTGGCAACAACAGGCTTAATCATGACAGCTTTTTTATTAGTAATTGAGAGCCGGGACAAGTTATTATTTCCAAGGATACATAACTGATCATATTATATAAAAGACCCGAACCTCAGACATTTTTCTTTTTTTTTCTATAACTTTTTCAGGGGTAAGTTAAAAATTATAGTTGAATCATAAATTTTGAAAAACACGAAATATTTGTTCCATTCTGTAATCAGCTGTATCGTTCCATAAACAAGTTGTGCAACATTAAATAATTAAATACGTAAAGATAAAGAAGCTACATTTTTCATTGAAATTGAAAAATTCTCTACATCAACAATATTGTAATTTTTTTTTAAATACTTTTTAACGATTCCTTTCTACGCTAAGAGTGCTATCAAATAACTTGCGGTCAAATAAATGCAAAAATTAATAGACGCAATTATAAGTAGATATGTAATTTAACATGGCTTTTTAGTTAAATGAACTAACACTTTTAGGACAACGGAATCAACAAATTAAACTAATAACAATCATAGATTTTTTGTTGTATTAATTTTTTTAATTTATTTTATTTACTCAACCATTTTTCGTAACACTAATAAGTACCTACTATTTACATTCAGGATTGGTTAACTTCCTTTAATTGTGTTTAAGAAAGAAATAAAATACGACACTAGTATGTTGTTGCCAATTGAAGACTTACGACATTAAATAAGCAAAAAATAATTTTTTTTAAGTATTTAAGTAATAAGTAGGGGAAGTGTAAAATAAGAAGTAAAATTCGTATTATATGGTAGGTTGTTTTACTTTATTGTATAGTATAATAATTAAACTTTGAAATAAAACACGATTTGAACACATTATATGTCCAGTATTTGTTTATTTAAAAAAATAACAAAGTTATCAAAAACCCGGTTTTGTCCGATACATAAGTCTTAAACGGGTAACTACCTTGAGCAAAACGGGTAAGCTTTGGGTAAGACGGGTTAACGTTTTTTTATTTACTGTAATGAGTCATGAATCAATTTTTTTTCGTTTTATATACAACTAACGTATTAATTAACTCATTTACGAAGTATTTAATTAATGAGTCTCAATATTTATAGGTTATTTAGTCGATAGAGATTAACACTAATTTATATCACTAATTTTATACTCATTTCATCAGACTTTTAGAGTTACCTATTGTTATAGAAATCAAATATGTTAATATTGTAATATAGAACAATAATTATTACAATTAGATATCACATAGTAAATACAAACTGACGGCAAATTGAAGCTAAAATGCTTCAGCACTTTATTCTTGGTACAAAACATAACAATATGTCCTATGCCAGAATAAGAAGTACAGGTTTCATGAGCTCATTCTCTACAATCTCCACATTTGATCCAGATTTTCTTTAGGTGGATTTTCATACGGATCACCACAAACGAGGCATATATAAAATTTTCGGTTTTTTCTTGTATTTTTCCTGTTAAATTGTGTATATCTTTCTACCGGTTTTGCCCTATCCGTTTTACCCGAGACACTATTTTCTTTTTAAAGTAGAATAAACTCAAAGTGGCAGATAAAGCAGGCAAAGTTGATGTAATTTCAAACTTTTATTAAACTAAAATAAAACGATGATACGAACAACACGAACATTATAACGATTTTTGATTAATCGTGAAACACTTACCTTAAAATTTTTTAGTAAAATTAGCAAATAACTGTTTTTTTTTAAATTCCTATCTTTGTAATTTTGACTGATTGCTGATCAAAGCTTGTCAGGGTTAGACAAATCTCCACGCACGCACACAAAATGCTTATGCTTCATACAGGAGCGTAAGACTGCTTACCTGTTTTGGGCGGCCTACCCGTTTTGAGCTCACTTCCCCTACATATATTTTTGAACAAACTATAGTATGTTAAATGCAATGATAAACTAACAACGTTATGATGGAAAAATGTTTAGTAGTCATTGATTTTTATTTCATTTTCACTAGGTAAAATTCTTTAGGAATAGGTAGGCACATAGAACAAATACATTTGTAAAAAGAAGACATTGTTATTCGATAAATTTAATTATACATCGTCAATGTAAATATCTTTTATTTATAATTTTATTATTCTTATTATCACTGTTTTGTCAGATATTCAAGGTTTTTCATTAATTTTATTCTAACAGTCGTATTTTTTTAAATAAAAAGAATATAATAGTTAGTGTTGGTTAGTACTATGACAAAAGATAGATGTTAAGCTACAATACCTCTGATAAAGGTCTTCAATAGCGAAACATTTTTTTATTTTGGTAATACATTAATATTATTATCATTGACTAAAAGACTGAGTGCTAATTGTTAAGTGCAAACTTACGGTTGTAAAAATATTTACTTGTCACAATTATTTCGTAAAAGAACATAATATAGTTAAGAACTGATCTCTGTTTAAAAAGCTTCCTAAACACTAATGTTGATGATAAAGTTGCAAATATACCACGCTAGTATATGTACGTTCGTTATTGAAGATGCTTGAGCGAATTTGTATACATAAATAGTTGGAAAATGGCGAGTGAAACTGATAGAAGTACTTTTATGTAATAATACTATTAGTTTATTATAACCATCAATATAATATATTTTATGATTGCATACATATATATATATATATTCAAGTAATACAAACGATAAAATTGTAATGGAAAGAATAACTCATTGATGATTTTGAAAGAAAAGTATTTGAAAAATTGCAAGATAATGAATAGCAAATAAATGTCTGTAATATCAATTTTTATCTTTATGTTGTTATGAGTTCACTTGGTCGAGAAGTATAATAACTTCTAAAATAATTGTTTTTAATTGCATCTAATTTTAATAAACAGTCAATATAATAATGAAGAGTCTCGTTTGTTCATCGTTATAATTTGGAAGATATAAGTGACGCGACATCCAAAGTGATTAGTTTCATAGTTATTGTTAGTTTTATGGACGTTCTTATTGAAAATGGAAAGTGAAAATTTATTTTTTAATAATGGAACATACAAAGTAATGCCGATGAACAACGATAAAAATCCATATGAAGCCACAACTACACAGAATCTGGAATTTCGAGTATATAAGCGACGTTGGTGGATTTTACTCCTTTTTATTTTGATGACTGGAGCCAATTCTTACCAATGGATTCAATATTCCATTATTGCAAATATTGTTATAAGATTTTATGGTATTACATCGTTGGAAGTAGACATGACATCCATGATTTATATGATTGTCTATATTCCGTTGTTTATACCCGTTTCTCATTGGATTAACAAATGGGTAATTTTTTTCTTTTTTTGGTAATATTTGTTTAAAATGGCTTTGTTTTTAAAGAAAACGCTGTTTCTGTATATTAAACAATTATTATAACTTTATCAATTTACTCTAACAAAATAAACCATGCTAGTGCTAACGACCATTAACACAGTTAAAGCACTATAATAAACAAGGAAAAAAAAATTATAGCTTTAATAATCGCACTAATGTTTCCAGGGGCTCCGAAAAGCTTTATTGGTTTCAACGTGGTGTACTTGTTTAGGTACTTGGATGAAAGTTTTTTCTGTAGCACCAGATTCGTTTTACATTGGGTTTACTGGCCAAACCTTAATAGCGTTAGCTCAGCTATTCACATTCAGCGTTCCTGCAAAGTTAGCAGCGACTTGGTTCGGTCCCGATCAACTTAGTTCTGCATGTGGTTTAGGGGTTCTAGGAATGACAGTCGGTGTAGCACTAAGTTTCGTCATAACTCCTTTAGTTGTTCATAACGATCCTGACTTGGAAGTAGTAGGACAAGATTTGTTTCTTATGTTCCTTGCAGTGGCAATTTATATAACCATCGTCTCAGTTGCTGTTCAATTTTGTAAGATTCTTAGATTTTCTAACTCTAGTGACAATAAACAATACTTTTTTTTTTGTAGTATTTACTGACAAGCCACCTCTACCTCCAAGTAAAGCACAGGCGATTGTCCTAAAAACTACACAACAAAGTGATGAAAATATTCTTAAGTCGTTCCATGTATTACTAACAAATAAGCCATTTTTACATCTTTTAATGGCTTATGGAATGAGCATGGGAGTTTTAAACGCTATATCGACCTTATTAAATCAAATTCTTTTGATTGAATTTCCGGTAACGTGACTATTATGTTTTACGTTAGCAACTTGAATATTGACTTTTTTAGATCTCTGTTTTAGAATAAAGAAGAATTTGCTGGTGTTGTCGGATTGATAATTATATGTGCAGGGCTTCTCAGCTCACCATTATTTGGTTACATTTTAGATAAAACTAGAAAATATAAGTAAGATACTTTTTCAATATCATAATTTCCTTAAACTTATAATTTATATTTTCTTCTATTATTTAGATGGACAACGTTTATTATTTACTTGATGTCAGCAATTGGAATGGCATTTCTTACAGTTTCAGTCGTATCAAAATCAGAATGGAGTGTTTATTGGTCATCTTTAGTATTTGGGTAAAAAATAGTCTTATAACTCAGTAGATCACATTTTTAAGGCATCTAAAAATTAGGTATAGAAGAAGGACAAAAATTTCTATAATAAAGAATATTCGTTACGTTCACAATACTTTTAATGAAACTCTGTGCAATTGTAGTTACAAATCATACGTATATCTCTTTTTATTGAATATATATTTGTTTGCGGCATCTGTAGCACACACTTTTTCTCACTTCAACTACGTTAAAAGTATACATGACAATAGGTTGAATTCACCACTAAAATTGCATTATCAACTAAGGAAGGGGTAAGATGGTATCTAAAATACCCATTGATTTATTCTATTCTACTTTGGTATAGCACAACAAAGATATTTTTACTGTTTAAATTATTTTACTATCAATTCATTTTAATTAAATTTTAAATGAATTTTAATATTCGGGATGTTATAAAATTATCTAACATAAGGCTTTATATAGATGGTTAAGTAAACAGCTAGAAGTGTATCAAGCCTATTATCACCTATTTAGTTTTGATTGCTGCAAAAATAAGTGAGAAATGAAGTAAAATACAAAAGAAGTAATAGCTTTCAATCGTTTCTATAAAGTAAAATAATTTTTTAAATAAAGTTTTTTACTCCTAATACTTAGATATTATAAAGGTTAAAGTCAAAATGCAAAGAGCATTTATTTTGAGTTGATTGTAAAAATGCATTTATTAATAAGTTAACTCATTTTTTTTATAATTAGCTAAAAAATTATAACAGATTATAAATTGCAATATGTACTTAAGGTTAGAATAGCTTTAGGTAATCAATGCACGCCGAATTTATTGCTGAGGTTATAACATGTATTACCTGATTTATTTCATTTTAATATTCCTAATTGCAATGAATTATTGAGAATGAAGGATTATCGATAATTTAGTGTAGAAAAAAATTGACAACGTTTCGTAACTTCATTGTTACTTTATAGTTGGCATTGAATTCATAGTCCATTAACTACAATAATTTGTGATTATTACAAATAATATATCTAATAATGCCACTTATGAACAAATCGATTTTAAAAAACTCGTGATTATTTTTAAACATTTGATCATGAATTTATTTTTTCAATTCCAAACATATCAGATTACATTTGTTCACTGTATGTGGTGTTTATGTTTTATTATGTTAAATTAAAATTATCATCAGCTATTAAATTTCATCGTTCAATTCACACTAAACACTTTCGTCTTAAAATCTAATTTTAATGCATTTTGTTATCATATTTTATTCTTAAAACAAAAACGAAGTTAAAAACACATTGGATTTCTAGTTTCTTTATCAGTGGTTACTTTTCAATGGGTTATGAAGTGGCCGTGGAACTATCATTTCCTGAATCTGAATCGAACTCTGCAGCTTTGATGAACGCAATCGCTCAATTGTTCGGAGTTGTGTTCACGTTATTTTTTGGATGGCTTTTGACCGTCGTTGGTCATCTGTGGGTTAACATTGGATTTAGTGTTATACTATTTACTGGAACAGTTGTGACGGCTCTAACGAAAGATGTTCATCGACGACAAGACTCACTGAATCAGCAAAAATACACCTATGCAAACACACCTATGACTGACTCGGTTTTTTAATTGTACGGTATTCTTAAAATTCTATTTATTTGAAATATTCGTTTATAACTTATCGCTTTTTTACGAATGTTATCAGTACCTATGCATGTAGCTAATGTTAAATACGTTTAAAATACAATAAAAAAATGGCAATAATAATTAAATAATCGTATTAAAAGTATTTACAATATGTTTTTAACGGATGTTATTGAAATTTATTAATAAAACAATGATTCAAACAAACACTCGTTGTTGTAAATATTGTAAATATTTTTGCTTACGCGTTAATTTTACTATGAAGAAAGTATTACTTGAGTAAGACTACCTTCACCATACTAAACGTTATCATTTATTAGTTTGAAAAAAAGTGAAAACTGACAATTCCTGAAAATAAAGTTCATTTTCAAGAAACAGATAATACTAATATTATACAAGCAAAAAAAAAAGAATGATAAAACACTCGGATAGTGAACGGTGGTGGATATTGCTGTGTTTTATATTGACGACGGGGATTAATTCTTATCAATGGATTCAATATTCGATTGTTAGTAATATAATAATTCGATACTATAATGTATCATCACTGACTGTTGATATGACATCTATGATTTATATGATTGTTTATACGATTCTCTTCATCCCTGTGTCAACTTGGATCGATAACTGGGTAACTAGTAACGTTATTATTGCTTTTATGGCAACAACTAATTTTTCTACTATCTTAGGGATTACGAAAAGCCATGTTGATGTCAACATGGATTACATGTCTCGGTACTTGGTTGAAGGTATTCTCGGTGACTCCAAACACGTTTTATATTGGGTTTATCGGTCAAACATTGCTCGCTATCGCCCAAGTTTTCACATTTAGCGTTCCGGCTAAATTAGCAGCGATCTGGTTTGGGCCTAGTCAAGTAAGCACCGCTAGTGGTTTGGGTGTTTTGGGAATGACCATAGGCGAGGCATTGAGTTTTATTACGACTCCATGGTTGGTTAGAAATCACAAAAATTTGCATGAAATTAGTTTGGATTTGCGACAATTGTATATATTCATGGCGATTTATTCTACACTTATCTCAATGGTTATTCAGTCATGTAAATTAAATAAAAAAAATAAGAAACACGCAAAATAAAAAGAACATTTGCGCCAAACGCTGTTATTTTTAAAATATGTAAATTGATAAATTGTAATATACCTAACGATTTTAATTATATAAAAACGATTTCATATAAACTTTCAAAATAAGTTTTAATCATTCACTTGAACAAAAGCATTAGTCTTATTTTGTAGTATATTATTTTTCGGAACTGTTGAGGTATCTTAATTTATTGTAGTCTTACAAAACGTGCAATATCAAAATATTTTGTATCATTTAACTTAAAAACATATTATTATCATACAATTCCGGTTCAATTGACGTCATAAACCGTACATTATCGAAATGAGTATTGGTATACGAATAATACGAACGAATTTTCATTGAGTAGGAAATGTTCGCTGTACATCCCTTAAATAACAAATTATTACGTCATTACAAATTATTATTATTACGTTCATAGATTTTTATTTATTTAAAATATTTCACAAAAACTTTTTTTTTTCTTTCTAGTTCACACTTCACATGTCATATTTTTAGTAATTTGATAAAACTTAAGTGTAGGTAATATTGAATGAAAATCAAATTCTACAGTAAGATAATTATTAATAAATGGTAATAAAATAATCATTAAATACCTACGTGAAAATATAAAAATTTAAATACAATTTTAAGTAAAAATAAAATAATTTTAGCTAGAGCCGATATGATATTCCATTTACCAAACAAGGATAGAGTAGTCAAATATTTTTAATTGTTTTAATACTAACGATTGAAGTGTCGTTCTGTTGACGTTATTACGCAGATACATGCATTATCTAACGTTGTAGCAATTTTTTACAATTATTATATTATCAATAATTTCATAACCGCTTTGGATAATAATTTCTGTTTTATTTTTTTTAAATATATATCCTATTTAAAAATAGAAAAAAATATATTACGCTATATTGACTACAATAAGATAATCGTTTTTTAAACATAAAATAAACTATTCGTCACTTGAAAATTTAAGATTTAAATTTTTATGGAAATGTGTAGTAAGTAATAGTTGTAATATTTTTTTCTGTGTAAAATGTGCATTTCCATAATAAATTACTAACAAAAAACAGCGTTCAAGTTTGACAAAAAATTTTGTACTGTTGATACGGTTTTATATCATCTACACGTAAAATAAAAGTCTAGCTAAGCCATCGCTGCATTGAATATTTTTGGGAAAATCGCAGCACAATAGTCGTTGTTATCGATACAGAAGCCAAACCAGCCAAACTCATCATTTTTGAAATATTTGTCTGCCTGTTTGTTACTGCATCACGCGAACACCACTGAACGAGTTTTGATGAAATTGGGTATGATGATAAATAACTATCCAAGTCAACATCAAGGATACCTTTCACAGCGAAAAAATGCCTCATTTCCACGGAAAAAATCCGATTCATAAATATTCAAACATTTCATACATAGTTCATAAATGGCACCTCTTTTATTTGTAGTGTAAGAAGTAGTTGAAGTCCACTTAGTGGTGCTGCTTTAGAGCAATGGTTCACCGCTACATGCGTCAGAGAAATTGGGTTCGATCCCCGTCAAATCCCTAGATTTAAGACTTATGATCTAAGATTTTCTAAGATTCTAATTCTAAGATTTAAAATCTACAGAAATTTTCTCCAAAAGTGGAGA
This sequence comes from Sisyra nigra, assembly GCA_958496155.1. Classification (NCBI taxonomy): domain Eukaryota; kingdom Metazoa; phylum Arthropoda; class Insecta; order Neuroptera; family Sisyridae; genus Sisyra; species Sisyra nigra. Next base: position 28,161,855 of record OY292313.1, read on the forward strand.
AGCTTTAAAATGATATAATAGTAATAACCACTAATTTTGGTTAGTGATTTAAAGAGATCTTTCCACTCAATCATCTTTCTTAACCACTTCAAGCCAACTACCTAGCAGGAAATGGATTTCTTAAATCTAATTAATTTTTTTTCGAAAGAGTTATTATGGGTTATTACTTTCATTGTCACCTTCTTAAATTTTCATTATCTGTAATTTTTTCATTGTTAGATTTGTTTGCCATCAATATGAAATACATTAAATTTCGCTAATGAGCAATGCTCCGAATCTCATGTGAACGAAGTCATGGGTACAGCGAGTTAGACAATATTATTTCTAAAATCGGCTCATTATCTTTTTATTTTGCGTGAGTCAGACCATATTTTATTTTATTTTTTTAATTTTTATAATTCATTTAATAACTTTACCCTAGCTTTCAGAGATAAACCTAATGCTAATATTAAATCTACATTGAAAAAACCGCAAAGTTTATTGAAAAATGAAAAAAGTTTAGAACCGTTTAAGGCGTTAATAAAAAATCGACCTTTTTTTGGCTTACTAATCGCTTATGGAATAAATATGGGCGTTTTAAACACCATTTCAACATTACTAAATCCAATAATATTATCAGATTTTCCGGTAATTAACAATTTTGCTCTTATGTTAGTACACAGTTGTAAGTTGTGCTGTATACTCTTTATATACACAGTAGTCTCACTTATCCGATATTATTTAAAACTCAGTGGTGCCAGATTATTGGAATGTTCGGATTATTGGATTATATAGAAAAATTCATAATATCTAAATAAAAGATAGCAGAACAAGTATAGGGTGGGGAAGGAAGGAGTGAGCGGAGGATGCCGGATTATCAGACGTCTGGGACTACTGAAGTGCCGGATTAGTGAGATTCTACTGTTTAATATATAAATTTATATATGTATTATACCCACAACACAGATATATGCGTCGGCATTAATCATCTATTCATTTATAGAACGAAGAAAAGTTTGCTGGAGAAATCGGTCTTATTTTAATATGCACTGGACTAGTGAGTTGTCCATTGTTGGGATTTATTCTCGATAAAACTAAACAGTTTAAGTATGAGAATCAACAACTCATTAACCACAAATATCAAGATTAAATAATCTATTTTTCAGAAAAATTTCTGTTATTATATATTTGATGACTGCTATTGGAATGTCTATATTTACTCTATCTGTTGAAACGAAATCGTATGCAAACGTATATTTAGCCTCGATAATACTAGGGTAAGTGTTATTATACAAGGATGGCTATTTCATTAAGATTGATATGAGACTGAAATTATTCCGCTAAATTAATTGCTTGAAATAATTTCAGGTTCTTTGTTTGTGGGTACTTTTCGGTGGGTTATGAAGTCGCTGTAGAACTCTCCTACCCAATTTCCGAGTTAAACTCGGCTGCATTACTAAATGCAATTGCTCAAATATTTGGAGTAGTATTTACGTTATTTTTTGGTGCAATATTGCAGCGATTTGGGAACTTTTCGGTTAATCTAGGGTTCAGCTTGTTACTTTACTTAGGAACAATGCTTACAATTTTAATTAAAGATGTGCAACGAAGACAAGAAGCTTTCTCCGATCCAAAATATAATTGTGTATAAAATTAATATTTTTGTAAACATCATTATAAAATAATGTAAAATTTTTTTTAAATAAATTCTACTATTTTTTTGGCTAAAATAATCATCGTGTTTAATGCGACTTAAGGAAGGTCACGTGATTTTTCTATCGTCAATGAAATGCTTAAGTAAATTTTCGATGAAAAAAGTATATTAATGTAACAACGAACATGATAATCAAACATAAATAGTAAGATTTATTGTTTTAATTCCTAATAAACATCAACTTGAGATAAATGTGAATATCCTCAATTACCATATCAGTCATGAGTGTGTCTTAAACGTGAAAAGATATCTTGGAAAGATTAACAATGACTGACAATTCAAAAATTTTCAAAGATAATCATGAACCTAAACTGGAATCGATGGAAGATAATCCTTATAAAAGTACAACTACTGAAGTTTTTGAAACGAAAACCTACAAAAGACGTTGGATCATTTTGATTTGTTTTATTTTGGTTCAAATTACAAACGCTGCACAATGGATTCAATATTCGATAATTACAAACATCGTAGTAAAATATTACGGTGTGTCTGTTTTGATGGTGGAATATACGTCTTTGGTTTATTTAATCACGTATTTACCTCTCGTTTATCCAGCATCTTACTTTATTGATAAAAAGGTAATTTTTACTTCTTTTTTTTTTAAATAATATTGATTTGAATATTGAAATTGATGTAAATGTTTTAGGGACTGCGTTATACAATTGGGTTAGCAGCTTTAGGAAATTGTATTGGATCCTGGTTTAAGGTTTTTTCAGTGGCTCCCGATCGATTTATGATAGGCTTTTGTGGTCAAACAATATTATCTTGCACTCAGTTACTTATAATAAGTACATCACCAAGATTGGCTGCTACTTGGTTCGATGAGAATCAAGTTAGTACAGCTTGTGCTTTGGGAGTTTTTGGAGCTCAACTTGGAATCTCTTTAGGGTTTATTTGCACTCCATTAGCGGTTGGAAACCATTATGACATTTCAGAAATCGGAAATGATCTCTACAGCATGTTTCTGACAATTGCTTTATTTTCAACGGTTGTATTAGCTGCTGTTTTCTTTTGTAATTTTCCATAACTGTTCCATCACTTTTATAATTATCTGAAATGAACCAAATTTATTTTCAGTCTTTGAAAAACAACCAAAACTTCCTCCAACTAAATCACAAGCTTTGGTTAGAAATAGAAAAGTTCAAAGTAAAAATCCCAATATAATGAAATCATTTAAAAATTTATTAAAAAATTATCCATTTATTATGCTCATGATAGCATATGGACTAAATATTGGAACGCTAAATGCAATTGGAACTCTTTTGAATTTAATGATTTTACATCAATTTCCGGTGAGAAATTGAAAAAAAGTTTTTGTTACTGTCACAATTTTATTCATTGTAATATTTAAGGATAGTGAAATATTCGCTGGCCGTATTGGATTGCTTATTATAATTGTTGGAATACCAGGCTCAGTAATATTTGGATATATTCTGGATAAGACGAGAAGATATAAGTAGATATTACAAAGAAAATATTTTATTTTCTATGTTATTTTTTTTTTTTTTTTATTTCAGAGAAACGACAGTTGTTATTTATATAATGTCCGCTGTTGGCATGTTAGCTTTTACTTTTGCGTTGGAACAAAAGTCTAAGTCACTCGTCTATTTATCTAGTACTATTTTAGGGTTTGTGATTATAACTAAAAGATTTATAACCGTTTTTTATTTAAAACTAAGATTAAAAATAATTATAGGTTGTTTATGAGTGGATACATTCCAGTTGGTTTTGAAGTTGCTGCAGAACTCACTTATCCAGAACCCGAATCTAACTCAGCCGGACTTTTAAATTCGATGTGCCAGGCAGGAGGAGTTGTTTTAGCCTTATTGTTTGGATGGATTATGGATGTTTTTGGAGATTTTTGGTCTAATATGTCAATGTGCATTACACTATTTATTGGTTCTATTTTTACAATTTGCACAAAAAATGTTCGACGAAGACAAGACGCGTTGGTATCTAAAAAAGAAAGTTACAGTTTTTCTCCCATTGGAGAAACAATAAACTAGTATTAATGGATTAAACAAGACGAAGACTAAGACTGGCATTGTGTTGATCTTAATTATTTGGTCTTGCTTAAACACTTCTAATCTTGGTCTTTGTCTTAATCTTTACTTAGTTTCAAAAATTAGGTTTGTCAAATATTATTTCCTTATTGATGTTTTTATTGTTAAAAAATGCTTAGTGTCAAAATTAACGTTTAAATTTTTTTTTTTTAGTTTTGTTATAAAGGTCTAATTTTTAAAGTGCTCTTTTTCACTCGCTTATTATTTTTAATTGCTAATCTATTACCCTATTTTTGAACTCATAAATGTTATACAATTTTTCTCAAAATTTGTGAGTTCTACTTTCTAGTGCATTTGAATGAATCAAATTTTTTTATTCCCATAGAAATATTAGTTTAGCTTTGCTCTCACAAACCCGGAGTTAGTTTTGGTCGTGGACTTGTTCCTTTAGTTTTGGTCTTAATTTCGCGAAAAACAAGACCAAGACAACAACATTGTATGTTATACCAATAATGTTAATTCGAAATTTTCTTACAATATTAAATTAATTGAATTTCAAAAATTATAATTTTTGCGTTAAAATAAAATTTAGATACTTAATGTATACTAATAATAATACTCAAATTAATTTATCACACAAAAAATGGGCCATCGAAAATCTAATTGTCTTTACATAAACATATTTATAAATGACATTGTTACTTTTGAAGAAAAAGGTCATATAAGGGTTATTTATAAATATACTTAATAGAAGAAGAAGTCAGTTTTGCCTCACACTTATACGACGAATTAGAATTTAGAGACAAAGAAGTTTGAACAAACGCTACATGGAAAGTCTGATTTATCTGCAATGTTTTATGTTCACAATTTATTTATGGTTTTTATTTCAGAAGTTTTTATTTTATGTATTATTTTCTGTAACTACCAACTATTTTTAATCAAATCAAAAAATTTTTTAAACTTAAAACTAATGTCTATTTAAACGTTAAGTTTTTTTAAGTGACAATTTTTTTTATAAACAGAAAACAATGCTACGATCTTAGATAATACATTAAAGTAAATATAAATGATAAAAATTTCTTTTAACTTTTCGAACTTTACATCTTAAATAAATATGGACATGCATTTATCCAAAAATAAAATAAAACGTCCAGCCTAAATAATACTGAAACGTCTGATTATAACATAGATTTTTAATTATTGTGACGCTATCACTGTATACAACCTTTGAGATTATCGCCTTGTCAAATTTGACTTCTATGTTACACCGTAATTTCTTATTTAAAATTAGATTAGTTACTCCTACATTCAAGAAACTGTAACATATCTTAATGGTTATCTATCGAACACGTTTAAGTCATTTAAATTACGATAAAACTTATCAGGAAATTTTTATTCAAATTCATCTTGAATTAAACAAACTCAAAAGTATATTAATGAATTGCCTTCTTGAGAAATAAAAGTTATACATTTTGTCTACTATTTTTTTGTTTCGAAAATAATAAATTTTTATGATTTTTCATGATCATAAACTAATGCATTCCTTACAAATTATTTACGTTTTCTTCTTAATTAAATTTTTCTGGCATGTTAACATTGATTTGATATTACGATTAAATGCTTCAGGAGAGAGTTGACGAAATGAAAATTGAGATGCTGACTATTATATTGTAGTGATTAGATTTATCTAAATCATCAATAAAAATGTGCGTTAACGACTATAGATTTAGTTATTTAACATAAGGTATTAAAATATCAAGATGTTATCAAGGCTTTTGAAAAGTTTTTGATAATCAACAACTTTGTATGAGAAGTAAAATTTTTAAGATAAGCGTCAAGGTGGAATAAATATTTAAATAATCGAATATAGAGCTGAATTTCAAAGCCTTTACTATAGATCAGAATTAAAAAGTTTATTCAAGACTGGTTCAATATTTATTGAATATAGGCCACCCATTACACAACCTATTTCGTAAAAGTTATTCCTCATAAATAAATCGTAACGGGCTGTTTGACATAATTATCCTCATTAAAATGGCTATTATAAACTAAGATTTTTGTGATAATTCTCGCTTTCTTTCGAATTTTTACAAAAAGTAGAGATTTATTTACACAAATCATCTAGTTGTTATCCAAAATCTAAGAATTTCTTGACATTAAAGTAAGTCACATGAATGATTTCGTAATAGTTAAATCTTTGTTAGGGGAAAATTCAAACAAAATTTATTGATAATGATTGAAAAATTAAGATAATTAAAATCTTGGCAAAGAAATCTCTCTAGGTATTAACTTTTCAATGTTGTTCAAATGGTTAAGTTATTTGGAAGAAATAATAAAGAAGACAGTTGTACGTTGATTTTAAATGGATAATAATTTAATTTATATTGTTGTATTATTGCATAACCATTTATTTTGAAACTCTCAACATGGCTTTCGTTCAGTACTTACAATGTATTTTAAATTATATTTTGTTATAAAGTAAGTCTTTTAGTCGTTAATTTTCTTAATTTTAATTACCATAATGAACATTTTAATGTGTAAATTTAGCTTGCATAAATTATCCTGTAGAAAAATTTGTTGTAGCAATACATTTAATATCTATAATAAAGTTTCGATTCTTATTTTCAGTAAATTGTAAATTTATGATCTCATTTAAAATTGCCGAGATTCGATATAATTTTAACATCACGTTTGTTACCAGAAGTGTCTTCACTGAACGCAGGGTGCAACTTTTTTTTTGAAAAAGAAAATTTTATATCTGCGCTGATTACGCCCTAAATTAATTTAAGTCGGTGATATTTATGATTATGTACGAAGACCACCGTGTTACAAAAAGTAATGTACTACTTCTCGCATTCTATATGCTTGATAATTAAGAAGCTTACACAATCTTGGTATTGATATTATCACATTTTTCTTGATTGTTATCAGGCATATATAAACAAACGACTACAACTCGAAGGTAAATATAAAAATACGTGGTCATCGACCTAATTCATTCTGAATGTTCATTCAAAATTCAGTGAGTAAATGAAGACATAAATTTTAAAAATAATTTTTTATGATTTAATTATTCCATATGCAACCTGAGTTTTCAATTTCTCATAGTAATTTTTTAACTCGACGTGATTTAATAATTTAATTTATTAACTCTTCTTTATGATATACTTAAAAACCAGCCATATTGGTCATTTGTAAAAGTTCATCACTTATTTATATGATCAACGTATAGTACGGATAGAATAAATATGATAAAAACTAAAAATTAGAATTAGGATCGTATTTAATATTATTATTATTTATACGTTAACTTGTTAAAAGAATACTAAGCAGAGTAAGAAAAATTATTATTTTATATGTAGGTATATAGATTAATTATAAATGGATTAATTGCCGCTTATTCACTACAGAAAATCTAAGTTTGCAAACAACCTCACTCGTAATTTTAACGCATTTTGCAACGAGATACAAAATACAGTATAAATAGTTTATAACGACACCGGATATAATGAACAACCGGTTGTAACGTACAAAACCTTCGAGTTCCGTGATATGTCTTACAATTAGATAAAATATATAGGATAATACATATCGGTTATAGTGAATATCGCTTATAACGAACGAAATTTGACGGTCCCCTGAAGTTCGTTATAAACGATTTCTACTGTAGTTCACAACAAGTGTAGCAAAAAATTTGACAAAATTCAAAGAAAAGGAAAACCTTGATGGTAGTACCGCTTTTACTACACTTCTAACATTGTAAAATTATCGAGTGTCGCTCTATACGTTTATATGTATGTGAATATGCAAACATATAGTTAATTACTAAGCATGATATACATAAGCATACATAATGACCAGGTAGTTAAATTGCATACACGTCGCATGGATAACTTCTTGAATCTCATTAAAGATTTTTGAATTTGTCTTTACATATAAAAAATATTGTTCTCCATTTACAGAATTAAGTATTATAGAAATTGTTACAGATTGATTCCAGTGTTAGTAACTTTTTAATTGGTTATATTATTATTAATTATATTTATTCTTTTACAATTATCACGTAATTAAGGTCGACTTAATTGATTGAAGCCAGTAAGGATATTATTATAATGTAAATGAATAAATTCAATTAAATGTTAATATTATCAAAATTTGAGCCATTACCTCTTGGTTGATTGTTGAAGAGGGTTAAATTTTGATATTAATTTTACATATAAACGTATTCTACTTGCAAAGTGGTTGAAAAATAGAATAAAGCAACAAATGAAAAGATCAAAGAGTTGAAAAAAAATAAACCAAAGAAAATGAAACCCACTGTTTAGAGAATATTGATTGGCACAATCTAGGTAAATGAAGATTTTTACAATCATTTAAAATTTAAACTGTGTTATTCATAAGATTGGCTTAATATAATAAATTGTTGTCAATAAAAAGAATTTGTAAATATAATCAAGCTCGTGTCAATTCAGCCAATTCATGTAGTTAACATAATTTTATGAGATCCTCGGAAATTGGTTTCAATCATTTGATTACATCAGACTTTTACGATATATGCATGTGATTTTATTGAGAGAAAATCGGCGTTCAATAACGACAGCAGTCAATTGACAAAGTGCATACATTTCTACTATATTTATCACTTAATCAGATATAAATATATACGTTATACGATGTTTCACACCTACGACTTTTTCATGTAATAAAACAAACTTTTTCAAGAAATTTGTTCAACTTTGTAATGAATTCTCAATTTCAAGAAAACATTTTATTTGATTCTCGTGAACACGGATATAATCGATTTGGTGACAAAATAAAGGCGTTATAAATTTGACAGTTTAGCTGAACATCGTTGTATATGTTAAGGATTTCTCTGAAACTAAGATATGCCACCTGATAACACGTTACATAGTTACGAGCTAATTAAAACGATGAAGTTAAAATTTCCATACCATGGGAATTTCAACAAAGTATGCTTCATCTTCATCATTTATTACGTTTTACACTTTTATACACAATCAATGTTTGATAAAATATTTCTCAATCCTCAATTATTGTAATTTAAAACCATACGTTTAAATTCAATCAATGCCGGCTTTTGTAGGCGTAATTTAACTGAATTTGTGTGGAAATTTTAATATCCTTGATTTGTAGATAATAAATTTCGTTTTGTACTTATTTTTTGCTCTGTCGAAAAGTTTTGTATTTATAAATAATAATAAATATTCTAAAGTAACTTTTACGGTCCGCTCGTTAAACGAGTGCCAAACAATAGCGGAATATAAGCCGTATGAAATACTAACTACAGATTCTATGCCGCCGTTCAACGTCCATGCAATTATTTATTGTTCCGAAATAATGTACTTGTTAAATTGTGCTTTGAAAAGTTTCAAGTTTCGAAATAATTGCTAGTGAAAACTGACAAAGTCTACTCTGTTAATCACTATAGAATACCTATAGCAGATTTTTGCCCTATTATCAGATAGTTGAAGGAACAGGAACCAACGTTTTTGTTTGAATTTTGAAAAATAGCCAACGTCCAGGTATCGGACATCCCAGATGTGTTTGCAGACAAATAAGAGATAAATGTGGGCACCACGCCTTTGGAAGTGTGCCACTTATTTGTATTGTTGTTTATTTTGCTTTGTGCATCGATGCTCATCTGATAGTTGAGGGTAGAACGACGAAAAGATCTTAAATCTCAACCTCTTTTGTAAACCAAATTTAATGAAGACTTAAAAGTTTAGAGGAACCAAAAATTAGAAACACAAATTAATTTACTATTGTCATCCGTTTTATATCTTGATTTAACTCTTTCAGTTTCGTTTAAAATTGCAGTTGAAATATATCAAGTTTAAAACGAAAATAGCCAAGTTAAACCTTTAAAGTCTTTCTTTGTACTCCATTATTATCAGATTTTAATGCACCTATCTACTAATGTGAGTTATAAAATACTGTTAGGAGATAACACTAGTTCTTAAAAAAAAAATTCTACAACAGAAGTATAATATCTCTAAAAAATAAAAAAATAAAGTAAAAACTTTAGATTTAAGTGTTTATTGCTATAAATAACTGTAATATCAGTTCTAGTTTCGGCGTTGTTAAAAAAACGTCATTTATAATAGGTTGTAAAAATAAATATATGTAGGTATGAGCATAATGTTAAAAGTAAGAAATACTCAATCTAAAATTGATATAGTTAACTAGAGTTATATCACACATGTTATTCAAAAATTAAAGATTAAAACATATGTATATATACCTACAATAATAAAGATCTCACATCTAGTTTTCGTAATTTGGGCATGTGTCCTTTCAACAATATACGATTCGATTGTAAACTACCCTAACTTCTAAGCTACTGTTACGTGCTATTGAGAAACATATTTTAGATAATTTACTCAATCTTGGTACTACTTGGGATAATTAATTTCACAAATGACTTATAAAATAAACAGTAAGAAAATTGTGTTTAAAGATTCTGAATTCATTCTATACAAGTCGGTGAACTTTTGGTAGGTAAATGGTAAAAAGGCTTAACGAATACCAAATAATAAATCATTTCTTCTACACGAATAAATAATTTTTCAAGTTCATTTGCGTAAAATGTATTAAGTCTAAGGCCATGGTTGTAACAGCAAGTGCAACTAAAAAAAATCCAAATAAAGTCAACAAGATTTGTACACGTGCTGCATTTGGTATTAACCATTTTTATTGACGTTACGGTTCTCAATCTTCAATCAATTATTATTTAACCCACATGCACCAAATGAACATTTAGATGTTCCATAAATAAACTCTTATAGGTAAAGTGACCATTACAAAAATATAATTGAAACAGAGTTGTATTCATGTTCCTAAGCGGCCAATCAGTGAGCGAAAGTTTTCATCGTTTTTTTAAGCTGATGTAAATGAACTTTAATTTAATTTAATGGAAAGTAACTGTGGAAGAATATTGAAAAATGTTTTTGCATTGTGAGGTTACTGATTTTAGTCGGGGTGAAAAGAATTTTGTTCCAATATGTAAGTATATCGTGTTGAGACGTATCTGCGTTTCATTTTAATGAGTTCAATTGTTCTGGTTACGACAATGAGACACGGTGCACTAGTGCCTTAGTGGCCGAGTCGCCTATACACAAAATACTTCACGGGACCTACTAGGGCCAAGGCTGTAAAATACGATAAACAAAAACGCATAATTTCGGTGTCTGGCGCTCTACTCTGACTTGCGCCATATTGATCATAAAATCATTGCACACGCTATGCAATCAACTTCTTTGTACCATGTATTAATCGATACAAAATTATGCTTTGTTTTGAACATTGCTTACATTTGATACAGTGTTCATTTGGCATAGGCTTCCATCACATTATGTCGATGAACCGCACTTTAAATTGGATATTCTCAAATTCAATGTTTGCTGAAGCCATAAAAATTATTTAACAAGTAACCAGCTGCTATTTTCGTGGTCATCAATATCTAAATTTTCGTTTTCAAAAATTTCAAGTACTTGCATTTTTCACTTCTATAACAACTTCTATAACAATGTTGTTTTATTTAGCACGAGATACAAGTAACGCCTTAGATCAGTAACAAGTTAACAATAATGTCAACATAAGCCGCCCCTTGTCAATTAGTCTTAAATACCATTGAATCATGTTTACAAAACTTACTCAAAAATGTTTTAACACCAAATCACCGGAAATACATAAATATTCCTACCTTTTACAAAGAAAGTACAATTTTTCAAACTTCTAACCTTCTAAAAGATTAACTACGAATTAGCACTATTTATCCTCAACTGTTAATGCATTTTACCTATACACATATAAAGATACTTACATATTTTTTTAAGAATTCATGTCTATAAGATTTTATCGAAACGGCTTGAACAACTTTCATACGTCATTCAAGTTGAATTAATCTGGAATTTATTTGAATTTACTGTGAGAAGTATGCAAAAAGCGTTTGTAACTTTTGAATAATGCGATCGTTTCTGATATTCATCAACGTTTTAATTAACATTTATTTCAAGAAATTGTTGAGTACTTTTGAAGTTCTGGCTTAAGACCAATAGCAATTTGTGGTAATTTTATTATAAAATGTTCGTTGCACTTCGTTATTCTTATCGGGAACATTTTCAGATCTTTTTGATTGATTTGTACAAACAAAAAAAAAACTTTTACGATCGGATAAATCAAAAGTTAAGAAAGGAAACTAAAATTTTAAAATTCTCATAAATTCTACTTAATTTCGAAGGAAATGTTTTGTTTGTAAAGCATATTATTAGGAGGATATTTATGATCAATTTCATAATAGAATGTCAAGTTTGTATGTTTAATATAATATAGAATGGTAATACAACGGTCAAGTCTTTTTAGAGTTGAACTTACAGAAAGACTACTTCTGGTCAAAGTTGTTGCCGCCAAGATAGGTGCTTAGCCCCCTACAAGGTGTTTGACACCAGGGGGGCCAATAATCATTATTGTAACCAACACAAAATTTGTTACACCGTATTATCAATGTCTCAAAGAATTATTTCTTCATCAGTTGAGCACAATGTCTGCGTTTCTTGGTAGAAACTCAATTTCTCACAAAGAGGATAATTAGCAAATTAATACTGACCAGAACACCATCAATAGCCGTGAACAGATAATGAAGTAATAATAGCGGTTTATTGCAAAAGGATGCGCTCAAAATAGGATCAAAATCGTTAGTCTTTACGACAGAAATTTTTAATAATTAATCTCTTTTATACTTAATGTTTTAATCAACTGTTTCAGCTTCCAACTTACTTAATACAACGCATTCTTACTGCTGTACTTGTCATTTGACAAATTTTTAAGTTTCGGTGAATTAATTACGATACTTGTATTTAGCAAAAGATTAAAAGATTTTTTTCTTCTCCCATGCTTTGGTTGCGTGTTTCAAGATCTCCTTAAAATTCGTATTGTAAATCCTCTTTGGTTTTGAGGTTTATAAATTCCTGCATGAAATAGGAAGTAATTTACTATCTACCAACGTTAACTAATATACAGTTAGCTATATAATAACTCTGTATATAAACATTATAAAACGCGGTTAACGTAGTTTTGCTTATTAAAAATGTTTCATAATTATGTTGAACCAAATTTTATCCTTAATAAATAAAAAAAAATATTCTATGAGTTTTTCTTATTTGATCGAACTTATGATTAAAAATGCTTTAACTGACATATTTTTAATTCTTATCAATCTGTTCAATATTTTCAAATTCCGGCCTCAAAAATCCTTTGAAGAGTCACAAATGTTTATCATTCAAATTGTCGGTTATTGTCACTGCTAATTAATGTTCAATGGACAACCTTACGCTGTCTATAATGAGTGTGGTTCAACCAATTGGCAAGCTGATGTCCTTTATTCTGTCTCATAATTTTACACTTGAGCATTTTAATTTAAAATTTTTATATAAACTACCTAATATAAAAATCGAAATGAGAATACATTGGTAGAAATGTTGATGTTATTTATTTATGTGATATATTTAGAATATTTTGAAAACTATATTTTAATGTTTACGACTTCTACCTTATTTGCAAAAAGGTTCATTGTCACAATACTTTTTACGCCTACGTTCTTTTGTATTCAACACGAGTTAAGTAATTTAAAGTTTCTAGTACCTAGTTTAATTTCTTTTTCCATTTTTTGATCTGGTTTGAAGTATTTTAAGTGAAAAGAACACAAGTAAAATAAAGCTACGAGTATATTGTGGGTTTATTATGCCAATTAGAAACTCAAAACGTTTCACAGACCTAATCATTTTCAAGGAATTTTTGGAACTCCAATATACCTCCTTAAACCTTACAAATCTTATTTTACTGATATGAGATCAGGAATAAATTAATAAACTCATGGAATGGCAAATTAGTTCATCTTCATTAAGTGGATGTTAATAATAGTAAAATGTTATTTTAAGAAATATTCACTAAAACATTATTACTTATAAACCTTATGAATTATAATATTATAAAAATGATTTTCACTCCCTTAATCTCACTAAAAATGATTTAGTTACTCTTTGTTGGAAATTCAATTTACTTTATTTTTGAATACCTACGACATATTTTCACTCAAAGTTGCCATTTTTAAGATTTTCAAAGAAAAAGAAAAGAGGAAACCTTTCAACCCTTTCGTTACCCTGCAACATTCACATTCAATCAGTGGGAATTTTAATAGCTTAACTACTTACTCGATTTATTTCCGAAAATTATTTGATAGAAACAAGCGTTTATATTATGAGAATATGACAGGCATGCTTTAAATTTACAATTACTCTTACTGCCAACTATCTGAAATAAATTACCTACTGAATTACCATTTCTTTTTATCAAAATCTAGAAGGTGAAGGATTGACCACCAATCTAGAATTAAATTTTTTATTCGTTGTAAAGGTAGAAAGTGCAATCTTGATTAGTTTGTATTTGTTAAACATCATCGATCGTTTTCTCCTTGACCATACCTTCTACCTATTCGTTCATTTAACGCAGGTAGAATATTTTCTCTTTTTTATTAGGTTTACATTATGATAGGTTAGGAATATTGATCAGATTTTTTCTTATATTTTTAATATCTCGCATGCAAGGAGAAAAAAATTCTAATATATGTGTTTTCATTAAACCATGTCATACCTAAAAAAACATTAACAATACAATTAAAATTAAAAAGGATTAAATCCGTTATTTATTAGTTATTTATTTTTGTTATACGTTTAACTTATTATTTTAAAAAGAAGAGATATTATCTCATTAAAACAAAAAAAAAACACACTGAAATGTAATTTTTTCAATTGATTATCCGTACTTGTGTTGGATTAATTTAGCAATTCCCTAAATTCAACGGTGATGAATGAAATTATTGCAATTAAAAAAATCTAAGATTAAAACTTCGTTTGAGATATGAAATATTTTAGTATGGGGCCAATATTCCGACAAAACCCTTTTAGTATTAATTTAGTGCGGCAAAGACATACAGTAGTAGACATTATCAATTGAAGTGATCATCTTCTGAGCTACAAAAATAATGTTACTTAATTATATTCATTTGACTTTGGCAGCTGAAATGTAGCAAATAGTTTCACTCAAAGGCAATATGAAGAGAAGGGACTGGAGAGAAAAAAAAACGACTAGGTGCATTAACGTCAATAATACAATTGCCATTATATTATGATCGACTTGCATCACCCCTAAGACATTTACAACAAATAAAAAAGAAATCTTTTCCATGTAAAATAATTTGTTAGGTGTTCATCCTATTCAGTAGTCAGATTGTTTCATATTTTATACTTTGATCGTTCCTTCAAACTTTATTGAAAACCATTTACATTGAAGACTCTCTATTATCTGGACCAAATTGATTGTTTAATTATAATGATCAATACAATTTTAACAATACGATTGTGAATGATAAATTTGACTTGAAAAATACGCCGCTTGTTTTAAAAAATGTTATCGATCGGAAGATTGAATTAAAGTGGCGAAAATATGCATATACAGTTGCACGATATACTCTTAGGTGTGAAAAAAAATAGTTTTTTAAAGCCTTTTGATTAGACACTAAGATAGTAGAGAGAACTTCAAATATATTTAATTATACATTTTCATTTGTAATAAATGTTTGGAAAGATCATTAATCAATAAATCTTGTCAAAATTGAATTTTGAGGAGAATAGATTTCAAAAGATGTCGAAAAAGAATTAATTGTAAATTCATAAGACAATGAGTTGTTCTGTGAAAAATATTATAAATATATATACTCCTATAATTCAAGAATGCTTTGAAAATAAGAATTTATTGATAACACTGACAATGAATGGCAATAGTTAAAACATTTATGAGTACCTAATTGAAAACTGCGTCAATTTTAAAATACTTTAAGGTGCATCACCACCTCTAACTTTTTTCAGTAGATTTTGATGAAAGTTTAAACAAAGTTAGTAGTTAGTGTGTAGTTATTAATTACAAGACTAGTGTATGTACATTTTTTTTGACATTCACGGGTTTTCCAAAGAAGTTGTTCGAGATCAAAAATTAAGTTTAGTGAAGACTGGAGATTCCTCAAGTATATGCTTATTTGCAGCAGTATAAAACTATAAATATTCAATAAGCGTTTATTTGAGAAAGTATCGGCCTTCATTAAGTTTTTTTTGTGATTACAAGTTGAGTACATATTCAAGTCATGTAATGAATTTGGTTTATGAAAACTGTGAAAATATTTGAAGTTAATGTTTACGTAAAAATGTATGCTTTATTTTATAATGAAAGAGTTCTACAAGTATGAAATGAAAATTAAAATGACGGACGCTTATTATCACACTTGAGTGTTTCCTTAAATTTGGGTGACGGCTTTGAGTAACGCCCTATAGCATCAAAACAAATTTGCAGTTCTTAAGATTGTTGAACATTTGTGTGATTATTCTGGCTTGCGTCTTAAATAAGTTCTCTTTAGATCTGTAAGTCAACGTTCTGATGTAGTTTTACATACAAACTTTATCTATATGTAATACTGTTACATACTGTACACTTTTTAGGTTAAATCAATGATTGAAGATTACTTTTTTGCTATTTAGCATAAATTAAGTCTGGATTAATTTTTTATTAGCCTTAACGTTAACGTGTTAATAAGCTCTTCTTCTTTTTAAACCATTGTTTAAAAAAAAAACAGGTAATAATTTTGACCGTTTTTGTTTTTGTAAAAGTGATTTTTATGATTATTATTTTTTTTAATTTTTTGGTAGTACTTTGTACCAACAGCCAACAGCCTAGAGATAATAAATGTTTTTGTCAACTAAATCTTATGTGGTGTATATAGGTAGGTAAATGAACAATAATAGGCAAGCTAAAAAATCATTGTATCTTCAAACAACAATGAAAAAAATACAGGACAAATGCAAGAATATCTCGCACTCCGAGGGCTCCGTATGCTTGTAACAACTATATTAAAAGTTTATCTTTAATTTCTTATTTTCATTTTTGAATTTTAATAGGTATAATATACTTTTGATTACATCTTCTATTTGTTTACGTAACTTCTTGTAAACTAACTTATAAAATTATAGACTACTTATTTATATTTCAATCTCTTTCATCAACAGCCTAGAAGCTAAATTAACCGCCCTACACATACGAACGTACGTGATACGCACACTTTGAGCGGACCAATCTGCGCTATCCCGTATCACGTACGCGCTTGAGAAAAAAATAATATACCTAAAAACTATAAAATTTACGGGAAACGCACGCGTCCCAACAATATTTGAATAAGTAGATCTTCAAGGGCAGTCAAGGGCCTGCACATCTCATGCTTTAAAATTTATCATACTAAAAGAATTACTACAATTTTTGTCTTTCTAAATATATATATATTAGTCAAAATGTAACAAAACCTGATGTTTTTTTGCACATATCTTGAAAAAAAACCTGAAGGTAGGGCGGTTAAATAACTAACAAACAAATAAAGAAGCATACTGGTGGTGATAAAATAAGTATAAAAATACGTAACATACGTAATCATATTAGGTATGTACTTACAAATACATATATACACAAAATGTCAAATTAGGATTTCTTTATATTAAAATAGCTTCCACTTTGGTGACATTTCAAGATACAAAGTTTTTTTTTCATTCTGGTACCTGCACTGGCCAGATTTACAGCCAAATTGCTGTCAAATAATTAAAGCAACCAGAAAAATAATAGCAGTATTTATAATAACTGGCAATGTAATAAATTATCCTAGATTATCGTAAACAAAGACAAAATTATTAAATTGCCTTATTTTATTGCTTTTCATATTTATAAGTTCTCTATCTTGGCGCGCGTGCAGAATGGGATGTCGCTACGCCCAAACAGTGCCAACCAATGGAGTGAAGTTGGCACGGAATTCAAAAAGTCCACATTAAACACTGATACCATGCACGCCATGCACTAAAACAGCAGTCAATTTTGTTGACTACCGGGCTTTTACTAGTTATTTATAACGACCAAGCATTATAAAAACTGCCCTTAATACTCAAATTGACCGTAGCATATGTACGTTAATATAAGTTTGCTAAAATATAAGTTTGCTGTCATTTTTGTTGAATATAGGTAGGTACACTAGAAGCTGTATTTTGTTTTGATTGCATTAACCTAGAGAGTTGAAACTTGCATACATACAGGAAACATATAGATCATAGATAGCGCGAACTTGATAGCGTTGTAAATTCCTGAGGAAACGGTTTTGATAGACGAATAGGTGGGTGAATTTACTATCATACCGTATGTAAACGTGATCTCACAAAGGTTCCATCTTTTCTTTTGGAGGTAACCAAGTTAATAAAATGACGACAAATTGCTCTATAAAAGTCTCTAGCTAAGATTCAATTGCAGATTAAATCGGAAGTTTTAATCTGAAATCAACGCACGCAAATACGACACTAACTAATTCTAGATAAATAATTTTACACATATCTATTAATATTAAATCATTTACACCTTATTCCACCCCAAAAATGTACTTCATGATCTGTTAATAGTCCCAAACTATATTAGGGTGAGCATCGTAAGAAAATATTTTACGAATAAAAATACGAGTCTTAATTTTATGTACATTGTAACAGGTCTTCAGAACTATTATCAATATTTTCACTGGAATAATACAGTAATAAGAAATTGTAGCGTTCATAAACTTGTTAAGTACTTTTCTTTTTAGTAGGTATATCTGACAGGGTTTTCTATTGTCGTTTTTGAAAAAAGCTACTTAATTAGCAAATAAGCAACATAAATAACGTGATTCTAAACTAAATAACCAAATGTATGTATGTATGTTCTTATCTTCTTACTAGGTTTGTAATGCTTTTACCTTAACTGTCGTTTGATCAGCACCTACCTACACGAACACAAAAAATAGATCGATAAATGAAAATAAAATTCAGATACAGTTCTGAAGCATATACAAAAAACTAACGTTTTTTACGTTTGCTTATAACTTATATAGATAGAAAAAAGGTTTAATGTTTTTTAGGAAAATTGGTAAAAAAATCGTTACTATTTTCGAACAATTACTCCAGTTAATGTCTCGTAGTACTCCCTTCGATTTTCATCAATTATGAGGCTTGTGGAAGTTTGTTCTATGATAGATTTTTCCAGAAAATCTGTGAGTTAAACAATTTTGATATTTAAATATTGCCCGCATTTATAATTTTCTAACATCCGGGTGTGTTTTAACGTGAAGTAAATTTTAAAACTCTCCCCTAGACAGGTGTTCCGGCAGCCGGCCGGGTGCAACACGTGTCTGCCGTATTTGCGCGCATCATACTATGTATTTCATTTATACTTTAATGAACCATTAATGGAAAAGACGTTTAACGCACTCTTAGCCATGATAAGTATGGCTCAAAAATAGTTATCAATTCTTTACTATAAATACTATCATAACTTCCCATAAAAGATACTTTTTTCTACATACCGTTTAAGACATTTGAAATTTTACAACAAAAAAATTAAAAAAAAAACGGAACTGACAACAATTGGATATGAATTTTTACCAATAGTTAATTTATTTATCCTTGTAACCTCTAAGTGGCTACTGTAATAATTACATTTTTTGTGGTTGGCGGCTTTAAAAACGTTTATTAATAAAAGAACATTTACGCCTGAATTTACAAAAAAGACTTATAATAAGATCGTTAACATTTCCTTTTTTATTTTGATACTTCTGTATCAGCTTAACCTACCGTAATTATTTTAATAAAGCAACCACTAGGATTATATTTTCCATATGTATGGGATGCATCCTGTAACCTTGTTTCGTAAAAAGGATGTTAATACTCAACGAAAAAAAATCGAACTATAAATGTGTGCAAATTAATAATAATAAGTACAGGATGTGAACAAAACTATTGATTATTTAGCGTTTCATCCACTTGAAGAATTGCAATAAATAATTTTTTTCAACCACACAATGTAGGTTGGGTTTTGAATGCATTTAAAAAGTCTGACCGGTTTTGGTTTATTTGTGATAGCTAATTAAGAGAAATGTGCTCAGATATTGATCGTAGAATATTACGTGAATTTCACAATTAATACATTTTTTTAACACAAAATAAAAAATGATCTTGAAAAATGATAAAGAGTGCATCGCCTTTATTTATATTCCCAATTAAAGTATTGAAATTATCTCATTATCTTCATGAAATGACCGGTTTTTTGATAGACAGTTTTGGCACAAGGCAAAGTAATGACTGCAAAAATAAAATCAATGGAATTTATATTTTATAAGAAAATCTTTGTAACAGACTAAATAATTAATTCCTATACAATTCTATACCTTAATGCATAAAATGGGAAGTCATATCTAAGAAATTCCTTTATTTTGGTTTAACAAGAATAAATTAAAAAAAAAAGAAGCAATCAAGCATCCGTTAAAACTCGGTGACTGTGTCATCAAGGTTGCACAGACTAGACTTACGCCTACCAACAATTTCCTGTCATCTGACAAAGCCGTCTTAAATATTGCCAATTATGTTAATTGTTAGTTGTCGAATTATCAAGTGAAGATTTACAAATAATTGCATCTGTACATTTCTTAAAGAGCGCTCATAGGCATTGCTTAAACAAGAATTGCATTAACGCCTCATGCTCTTATAAATATTGTTGAATATAGATACCTACTGCAATTTGAAAAATTAAAACCACTTCTACCGGAAGAAGGATCAAACATGAGCCTGATTGCAAAATGCTTTTTATGATAATTTTATTATAATTATTTGCACGAATATATTACAATGATTCATATTTACAAGAGAGATTGCACGTTTTCGATAAAAATAGAATTGAAATAGTAATTTAAGAATCTTTAGATAACTAATGGTGGGTTAAAAAACCATTAAAGTTACTTTTTTAAATAATCAAAGTAATATACTTAATTATTACAACTGCAAAATAGTTATACTAAATAGTACCGCTGTTACGTCTCCTTATAATGGCGAATTTATAACTAGGCTAACATATACTTCAATGTATTATTATTATCAACAGTAGCCAATATTTAAATTCGCATTTGTCTTTTAATCTATATATATAAGCGAAAAACGATCACTGACTTATCACGAGATCTCTGAAACTATTGGTCCGATCGACTTGAAATTCAACATAGTTACTCCGCTTACCATGTAGACGCGTACTAAGAACGGATTTTCCGCAAATCCAATTGAAAATGCATTTTTTATCGATTTTTTATCAATTTTTCGTCATGTGGTACACTTTTGACCAATGTGCGCTTAGGTAGCATTTCTCTTGCCACTCCGTAGACGCCATCGAAGGTGAACAGCTGACCTAACTTGCACTGATAATATTAATCTTTTATTCTTCATATAATCTATATATATATAAGCGAAAAACGATCACTGACTTATCACGAGATTTCTGAAACTATAGGTCCGATCGACTTGAAATTCAACATAGTTACTCCTCTTATCATGTCGACTCGTACTAAGAACGGATTTGACTCAAATTTTATCCAAAATAAAATTTTTATCTACCCATCTGTACAAAATTTACTATCTTTTTATGTCAACATAACTGTAATGACTTTTTTATATTTTGCTATGACGGTTTCTATTAATTAATCAGTTCAATTTAGCTATGTCCAGCGAAGCGGGCGGGGATCAGCTAGTGTACATATAGAAGTTAAATAACAACCTAACACATTAAAATGATTGGTTGTTTAACATTTTATGTTGAACTAGAATTATCAATTCTTTATCAAAATTTTAAATGCCTAGTATTTTAAGCATAGTGCCTTTGTAAGGTTAGATCAAATAAGTACAAGGTTTTGCATTGCAATGCAGGTATTTTGGTCGTTTACTTGATAAAGGTTAAAAATGCAATGCATAATTGTTAACACGTGCGTCGCAGCACTGAAAACAACTTTCTTGTATTTACATTAAATTACATATAACTGCTTACTGTAACGATATTTTCGTTAACAATTTGATGAACTCGCTCGAATAAAAATGAAAGTATAAGTAGGTACATAAATATAGTCATTGAGCATTACACGAAATAAATTACTCGTCTTTTAGTTAATCTAATAAAGAAAGTAGTTTTGCTTCTTTTATTTGAAAAATTATTTAGTTTGTTTTTTTTTATATCAAGAATACCTAAATATTTTTATAACGTATAAAATTAAAGTTTAACAGTTTTGTTGTGGGTTGTGCAGAGAAAAAATATAAACCATTAACATAAGTTTAGAGGGGTTACACAAACATGTTTCTTTATTGTTATATTTTTAAGTTAAAAGAAATGCTTTAAAAATTAGCAATAATATTTGTTTAGATATAACATTTTTCGTTTCAGGTATTTATTTTCGGAATGAAAAATTTATTAAATAGGAAGTTTGAGATTATATAAAAATATTTGATAATGTAACATTAACCGTATTTGTATATTTGTTATCGTAATAGTACGATTGAGGTTTTTAAATTTTTTGCAAAAAAAAACATGAACTTGAATACATATATACCTATGTTATATATTTTTTGTATTTTTTGAGAAATCGATGAAAAATTAATGTGCTTGAAATTAAATAAAATTGATGGGGAATAAGTTATCCCTATATATTTCAATGATAAAATATTTAGAAGTCACATAGAAATAAGGCAAATGCGTTTTTTATGCGTTCATAGATAACTTAATTGCTCAAATGTAAGCTATTAAATGAGTTTAAAGCGTCGTTTTCCATGCACTGGTATCTTTTAAGTATACATTGGTTGTAAAAATGTCACACTTAAATTTTGCTGATTTTTGCGGTTAATGGGAATGAAATATAATCGTAATACGTGTGTGTACGAACAGTGAACAATACAAATATGAATTTTATCTTGAAATTTATACAAATCGTAAGATTGCTGTGGTAACTGTAGTTTTTACAAGCTTTTTTTAACTTGAATGAAATCTTTGTTTGGTTAGATCAAATCTTAGAAAATAAATAAGAACCATTTCTTTTTATTCTACATACCTAGTTGAAAATTTGCATGTTGGCTCAGTTTTAATGATATTTCTTTCTTATAATAAAGATAGCCTAGAATCGAAATCCAGGATTAGAACATTCAAACAAAATAATTACTTAGCAGATATGAATTGAAAAATTTTTAGCTATAATATTTATGATCTTTTATCAGCTACTTTTATGTAAAACAAAGTACTGTGAAGCCTCACAGCAGATATTTTTACTTATTATTCTTCTTCTTCTTTTCCAACGCCCACGCTTGACATTTCTGTCATTCGGTGCCGCACCGTTCAATAGAGGTTGGAGACTAGTTAAGACGTCTGCAAGTGCAGTACAATTGCCAAGATGCATGGCATTCATGGGTTACCCATTGCAGAGGGAACAGATTGGAGTCGGTAGGATGGCAATAGGGTGCAAGTGCTCGCATAGGTAGTCGTGCCCCGTGGTAGTTCGGAAAACTGCGACTGACACCTGACGGGGGAGACGTCGTGAGATAGGAGATTCCAGTAAGGATTTCTTTTTTTTTCCTTGCGCTTCATTTTTTTTGAATATTGTAGGAATGCCAGTTGATAGTGCTTGCGATGTGGCTCTGAGCTTGTGTTAAAGACATAGGGGTTTGCGGTTGATTTATTATTATTTATTTATTATTAATTACACGCTTTTATTTACCTTGCAATCTTTTGTTTGTTTCTAGATCAAATCTTTTGCGGTAAAATTTAATTAACGTACAGAATTGAAATTTAGCAAATTTGGTTCAATTTCAACTACAAAGCATTATTATGACATGTTACAAATTTTCAAATTTTTTATGGTTTTCACCTATACCTTTATAGAACTTTTTTTTCTTAAAATCTCAATCATTATTATATACTGATTGGAAATGAATCTAAGCTCTTCGCTGTTTGCATAAGGTTTACTCTTTATTTACTTTATTTATCGCTTATTTTTGTTCTGTTATTATATTCTTCTAAATAATAGTAGAATTAAATTAATTAAATATTATTTTAAGTACATGCACAACGAAAAATAAAATTTAATAAAAAACATTTTTAACAACAAGCTTTTATCTAAATATTATAAAAAGAAAATAATAAGCTTTGAATTAAATCAAACCTATCGTTTTATTTCATTTTATTTTTTATATGATATAAAAGCTTACCACGTTACCTTGCCAATTTACCTACTCAGAAAGTAAGAAACTCTAATACCTATGAATTTGATTTTTTTTTTTTTTGAGAGAAAAAATAAATAATGTAAAGTGTTCGAACAAAAAAAAACACAATTACAATTTTTAAAAAAATGTATAATTTGTCGTAAGCACCTCAAATCAAAAAGTATATAATTTGAACTCAGAGATGGTCACCTCTGTGTTAGACATATAGTACAATTTAATTAATTTTTCTTTATTTTTATATATTATTTTGGTTTAAAATATAATTTTCAAATATTCTATCATTTTATTTTAGAGCACTTAAATAAAAGTATGTTTTTAAACATTTTTTTTTACATAAATATATTATACCATGTAATTCCAATTTACAAGGGCTTTAAAAGTGTTAGTTATGATCTTCACTTTTAAAACAATTTTTAGCCGAGTTGTTCATGACGGCATTAACGTTAGGTTATAAAAAAAAATTGAAAGAAAAAATCAGTCGAAGGAAAAGTCCACATTGTTTTCGAAATGCAATGGCTACTATGAATTTTTTCAATCAGTGGATGAAAAATATTCATACTTTTGCTGCATTATCGAATTTAAAATGCAATGATAGCCCGTTTTGTTAAAAAGAATACGAAAAGTTAAGATATTTTTAGGTAATCAAATAAACAACCCCTAATTTAGCTGAATAGTATACGCAAAAATTATGGTAAATATAAATATTCATTTTATTTTTTTTATGCGTGTCTTAAGTCTCTTTAACATTAA
The DNA here is from genome assembly GCA_958496155.1 of Sisyra nigra. Classification (NCBI taxonomy): domain Eukaryota; kingdom Metazoa; phylum Arthropoda; class Insecta; order Neuroptera; family Sisyridae; genus Sisyra; species Sisyra nigra. The sequence goes on from OY292313.1 coordinate 28,186,502, forward strand.
GGATCATATTACGATTATCAAAACACAGAAAATTTTTGTTGGTCATTTTTATCTTAAGTCTTATTTCTTATATCTAGGATTCAACGGGGATCGAGCCCAGTACCACTTGACGCATGGAGCGGCAATCTACTGATCTAACCACTGCGCCAATAAGTGAACTATAAACATTTTATTGTTCATGTTATTCAATGATCTCTAATCCTATCCTAGTCAATCGTTATAACTATTTCCGTAGGAAATGAAGGATTCATGAAATGTGTGTAATTTGTTTTTTACTAACTCAATTAAATAAAATGATTTAAATTCCAAAACAATAAAAATATTTAAGTCTTAATATTTTTAAGTCAAGGATGAACCACTAATTATTAACAATAAGCAAGCAATATAATAGGGTTTAAATAAAATTAATATATCCCACTTAGTGTTACAGAAGTAAGCTATGTTAGATCTCCGCTCCGTGTGTCAGCGGTACTCGGTTCGATTCCCGGTGAATCATAAATATTTTTAGATTTGTGATTTACAAAAATTTTTTGTGTCTAAACAGTCGTGAATAGACCTTAAATATTGAAGCGACACAAAACACCAAATAAAATATTACAAAGCATATTTAATAAACAATATAGAAACATCATTTGAAATAGTGATGAGATTGAACTTAAGACCTCTAAGAATAATTCTTGCGTTACGCACAGCATTCGCAACACACTTCGCCGGTGTAACATACATATAAATGGAGAAAATTGTTACTCTTAATTACCAATTTTCACATTTTCTATAATATTTTCTTAGATTGTAACATGAAATTTAAATTCTTATAAGATTTCATGATTCGAGGTCAACATGAAGTACCCTATAATTTTTAATCACAATATATGTTAAATGACATAAATTATTCTATATTTTGATTAAGTAGATTCAGATAATTGTATTTTCTATAACTCTAAGAGACTACAGACTTTCGTATTTGGTATAAACAACTTCATAGCTTCATCTTGAGAAAAATAGTACGGCAACGAGTGCTCGTTATAAGAGTTCCGTTTTTCATTTTAGAGTTACGTAACGCTAAAAATGAATCATAAATCATTCATAAGTATAATAAAATTTTGACTTTATTATTCAAACTGCATGGCAGAGACTTCAATAATGTAGTATTAAAAAATAGAAATAAGTTAATGTTTAATATGCAGGGTCATAAAGGAATTAAATATTGTCAGAGATATGAAAGTAGGTACTCACAATAAAAAAAGACATGAATGAACAAAATATTTTTATAGTTCAATCAAAATGTCATTTGGTTTAAAGAATTTTGTGCATAACAGGTATAAAACAACATTTCTTGAACTCTTGTAGTATTCACCTTGCGCCGTCTAACCTTTGAAGATCATGTTTTAACCTTTTAGTGAAAATAATGTCTAAATGAAATATGTTCTTCAATTTGAAAAAAAAATCCGATTTTCCTTTAATTTCATTATTGTCTAGTAGTAGGTTACAAGTCTTGTTATATAAAACATTGATGACGGCCAGTGGCTATGAAAACCGCCTCTTGGTGCAATACTGGCGTGTATTCAATCGGTAAATTATCACCTGTTAATTCTTTGATAGTACATTTTAACATACTGTTGCTGTATGACGTATAATCACGCCTCTCTAACATTGAGGTGTTGTTGTCTTCGAAATTCTGTCTGTCACAAATGACCACCCATTAAAGGAGCAACAGGGATATGCGTTAAATTATTCCACCTAAGAAACACTTTAAATAAAAAAAAATATGTTAAGCAGCATCTTTTACATACAATTTGTGGTCTAAGCGCAATTATTTGTAATATAAGTTTCAATATAACTGAATAATTATAGTGTTGCTCGCATTGAAAAGCATACCGATAACATTTTACTTGTTTTATATCTTAAAGTAATGTAATAATTCACATTTTTTTTCATTTATATGATTTAATTTAGAAAGATGAAATTGGGAAAATAATAATTTTACTAGTAATTTTAAGAAGTTTTTTTTCAAGATAAACAATTACCGAAATTTACGAAACAATGCCTTCAATTTTCTAGTGATTTAAAATTGTAATTAGATGTGTAAATTAAGAGATATTGAATGTGCCACACAAGAAGGATCTGGTTTAGAAGACAGTTCCGACATTTTCATGTTATTTTCTTTGAAATGCAAAAATTTTTGAATGCTTCGTGAGATGTAAACGAAGCAAATTTATTTAAAACTTTGATAAAATTCATGGATATATTACAATAAATGTGATATATAAGCAGGTGTATGGTGATTGCGAGGGCGTATTTTTGGCTGATATGGCCCCCAGAATAATATTTGTTGCATGGATGCATCAACAACATTGCGCATTTATAATTACGTGATCATTTTTGGTGCATTTTTTTCGCGCATTGCAACCTTTGGTAAATTTATCAAATTGAATGTGTAGATGATTTATGCATAAACTGTATTAAATGAATTCTGAAGCAATCGGAAATACCACGGGGAGAAAGTAAGCGCGAACAACATAGGTACATGAAAATTTTTTATAAACAATAGCGTTATGAATAACATTATAAGGATTCCATTAATTTTTTTTTTTTTTTTTGATTCTCAAACCTCCACCCTGTTTTAATAATTAAAATTTAACATTAATAGTTTTGATTATTGATTTTAAAGTGAGATAAGGAATGCATGTTTATTTATGATTGTGATTGCGTTAGAAGTGTCAATCAAGTCATTGAGAAGTTACAAAATAACTTAGGGCTTAGGATACCAAACTCCTTTGGTTTTAAATATAAATTAGTTTTTCTAATGATATTTATTATAAAAATAAACAAGGTATTTTCAATTATAATCAAAACTATTAATTTTGAAAAAAAAAAAACTATATAACCGGCAGTCAAAATTTATAACACATTTTTAATGGAATTTCTAATTTGTTTTTATTAAATAAGAGAAATATTAACATAAGCTCATATAGCAATTAATATACAAAACAATTAGTATCAATTAAATAAAAATTTCATTCTTAGAAGTCGTGTTGAGATGAAAGCGTTTTATATCATCACGGGGTGTTGAAAATTCTATGATTGCTCATATAACTGAAACTTCTTCGCATCCTTTATGGTTCAATAAATATAAATAATAAATTAAAATTAAAATATCTTCATAATAGTGTAACTCTCACGCAGTGTTAATATTTATTGAAACTGAATTTTATCCGTTAATTTTCTAACGATGGTTAAATATACTTCTTATTTGAACTTCTTAAAACTTAACGATTTATTTTAGAACTACTAATTTGATATTGTAATTTCAACAAGTTAAATACTGGGGAATTGTATAATGCTATAAGTCTAATCTTCTATATAGTAGATAGATAGGAACTTAAAACTTAATTACATAAACACATATCAATGTGCTTTTGGTAGGTCGGAAATCAATTAAATACATTTTTTTTAAATTTCCGGTTAAGGCGTGAAATATCAATGTTTTTATAATTCACATTGATGTGACACTGAAAAATACAAATGTCAAAATAAGGGTTGTAATATTACAAAATCGTAATTACAGGAAATATCTTATGATGATCAGGATAAACTTTTTGCCAACTTAATTATATAGTGGACAGATGTGACAATTTTTATGGGAAAACTTAATAAAATAATTTCTAAGCTTTATCGGAAATGAAAATTATATTTTACCGCGGAAGATTTGAAGATTTTTTTATTTAATTGGACGATTGAAACTCATTCCGAAATTAATACCTCAGTTGATATAATTATAGTACATTAACGGTTCACCTTTGTATACGGGGGATGTTTAACTTATTAGGTTATAGAATTTCACTCGACCAAGAAACCTAATGTTAAACTGAAAAAATATTGCGTGACCGAAATAATCAGTGTGACTGAACCAGTAATGTTCCCTTTATATCCTGTATTTTAACGAAATGTATGTGCCTAACCACGATTTCCGGAAACTATTAAATAAAGTGATTATCCTGGCAAATAAAAAATCACCATATGTTTTCAAAGGTGTACTTATTAACTAGTGAAGGATTTTGCGTAATACTTTTTTTAGATTTACATGGGATTACGTTTTTCCTGTCATAAAAACAAACATTATTCTAAAGAAATATACTTTATAAAAAAAGCATGATTTTGATTGATTGTATTTTTGATTAAAATTGGTATATTATAATAGTAATTTATCAAACATGATCAAGCATGATTTACATATATAACTTTTTAAGAATAAGTTTTTGTAGAATATTGGTTTCTCATACTATATAGTTGTCAAATGAAAAAAGTAATTCGAGCAAAAAAATATTTTGTAAAAATTGAGTCAATAATAGTAATTTAAATTAAATAACCTTGTAGTTAGAGCGACATTAAACAAACTATACAAAAAAAAATTGCATCAGTAATATAACAAACTGTATATATATATATATATAATAAGGCGGGCGATAATTTTTTTTTATTTTTGCCTAACTTTTTTTTTTTTTGTTGGTTTAGTTCTTATCCTTACATTAATAATGTATTTCTATTTTTTTAAGTTTCATACAGCCACTGAACACTAATAAGTACCTATATTGTGATTTTATGTAAAACTTTTGAGATATTGGTATTTTAATCAAATATGCTTTTGAGTAAGTTACATAAATATGTATCACAAATTATCAATTAGGTTCTTACTATTTGTGTAAAGACAAAAATGTTATTAACATTTTTTTTTTATTATTGAAGTTTTTATTTATTCCAAGTTCCGTTGTATACTTATTTTTTATTTTTCTTTAAAGAAATTCACGATTAATTTTATGTGTAAAAAGACCTGTAAATCATTTAGATCAATCAGATCAAATTAAAAAAATGCTTTTGATTTAATTGAATGGTAAAAGATATTTTGTAGGTCGAAGTCAGAACAAATCTACATGCAACATTTCGATATTGTTTTATTATAGAAGTATGAGGTTATAGGAAGATTAATAAGCAATGATATGTTTATGACACAATTCTGGCGTTATGAGATTAGTGGTTGTGGTTTAATACCGCACCCACACCAATTACGCTTGGTTATATCTGATTTGCAAGTATAATTCAGCTGTCAAAGAACATATTGTTAAATTGTTAACGTCCAACGGCATTTAGCATACCTATACATATGCATCTTCCTACTTGGTCTCACGTTAATTTTATTATGCTACTAGGAATAATAATTTATACTGTAAAAATGCAGTTGAAGAACTTCGCTCTAAAAACTCGATTGAACCAACCCTTTCGTTTTCTCTCGGACACATTCTATTTTTATAGTTACAATAGAAGGAAAATAAAGAAAGTGGTTTCATCAATAAAATATAGATTGAATGCATTTTTCAAACATCATCTGTTTCATCCTATGACAATATCTTCATATTTTTGCAAAACAACATAAGAGGTCCACTTTCCCACACATTTGCCATTGTGTCTTATAACCCTTCAGGAGCACCTCGATTTTAAGCTATTCATGTAAAATAATTTAGAAGATACATTTCCTTTCAGTCACTGTTCTATACAAAACTAAAATAAATGTATAAAATGTTCAATAGAATTCACCGAAAAATGACACGAAATAAATTTTTCTCTATCTCTAAGTATAATAATAAATAATTCCTTAAGAAACAACCTTGTAATCAGATTCTGAAGTAAATATTAAAGTCATAGATTTTTTTGGATTTCAACCAAACATGAAATTAAAATGTTACAAAAATGAAATTCAACTCTGGCGATCTTTTATAAGAGAGATTCGATAATGATCTATTGAAATAAAAGGCTAGGGTGAAAAAATTACGATTTCAATAGCAATGAAAGGGTTGTTTGCATTGAATGTGGGGGTGCATTGTATTATTTCTATTGATGTTTGTTTCTTATAACTTTATAACGTTATCAATTTGTTTGTGTAATGATCAAATATTAACACAATAAAGTATGACAACGCAATTTCTTATTTTTTGTTGTTCATGTTTTTATTCTATGTTATTTCCCAGCATAGGCATTATTAATTTATTTGTTTTCTTTTTACGAAAATGGGTCATATAGAGCTAAAGAAGTTCAATAAAATATCAATAATGATTTTTAAGATTTAGTTAACAACACAGTGCTCTTAAAAATTTTAGTGCTTCAACTCATTAAATAACCGTTTCTAAAATTTTGCATCTATTATATCTACAGTTTTCACCTATTCTAAGACAAAAATAATTTAAATATTATCATGTACCTACCTCAACAGTAAAAACAAACCCGAACTGTACAAAAAAGCTTACACATTTAAAAGAAACGTATTTACTCATTCATCTACATAATATAAAACATCTAGTTTGTGGTTAAATTCTTAGAACAATATTGATAAAAATTTTATCGCAAAATGATAAAATTTCGAAACGTGTACATTGCATATACATATACGACATACACAACATTAACACAATTTTCTGTTAAATCTATACAATATACATACGATAAAATTGGAATCTATCTGTTCATTGAACATTTCTTTGCAAAATCTTATTCCAACAGTCATTTTTATCGATATAGAGACCAATTCTACCATTTTTATTCTATTATTTTATCTTTTATTTTTCTGCCTCTTTGTTACCGTATTACGCAAAAACCAATGGCAAACAGAAAATTTTTTCGACCAAAAATCATGCTCAAATTAAACATTTTTAGTTGTTAACACATTTTGATAAATTTTGGTTTTATGAACAATGTTCTGAAGCTCACGTGAACAAAGTCGCGGGTATTCGTAATAAAATCATAAGCGTTAAAAAAAACCTGATTCAAAAAATTCTACACACTTGCATTATCTTAGGTGTATTATACAAAATTGTCGGACCCATAAATTTCATTATACTCAGCCTGAAAAAAGTAATACTATATATACTGTTTTATTTTTATAAAATACTAGCTGATACCCGCCCGCTTCGCAAAGCGTATCTAAATTAATCTGACTGAATAATAGAAAATTTTATCCAAAATAAGAAATTAAGCTATTTTTACAAAAAAAGATAATTAGATATTTCTAGACCTTTATTTTATAGAAAGTTCACGAAAATCCGTTAAACTACTTTTCCAGGAACAGATATAAGCTAAATGTTAAGCCTTAAGAACCTTTCACACCAAATGTCATAAAAAATCATTTATTAATTTTAGTAGAATGGATTAGTAGCTATCCTTTAGGAAGTGTACCTTTCTTAGGATCAATAATATTTAATGTGCTATCTTAAGATCTGAGGTATCAGGTTTAGTTGCGTTAGGTTCATTATTCTAGGATATAGTATTAAGTCCATTATGTCTTATCGGCAAGTCTACTATTTCCCGAGGTCCAAGATTAGACAACGAATTTTTATAGATCTTGCTAAAATAAATTGAAAATTAAGAATATAGTTTTTTGGTAAAAAACCAACGCGATGGTCACATCTCAGTTGCTATTTTCTCTTGAAAAATAAGTTGGGCTGGATTTCTTTTTTTTCTGGGGGCTCTGCTTAACGGCTTCACCTCTCTTAATCAAACTCCTAATAGGAATCACTTAAGTCCAACTGTCTGTTTTTGTTATTTATTCTTACGGGTCTCATTTTTGAACAAAGATATTTATTTTTAACACGCTTTTATTAACTTGACCTGTATGTATGAATGTAAAGGAATTTTTCAGCGTAATTTTCACCTACTTATTGAAGTCTGATTTACTTGAAAATTTGCACAAGGGTCAAGAGCTGATGACAATGCAATAATTTAATAATTTTGTTCCTGTGTCCTGACTAGGATCATCAGGATAAGTAAAAAAAGAAAATATCTATATTCGTTTGCAGATTAAATGTACGTACAAACCACAGAATGACGGTAAAAGTCATTCTTTTTTTCGTTCAAAATATGACCAGTAAGTTTTCATATGTTGTGTTACTTGAAAAAAAAATTGGATTGAATTTATTTATTTCATCAACGTCAAGACCTAATAAATAGAGAAAATCTAACAATCAAAATTTTAAATTTTCAAAGAATGACCACTTCCGTTGTTTGATAATTAAAATTTTTGTTTGTGTCGTATTTGTGTAATTAGGCTACACTTAACTTGCAGCTATTGACAATGTGTAGCTCAGAATAATTATTAATTAATTATTAAACTAAAAAAAAAAATTGATTTTTTGTCAAACAAAAGATTTAAGTACCTACTAAAAATCGAGGCTTTTGATATCGTTTTAAGGCTAAAAACTAAAAGAATAAATTATAGTTTAAAAAACTAAAACAACACGCTTTAATATGAAGCTGTACTAAAAAGTAGAAAATAATTATTATGTGTGAGTTGGTGTATCAGCAATGGAATTTGCAACAATAAAGTACGACTATTTAATTTGGAAAAAGATTTAATTAACAATTTAGTTATTAATTAAATAATTTATTTATAGTAAAAAAGCGTGGGGTGCAATTAAACATATTTTTATAATAACTCTATATATATATAAATAGAAACAAAATGAAAAAAAATGAAGCGCAAGGGAAAAAATGGGAATCCTTACTGAAATCTCCTATCCCACGACTTCTCCCCCGCCAGTTGTCAGTTTCAGGTTTTCTGAACTACTACGGGCCACGACTAGCTATGCAAGCACTTGCACCGTATTGGCATTCTACCGACTCCAATCTTATTTATAAATTATGAAAATATAGATAATTGCACTCCACAATTTTTTACTATAAATAAATTATTTAATTAATAACTAAATTGTTAATTAAATCTTTTTCCAAATTAAATACTCATACTTGATTGTTGCAAATTCCATTGCTGATACACAAACTCACACATAAAAATTATTTTCTACTTTTTAGTACAGCTTCATATTAAAGCGTGTTGTTTTAGTTTTTTAAACTATAATTTATTATGAATGAAATCATATTTACTGCAGAGGATTTCCTTCTCCTCCCTCGACAATTCGAACGTTTACTCAGCCGAACTATTAATAATATATTAACTACCCGTAAATTCACAATGGAGTTATGGTTTCTAGGAATTTAACCTATCGCTATACTTCTATCATGGTTATAATTTTCAAATTTGCGAACATTAATTTATAAGAATAACAAATTACATAGTTTAAAATTATGTCGTCTCTACGATATGTTAGTATGTGTACATTGTATCACAACTAGCTGTCGATGTATGTTTTTCGTTGGGCAGTTTTTATAGTTTTTATTATTTTGCTCAGTAAATTAACATTTTTTCGAAATAAAAAGTATTTTAAAGCACTTTTTGTAATATTTACTACTTGTAGTGAAAATCTCGTCCAAATCGGACCAGCCGTTTTTAAGTTTGCCAAGAACAAACAAGCAGACAGGGAAAACTATTCGAAATAAAAAGTAGCCTTTAATGTAAGTTACAATATTTAATAACTTTTTGTGAAAATTCCATTGAAATTGGTTTAGCTGTTTTCAAGTTTACCCTGGACAAACCCTGGTATTACCCTGTTTTTTTGGGGAAAATTACAATGTAAATGGCATTTAATTTTTGTATTAAATATATGAAAATGTAGGCAATAAAGATTATTCAACAAAGCACTTTAAATTTTTTAGATTAGATAAAAATCCTAGCTGGGAAAAATGATTCCGTTTTTCGTTCTCTCGCGCAGGAGAGATGGAACGTTTTTATTATATAGGTATTCAAGTAGTAAAAATCTTTAATCTTATTATTGGTATAGATTGTAAAATTAGTGTTCTAATGGTAGTTTTTAACTAAATCATATTATACCTATTAAGCTTAAATCACGATTAGTTCAAAAGTGATAACAATTTTACCATTTAATGTATCATAGGTTTCATCTTTTCTATGAGCGGAAAAACTCATAGAAAATATTCCCAAGACGCATTAGATTCTCTTCCTATGTTGAATTCAAATGTAAGAATAGAAATATGTTAAGGGAAAAATTACTAAAAGAATTAAAGTAATATAATAAGTGAATTTTATTTTCAATTGTGTTCACAACTATATTCTTTAACTCAAATATTAATAAAATGCAATTGACTAACTTTATGTGTGATTAATTGAGCCAAATAGCGGTATTCGTGCACCTTTCATTTTAAATAAAAAGCTGTATATTTATCCAATACTTGTACATATGCAAAATATTAATAACGTTGATGAATGTAAAATAAAGGCAATTAATATAACTCATTAAGCCATTAAACAAAATCATTTTTAAGATACATTTTAAAAAAAGAATTATGGTTAAACTTATCATAGAAATGTACTCATATTCTGCAGGTACCCGGATTCAGTCATTTAAAAACTGATCCAACATCCTGCTGATTAAAAGGTCACTAGTGTCTGCATTTCAAGGTCCTTATTATTTATATTTTAAAACGATAACATTTTACAACTTGAATAGTTTTTTTTTAAATATTTCACTATCACGTATTCCATTTGTTTGCTGAAACAATTTTTCGAATATTTTTTATTGCTATATGCTTAACCTGAATTTAATTCATCTGACATAATATGTAATTTAACATTCCTTTTTTCAATTAAGTTACAAATGTTAACAGAATATTTTTACTTGTTGGAATGTAACCACTAGCCAGCTTTTATAATTTAAACATTATTTGTCAGCCTTGGTTAAGTCACCTGCAAATTCATATGGACAAGTAGATACGTACGATAGTGTACGGCAGTTTTTTTAACGAAATTCACATATGGTACCTTCCGCAATACACCTTACGTGATCAACTAAGGGTTAGTCAGGTGGAATATGATAAAAAAGTTTTTCAGGGTCAGGACAACTGAAATAATCCATATGGCAATTAAAAATACAAACTATGTGCCAGCGCATGGAAAACGGTCGAAATTATTTAAATAAGGTATGAGAATAATTGAGGGAAACGAAATGTAAGTTCTTATGGGTTGTTTCCAGTTATAGCTTTCAGAGAATTAAATAGTAACTCCTCAGTCCCTTTTATTTTTCAAACGTATCATTCAAATACATTACCTACCTATTATATGATACATAAAAATTTCAACGTGCCCCACAATGCACTTTATTTTCCTTAAAAAATAATATGGAAAAATTTATGGATTGTACTTAATATTATTTTATTGTTACAGAAAACTTACTCATTACATATGAAATAATTTGATTGCACAATTTGCTTTTATTAATAGTTTAAAATGTTAAACTTTGAATGAACAATTTTCCTACTTTTCTTGGAGATTTTATACAATACATTAACCCCTTTTTTTAAATATGCATTTATTTATTATAAATAAAAGTTTATAATGTTTTAAGATGTATTAGCTATTATAGATATTTATTATTGTTATTATTTTGTATAAGTTAAAAAGTAACCAAATCTTAAACAAGTAAAAACTAGGTATAACAATTTAATTAGAAGGAATATAATTAAGGAATGCTTCATTTAAATATTAATATTTTATTGTGACAGGTGAGATTGAGTTGATATTCGTTGATTTTATATATTAAAATTTTCTAATGCGGGTTTTACAACCCCTGTCGTTGCGATTCTATCTACATTATACAACGAAAGAGTTACAAGATTTTATCTGTGATCCTCAACTATTATAAACAGAACTATAAACTCTCATTTGAATAAATTTAGAAGTAGTTTTTATTTGACTTTAACATGCCAAAGTGATCAAGGATCATTAGTTTTTTGAGTATAAAAATCGAAGTTGAGAAAAAAGGTTTCGCTTGCAATCTAAATATAGTGAAGGAGGGTTGAATCGTTGAATACAATTGAAACTCTCAGGACATGTTGACTGAAGCGAATGCAATGCTTATGAATGACGAGCGAAAAATATACAATACATAAATATTTCATGGTTTTTTGGATTTTCAATGATATTAGTGTTCAAAATATCTAAAATAATCCTACTTTACTGTATGCATCTATTGTGAAAAGGGTTAAAAGATGTTTCGGCTGTAATTTATTCAAAGATTTTTACAACCAGCACAAATGTGACTATTGAATGAACTGATAAAGTCCACCGACAAATCGTAAAAATTTAATATGATTTGATTTAAGAGAGTTTTAGTATAACTTTGCAAGAGAATTTTTTCCCTTGGGCAAATATATTCACTAATAAATTAGACCTATTTTGTGCATTTAACTAGAGTAGCCCTCAAGTAGCTAGAGGGTGTCGATAAAAATGCAAAAATAACCGTGAAAAAAATGACCGAAACAACGGCGGCGGTGGCGTTAAAGCCATAAAGTATATTTTAAATCTCAATTGACTTGGTCTCGGGATTCAGACAAATGCAAAACCGGTAAGGCAAAAAATCTCGCAATGCAAATTGCACCGAATACAAACTGAATGATCGTAAAATTGTCAAAGTACCTATGTGTTTTTATTTTTATTTTATTTTCCCATACATAATCAGCGCAGTTAGTTCTGTCTCAGGTGGGCATCGTTGGATCATTGATAAAATAAAATTTCTTAAACGATATCTTTTAAATTTTCAATATATGTAAAGCATTTGAAAAAAAAAAACTGATAAAAAATTACTTTTGCATAATTCGATACGCAAAACATCGTATTCAATTTGATAGCAAACACTATGAGATTGGTAAAGAAACAATGGTGGTCCGCCGTACGAAATTTATAACAGTCTGCAAATTGACTTTGCATTATTTTCCTTTTTTTTTCTCTTCTTCTAGATATATAAACAACGAAACGCACAATTTATGGCATTGATTTTTGTTTGCAAAAAATTCAGCAACTGGTGTTTTTGACATGGATTATTACATTCTGAAATCTCCTGCGCTTGCCATCTTTGAATAATGTTTTTTAATGTCAATTGTACATCATGTCGGAATATGATGTGATATTATTATTTTTGATTTAGATTATTTGTATCGATCGTCAATATTTAAATAAACCGATCAAAGGAAAGCCAGAATCAAGTTCCAATTGTTTAAGAAGGCCGTAACAATATTTTCATTGCATTTATATTTTTTCGCATTGCATTATCATATTTTAATATTATTTCTTGTGAGAGCGTGGGATTATAATTTATAATAATAATTATTTTTGAGCATTTAATAAAGACATCACACTTCTGAAATAATCAGATTTCAAGACAATGTTGTAACCAATTCATTATATAACAAATCATTGGACATATCGCACAGGCGAGGAATTTTATTACAGAAATTTTTGATAAATTTATTAGATGCTCATTCATTTTAGAACGTCTTCAGTATGATCAAAACTGATTTCTTAATACGTATTGTATTGTTCAATGTGTTTTAAAAAGAGGAGAATGGACTCCCGCTGTCCATAGTGGTTCTATCTGAATTTGATCACTGAAAATCATGAATAAATTTTACATTTGTTAAGTGTAAATTTGTTGTGTTTTACTTCTTGTCTTACAAATGTCGTACAATATTAACGTTCTACTCATAATTTTACTCCCGCAGCGAGAAAAGTATATTCCCTTGTGAACGGTTTTAAGCTTTTACTTACTACAATAACGTACTTCAAACCGAGTACTTGAATGTTTGTCGATACGAATAAATAGAGCTTTAATATGATTGTTTTCGTTATACTTGATCTAGCTATTTATGGTAACATTTATAATATGGGTAGATAAAAAGAGAAATGTAAAATTAGACGTAAGATTTTACCAATTATTATTGCTGAAAAGTTCTTTGTAAAAGCGAATGTATTTTTGGTCGTTAAACAAATAATATCTAAATAAGCTTATACTATAAGGAAGTGATGCATCAATAAAACTACCTCCTTTTTATATATTCATTGTTGAATAACATATTAACCACTAATTTATTTACCAATGAAAAAATAAGTAGAGGTAATCTATATTGAAGAGATGTTAAAATTTCTTTCTCTTTTATCTTGCATGCAATTAATATTTGTTATGATAGTAATAATCGCTATGAGAAGTTATGGAACTAAAGACATGGATGAAACGAATGCGATTTATTATTATGTCAGTAAAAAAAATAAAAGAAAATAATGTATGATTCCGCATATATTCATTAATCAATAAATCATCTGGGTGGTACATTTTTAATATCAAAATACCTATATTATTTTTTTGTTATTATTTAGTTTGGCACGTCATGATCCAAATACAACAAAAATACTTCCAATTATTTTTTTTTCAAACAATTTTTTTACCTTTTCACATAAAATTCTCAGTTAGGTAAACCGCACAAATTAACTTACAGTTGACTTGGTTTTGTCGGCTTTTTTCGTGTTATTTTTGGTTTAAGATCCATACTTGAAATCGATACTCGAGATAATTGAAGTAATTGTGTTCTACTTTTAGACGAATATCCGACATTTCGGTTACGTACAAGATCAAAGAATGTTATCTCTTAAAATCGAGAGAAAATTAATTTTAAATATCAGTGTCTAAGATTGGCCCATAATCCGATTTTTTGAGTGTTTTAAATTTTTATTCAAGCATCCCCTCAACTTTCGGAATTGTATAAACGAAAAAAAATCTTAAGATCCATTACGCCTACTATACAAATTTTCGCTACACAGATTAGGCTTGTCAATATCCTATTAGTTTTTATTATTTTCTACAGTATTTATCTTGAATAGTAACTTTCAAGAATACGTACATTTTGAATATTACTTAATTCTGTTAAAATGTATTTAAAAACCGAAACTAAAAGTTTTACATTATTCATTTCAATAGGAAAGATTACATAATAGCATAGAAAATGTTTTAACATAATTGGGATTATGAAGGAAGATTATTGGTTATTTTAAATATCATAAGAGGGATCATCTAGGTACTAATTCATCTACTGGTCAACTATTATTAGAAGAAAAATTATATATTTTTTTAGTTTAATTCTTTAACATATTTAATTCGATATTCTTGAAGCATTAACTTTTCAAGATCGTTAAAATTAGATCCTTTCCTATATTTTTTTTATTAATCCTTTTACAAGAATAAGGAACGTGCGCTTTGTTGAATAACCAGGACAAATCATTATAAAACATAATAATAGAAATTTGTGTTAACAAGGGATAAAAACTTAAAAAAATCCTAGAAACTCGATCCAGTGCACGTACAATATTTATCAAAAACTATAGATATCGTATTTCTTTTGAAATCAATCGATTTGATTTGCTACCGGTGTGCGATTTGTATTAAACAAATAACATAAAAAGGTGCAGTATATTTTTATGCACGCTTACGATGACTTTTGAAAATTTTTGAATCCAAACATTTAATCTTTTAGACGTCTCATATTTTGTGAGTTTCAAGCTTAAAAATTGAATTAATTATCAATAAAGCTAAAATCGATTTCTAAAATCATAAATAACTATTCAAGGATCACCGGTTCAATTGTCCCTTATAATATGTAGGTCGTTCATTCAAAGTAATTTAATATTTGCAAAAATTGCGACCTATATTTAACAATAAAAGGATTTATTTTTTTAATGTTGTGTAGTGAGTTTAAATTTGATTTAAGGTAGATCGAATTTCAGAAGATATTAGATTCAAGCAATGTTACGTTAATAAAAAAAAAAAATTGAAGGCGCCATTCTAGATTTTGAGACACTGCATATATAGGTCATTAGTTATCAAGTTACAAAAGTGCCAATTCATTCAGACCTATTAAACTATTTTATTAAAAATAATTCAGTGTGAATTCAAAAAATCGAGGTTTTCATAAAAAAAGCTAACTCTTTATAGTTTCCTATGTGTTGTAACGTATTACATTGATGAGTTTTTGTAAAAATTTGAGCGTAAAATCTTTTAATTTCATGGGTTTAAAAAAAGGTTTATCATACGAAAAAAAATTGAAATCAAATTCGCTTTTATCTTTCATAATTTTTTTCTTCTGAAATAATTATAGGTTTAAGTAAATTTTATAATGGAATGGGTGGATACAAGTACTGAAATTTTAATGACAATAATAATCGCTTATTTAATAAAGGGTCTATAAATCTAAAATCATTTTGATTCATTTTAAATATTTTATCAATTTAAAAGGGTTAGATTAAGGTAGACCTGACTGCTTCTTGAATTGCAAATTATATTAATATCAAATTATTACAAAGAAATTTCCGATGGTACAAAAGAGAAAAACTGGGCAGGCGATCAAGTGGAGCCTTTCTAATTTGACGTTAATTGAGAACAAATTACTAAACGCACATTAAAAAGTCCTTTTCACATAATAACACGATTACGTGTCAGAGTTTAATGATCATATTTTTGAAAAATCAATTCAGACAAAATTCATCATCAATTCTTGTTTTTTTTTTGTTTTTGTTTAGAATACGTGAATGTAGCTGTAAGAATATTAAAATTCTTATATAAAATAGTTATTATTTAACCATTTAGAAAAAATATGATAAATACGAAATATATATTTTTTTTAAATGAGGTAAATTGTCAAAATTACCTCCATTTCAAAATTTGTTTTAATTTGTACCTACTATTAATTAGACCCTACTTAAATCTCTTGTAAGTTACTTTTGCATTAAAATTTAAAGAAGTATTTTTGGTACTGATATTATAAAACTACTCTTTTAATAGATTCTGTTGATCCGAATTTTTCAACATTTGAATATAAAATATAAAGGGAATAATTTTTAATAAATCCTTAAGCAATAATCAAGGACATTATAATTCAAATTTATAAAACGCTTAAAACACGTCTACATAATATAAAACGATTTAAAATAATAAAAAAATATTATGAAGTTTAAATTAATAATACATTAATAAAGGGCACTTTTCTCACAGAATTTTCTTCTTTTGCATTTCTTTTTAGGCTGGAGGCTTTATTGAATATTTTATTCTTTTATTTTTATTTATCATAACGAAGTATATTATTATAATATTGTGATAGAAACACAAAACAAAATCTGAGGGACGTCATGCCTGAGTACTCAACACATCTCAAGTTGTGGGTTTACACACATCACCAGATGACATCTGAAAGACAGTTGACGAGTTCCATGTCTTAGCATATTCACTGTCTCCGACAGTGTTGAATGTGACTTTTGATCTTAGTTGACTTCCTTCCTTCATCGCCAGTCGAAGAATACTGCATTTATTTTATCTACTCCCGTCAAAGACATAAACTTTTCATCATGAATCAATTCATTCCATTCACGTTAACATGATCCAAGTTAGATTTACTTCTATAGACAAAACATACATAGATGCATTGAGAGTATGTACATATTTCGTATTTATTCAATCAAAGGTTTTAACAATCAACAAATAATCTTCTAAACAACAAAATTGCAGACATTTTCTATTGTGGTTTATTATAAATAAACTAGCTCTTGCTCATGTCGATAGATTATAAAATGTGCACTTGAAATTGCAATTGATGAACTGAAAATAAAAACAAAATGTTTAAACCTTTTTTGAATTAAAACATAAATTTCAGGTTTATTTTAATTTTATTTGGATGCTGCAAGTCAAGTCGGCTCGATACAAATGTTCTCAAGTGTTAGTTTATAGTTTAGGCCATATTATAAGTCAAATGGATAAGTGATCTTGGTAAATACTTACTAACGGAATGGTTTTAATTCCCATGTAGCACAATGTTCCAAATATTGCCCACAGTTAAATCGTAAACAAACGTTTATATCTTTATCCACGAAATGAATGCCTTACCTCTTCGCATTGCTTTTAATTAATCAATTGTATTCGTGTTTATTCAAAGCACTGTAAACTACATTATTGATCTATACCATTGATTTTATATTTTACAATAACGAATTTTTAAAAATAAAATATAAAAAATTACTTTTGATTGTATTGATTCGCAAAATAAAGTTCTGTGCAAAGATCAATATAGTATAGATACTTTTAAGAAATGTAAGTAATAATATGTTTCTACAAATATTATCTAATAATTTCTATGCTAAATATTATATTTAATAACTTCTATGATTTATGATTATGCAAATTAAAATTACGATATTATTTTTTCTATTAGAATATAGATTGTAAATTATATTCTAATCCAATTGTGCTAAAGCAAATTTTTTTTTAATTTTTCTCATTACATTTAATAAGTATAATCTATTGATATTTACTAGACAATTATAGCAATTTTATTATTGAAAATAATATTTACAGTTTGAGAAAACTGATATAAAATTTGGCTGTCTAATATGAAATCTTAATTAAATTATTATATAAACTCAATAGTATGTAATAAATATTGAATATAATTTTTAATGGTGTCTTCAGGGTGCCGGCTTACTTTTAAAAGAGTTACGAACCTTACTTGCATTGAAAAATTTATTATAATAAGATAAACATTAAAACATTATTGCAATTCTTATCAGAATCAGAAATATCGTAAATTATACACATCGTAAAACGTAATGAATTATACGTACGACTTGTGTTCATGTGTACGCTTTAACGATAAACGATTAAAAATTGCTTAATTGTACGTGAAAAATAAGCTTATGGAATTGTTTTAAACAAAGTTATCTCTCAGTTTCGAGTAGTCAGTTTGCGAATGATCCACCAAATTTGAATAGGGATTGCCATCGAGTTAGTGTTTGGCAAAAAGAGAGCCATATAATTAGCGATGTGATGCCTTCAGGATTCGTGGGAGAGCGTAATTATTGAAATGAGTTCGAGTTGTGTTTGTAACGTACGTGTGATTTATTGACACCGTCCGTTTATTATCAAGTATTGCACCATTCCGGAGGCGATTGAATCTTCCACACGGGAACTTGTACTACCAGCGGCTGCTACAATTACAGATTGCCCGTCAAGGATTGCTTCCATACTATTTATTTACACTCGTACATGAAAGTCAAAGGAATAACTTTTTCTTTATTTTTTTTTTAACTTTTGTTATAAGTTCATAAAAAATATTTAAAACACATGTTATTTGATATTTTTATTCTAACTTCCGAGTTTTTCTACATTTTTTTTATACTGCGAAGACAGTAAAATTGTGGGTGTCTATTAAAAGTGTTATATTTTTTAAACTTGGCTTGTAATGGTAAATAAAGTGTTCCCATTAAAATAGGTATAAGTGTGCCATTAGGTTAAATAAATATCGTTCATCGTGTCTTGGTGTATATTAATAGTTTTTTTTTTCCAAACTCAACATCCCTTAGAAACAATAACAAAAACTAGACAGGTTTTTATAAACTAAATAAATAGTTTTTAATTTAAAGGTTCTTCTTCTTGGCTGCCGCCAACACACCACGATATATGTATTTATAGAAGAAATGCAGCTTACATTTTTTTACGCTTATTTATAACAATATTTCCTTACAAAATGTAATGAATTCTAATGCATTAAGTTTGCAGTAATTGTACGAGCAAATTCTTTTTAGGATAGTATATTTTGGTAGGATAGTTATTTTTGACAAATTTACTTGGCATTTTTAAGTCATTCAGTATTCCAGCATCTTAGAAATTTTTTACATTTCAATTATATTCAACATTAACCAATTTAAAATACAATATTATATATGTATTTATGGCATAGAAGTGATCGATTTTTTTATAACAGATAAAAATTCAAATTCAAATGAAAAAATCAATTTCGAATATTAGGTATAAGCACCTAACTATATTGTTACTTCAAATGTAAAAATTTAATCAAAATATGTACACAACTTTAAGGTTGAGGTATTTTTAAGGAATTGAGTAAATTACTTATTGTCTAAATATATTTTTCCTGGATTTAAAAAATATTAGAGTAAAAATAATCAACAAATGGAAATCGTTTCACATTTCTTCGACAGTAAAATACTTCGTTGAAAATTGGTAGCTATAGAAATTTTCTCAAAATTTCAGTAGGAAACTTCATAAAATTAGTAAAAAAATAGTAAATTAAAAAAAGAAAAATGATAAGCACTGCATTTGTGATTTAGAGTCTCTATAAACTGATTAACTCGAGCACGCCTGTCGAGCCCGAAGCGCCGCTCTCGCCAAGTAAAAACAAACATCATTGTCGCTGCGATGCTATTTTATTAACCACGCACAAAAACCCGCCAGGCTTATGTCTTCCTACACCCTCTCAATATAATTAATATTGATCTTTAATGTCTGGTTATTCCCACCACAATCTCTCCAATTGAACTTATTTATGTGCCTGAAAAATGCAGATCAAACAGTTCTCGTCAAATATTGCTTCAAAATTTTTGAAATCTAAGGTCAGTGTTTCGAGTGTTTAGTTTGTTTAAGGGTCATATTACACAATATTCTACGTATTTGCACATCAGCTGTTGTAGGCACAAGCCAATCTTTGGCAAACATACACAGGACGAGAAACCCTTTAAAATCAAAGCCAATTTTAATACCTGAAGAATTGTGAAAATCACAGCTATATTCAAAATCAGCTTCTGAGACAGAGATAAACTTATTTGAAAACGCTTGGTTGGAAATCATCCCGTTTCTTTCTCATATGTCATGGTATATTAGGTATACATAGACAAGAACTGAAGAACTATTGCACATCATTTTTGGTAAAAATATTATTTTTCAAGGATAAAAAAGGGTTTCGGCACATGCCGATATTTATAATTTTTACACTTAGAGCAAACATCCAGCAGCTGAAATTCACCCTTTCACTCTCTTTGTAAAGATCCTTTGTATATTTTACAATTTTACCCGAGTAAAATGATTATCTCTGTTTCCATTTAATATTTTTGCTACGTTTTACGATTATAATAAATAGAAAAGGGTAAGAAGTAACCGTCAGAAAAATATCAATTTAGCATATTGTCGCAATACACATCTGTCGATACGAGCAATTTTCACATATGCCTATTTATATTTAAAAAAATACTTAGGTACTGAAGACTTCCTGGTACCTTTGATAAACTCTTAAAAGTTAAAATCAAATCAAATTTCTTCCGCTGACTTCGAACAGTTATATTGTTTATAAAATACATAAAATATATTGTGGTCTTATTTATGTAATATAATTTACAAAAGTAAATTATAAACATAAATTTGAAAAATAGTTCAAACAAATATATTTTTTGACGTTTTACCCAGGTACGTATTTCAATTTCCAAGCAATCCTCCTCAGTAGTCATCAAGTATATGGTATATCAAGGCTATGTGATGAATCAGTTACGAGCAGTTACGGAGCGATCTAATACTACTTGATGACCACTAAGGAAGATTGCTTAGCAATCGAAATTCGTATTTGGGCAATATGCCAAAAATATATTTGTTTGAACTTTTGTTCAAATTTATGTTTATTGTTTACTTTTGTAAATTATATTGCATTAAGAAGGCCATAATATATTTTATATCTATACTAATATATAAAATTGAAGAGTTTGTTTGTTTGTTTGTTTGTTTGTTTGTTTGATTGGTTGAACGGGCTAATCTCAGGAACTACTGGTTCGAATTGAAAAATTCTTTTAATGTTGGATAGCCTAATTATTGGGGAAGGCTTTAGGCTATATAACATCACGCTACGACCAATAGAAACAGAGTATCGATGGAAAATGTTGCAAAAAACAGGGAAATTTTTTCCTTTTGAGAGCGTTCGTGGCCTGCCCTGCGTAAACGATTAAAGTTACGCAAAAATCATGTAGAGCAAAATTGTTCCTCTTAAAAAGTTCTACAAAAAAGTCAGCAACGACATATGTCTATCTTTTACGGTTAGCCCGTTATAACCTTTTTAATGGTTGTTAAGGTTGTTTCAAAAATAATTCATTATTTGCGAAATTGTTTTTAGAAAGATATTATTAATTCTTACCCAAATACATATGGTTTTTAATAAAATTTGGTATGATGATAAATGACAACCTGAGTCATAAAAAAGAATACTTTTTATAACGGGAAAATGTCTAATTTATCCGGGAAATTGAAAAACGGTTTGGAGAAAAAAATTATGCATAAACTCTATTTTTAGTTGAAAATGGATTTTGGTGATATTTAAGTATGATAAATATGCGAATCATTATCTAGAACACGTTTTATTTCGGAAAAATTTCTCATTTCATCGGGAAAATAGAAAAACTGGTTTAAAGAAAAATCATGCTTAAACTAAACATTTTTATCTGCGAGTGCAATATATTTATAGTAATAACTCATAAGGTCCTCAAGGCAAAATCATAATTTTTCTTTTCATACAGTCCAATTTTTATCCAGGAAAAATGTATTTTCCCGTAGGATAGATACGTTTTTGTTTTTCACAGAACAAAAGAATACCATAATTTCTTGCAATATGGTGGTTGAAGAGACAGTGAATGATATGGGCTACTTTTTATGTTAGAATATTGTACGGTTCCCGTAGGATAGGATAAAAATAGAATCCTTCAGGAACTGAGTATTTCAAAGAAGTTTTCTAAAAGTTCATGAATAAGAGTTTTAACGAATTTTCCTCAGGAAAGCTTGATCTCTTTTTTATCCAGGAAAAATCTTCTACTCCCGTGGGATAGATATGTTTTTGTTTTTCACAGAGTAAAAGATAGACATGATTTTTTGCAATATGATAGTTGAGGGATCAGATAATAATATAGATTATTTCGTATGCCAGAATAATGCACGGTGCTCAAAGGATAGCATGATAATTGTCTCCTGCGGGAACCGTGTGTTAAAAAAAAGGTCGTGAAATAGATCTTTAAAGTTCGTGAAATAGCGTTTTAACACATTTTCTCTTTAGGATTAAAATAAAAATTACTATTTTAACTTGAAGATATGATTTTTTATTTAACATCCGAAAAATAATGAAAAATTTTGAAACGTTGAAATTTCTTTCATTGTTAATTTTCGAATACATATTTAGAATTAAGCGTGTTAAATTACATTTAAAAAATCAACAATTAAAATTTCAACTTTTCTTTTCAAAACTTCCCACTCTTTAAAATATGTTAGGCCTTCTAAGTGAGTGCTTGCGCTTTTCCTTCTCAATATTTGTGTCCATCTAACTTTTTTTCAGGAGTCAGTACTGAGCTGATTCATAGATCATTAGACATTCAGGCATTCAGCTCCTTGCAATATATTATATCTAATATCAGATACAGAAGTACAAGTTTAAAATATATTATTTGTTACAACGGTTACAGGCGTTGCAATAATCAAATAACATTTCAATTTTTTTTACGTTACTCTTTGTTTAAGTTTCATATATTCTTTTTTCTTCATTATATTTTAAGTTTACATACGTAAATTTTATCAATAAAACACCCCAGTAGTGTTATGCAGCGTTTCTTTATTATTCCCGTTTCCGTGACATTTTCTACTATAGTTCCACTCTTACTGATCATAGTGTGATGTACGGTGTACCTAAGAAAGCTCATGTTATACTGTTAAAGTAGAAAAAAAATCTTCAAATTAATCAATAAATATTGCCCATTACAGACATACAATGTTTTTCTTGGTTTCGTCCGCGTGGTTTTAAATTAGCATTATAGGTACCAAATTTTATCTCTTCAATGGTTCTTAAGTGATTTTTGGATAAAACAAAGCAAGTTTTAACTCCTTTAGAATTGTGCCATAGGTTCCCCACTCTTAACCTTCTCCCACCCTTATGTGACGCAGACGGAGTTGCGTGGGTCAGCTAGTATTGTATAAATAGCCTTAAAAGTTACAAACAATTCCTTAAATACATGGAAATTATAATTTTTATTTAACTTAAAATTTTAATACAATATTAAGTAAATTATTTTTATAAGACTTATGCTAATTACTTACTAATAAATATTTCTATTTTTATTTTATACAACGAAAAACTACACAATACAATAGAGTAACCTAACACAATTAATTTTTTTATTAAATCGTATTATATTAATAAATCAACATAACGAATTTTATTGAATAATTTAAGAACTCCATAACCTATTACTCTGTTATATTATATTCAATTTTAATATGAAATGATTTAAAATAAAACCTCTATATTTTTGTAGCTGTTTTGTTAGAAATATTTCTTTCCTCTCGTTTTTTAAAGTAAAAATATAAGTAAAAAGGTAAATTGTTGACTTTTTAATTATTAGAACTATTTTTAGCTTTCGGGGCAAAATTTTTTACTTAAAAATTCTCGAACCGTCTCAAAAGAAATTGGATTCTCAACAACCCTAACATTTCTTGAGCTTCTACAAGCATTCATAAAAACCGCTATAAACAACGGCTTGAACAAATAATGGAAAATAAAAAAAGTTGATATAATCAAAAATTTTGTCATTCCAGGTAAATCGGGATTTGCATAATATCTAAGATCCCACCAAAATAATGATTTATTACCTAATACCAAATACAACACTAACGACACAATCGCTGCAGAAATTACAAATAAAGCGCACAAAGAAACCATTGTAGCGAAGGAGGTTTCCAATGTGTTTTTTATTTTTTCGAACACACCAAAAGATATGAAAACATACGCGTATCGTATGGTCATGAGAAAACCTATTAGCCCTAGCAGAAATTTGCACTTATAATCTAAAAATCCAACGTCATTAAAGCTTAGGAACTCAGTGTTTTTGGTTATTTGCACATCTACTATGATTTTTGAGATAGCTTTGGATCGCGCGAGAAGCGTTATTGCAAAATCAATCACTATTACAGAAAATATTATATCTGCTAATATCTCCACTACAGATTGATAAGACAACTTGACAGAAATAGTTTTCAGGAATTCAACAATTTTATATAATATTAAACCAATCGCTAGAATAACCATAATGATAGTAATAATGTACTCGGCAACTTTTAACAATGTAGTTTGTTGTACAAGTTTCACAGGATAAATCTAAAAAAACAATTTAAACTTCAAACCTAAGTAATATATTATTTTTTCTTCTTACATGATCAGTAACAATATACGTTCCAGTAATAGTCATTTCAATGCAAATCGTTACAACATATATTAAATTTGCATGCGGATTAAAAACAGTAAACTCAATTAAAATAATTCTTGTATATTTATCAATCCAACCATATGTTTTTATTTCATTTAAAACTTCTCGTGCTTTCATAAAAGTTCTAGCAAGGCAAGCGACATAACCATCGGTAGGAATGAATCTATAAATCGCTAAAATGTAAAGGTTGGTTACATTTCGCTTAAAATTGTTTACTTTAAATGATTTCATATTAATATTACTGGTAAATGTGTGAGTTCTTAATTTATCAGCGGCATTTGCCACAAATAAAGATTTAATGCGGATAGGTAATGTACTATTTTCATCTATTTCATTCCAATACGGACTATAGGTCTTGGTGTCTTTATTGATCGCATGTAATTCAGGAGAACAATCAATGGACTCACCATCGTTATTATCATCAAAATTTACAAATTCTGGTAAATAACATGGCGTTTCTCTGATTCGTAACTGTCTTAACCTACAAAAATTAGTTATTTTTACATTTTTTTTTGCTTTGAAATTTTGAGTATGTTACTAAAAGGCATATATATGCAACATTTTACATATTTGCTAGTCGTTAATAACCATAGTAGTTTATTCCTTAAGTAACAAAAAAAAACTACGTTTATAAGAAATAATTTACCGTAACAAACAACAGTAATTAATTAGTATGAAATAAGCTAAAAAATTAAAACCCAACTAAGGCAAAATCGTGTTTTTATAAGTCCGAAACAAGAAAATATTCTATAGATAAAAAAATATATTTTATTTTAGTACATACAAAAAATTGGAAAATAACCGTAAGTAGTCGTATGCTACCTTGATCTAAATTCTAAGGGACGATTACTTAAAACATTTGAAAGTAATAATTTTCTTAAACATATTTCCGAATGTGTTGATGATTTAAACGATGGGATTTTTTTACGAAAACTGACTACCTTAAGTCAAAAATTTACATAGATCCTTTGATAACCAGGCATATGACACGAGGATGTTAAACATTACTATTTTTATGAGCTAGTTTGAATATTTTCTTGTTTTGAACGTTTTAAAGCACAATTTTTGCCATATTTGTATTCTTATATTTAAAAATTATATTTTTGTTTAAATTATATTAAGGCCTTATTATTATTTACTATATATATTACGAATCTTTTTGGTGAATACGGTGGTTGAAATATAAAAATATTTTTTGTCAAGAAATCTCGAACTAACAACTATTTATTTTATCAGAAATCCGGCTATTTTCTTCGTATCGCTTCATACCAATGGTGCATCAGGCATCACTTCTCTACCAGTGATTTGACGATTCTTCATAGCAATTTTCTTCACTGCTTGCTTGAGTGTTTTTATCAGTTGTTGATATGCTGAGATTTTCGGAACGAGGATCATCAATAATATATTTTCCGCTTTCATGAAAATCTTCTAGCATTTATAAAATTTTTCTTTGCTCAAGGAAAGCTCAACAAATTTCACAGTCAACAGTTCCAGCGCGTCGAAGCATTTAGTTTTATTTTTCAGATTTTTCAGAGAGAAAAATGTAAGAAAGCTGATAATATTAACATATATTGAAACATGTGTACCTACGAGTACATATCAAAACAAAAGTAAAAATGAAAATCGAATGTGCTCAGCTGGAGAAATTAGAAGTCACCTTATTTTTGACCACATCTCAAACCATCTTAAAGTTGATATTATGTGTGATATTATATAATAAAAAGGAAAAATACAAACACTTCTTTTAGCTTTTGTTCAAATTTTGGTTTATTTATTTTTTTTTAAATTTTAGGTGAATAAATATTAAATTTATGAAAAAAAGTTTATAATTTTTATAGTTTGATAATCGCATAGGTTGGAAATAGCTCAAAAGATACATATCTCTTTATTGACTTTATTGGTATAGGTACCTACTAATGTTTTGAAACAAGGAACATTTCTTTTGTACCACAAAAAAACAATGGTTTTTGCGAGGCCACATTACAAAAGTGTATTCATTTTCGTTTTGTAGTAGACCGTCATAAAAACTTTTGAAAACAGATTACCCGTGGAGCTTAAAACCTTGACCTGTGATACAGGCCAGTGTACGGATATATAACGTAGTATAGACTAGTGAATGTGAACTACGACTTATAGTTCAAGACACTGACCAATGTTATAGTTTTAACTGATCATAAACTGATGATCTTCTTTTCCCTTGAAGGCGTTTAATGCAATGTTAAATCAATATACTTGTGGCTCACATTGGAAAGAGTTATTTGTCATTGGTGTAGGACATACATAATATGTAGTACAATGTTGCAGTATTAAATACCAACATCCTATTACAGTGTTAGACAAGCAAAACTAATCTTTAATCTATCTCTTCTGTATTTATTCGATTTTTTTTAAATTCAGCTTCATTAGTTATATTTATCAATGACATTGAAAAACTATTTGAACACATACAATGATCAATGATGATCAAATATTAATTCTCTCAAAAAACAAAGTCGTTCCTTAACAACGATTGTTGAGAAAGTAAGAAATAAGTCTACTTCAGGATGCCGCTTAAATATCTCTTCTGAATAATACAATAATTTGATCATAAAAACTAGAAATCGAATTGAATGTAGTGCTCCATTCAATGGATATATGCGAAATTATTTAACTATTGTGGTTATTAACGACCATTGCGTTAATCATTTACAGATATCTATTTTGTAGTTTTCTAGCATACATTCAACAAAATAAACACAGCATAATTACATTACATAGCATAAATCCTTACCGTACTACATTAACCAAGCGATAATTGGTAGAAAGCAACCAGCATGGAACCTGCCAGTGTATGGCAAACAAAAATGTGTTATTTAAATAAAAATATAATCTAAAAAATAACTATACTATGAAACATATATGTTTATTGTAATAATAGTCAATGTACTCATCCAAGGAAGTAATATTTTTCAATGGCGTAGTTTTTGTATATCGATTATGGATAAAAATATTTCTTAACACTTCGACACCGTAATAACTATTTGGATCTCTATATAAATACGAAAAAATGATAACTATTAATGCCAGAAAAAACATTAAGAACGTTTGATTGACTATCATAGAAAAACGTTTATATTGAATATCTCGTTGAAAGATCAACTAAAAAAGAATTATAAAATACCAAATAAAAAAAAAAACAAAAACAAAAATAACAAGTACCTGTCGTTCTGTGATATTTAGTAGCTTAGTATTGATTTTGAGGTTGGGAAACTGCTTACTTAAATCAAAATTTGGAGTATGAAACCCGTATTTTTTATTTTTTCTATTTTTTCGCCCTGGTGGCATATCAAATACTTCAGTTTTCATATTAATTTGTTCATTACACAAAAAGTTCATTTCATTGCGCTATAAAAGTAATATTTAAATTAAGAAAAAGAAAGGTACATGAGCTTTACCTTTAATATTCCACGCCATATAAGACAACGAACCAACACATGAATACTCTCAATTATTATGGCATCCATAAGAATAACTACAATGTATGTGCACAATACCATGAACAGTTTTTTCGTTCCAAAAGGAAGGCATAACACTGAAGTACCAATCAATAGTAATAAATCTATTATGATATATGTAATTCTAAAGAAACATAAATTTTAAATAGAAATTAATAAAATTATATAACTCACATAAGCGGTTGTCGCAAAGAATACGATAATGAGTAAGTTGGAATTGACACCGAGGGGTCAAGACCAGAGAAATCATAGATTTCACTATTATAATTACTATTTGGTGGGCTATTTCTAGAAAAATAAATATTTTAAAAATGACTAGTTAAAAATTTGTTTTCAATATAATTTACTTTATAATATACATTAATGGATAAACCACAACTGTTGCAAAAATAGCTCCAAAAAATCCATTTACGACCATCAAATCGAAACGAAATTCTCCTTCATCAGTACTCGCATTTTTGTCGATAATGGGACTCCCAAAAAATAGTACTGCAATAAATTCTCCTACTATTGTTAATGACATTGCACATAAAGTTTTCATCTTTCTAGTAAATGGATGGCATGGTTTGCTAAAATTTTAAGCAAATATTTTCTTTACATATGTGGCATCTTGCTATTCTTATCGAATATTGTTATAAAGGTGTTCACTTGGCGTTTGAAAACGCACTTTAACATCAGACAAAAATAAAAAATTGAATTATTTGGTGAATGTTTTTAACAAATTCTAAATGATATATTAGAATTTATATTTTTTTTACCTTACACACATTCCATACCATATGTGATGGGTTTTAAAATCTTCTTCGCAAAGCGTACGTTCCCAAAAATCCAAGTAATCTGACTTTGTTTGATAAAGCGTACGATGAATATTGCCGTCACCTTTATTAATAGATAACCATTTATTAACTAAAAATACCCATTCAACTCTATTTCTGATATCGCGTACAACAATTTTTTCACAAAACCTGTAAAAAGGAAATGCAAAAACACAAATTATTTTCGAATATAATATGTACTTTGAAAGTAAGTACTCCATCCGTTTCAAAATAAGTGTCAGATTTACATTTTATATGAAATGTTCCGAACTCGCAACTCAAATAGCCAAGAATTTGACTATATTTATTATAGTTACTTACTATTTTGTTAAATGTTACTCATAGTGTTGATTTGGGAATGTTTTCCATCTTATTTTAAGTAAAGTTAAAAATACACGTTAAATATCTCGTTGTATGTCTTCTACGAAATTAGACAATTCTTTCATAGCAGGTAAAATTCTGAATTGAACACTTATTTTGGAAGCTGGAAGGAGTATTTATTTCCCTTTTAAAGTAACGTGTTTAGTATTTAATAAACTATTTAAGTCGCTAATGACCCTAGTAGTTGATGCGACTATAAATAAAGTTAATTAAAAAAAAAAAACTATTTAAATGGTAAATTGTTTAAGACAGTTCACTCGTGGCAATCTTAATCAAATATTTAAATTAATGACAAGGACAAACACTTCTGACGAATTCAATTAAAACTAGGATTGTCCACTTAAAAGCGCAGCGTTAGAACAGTAATAATTGTTCCCCGCTTCATGTTTTGTGGTACTGGATTCGATCTTCGTCGAATCCCAAGATTTAAGACTTATGATCTAAGATGTTTGACCTACAAAATTTTTCTGTGTTTAAGGTAGTCATGATATTCAGGGCTGTCTTCAGCCAACTGGAGGCCCTGGGCACATTAAGATAATAAATGAGTATATGAGCATAGTACCTATAAGTGACTCTACTAATAGCATGTACTTTTATTTTTTACTTGAACCCTAAATAAAGGAAAAATCTAAGTTTGATGAAAACTTCCAATTCTAGATTTGAGATAGATACAATCGTTCGTTAACTATTCCTATAAAATATATTTTTTCCAGCAAGTCGTACTCAATGGTCACTAGAGACAAACTGTTTAATCTGACTTGATGCATTTTCCCTCTCTATTTGGATTTTTTTGTTTTCCGGGGGTAGAAACAGTTTAAAAATGGCTTTTTATTCCTATGGCGGTTTTTATTTAGTTTTAAAAAATCTGCTAATTTTACTGTTGGAAATTAATTTTTTTTTATTCTTTTCATTTTAATAATCTGACAGGAACTTGTCTATCCACCTGCCCAGAGTGCCCAGTAGGAAGAGGATCCTGGTGATATGACCTTAGATGTTAAAGTGACTTAAAACGCCAGAAAATAAAACAGATTTTATGCATTCAAAAAATTGAAAATTACTTTCTTCTACTACTATAATATATTGTAGCAAAGGGAGTATTGTAACGAGGTTGAATTTTCGATTTCGAGTTTTTACCGAAAATACACGTTTTGAGATCACCTGATTCCGGAAAAGTGGTTTTTAGAAAAATGTCTGTATGTGACAGCGATATCGTAAAAGCTTTATCCACATTTCACCTGCAAACTTTGTCCTCGTATTACATCTAGTTGTACCTGAAACTTTTGGTTGAAATCGGTTCATAGGAAACCTCAATTTATTCTATGAGTTTTGAATTTTTTCATCTTTTTAATCCTGGTATAATTATTTATTATTAGACCCGTCAATGCCTACATCTTTTATTTGACACTTTTTTGGGGAAAACTCAAATACAAGTAGTTGTTGGGTAAAGGGTGGGAGTTCGTATATTCATTGATATTGTTTATATTTACATATAATTCTGTTTATGTATAGACATTTATAGATTATTTTATTTATAATTTCTTAACCAATCGTAGGCTTTATTTATGTTTTGTTTTCTGTTCAGTTTTGTGACGCGTCGCAGCATATGTTTTCATATTATTTTTGAACGTCGGTAAATCAGTTGTTATGTTATTCAGAAATTGTAAAAGCTACCGCAAATATTACATTAAAAATAACAGAGAACTTATCTACTACATTAAATTTCATATATACAGCTAATATAATAAATTTATTCAAAAATAATTTACTTTAAAGCTAGTTGGATTTTTTGTCAATAAAATAAGGTCAATATCAATTTTCAATTTCATAAAGCTTTTAAAATAATGCTTTCATAGAAGTGAACTATCTTAAATTGAAAAAAATACCAATTAGGTTTGGGTCCATTATAATCACTCCACACTTCTAGTGCTCGTAGTCGGCCAAGACATTTTCTTGTTGTTAATATAAAATAATCAACTGCTCTACTACGAAGGACTAAGTTACTGTCCATATCATTCAGTGCATGCTTCTATTTAAGTCTCTCAAATTATTCAAAGAATGAAATAATATAAAACCCTCATAATACTTACTCGACTATTTAAGTCGCTTCCGTATATTTTTAAATAAACCAAACTTGTCGTGATTCTAGAACTTTTTCCACCAGTTACTATAATTACTAAGTAAGGATATTTTTCATCCTTCCTATTGTCTCTTAAGTAAAAAGGAATTTTCTGAGAAAATAAAAGTGAAACAAATAAATAGTATATACTTAGATTACAATTCAGTATTCATACGTACTTTAATGTCTTCATTTTTATCAAAATAAAATGCACACGCTAAAATCATGACTATAAGTAAAAAAATCGGAATGAAGAAAAGTATAACAATTTTTTCCTGTTTTGATGCTGCGTAAGATATATCAATAGGCAAAAATCCACTGATGGCATTTGGGAGGTCTAAAAATAATACTCCAACATAATATGGGTCTAAAGAAGGAATATCACAGCGGCATTTTATCGTTTCAGATTGAAAATCAATAGAACTTGGCTCCTAAATTGAAAAATTAACGAATAATTTTCGGATTTTTTTTAAATGACGGAAAAAACGTTTACAACATTCAAATACAAATGAATAAAATGTGAATAGTTTACATACACATCTTGAACCCCAATCGCTCTTTATTTTAATTGCTTCAGTTTTCCAATCAACACAACGAAAAGAGCTTATTCTTATAGAGTACATCCCTTGTCCAACCTATGCAGATAGACATAGGTGAAGATCGTTACAAGATTTTTTAAAGAAAATAACTTTACCTCAGTGCTTAGCATTTTAACTCCAACCCATAATGGTGTATATTCATTTACATTCGACAGTCCACAGCAAGAGTATTCAAATACTCCTATACCTCTGTTTATTAACACAGTGCTTTTGTTAGTAGGGCAACTATGTTCATCCACGCGTAACTGTAATACCAATGAATATATTCTAAAAAACTAAAATATTTAGATATTTATATTTTACTTCGTATTGATATGGTTGATTGTCGCTGTCTTTTAATGTGATCAATAGTGTATTTTTTGCATTAGATCCAAGTCTAAACATATGACAAGTCCATTGTTCTGGAAGTTGTGATGCAACACCTTTAGTATATCCTTCGTCTCGATATTTTATTTGAAAATTAACGAATACAGAAACATGTTTCATTGCTTCGCTGTTTTCTTTTATATTCAGTAAAAGAATAATCATATTTGGTAAGAGCTTAGAAGAAAGAGCGTTCCACCAAAACGGAACATGTGGTATTGTTAATGTCTAAAAATAAAGGTAATTAAAAAATTTTAAAATTACTTTTTTCTAATATATTGTACCGCAACTGAAACGTCAAATCCACTTTGAGTAGAAACAAACTCAGCATAAGGAAAGCTTTTTGGAAGTTGAACAAACAGTTTATTATTAAAGTTTTGTATATAGTCTCTTCTAACAAATAAATACACATAACTCTTTAATGAAGGAATCAGTTCTAATGAGGGATTGAAAATTGCCATTTCATTGTCATAGAAAGGTTCCAACGTTTTTAGTAACCCTTTTAAGAAACTAATCAAACCGTCCATAGTATTCAAAACAGCCGAAATGTACTAAAAAATGTCCATTTTTATTTTTTTGTCCCATACATTTATAGCCCAGTAAAAATCAACAATAAATTCGCAAAACATGATGTATTTCTGATTTTTTAATATGTTGTTTGGACTCATTAGGGCTATGTAATCTCATGTTTGCAACTCCCAAAAAGATGTGGAAAAATTTTTATTGAGGGAAAACCGTGAAAATTTTGGACTTGTTTCAGATTCTGCTCGATATCTCCTAATCCATGCATTTTTCTTCAAAAGCTGTTCTGTACGGTTTTTAAGAACATCAAATTTGTGACAAATTAAGCACAATCGGAGCTCTACATGTTAATGGGTCACTTAGTTACGGCACTTTGAAAATAGGCCAGTTTTTTCAAAAATTGAAAATTTTAGTTTTAGACATTTTTTGGATCAAAGTTGCGTCGAAATCGTTGATCCTACAAGAAGAACTTATTGAATACTAGCTGGTCCCCGCCCGCTTCGCTGAGCGTATCTAAATTATACTGATTGAATAATAGAAACTTTCATCCCATCAACAGAAAAAAACAGATAGATATTTTTAGATCTTTGATTCATAGAAAGTTCATGAAAATCCAATAAACTACTTTTCAAGGAAGATATTCCATATAGCTATCTAGAAGAGCTCTCTTATAGGTTTTATACGTTTTTATGAATATTATACAATACTTATACTTGTGTTCCTTAAATAGCAATTCAAATCGAAAATGTTGAATGTATTATATATTTAACTGAGTTTTTCGCCAAGTTCAAATTTTTCAATAGTGAAAAAGTTGAGTAAGTAGAGTAATTGTTGACTGTTTGAATATAATTGTAAAATTGAAAATTGTAATTTTTATTTTAATCCTAAAGAGAAAATATGTTAAAACGCTATTCCACGAACTTTAAAGATCTATTTCACGAACTTTTTTTTAACACACGGTTCCTGCAGGATACAATTGTCATGCTATCCTTTAAGCACCGTGCATTATTCTAGCATAAGAAATAATCTATATTATTATCTGATCCTTCAACTACCATATTACAAAATATCATGTTCATCTTTTACTCTGTGAAAAACAAAAAAATATCTATCCCACGAGAGTAGAACATTTTTCCTGGATAAAAAAGAGATCAAGCCTTCTTGAGGAAAATTCGATAAAAAACTCGTATTTATGAACTTTTAGAAAACTCCTTTGAAATACACAGTTCCTGAAGGATATTACTTTTAGCCTATCCTACGGGAGCGGTACAATAATTTAACATAAAAAGTAGCCCATATCATTCACTGACTCTTAAACCACCATATTGCAAGAAATTATGGTAATCTTTTGTTCTGTGAAAAACAAAAACGTATCTATCCTACGGGAACATACATTTTTCCTGGATAAAAAGTGGACTGTATGAAAAGAAAAATTATGATTTTGCCTTGAGGACCTTATGAGTTATTACTATAAATATATTGTAATCAGATAAAAATGTTTAGTTTCAGCATTATTTTTCTTTAAATCAGTTTTTCTCTATTTTCCCGATAAAATGAGAAATTTTTCCGAAGTAAAACGTATTCTAGATAATGATTCGCATAGTTAGCTATCATCATACTTAAATATCACCAAAATCCATTTTCAACTAAAAATAGAGTTTATGCATAACTTTTTTCTCCAAACCTTTTTTCAATTTCCCGAGTAAATGAAACATTTTCCCGTATTAAAAAGTATTCTATTAAATGACTCAGATTGTCATTTATTATCATACCAAATTTAATTAAAAACCGTATTTATTTGGGTAAGAATTAATAATAAGTTTCTAAAAACAATTTCGCAAATAATGAATTGAATGAATGAATGAATGAATAATGAATTATTTTTGAAACAACCTTTATAACCATTAAAAAGGTTATAGCGGGCTAAGCTTAAAAGATAAACATATGTCGTCGCGGACTTTTTTGTAGAACTTTTTAAGAGGAACAATTTTGCTATACATAATTTTTGCGTAACTTTAACCGTTTACGCAGGGCAGACCACGAACGCTCTCAAAAGGAAAAACTTTTCCTGATTTTTACAACATTTTCCATCGATGCTCTGCTCTTATTGGTCGTAGCGTGATGTAATATAGCCTAAAGCCTCTCCCGATAATTAGGCTATCCAACACGAAAAGAATTTTTCAATTCGAACCAGTAGTTCCTGAGATTAGCCCGTTTAACCAAACAATCAAACAAACAAACAAACAAACAAACTCTTCAATTTTATATATTAGTATAGATAATTTGTAGACAATTTAGTTAGCGTTAAATTAAGTACAAAGTGGGACCTGTAAGCCTCGTAGTTAACTCAAAATTTTAGAGAACAATTTTATAAGGTAAAAACGCATTTTGGTGGGTACTCCAGTATTGGTGGAACGTCAAGGTTTATTTGAGGCTAATCACCGTCGTCCTCTTCATTGCAGTTTTGCACATTTCCCCAGAGCAAATAGCACACCTCGTAGAACATCTAAGCCCTGCTTTCAGGCAAGTGCAGCCACCACCCAGCACCCCTTCTTGCATTTACAAGAGAGGTGTTTTAGTAGCTCTCTGGGGGCAGAATCTCGCCGACTGGCAATGCGGATGACCACAGCCGGGGTCATACATGCTTAAAAATTACTTAATGCAACAAAAAAGTGTTAAGGTACATTTCTGGGAAAATGTAATTTTAACTTTCATGTTTTTATTTTTTAAGATTTTAGGAGAACTATTTGATGTTCTTAAAAAATGTACAGAACAGCTTTTGAAGAAATATGCATAGATTAGAAGATACCGATTAGAATCTGAAACAAGTCCAAAATATTCACGGTTTTTCCTCAATAAAAATTTTTCCACAACTTTTTGGGAGTTACAAACTTGAGAATATATAGCCCCAATGAGTCCAAACAACATATTAAAAAATCAGAGATACATCATGTTTTGCAAATTTAGCTATTTTTATGTCGATTTTGACTGGCCTATTAAGACACTTACGTTATCTAAAATATTTTTGTCAGTTACTGTTTCGATATTATCTTTTTCTGGTTGTAAATCCTCTTCATCGGGCATAATTTTGATTTCGTCATAAGTAATCCCAAATAAATAAAGGATGTAATAATCATCAATAAAATTATTCAAAGCTGTACCAGCTGGTGTTGTGATTGCAATAGTTATTTGTATTATTGGTCTAAAAATAAATCAATCAATATACAAAAAAAAAATAAATAAATTTATTTATTGTACTCAATTATCTTTAAAACTCGTTGTGGTTTGTTGCGAAGTAATGGATCTGTTGCCACTAAATTCTCAAATGATTGTCCTAAAGACAGTAAGCTAGTACCAATAGTGTTTGCGATATCAGCGTATATTGGCGAAGGGTTAATAAATATTATTTCATATAATAAACTACTTATTTGTAAGACAGATATTGGTGAAGGAATTGCCATCTTAATGGTTAATGAAATTATTAATTAATAATTCAACTATAAGAAATCAAAACCTACCTTAATCAAATAGTTGCAAATTGAACTTGTGATTGTTCTTTTATATTTGATTATCTCTATTTTAGAGCTATAATTTTCCGATATGCGCAGATTTGCAAACTCAATAATTAAAAAATGTGCCGTTTGAGTAAACGAAGACAGCTCATTGGCTTCTACTGAAGATTTCAATGAGAGCCTCTTTTGCTCTTTATTTTGCTTTCCTTCAACAATATTTTGTAAAAATGTTTTGTAAAGAATTTCATCTTGTCGTTCTAGTGGAGGCAAAACATCAACAAAATTATAATCATCAAGATACGTCGTTCCAAATATATCATTTTCAACCATAACTTGCACGTGAGAGTTTTTGGCAGCCGCCAATAAGACCTTAGATAAAAAAGGCACTTGTGCCGAACCTAGCAAAACTCCTGTAAATAATCTTTGTTTTCTTATTACTTTATCAATAATTGCACTCAAATAAGTTTCTTACCAAACTCTGAACCCACTTCGGATCCTTTTTGATAAAACATGTACGTACATGGTATTTGTGGATCAACGTTATCCAAACAGATAAAAAAGTCATCGTAATACGCACGTCCAACCAAAGTAGCTTCTTGAAAACAATTATCTTGATATTTTGGAGTATTTTGTGATCTAGGGCTGTGCCAAAATTTTAAAGTGTATATAGATGCCAAGGAATCATCCACTGAATAAAAGCTTTTTAGTATTTGTGCTTTGTACTGTAATTTTTGTTTTTAATGCAAATATTATTAGATCTTACATTCGTATGAAAAAGTTAAGGAGACGACAGCTTTGGGCATTGACGGAGGGAAAATTTCAGCTTTAAGCATTGCATAATTTTCTACGTCTGCATCAGCAAGAGCTGGTTTTCCAGCTTGTTTGTTTAAATTTTTTACAGTTTCATCAGTGAAAAAATTTGTATCAAGATAATGATGAACTCTCCAAGAAAATGACTCAATTAAATGACATCGTTTTTTACAAATACCCTTGAAAATAACAACTTCTCTATTATCACATAAAAATGTAGTACCATCAGTTCCTCCTCCACAATTTCTTAAGCAGCTAAAATATAGTAATGGGTTGTGTTTATTTTTCAATTCTTAAAAATTATTTTGAAATTTGTAGTTTTACTTGATTACTATGAATGGAAATTTCGTAAAGGAAGTTTCACCAATTGTAGGTAAGGCTTGTCCAACAGCAAAAAATACAAATGAAGCTTTTTCACAATTTTTTTCAGAGTGTGTATCTTTTGGATTCAAATAACTACAAACATGAACTTCTACGAGAGCTTCTATTGGATAAACAAACTGTATTTTATAAACTGTAGAAGAAGATCCAGTAGCTAGGTAAAATACAGTTAAATTTTAATTTATCAAATTCGATATTAACAAATTTAATTAAATTTACCACTAAGGCTACTCGTGCAGGTATGTTCAGGATAAAAACCATACGAAATTTTTGAACAAGTCCACTCGTAAGAAAGACTGGAATCCGTGTATGGCTCAAAAATATTTTCAGGAGAAAAAGTTAATACTTCAACGTAAATAATATCATGAATACTCAAAATTACTTGTTGGGAAGCATTAATTGTTAAAAAGGGTTGAGCATGAATATGATATTGCAACCAACACTGGTTTCAGAGGGGCATAAAAATTCGATTTTTTTAAAGTATGTTACTACTTACTGTAAGTTTTCCAAAGTAATAAACTTTATTTTTATTATTTTGAACTTCGTCTACTTCCAAAAGAATTTGATGTTTATCACCAGAAAGTATTGATTGATTCATCGCAGACAGTGTAAAAGGATGCTTAAACTCATAGCTATTTCCATCCATATAGTTGTAACTAAACATTTGCTCTAAAAAGAAATTCTCTGGTTCATAAGATTACTAATTTCTACTAACATTTCTTCTTTAAATGTAAAATTAAAATGTTTAAAAAACTTCAGAATAAAAATAAAAATTAGGAAGATATTACCTGTATCATATTTTCCTAAATATGCATGCTTGTATTTAATACTCTTGAATTGTCCACATTGAGTTACAATTCCAGTTCCTATTTGATACATTCTGTTTTTCAATAAAACTGCTGGTAATTTATAGTAAGGACTTAAATAAAAATGTTTTTCTTAAAATATAATTTAAGAAATCTTTTGATATTTTATACCTACAAGCTCCTTCAAGATATACAATTTGAGGAGTACAGCAAGAAGCGTTTAAAAATGAATAGTATTCATAATTATAGGCCTCTTCCATTTTTATTGTAATTGTTTCTCTTCTTTGATCGTTAGCATATGTACCGTCTTCATCATTTTGCGCTGGCCATAAATTTATATCTGCAATGTGTGAAAACCAATCCCCAACTAGCGGTGCAGATATTAAAGCGCTCATTGCGTCCAAAATACTCGATTGTTCCTTTTCATTTTGAAAAGTAAATTCTTTATATTTCACAGCTATCGTAGACCAAAATTTCAAAACTTGTTGTCCTGAACGTGGTACAAAATGGTTTAATGCGAAATAGTAGTTTCCGTCTGAAAATGTAGCTAACGTGTGTATAGAATATTTTTAATCAATTTTTATCTTACGAATTGTGTATAGCGCTTTCTTTCCACCAACAACCCGTTGTAAAATGTTTAAGCTAAATAAAAGATTTTCTAAATTTTTCCAGCCGGACGTTGGACTGAAGAAATTCATAGAATAGTTTATGCGTAAGCCGTTGTCTTCAATACCAACACTAACTGTTTTTTCTTTGGTGTCGTACGACATTACCATCGAAACATAATGTCCAACAGGTATTGCACGAGGTAGATATAATCCTATATGACTCGCATGAGAAATATCTGCATAATATGAATAAAGTATAGATGAAGTAAAATATTATATTATTTTACATGTTACTAACTATAGAATCCATAGTTTTGACAACGACGACCATAAAAGCCTGGGTTGCACTTGCAAAAACGACTTCCAAAGTAACTGTGGCAATCTTCTGTATGTTCAGAAATACAAGAATCCACATTTTGTAAGCAATTGTCTGTTATTTCAGTACAAAAATCTCCACTGAAGTATTGTTTGTAGCACTTACAACGAACGCCAAGAAATACAGGATAACATATCCCTTCACGGTTGCATGTATCATCACTGCAAACTGATCGTATTGTTTTCTTTCTAATACGTTTTCCATCTACGTTAAGTATTTTTTGAAATATGATAACAATTAAAAATAACTGCCAATTAATTATGCATTTAAACTTCATTATGTTCATTTGCAGTTTTACTTCAGAAATAAGACATTTGTTAAAACAAACAGGATTTACAAGGAAACGATTATTGTTTTCAGGATTGATATATCTTACATAGCTTTCCATCTATTTATATATATTTACTTATATATATATATATATATATATATATATATATATATATATATATATATATATATATATAAGTAAATATATATAAATAGATGGAAAGCTATGTAAGATATATATATATATATATATATATTATCATATATATATATATATATGATGAGTATATTATCACTATCATAATGGGTTGTTCCGAGTATTGAAAGGTTTGTGTTAAAATAATTGTCATAATTGTCTTGAGTTTCTAATGATGTTATATGCACTACCTATCCCAATTAGCATACATAACATAATAGCCTATTTATGTTCGATAGCATGATTGGAATAATCAATTACAAATGAATAATCAATCATAAGAAATCATTAGTTTATAGAGAAGTAGATTTTGTATTAATCGCCTAAATCATTGAAGTTATTTAATTTTTTTTTAATTTGAAAGGTATATATTAATTATTCCTGATGAACATTGGTTATATTTTATTTTGGAAAAGAGCATTATCTTGGAAGATTATTTTATAATTTTAAATGATTAAATGGATTCTAATGAAATATATTACAAAGGGAGTGCAAATTTTAGAAAACCGTACTGACTAATACTTATTTTTTTTTGGGAAAATGCATATTTCCTATGAGATAGGTATAGAAAGAAAAGTGTTTTTTTTTCTTCCTACTTTTGAACGGGAACACGAATCAACGTGATATGTAAATAGTACGCTCAAAAAATCATTGTCTTGTAGAACAAGGTTATTGCTGAAAGTCCGCGAAGCTATCAAGAAAAGTCCGCAGTAAATCACAGTGTTCTAATTGTAGACCTTTTAACAATATTATACATCAATAATAGTTTTCCGTACACAAACTATTTTCTTTTTATAATTTTATCATTGTGGTGTTTGCACTATGTGCTTTGTTTTGTATTGATAAATCTGAAATTATATTATGTACTCTACATACCTACCTTATAACAGAATATATTTTCAAAATTAAGGAAAATAACACGAAATGGACAAAACCAAAATAAAAAATAATGAAATACGAATGGTTGATTAGCTTAGAGGGTTTTGAAATGATTGAAAATAAATGTCACAAAAAAGCAGACGTTTCAAAACGCCTGTTCTATCAAAATAATAAAATCAATATTATTAGCGGAAGGCCATAGGTACTATCTGATCCCTGGCAATCCCTGGTTTCTGATCAACTATTAGTTCTCCGTCTCATCAAACAATTTCGAGTTCTAAAGTCTTTTAGAGCAGTTTATTTAAATTCTTAACATTATCTAGAACTAAATAAAAATCATTGTCAAATTTTTATGAGTTTTATTGAAATAATATACATTTAATTTAGCTGAACAAAGAGCATTATATCATGTACCTAATGCCAAATAAAATTAGCAAGACAAATTTGAAAATTTGAGTTTATTAAAAATTATCGCAGATTTAACATAGTAATTTTAAAATTTTAAGTTTATTTGTTGATGTTTTTAGCAGAAAAGGGTTCAATGTGGTAAGTATCTACATTTTTTATATAAAGCATCCTTTTCCTGCGAAAAAACTTTAACATACAAACCTACACATAAAACTGGATAAGAACGCGAAATGTTCACAATTTGATAATGTTTATGTATCACTATAACACCTCGTATTATAAAAAAAAAAACAATCTATTATGCACCCAAAACTGGTAGGATGTTTAAGTCTGTACTAGTTCTAAATTCCTGACAAAATAAAAAAATAACTTGCTTAACTATTTTGAAGATTTTTAATTATTGTGAAATTTGATATCAATATCTCTGAAATTAATTCCAAACTAAAGTTCTATATATGACTCAAAATCACCAAGGTTGCGAATTTCAAGATTGGTTTTATGACAAAAAAAATTATTAGCTATAATGATAATTCTTAGCTTAAACTGTCGCAAAATGTGTATATTAATAAACTATGAAAGGGCAGCGCACAGAATTTTATATTTTTTTTGTAATATTGCTTTTTAGTGGATATTTTCCAGAAAACCATCATTTCGGGAACGTTTTTCTAAGTTCGATAAAATGAACAAAAACCAAAAAAAATAAATAATTTAAGCTTTGTTTAATAATATGGTTATATGATGTATCTATATTATATAAACAATAAGGAAAACAATACATATAAAATCTTTTATAAGCAAAATACGTTAAAAAATTAAAGAAGTTGCTATTATCGTGCATAAAATTTGAGAAATTTCAAAATATCGAAAACTCTTACAATCGAATTAACATAACTTGAAGTGAATGAAATTTTGTCAATGTAAAAAATTATGTATGTTCTCAAAAATAGCTCAAATAATGCGTAATTTTTGAAATTTTGTAATGTTCCCGAAGATGATCAAGCGTTCCCGGAATGACAAAAATGTTGGCGGAATGATGATATTTATATCATAAGGTATAGAAAGAAAATATTTAAATTATAAACAACGGTTTCAATAACAATATTATTTATTTATATTGCCCTATAGTTTATACTTAAGAAAAATTACTTTAACTATTAATAAAATCTTATAACTAAGGGTTTTGATTTGGTCATAAATCAGTCTAGTCGAACTTCTATAATCATAGTTATAATATTCTTAAAATCTTAATCAGTTTTTACAGTTTGAGTCTTTTGAACTAAAATCCAAGTCTACTTAACAAAAA
The DNA here is from genome assembly GCA_958496155.1 of Sisyra nigra. Taxonomy (NCBI): domain Eukaryota; kingdom Metazoa; phylum Arthropoda; class Insecta; order Neuroptera; family Sisyridae; genus Sisyra; species Sisyra nigra. The sequence goes on from OY292313.1 coordinate 28,229,185, forward strand.
TTCTTTAAATAATGGAAAAAATTTATATATAACGTAAGAAAATCAACAATACATTCTGTAACAAACGACAAGTAAACTAACCTAACAATGCATATGTAAAAAAACAAAACAAAACGTATTATTTTTCGAAAAGATAATATCATTATCTAAAATCTAAATAATAGTATTCTCGATTTTGTTCTTTTTTCAGCAATGGTGTTAGAATAATACTGACTATTTGCTCAAAGTTAATATATGACATATCCTTTGGTTCCAGTTGGAATTTTCTGGTATTGTTACGCACAGATCTCAAAAAGGTTACAAAGATTTCCCCAGCATCGTCATGGACACATGTCTTGAAGGTAGCGACATATCTAAAGCAAATATTGGGCTTTTCAGTAGGAACTTTAACAAGCAAGAATGTCCCAGGGGATACGAGATTTGGATGTAAAACTTCTTTGTCATAAAATGTACTTGCTTCAACATCAATCTGTTTTTCTTTAATCTGCTGGCGAAGAGATAATGCCATTGAATCTTCACCATCTGAGGAAGATGAGTTGTAAACAGATTTATAAATGCTTACTTTTTCCTTTAATTTAAAATATTTATCAGTTGCCATGGGCTCTTTATCAACTGGATATTCAGTTGCAGGCATAAAAACATCCTCAGGTTCAATTGAACTTATGTTACAAAGGTTAGAAGGCTTCGATAGTTTTAGCTCTTTGTGAAAATGTTCGTATTGATATAATTGTATGAAAACCTCGAACCCTTTTTGTCAATATATGTTTGTGATTTCCATTATGCCTGGAATAGCATCCAAAGGATTTGTTATGTTGTTTTTTTCCTCAATAACGTCGTCTTCTGGGATTACCTGTACTTCCATAACAGAGGTTTTGAACAAATCGACGAATTCTGAGGCTATATAACCAAAATATCTTCAAATAAAGCAATTTATATAAAATCTTTTTCTTTTCTCTGTATTTTTTTATGCATTTTTCCAATTTTTTCTCTGCTTTCGCTTCTCTAGTTCGTCATATCAGCAATTTTCTTCAATTTATTTTCTGCCTTTTTCTTCTTATAATATTCCCTGTCCTTGGTTCTTTTTAATTTCTTTCTGTTCTTCAGTCATCTTATCCAAAAAATTTATTTTTCTAGCATTTGCCTTTTCTCTTAGGCGCAAATAAGCGGCACAATCCGGTTTTTTTTTTATAGGTTTTTTAAATATTTTTTTCTTTACCAGGAGTCCCCATAATGTTATTAATAAAAACAACTAAATTGTAAAATAAATTAATAAAAATTGTAAGTGCATCGCTGTTGGAAACAATTATCATCATTCCGAGAACGTGGCATCATGTCCGGGAACGTTCCCGAAATGACCGTTCCCGGAATGACGATTTCAAATAAGCGCGGGCTTTAATAATATAACGACTATTTTAAATGTAACCTGACTTTGTTAATAGTAAAATATTTGAGGCTACTTTGTTATTTCGTGTCGTAAAAAAGAATTTCATTAATAATTAAAAGTGATAAACACGTTCCCGAATTGACGCACTATTTATGTACGTTCTACAAATAATGAATTGAAAAATTACTTACCACTTAGATATCAATTATTTCACGATAAATTCACTGATAGCCAGCTTTGTTATTGTTTTCTTCCACTAATGAAGTTTGTCACCTTCAGGATGAGTTCACATAAAATTATTTTTCTTTGATTATAGATGCGTTCACTGAAATGACTTGTGCGCTACCGGACAAACTATTTTTGCATTTTTATAATAAAAGATACATATTTTTTTAGAATCTTTTCCAAAAACTAGATTTTGTATAAAAATACGGTATATTTTAATAAGGGTAGGTGTTAAATAAATTACATTTTTCATTATTATTTTGGATTTGTTGTTGAAGATTGTACATTCGGACGCGTTCCCGAAATGACTTTCTGCGCATGTATATTGATATAATTTAAAATTTACTTAATTTATAAATTGTATTGTTTGATGTACACTCAGAACAAGTTAGTTTAAGTATTTTTTAAATTTTATTTTCTCAAAAAAGTCAAGATTTAAGTCATTAATTTGCTGGCGAAGTGAATTCTGCACCTTGGTGATTTTGAGCCATATAAAAAATATTATCCCATATTGAATCTGTACTTTTAAGATTTCTAGATACTTGATGCTAGAAAAAAAACTAATGTATACTTACATTATATATTTACTAAAACATTTCTTTAATTCTCACGAGTTATAACGCTATAACGTTTTTCTAGCAAGTTTTTCAATATGGTTTTTCATACAATTCTAAATAGAATAACATAAAAATTATAGATTTTCAGAAACGTTTTATTACTGCTACAATATTTATAAAGCAACAAAAAAAAATATGAATGCAACAAATTTAAGTGATTGACTTCGATTTATCAACAACACTAAACATATTTAAACTTTCTTAGCATCATTTAACAATCTCCATCTTAATACTTCGGATCTGTCATTTCCCATAAGTCTTTCGTCAAGAAACTCAATAAATTTAAATATGGGTCCGTGCTTATATATTGTTGTGCGAGCTTTTCGATAACTTAACATTATAATGGTAATGTAAAAATTTTTGAGCACCAAAGAAAATAAATAAAATAATACAACTAAAGTAATTTTGCCTTCTGTATAAAATCCAGTATGATCTGGCAACTTCAAAAAGTTCCACCAAATCCTAAATCTGCTTCCAAATATTAAATTCAAAATTAAAAGAGACATGCAACCCATTATTAGTAATATTGCTGTTATAGACATCAACGGGGTTAGAGCAAAAGATAATGTAAGTTCTATCATTTCGAGTTTTGAATTGAACCTTAACAATTTCCACATTCTAAATGTGCTTAGAAAGATTAGAAGACTTGTCACTACTTTGAAAGTGTAGTCTAAAGACCCCATATATCCAAAGTTAATATAGTTTCTTTGATTTCTGTTGATTAAATCCGTCAATTTATATTGATAAATACCCTTCAGTAAAGCGTACGATATAGCTAATATAGACAAAATTAACACAATAACATCTAGGATGAACCAAACAAAGCTCTGTCCTTGGACTAGGTCTGTCCTCAGTAGATTTTGAGACTGATGGATTATTATACAAATTATCAAAACTGTAAGGATTACATAGCAGAGGTATTCTATAAATTGATTCATTACATGTCGGCGTTCCAATACCAGTGTTTTAATCTAAAATATTTCAAAAATTACTTATTAAATACTGAAATTTATGATAAATTTACGTTTTCTGTTGTTATAAAGTCACCCGTCATTGATTTTTCAATTATTATGGAAACTAACGTAAAAACATTGGCATGGATATTAAATGTTGTAAATTCAATAATTATAATTCTTGTGAATTCATCGAACCAATTAGATTCGCTTATCATATTCAAAATACTTCTTGAATTGCGAGCACTTCTTCCTAAAGCCACAACATATCCTCCTTCCGGAATAACTCGATTTGCAGCTAAAACATTTGAAAGCTTCAATAAAATAAAAGTTAAATTAAAAAAACAATTACTGTAAATTGGGTACGATTCAGATTCTTCGCCAGTTCGATACTCAAAATATTGTGACATTTTTGCTGGAAAACGTAAACTTCTATTGTAACGAGTCCATTTTGGATTATACGAATCCATATCACGAATATTTGCTGCAAAATCTCTTTGACATGACTTTATATCATGAATTAAATATTCTGCAAGCGCACACTGGCGTTCTTTAACTGGTATTCTATGTTGTCGTAATCTAATATACAAAAAGAATTAATTTCTATACACATATTATTGAATATACCACAAAAATCATGCTTTTATATACATGTATGTACCTAATCACTCCTAATAGTTTTATATTTGACACCGATAACCAGCAAGGAGGTTGCCAAAATGTGTTCATAAGAATTGTATAATTTAAATAATCAAAGAACCTAGAAATAATTTAACATAAGTTAAATTATAATTAAAAGTAACATATTACCAAAATATTTACTCTTGATTATTTGAAATATTTGCTAATGGTTGTGTGTTTGTAAATCTTCCTTCAACATAAATGCGGTTCATAATGTCTGAATTGTAATATGCATACGAATCTCGATATCGTACCAAAATTAAAAGTAATACTATTATATAAAACACATACATTAAGCAATCTTTAACTAACGAAGAATACACATAAAAGCATCTCTCTCTCTCTTGGAAAATCTACAAAAAAGAAGCTTATGGTTAATATACTATGAGGGAATAAAATAATCAATCTGTTTTAATCAGTTCTGTACCAAAATAACTTGGATGCATTTTTGATTCTAACTTATTCAGAAATCTATTACTATACCGATATTATATACTATAATCAGATTTCCTCAAGCTAACCAAATAAAATTTATTTACTCAAAACCAATAATTCATATAGTACAAGATCCAAATTAGAAACGATCGCCACCCAACTGCTTAATGGATGAAAAGTGTTTTGTATCAAATTTAGTATGTTGAAAGTATAAGTACCGCAAGTGTTTATCCGCATTTATCTTTTGTAATGTTTTTTATTGTTCATCTGTGTAAAGTTTGTTTGGTTACATGAGCTTACTTTTCTATATCGATCTTTTAAGTTAATCTTTTTTATAAAATTTGTTAATTAAATGGTACATATTCAATACGTTATATTCCGAATGAATAGTTTACATTAATTATAAACTGAGTCAAGATGCCAATAGAAATAAAATAATAATTTTATCCATATCACTATCTACAGTATCTAAATTTTAAGGTTTGCTTTTTATGAGGAAACCGTTATATTGATCCCAATTGGAAATGTTTCAAGATTTATTAGTAAAGCCTAAATAGAAAAATTATTAGATTCTTTTTTACTTTAATGAACTGCGACCTCATAGGTGCATACATGTCTTTCTTTAACATCAGTTGCTTGTTTGCGTTGTTTGCCAATTCTATATCATATTCACAATCAGTATCAATAATTTGGTTACAAAATCGTTGAGTGTCCGATTTCTAAAAAAAAAAACGATAAAAATTACTACAAAATATAAGATGTATTATTTTGGTTTACATTAAAAATTCCACGCCAAATAAATCCACGAATGAAAATATGAATCGTCTCCAAGAAAAAAAAATCAACGACAAAAACTACAGCTAACGAAATTAAAGCCATTATACTCTTTCGTATTCCAAAAGAAGGAGCAACCCAAATTGTAACTCCAAAGGTAATAAGTATTATAATAGTTATTATTGCACTGTTAAAAAAAATACCTTATTTATTATAATTTTTTTTATTTTGCATGACGCAAAACAAAATAAAAATTACAAGAATAGCTAAAGATTTATTTTGTTTTTTTTTTGTTTGTAATTTGGGCTCACACATAGAACTAAATATCAACATATAATTACAAAATTATAAGCTCATAATCAAAAAAACATTTACCACATCAAATATTTTATAGTGTATGGAAAAAAATAAATGGGAATTGGAACAGTTGGATCTAATCCTGAAAAATCATAATAGAAATAATCGAATGTTGCATCCACTTCCGTATTTCTGCAATTAATACAATTATGAGTTTGACAATATGTACCTACTTACTGAAATGGGAATCATTTATAAATTACGTAAAACATTTTTTTGGTTGTTCAGTCTTTTCTAGCTTCTTGTTAAAACATTTAACAGTTTAAGTTGTATCATTTTTTCATTATTCTAAGATTTGTAAAAATATACCTTACTTTAAACGTTTTCTGTAATTTATGAATGACATACTTAAAAATAGCACACAGCGAAGCTGAAAATTCCTTGTAATTCTATGAATTTTCTCAGAATTATTTTTTTATTTATTTATGGTCGCATCAACTACTACGGTCATTAGCGACCAGCGAAACCTAAGAAAAAAATCTTAGTCTTTCATTGGGATTCGACCCCAGGACCAATGGCGTAAGTGACCAATACAACTATTTGTTCTAATAAATTTTTTAATTTAATTACATTTAATAGTAATTCTTTAAATATTTTTTTTCCATTTAATGCAAGAATCTTCAAACAACGACCTGTGAGTCAACAGCTTATCTAAAACCTTAACCTTTTTTTAATTTGTTTGAGCAATATCAAAGCGACTAAAAACCTTATTAATTATGATAATTTGGTTTTGAAAAAAAAAATTTAATTTAGAAAAGATTTCCAAGTCGTTTCAGAAACAGTAAAATAGCGACGATCTTGATGCAACTGACCATTGGTGTTAGCAGTTGGCTAATAAAATTCAAGTTCAAGTTCTCAATCAATCAAGTTCTCATCAAGTTCTGGCATTGTGAATTGCTTTTTACTCGTAAACAATAAACGGATTCTGGAAGATCTTCATATCATTTATAATTTGGTCGTATGTAATAGAAAAGCGAGACTCAAAATTTATTCAGTTTATTAGTTAATTTTGAAGAGTCTAGTAATTTGCGGTAAATTCAATCCTCAACTTATTTACTCCAATTTCCAAAACTGTATGGTATGATATCTGATAAACTAAGATCTTGATTCTTGACCCTTGGGATTTTATGGAGCAATCATGTTGATTTATAGACTTAAATGTTTGGAGATCCCTGTTCTATTGAAATAACATTGGAAAAATTTTGCTAAGCATACACAGAATTTGTATGCTTAGCTGTTTGAATTTGTTTGTTTATGATTTATACTTTATGAAAGAAACAAGGCTCAAAAAAATCAAATTTTTTGTGTGAAAAACTTACTTCAAAGTATACATGATAGGATAAACAATGAGTACAGCTATGAAAAGACTTATAAAGCCATTAGATATCGCTAAATCAGCATGAATATGGCCTTCATCATATACAGCGTTGTCTTGGAGCTGCGGAACCCCATATAGAAATAAACACATAAAGAGGCTTATACTCAATATTAAGTAGCATGTTAGAACTTTTAGTTTACGACTAAAAGAATGGCAATGTTCTCTGTATAAAAAAATGTAGTAACGTTACTTCAGAACACAACAATTAAGAAGAAATAAAAACCTGAAAAACATTCCAATCCAAATATGATGAATTAGAAAATCTTCCGCTTGAAATATACGATTAAGTAAAGAAGGTGTTTTCAATTTGGTTTGATAGAGAATGCGGTGAAGTTTTGCATCACCTTTAACTAAAGAAAACCATTTGTGAACTACGAAAACCCATTCCAACATCAGTTTATAGTCACGCACAATTAATTTTTCACAAAACCTGTGCATTTAAAAAATATTAGCATGACACATATCTATATTATGTTCAAACATGAAAATCAAGTAACATTAATTTTGTTTAAGAAATCTTAACATACCAATCTGGATTTGAACCCCTACTATCGCTCCAAACTTCCAAAGCTCTGATTTTTCCTAAAGAATGAATAGTAGTTAGTGCAAAAAAGTCAATTCCAAGTCGTGCTAATGTTTTTTCATGGCGTACACCAACTAATATATGTCTCTAAAAACTTGTTTTAAAAGTTTAAAATATTACAGGAGCAGTGAATTCCTTACTTTACTATTCGTTTTGGAACCATAGAGTTTCAAACCAATGTGAGATGTTGTTTGAGATGGATTTTTACCCCCCGTCACAACTACTATTACATACATATATTGCTCACTTACTCTATTATCAACCAGAAACAAAGCTTTTTTCTAAAGAAAAATATTGATTAATAAGAAACATAATCCAGATTATAGATATATTTTTGGATTATAGAATATTAGCAACTATACATATTCTTACCTTGATTTCATCATTTGAATCCAAAACTGCAGCAAAAAGAAAAGTAACAATAAAAATACAGAGGAGAGCAAGAAGTATGTACAAAACTACAACAGATGGATTCAGTCGATAATCTATATCTACTGGGAGCCATCCATAAATTTTTTGTGGAACGGACAAATATGACCCAGTAAATATGTTCGTTTCACTAGTTAATCTGCATTCACATAACAAACTTTTAGTTAAATAACTAATATACGGGTTCTGAAATGTTATAATTAATATGCACTTCAATAACAGTAAAATGTATAATTTGGTATAAAATTTAACTCAATGCAATTTTGCGTTACTTACGTTACAATCTTCCTGCCAATTATGATCGAGAGTGCTGTTACTATTTTTAACTTTTTGCCACGAATAACAACCTATTCCATTTATCCGTATAGAATAAGTAACAGGTTTTTGTTGCTATAAAAATATACTTGTATTATTAATGGAAATTTGTTTCTAGATTAAAGGAATAAAGATAAGTCAAGCCTATATATTTTCATTACTATAGGTTCGTTCACATCTCTTATATGGTAACGTAAAGCACATATACGAAAGGATTAAACGATGATGTGATTCACGGATCGGTTATGCACGAAGGATCTGAAGTAGGAGAAGTGGGGGGGGGGGAGAACCAAAAAGTGGCATTTCAGTCACGCTTGGGTTCGACCACTACATTTTAGGGCGGAGAACACGGCCATTGTCATATGTGCTACAGAAAATTTAGATATGGGATATCGAAATAATAACATTCTCTCTGTATCGTTGTTCACTAAAAGCGATCGCCAATGCAACAATCAACTCTAAACTGGTGTTGGAGTGTCGCCAACTCCTGGAGAGCCTGGAAAAGCATAATCGTATCAAACTTGTTTGAGTACCAGGGCATAAAGAGATTGAAGGCAATGAAGAAGCTGATGGGAGTCTGGAGTGGGGATTACCAAATCTGCCGTCAAAAGGGTGTCATAAGTCAACTAAGTGAGATGCAAACTAAACACGGGCTAGAACTTCCCAATCAGAAACTCAGTAAGAGAATGCTGGGGAGGATTTGCTCCTCGCTTAAAACTCGGAAGGAACCGTCTCAGGACCGGACGGAATTGATAACCGATCATTGGGACTGAAAAAGCATCTGTAAACTATTGGTGTATCTTAACAGACTCCAAAAAGCAGACTCTCTGAGAATAGGAAGGGAACTGTGGCCCATGTCATTTTTGACTGCAAAGTTTTCACAAGATGGCGACACCTGTATGGGATAAATGATGCCCAAAAAGGCATAAATCGCACTAGGAGCTTAATACAAGGACTGCTCCTTGGCTGCTAGGCAGAGTGCTGTACCTAAAATAAGTTGAAATTCTTATCTAACAAGAATGCATGAGAAAAACAGAAGTACAATAAGTCTAAGGCTTCAGTGCGTGTAGAACGAGCTCCACACCTGTTTTTTTTGCTAACAAAATAAAATAGGTTTGTTCAATTTAACAGACAAAGTGTACGTTTCCTTAAATTTTCATATATGAACGGCAAGATAATATTTTATATAATCTGTGGCCTTTTCTGAGCGGGTGAGTTTGTAAACCAGATAAACTTATTATTTTATGTTGTACGAATCTGCACTCATACTTACCAGTACGTGTTTTTGAGCGGGAAAATTTCAATCTTATTATATATACTATAATATTATAAAGCTGAAGAGTTTGTTTGGTTAAACGCGTTAATCTCAAGAACTACTGGTTCAAATCGAAAAAACCTTTTACTGTTTGATATTTTATTTACCGAGGAAAGCTTTAGGCTGTATAACATCACGCTACGACTAACAGGAGTAGAGAATCAGTGAAAAGTGTTACATGACATGCAAGAAATCGATTCTTGTAATCTTCGATCTTGAATATCTTAAGACGCGGACACTAGATTTTATGAGACTTTTGAACAACCTTTAGAATGCCCAAATAAAGGATAATACAAGTTTACAGCTTATCTCTCGTTCCGAAGTTAATTAGATTATATGCAGATTATATGACTATTTTAAGTTACATGAGTGATGAAAGTTGTTACCTCTTTTGGAGAGTGGGGTAAAACACAAAATATTTATAATTACTTTAAAATCTCACAAATTCATATTTTCTTAAGAAATCAGTTTTATTTTTCTACACCAGATTGATTGCGTATTGTTTTTAATGTTTTATTTTTAATATTTTGCATTCTTATGTTAATCGCAATATTTTTTTTCTTTTAGAATTATTAGATATTTTTAATTAATTAATTTTTTATTATAGGGTAAATCAGACAAACAAGTCCCAGTCGGAAACGTACCTTACTAAGCATTTACACATAAATATTTAAAATTTTCTTACAAATTGCATTTGACAGACTAGCGTTACCAGTAAGACTGCCGTGTGAACAACTCAGTGCTGATATTATTTTTGTTTAAGTAAGAAAAAGTGATTAAAAGGAACCTATGTAAGACCACGTCAATTTGTTTTCATGTATTTATAACTTAGTTAAACGTAAGTGAAAGTTTTGAGGTCCTTTGTTTTAAGTTTTTATATTAAACTTACCTTAAAATAGTATTCGATACCTACAGCTGCGTTATATTTTTCGTAGATTTTAACGACATTTTTTTGTGGGGCACATTACACCAAGGAATGACAAATGTGCCCACTTTATACCTAATTTTATTCCATTCAAAAGTGATTGGATACAGTGTGTACAATGTTCTGGTTGGCTATATGAAGATTGTACAAACAAATAAAACTAGGAAAGAAATAAAAGTCTTCAAAATGAAAGACTACGCTGGAGCATTTAACGGGGCGCTTATAACGGATGGATCCGTGTAATGTGCCCCATCTGTGATTTTTAAAATTGATGATTTTTGTTGTTTTTTAATAGATTTGAGAAGATTTTTTATGTTTTTTTTAAATTTTAATTGACCCAAAGTTTAAGGCTGACTAAATAAATAAAAATAATTCATAATACCTTGACTTTTATATTCATTAGACGAATTGTGTGGCACGTTTGCCTGATTTACCCTAATGCTTTTGCTATAATATCGCTTTTGATTTATTATTGAGTGTTCTGTTCAATTTTTAAAAAAAATTGTAAGAGTTTTCTATGTTTTGCAGTAGAGTGAGTCGTATGGTTTCTCTATTCATAGGGCATAGAGTATTGTATTGTATTATTGTATTATTTTTTAAGAGAGGCTAGAGTTTACTTTTTTTTTTTTTCAAATTTTACGTAAATGAAATCACGGGTAGCTACTAGTAAAAATATAGTATTTTGGTGATTGAATACTAAGTGTTACTAGTGTAGGAAGCTGGAATCGAACTATTCCCCTTCTAAGAGAGCTTGAATTAAAATAACATTATTAAATTAGCTACTTACATTTGTCACAACTCCAACAAATAAGAAGATCGGCTTTTTCTTTTGTGAAACATAGTATTTGACCAAATAATTATCTTTGCCTTTATTTACACCGGGTCCTATAAGTACAACTTTGTCTTTTGAGCTAAATTCATTAATTGTAGGACATTTTCCAACACGTAACACAACCTACAAAACCAAACATTTTTTCAAAGCAAAACTAAAAATCTTAAAAATAATACATGTAACTTTCCACGTATATTGTTTTTAAAAGTAACTGTTACAGCATGTGGATATTCAGGCTTGATAAAAGCTAAGTGGCATGTTATTTTTGGAGTTTCCGATGGTGTATTTATCAGTTGATAAGCCGTTGCTGGAATAAAATTAGTTTCTGACTGGGAAATAGCAAAACGAAGAGTGAAATTCGTCTCTAAGCGGTTATTTTTATCTTCTTGGACTCGTAAAAATAGTGTGCCAGGTATAAAAAACGACGATGTATTCAACCACCAAAATGGCATTACTTGTAATATAATAACCTATCAAAAGAACGTAATAATTTTGAGATGATAGACTACATATTATAATTTTGTAATACTCTACCTGAACGGATATAACTTTATTTCCATTTTCTGTTACTAAACTGTCAGTGAAATCAATGAAAGCAATTTTTTCCAATCCAATTCGAAATTTTAACTGACTGAAAAAACTAGTAAAGTCCTTTTTCACGTACAAGTAAATAATATCTTTCCGGTATGGTGTGTATTCTAAAGCCGGCCAGGGAAATGCTTCACGAGAAACTGGAGTTAAGCATGACTCTAATGCACTTGTTAATTGGAAAAGCGATGACACTGATCGTGTTACAGCGGATGCGTACTGTTAATAAAAGAGTATATCATAAAATTATTATACAAATAATATTTATCTTATTATACTATTCTAGGCTAAGTAACTTTCAATGCGCTAAAATTTAATTAGCTAGCATCCCATTTCAGTAATTCACTAAAATATTGTGATATTTATTCAAAATAATTATTCAGCTGGGGTAAATTAAATTTCCAATACCTATATACTTACAGTTTGTAATTGACGTTTTAGCGTAGTTTCATCGACATCTCCAACCGAATAACCCTCTGGTATAAGCATTTCTTCATAGCTTTGTATATGAATTTCATCTTTTGTATAAGCTCTTACGTAAGCGCTCATTGGATCACTCAAAGTAGATAGCAGTGCACTTTTTGCGGGATATAGAATAGCAGAAAGTGTTTCTATGAGGGGCCTAAGTAATATTTGTTTGTTACAATAAAGCATTGTACCTATAATATATAAAGGCTTACTTAACCAGACGAAGCACTTTAAATGGTTTATTATAGAAATTGATATCATTCAACACCAAAAGTTCAAAAGTAGTTAAGGCATTTTCAATTGCAAATGACATAGCATTAACAATATCATAAGGTAAAGGTAACGGAAATAAATTTACATACTGTTGTGTTAAAGTAAACCACTGAATTGAATCGGAAGGCATGGTTATTTTAACCTAGAAATTAATAGACAATAGTTATATAGAGTTAAATAATAACAGCTTTTTATCTCACATTTTTTAAAAGTGTTAAACTGTCAACAAGAATTTTCCGTTTTTCAGTTTCTATATATATTTGATCATCTGCCATCTTACTAAATGCTAAGTGTACTATTTCTAATAGTATTACGCTAATTTTTTGGGTAAACTCAATCATTTCACCACGTTCTGCATTTAGACTACAAGATGACTTAATACGGTTTTTTATTTGTTTTCCCTCAAAAATGTTTTTAATGAAAGACAATTGAGCGGCAGCTCCTAAATTTCGTTCTTCTGGAGGAAATACCTCTATAATACCATAATCATCTAGGTATGAATTTCCGTATATGTCATTTGTAACTAAAATATTTACTTGAAGAAAACTGACTGAAGCTCCTAACAGGACATCGGCTAGATAAGGAGCTTGGGAATAACCGATTATAAGCCCTATAAAAAATAATTAAATACTAATTGTTAAGCTTCTAATTTTAATAGATGTACCAGGAATTGATTCAAATTCATTCGCTTTTACATAGTAAACATACGTCATTGTTGCAGTTGGATCAACGTTTGTAATGCATAAAAAGAAATCAGTGAAATATGCATATCCTCGTAATGTTTGGTCTTTAACACAATTAGAACTAAATATGGGTTGAGCAGAAGGAGCAGTAAAGTATCTTAAAATAAACCGACCCCAAGCATCTTCATTTTCTGTAAAATTAACATTCGTTTGTTGTTTATCCTCATAAATTCTTATTAAATATATACATATTATATATTGTTATTAAAAAAAAACGATTTCACTTGCCATGTTTTCCAATTATATGTACATTCAAGAACATATCAGAAGGAGCCATAATGTTAGGTTTAAGCATTTTATAATTCCAAAGCTTATCAACTGCTTGTTCTTTATTTTTTTCTTCAATATTTTCATGGAAAAGGAATGCATCCTCATAATCACTTATTTCCAATCCATTAAGAATCCACATATATTTGTCAATATTTTCACATCGCAAAATGCACTCTGTCTTTAGGAAAACAAGTTCGCCTCTATCTACGTCACCAAATGAATTTACTACCCCTTCACCACAATTATATAAGCATCTTCAAAACATAAAAATAAATAGAACTTTTATTTTAATTTTATAGCTATCAACGCATGAATATTGATCGAGTAATTAATCAATGTATAAGAGAAAATTGTAGAAATTGATTCGATTAATATCAGGGTCGTTTTATTGCTTCCGGTTACGTACTGCACAAAAAAAACTGGTACATCCCAAGTTTCAAATACCCCATAATACGCTACGACGTCAAACTTTATTGATTGACAGTAGTAGTCGGGAATTACATACACCTCGCTTTCCACTGTATAACATGCTGTTAGTTCAATATAACCCTTTATAGTTGACCAAAAATTCAACGTTATGGTTTTTTCGTGACCTTAAAAAGTATTATTAATACATGGAAAATATTTTTTAATAATCATACTGGTGAAAAAAAAATCACATCCATGAAGTGGAATCCAACCGTAGCTAACAGTAGTGCAGGTCCATTTATACGTCAATTTACCACCTAAATCGTCAGTTACTTCTTTGTAAGGGTCATCAATAAAATAAACATAAGATTGAATAACGGGTTCATCATTTGTTGATATATAAACTTGTGCCCCAACGTTTGTAGATACAACTGGTGCAAGTCGTAAATGATAGCGAAACCAACACTATGTAATAAATGAAACTAATAATTTAAAAAAGCACTTTATACATTTTATGAATAATTCACTATTTTTCCTAAAAGTAAATTAGAAATAATTGCATAGCATTACAAAATATTTTTGCCAACCCATCAAATAATATAAATACGAAAGTAACTCTGTCTGTCTGTCCATCTGTATAAGTATCACGCTTAAACCACTGAATAGATTTAAATGAAATTTAATATGAAGATAGTTTGTAATACAAGGATTATAATAGGATAAATTTTATCTCGAAAATAATCCTTAAAAAGGATAAAAATCTAAAAATTTTATGGAAACTCTCTGTCGTTGCCTATTATTTATTTATTAATTTTTAAGAAATTGTTTTTGAAGGTGCAACGTCAAATATTTTTGTTCCCCAATGTTAAAACGCATAATATAGAAATAACACGTGATTTTACATACAAAATAGTACCTACTATAACCACTACCGTAACCGGGTTATCCAACCATATATTAAACATGAAAAAAGCTTATATAAGGGTATATTATTCATGTATAGCCAAGTCAAGTCAAAGTTGAGTTAAAGTAGTATATTTGAAAAAGTATAGATGAATCTTGGTTGAGAAAACGCAATGATGGCGTACGGAAAACTGAAGATGGGGAACAACTGAAATTTTTATAAAATATAAAAATAGGAAGCTTTCAGAAACTAGATTATTACACTAAATTACACCTACTAAAAATATATAGGTACCAAAAGTACCTACCTATTCCTAAAACAGTTAATGTTCATACCTATAAACTAAATATTCTTAATATTATGTTCATTTTTCAAAGAAGGTGTTTATTTTTTAGAAACCACTTTAGAACTAATTTAGAAGCCAATTTTTAATATTTAATAATAACATATGATTCGATAATTGCTTGTATCTTCCAAATTAATCCCTTTCACTTTTTTTCTAAATGTAATGCTGCACAGTATTTTAAAAATTACTTACCATATCTCTACCATAACCAGTTCCTTTAGTTTTACCCGTCTTTGTTTCAGATGGTTTATCCGTTTCTGAGATTTGTCCATATATTTGATATATTTGCCCATAACTAAGCTCCGGTTTAATTGTTGTTAGTTGAAATATTTGTGTTATTGCCGTACCATCGCTGTCTAATTGATCAAGTGTTAATGATGTTTCTAAATAAACACCAATGCATTACTTATAGTTCAATAAAGACCTAACGATTTTAATATATATACCATTATTTACTTCCGCAAAAACAAACACTGGATCAGTAATGTTAGAACCTACACATCTGTTTAATGTTACTACATCCATCCTATAACTTCTAGTCTTTAATATAGTTGTTGGTAAATTGGCAAATGTACTGTAAACGGTTTACGATAATTTATAAATATTTTTTTTTCATTATATAATACCTGCAGACACCCCCTAAAAATTTCAAATCAGGAGAACAAACTGAACCGTTAACAACTGCATTGTACTCATAGTACCAATTATCTGACAGATGAACCGTATACATTTTATGAGCTAAATCGTAAGTTATTTCAGTGCGCCCATCAGGACCTTGACCAGGAGCGACAACTTCCTCCCATAACCTCTCTTGATCCTTTTGATTAATTAAATCTTGACCGTAACCAAATGCGCCAGTCCACGCATCTTGTCCAAAATCAACGAGATGATCAGCTGCACTTCCAACGCCTGTGAATACTTTTCCAACAAGTGAATCGCTACTTAAACTTTGAACTGTTTCTCGTCCGTATGTGTAGGCCCACTTTGTATAATCTTTCGCTTCGGAAACTCCATAGCCAGTCCAGGACATGGCTGAATTCAAAACTCCACCGGCCATGCCTTCTGCCCAGTTTAATCCGCTTTGACCAACTTCATAACCAGTTTGTATACCCGATTGTACGTCTTGATATATATAATCATAAACTCCCGTTGGAAGCCATTCTTTCCCATAACCAAGTATTGAATGGCCTAAATCTTTACCACTTGCAACGACATCTTTGACTGTACCTTCAAATGCTCCCACTGATTGGCCAACGAGATCCGTTGTGTAGTCCCAAGCACCAAACGCATAATCTACCCCAGCACCTACTTTATTTTCTGCCCAGTCTATATACGAATTTAAGGCAACTTTTTTAGTTATATTAGTATAAAGATTGACTACAACGCGTCCTTTTCCCGTATGAAAAAAATAATGATGTTGAATAAAAAAAAATTCTTGAGCTAAAAAACCGAATAGTAATATTATTAATGAGCAATTCTATATAGTTTTGCACATACGTATAATGGCATCTGGCTTTATTGTCATGGTCGGTATTATTCTTTCTTTATATAATTCATTTTTTAAACTGTCTGATTTAATACGCTTAAATTGTTCTGGTAAAATCACAAAAGTTAATCCTGTGGCTTGAAGTGTAATTTTTTTGGTAAGTCCGAGACTAAGAAACACTATATAAATGGGTATCCTACTATTTACAGAAGGTTCATGAGAAAAATATGCACCTATATACGTTGCAAATTGAACACCTAAATGATACTGTAAACATTAGATAAAAATATTTTAATTATAAGCAACGCGTGTATACCATATCCATAGTTTTGACATCGTTTGCCATAAAAATACCTCCTACAATAGCATTGTCGACCTCCGTAATAATCCCAACAATCGTCAGTGTTATCAGTAACACAACCAAATTCAAAATCAAAGCAATTATCTGTTGGCTCACTACAACTGTCCCCGGAATAAAATTGTTTATAACAACTACATATGGCATTTCCAAATTCATTTATGGTGCAAACTCCTTCACCGTGGCATGTAGTTGGTGTACAAAAACGTGGTAATTTTCTTCTTCTTCTCGAAGTTATTTTTAGTCTTGATTCAACAAAAAATTCATTTGTAATGAATATAAAAAATATTAAATTATAATATATGGACTTCATATTGTGACACTTTGAAATTGATTTGTTTTATAAAAATTAAATAAAAAATGCCGGTTTCTATGTTTACAAGCCGTAGTGGTGCTCGTGGTGCTTTTTATGTTCAAAGATTTGTTCCAGAATTTCTAACATAACTGAACTAAAATTGAACAAATATGGTTTATAATGCGATAGTATTGATGTTTTTTAATTTTCAACTATGTAACGCTTTTTCCGTACTTTTTGAACCCTTCCACCCTCTCATGTAACACCATATATATTGCCTTCCATTATATTTTTTAACCGCACATAATATTAAAGCATATCTCCCCCTAAACAGCATTGCAAAAATTAGCCCTTCCAAAAATTTCTGTCGAAAGCTGCTACATCATCATTTAAGTTTTTAATGGTTTCTACTTACATTTCATAGCCAAAATGTACCAAAAAAGTGTTCTTAAAAACTCGAATGACCTGATCAGATATAAATACGAATATACTATCTAATATTAAAACATACTAAAGCTATACTTAATAAGTAATTATATATGCAATAATTGAGTTGCCATTGTTTCGTTGTAAAGTTTTTTTTTTATTTAAAGTAAAAAAAATTAATATAATATAAATTGGTTGTAAATATTTATTACAAAGTTTATTTATAAAAAAAATTAAATAAACTTAATTCCAAAAAATCATTGCTATATAACAATTTGAAGGTTAAGTTTTATTCAATTCAGCTTCAGTTAACCCCCATCGAATTAGTTCAGATTTATCAAAACCAAGTACACGCTCTTGCAAGTATACTCCAAAAGTAAATCGATTCATTTTTCCTTTCATCACTTCTCTAGATTTACGATAGCTAACCATGATAACAGCGATGAAAAAATTTTTCATAAGAAAAGTGAAAAGACAGAAAAATGCAATGAATGCAAGCTGTCCTTCATAATAAAAATCAATATGCGCAGGAATCTTGTAAAAATTCCACCAAATCATGAAACGCGTTCCAAACAACAAATATAATATCAAACTGGCCATAAGACACAACAGTAATAAAACCACAGTCAATGACACCAAAGGAGTAAAAGCAAATTTGATTGTATATTCAACAATTAAAAATTGTGAATTGAATCGCAAAAGTTTCCATATTCGAAGTGTCGTAAAAACAACTAATATACTGCCAATTAATCGACACATAAAATCCACATAAGCTTGTCTCCCAAACATAAGCATACTGTTATTTCTGCTAGTATCAATGGCGTCTATTATGCCATGCTGTAAAATAGCTCTTTCAACAAACAAGCACACGCAAGCCAAAGCTAATCCCAAATTAACCAAATCTAGTATGAACCAAAACACTTGAGCTTCACCTCCAATTATTTTAGGGGAAAAGAAACTCTCTATTTCTATCATTATTATAATACCCAGCAAGACTATCAAAACCCCATAGAAAAAATATTCAAGTGCTCCAGAGATAAAATGACGACGCTCCAAAACCAATGAAGTAATCTGAAAATCATTTTGAAATTAAATTTTAAAATCAGCATACAATATGAATGTTTCTTACATATTCACTTGTGATGAAATCGCCTGTTATTGAACGCTCTATTACCAATTGGACACAATTAAATAGGTTTGTGTTCACATTAAATGCCGTGAATTCTATTATTAAAACTCGAGTGTGATCGTCAAACCAGTTGAAGAATCTTAAATAGTTGAGAACATTTCTGGAATTACCAATGCTTCTTCCTAAGTATGCAGTGTATCCTCCTCCAGGAATGTACGAATTAACAGCTGAAATGATTTTTGGCATTAATACTAGCAAGATATAAAAAATTAAATTTCGCTGACTTTGGACTTAATTATTATATTTCACAAATACAATTCACAAAAATTCACAACACAAATTATAAATTCAAGTAAAAATAAATGTAAAAATCACAAACCGAAAAATCCAAATTGTTAATTTTGTATCTTGATACGTAATTCAAACGCCATGCGTTCGTCATCAGTGGATCAAATTGAAGTGTCAAATTGTGTGTGAATTTTATTTGTGAAATATAGCAAGATATAATAAATTTAATGCAAAGGATTACAATATATTTTATTTTAACACTTAAAATGTTAATAACGTCGTATGTGTTTCTGCACAAAATATCAAAAATATAAATAATAACTGGTTCTTAAACTACTTTTATTACTTTTAATTTTAGTTTTTTAAGTAAAAATTCGAAAATTCATAGCATTGAAATCTACCAGTTAATTACATTATTCTACACAATCTAATAGTTATTCAAATTCCATTATGATCCAAAAAACAGTTTCTCAAAAAAGTCATCCTACAATTGGAGATAGTCGATGGTTCGTAGTTTTACAAAAAGTATCTGCGGGCTATCTATAAATTCTTAGTCTGGTTCGAACATACAGTTTATGTACAGATAGGCATATGCAGTTTGAATTCCTTTTTTGAGTAGATTCTTTTTATTAAAACTTAAGATTAAAAGCTAACCGTAAGGAACCGAACCCGTAAAAATGTCTAAAAGATTAAAGTCAGGTAATCGTGAACTTTGCCTCATAGGTTCTGTGAGGTAGTTTTAAATCACTTTAATGTAGTAAATTTTGTTCATAAAAATTTTCCATTTACTGCAATTTGTTTAAAGTAATGGTATTTATAAGGGCTGCAATTTTAAAATAAAAGAATTACTTCACATGAGAAACTATAGTGAGCAGAAAAAAAAAATTAAGTCCACAAAATGCTAATCATAAAACGGTACAGTAATTGAGCCATAGTTAGCCACTAGTCATGTGGGTTTATATCAATTTATTGTGCAATAGATTTTACAGGTTGGTTTTTTACGCTTTTACGCAAAAAGTTTTACAGTAACAAAGTCACATGTAGTCACCAGTTTGCTAATAAGAACCAAATAAAAACCCAAATTAAATTACGTAGTTCTACGCAAAAATATTGTGTGTTCTCAATTAGGTCAGTTTTGTTCTCATTTTTGAAAGGAACTTTTTTAAAGCTGGCTCTAGTTTGAATTCTTATAATTTAATATAAGTAAATTTTTAATTTTTGTTGGTTTTCAAAATCATAATAAGTAGGTACACATCTATATTTCTTCAAGGTTTTCTTTATCCAAGCATGCTTTTTAATAGTAGTATTTAATTTATATAATATATAAAAAAGAATTTTCTAAATCCTCAAAAAATAAAATCATTTGTTGTAGCTTAACAAAAGAGAACATTTAAGTTTTCCTTACTGTACAATCCGTAAGCCTCAGCAGAAGCTTGAGATTGATGTTTAAATGCTATTGCAATTCGTGGATGAAATCTTATAGTTTCATTGTAAGGTTTCCATATAGGATTGTAATCAGAGGTGTCGACTAAATTAGAATCAAGATCACTAATGCATGATGGTATCATTTTTTCAACTTCTTGCGGAACGGCACATTTATCCAATTCTGGTATGTTTCTGATTTGTCGAATTCTGAAACATAATTATTAGTTTAACTAGAAAAGGTTAAAAACAGTTTAAATACCTTGCTACGCCTATGAGGCGTAAATTCGCTGTTGGAAGCCAACATGGAGATTGCCAATGTAGAGAAAGTATAACCGTATAGTTAATAAAACGGAAAAGCCTAAAAAAACCTATTTCAGATCTATTCCGACCAATGTAAATTACGCAATACAAACTCGTCAATAGAAGAAATATTTTTCAAGGATTGTGTTCCTGTAAATCTCGTATCTACAACTATATCACGCATTATTTGTGAACTATAGTAAGCATAAAAATCTCGATATGACATCATTAGTGTATACAAGAAAATAATAAATAAGATATACAATGTAAATTCTTTTAGCAAATTAGAATACAGGAAGAAATATCGTTCACGTACTTGCAACGCCTAAAATAATTTAATTTTAAATTATAACTTAGTAATTATATTTATATTTTGGCAAAATATTACTCTTGCTATGCTTCCTCTCATGGGTAATAACATATCTTTTTTCAGTAATAATGTTTTATTTTGATTGTTAGCCAAACCTACATCAGAATCACAGTTTATATCAATGACTTGATTACAAAACCGTTGAGTGTCTTTATTCTAAAAAAGAAAAATGATTAGGGATTCAGTCATTAATATTTCTTTTAACAAAAATTCAAATACTCTATATATTCCTCTCCATATAAGCGATCGTAGAATTACATGAAAAGTTTCAATTAAGACAATGTCAAAAACAAGTGCAACAAAAAACGATCCAACGAGCATTATGCTTTTACGAATTCCAAATGAAGGACCCACCCAAAAAATGAACACTTCACTAGTTATAGTTAGTAAGCTTACTAACGCCCTAAAGCAAATATATTGACGTACTAATAAACTTTTGTATGAAGGGAAATACTATTTTCCTTACCAAGCCATATATCGCTGGTAATAGCTAAGAGGATACAAAGGAATAGGTACAGTGGGGTCTATTCCAGAAAAATCATAATAATAATAATTGAAATTCGGATCAGCTTGACAATTTCTTTAATAAAATTAGAAAAATAAATAAAAAACCTATATAATCTATAAGGAAACAATTTACTTACTTGAATATATACATTATTGGATAATTAACACAGACTGAAATAAGCAACGCTAAAACTCCATTATATACAACTTGATCCATATGTGTATGCCCTTCATCGTAAAGTGCATCTTCTTGAAATTCAGTAACTCCATAAAGAAAAAGACCCATAAAGAAAGCAGTATTAATAATAGAAAAAGCCATTACAACTTTTATTCTTCGCGAAAATGAATGGCAATGTTCTCTAAACGAAGTTGAAATTAGTCAAATAGCTAGTTTAAAAAACTCAAACTTTCTCTTACCGAGAAAACATTCCAAACCAAACATGATGAATGAACATATCATCTGGTTGGAAAACTCGCCCCCAGAAGGAAGGAGTTGTTTTTTTTGTTTGGTATAATATTCTATGGATTTTTTCGTCACCTTCTATCAATGAAAACCATTTACGGACCATAAACACCCATTCAAGCATAGCTTTATAGTCACGAATTATAACCTTTTCACAGAACCTAGAAGTATAATATACGATAGTTAATTTTAATTTTTAATCAAGTTTCAAAAATTAAAAATCATTATTACCCGAAATTGTAGTTACAAATTATGAATATTCTCAAAAAATTTATTTTTAATTTATTTTAGAATCTGGGGAAAAGTTCCGTATAAAACTTATTTCTTATAATTATCTTATAAATATTTAATTCTAACGTTTATATTATTTACGTTGATTCGTTACCAAAGAAATAAAATAGCTTGCTATTTTTACTGCACCGTCAATAAAACACATTTTATGGATATACCTATATATAATTAATAATAACAATAATAATAACAATAATTAAAAGACAAATGTATGTATGTCGACAACGTGGAGACGGTTTGCATTACTGCTTTGTTATACACAACAATTTTATATTTGTGGCCCAGCGACAATTTGACAAGGTGACAGTCTTACATACGACGACTCTCAAGGACGAATCTTACATTCGATATTTTTTTATTTATTTTAATTGTAAATAAATTCGGTATTTTTAACCCTAGAGTCGTGAATATTTCACGGAAAGCTACTAGTATAGTATAGTGAGATTTTTTTTCGAAAAACGGTAAACTTTAACATAAAAGTTCTACCAGAACTTTTATGAAAATAACTTTTATAAAAAGTTCCTTGACTATTTAAATCAAAAGAGCTTTTTAATAAAAGTTCTGTAAATAAAAGTTTCGTGAAAACAGTTAAATAAAAGTCCTTAAAATAGAAGTTCTTACTAAAACTGCTTAAATGTAAGTTTTCTTGTGCTCAAAAATATAAACTGAAATACAATTTAAAATGAATATTTTAAACCATACAAATTGTAAATCAAATTATAAATTCACTGTAAAAAATTACTTTTTTAATATATTGGCTGGAAGTAGGTACACGGTACAATGACTTAATGCAGTCAAACGTTGTGACGTGACGGATGTGTGTATTTGGAGCTTATATCCTAATCTACTATTAAAATTTAAACATGTTTGATATCACCGTTCAAATATTATAACAAATTAACAAATATTTATTTTAATATTTGTGCTTATGACAATTTGTTCACTCGATAGATTTAATTTATTTAAAAACCTAAATAAACAAAATTAACAAAATTAACAAAATAACAAATGTTTCAAATATTATAGTAATATCATTTAACCTATATAAAACAATTTTGTAAAATTAAACTAACCACGGTTATCTACATTCTCAATAAGAAAAACTCGTTTTTAAATTAGAAACTTTGCCAAATTAGTTGCAATCAGAAACATAAATAAAAGGTATGTTTTATATTGAATAATTTACCAAGCAGGAGAAGTTCCTCTATGATCACTCCACAACTCGACAGCTCGAATTTTTCCTAAATTTGACTCGGTAGTCATTCCAAAAAAGTCAACTCCTCTGGCTTTCAGCACTGGCGTATCGTGCACTCCAACAAGAACATGCCGCTAAAAAAAACAGGTGTATAATGTATCTAATTATGTATATTTTCAATCCGAATCTAAGAATATTTGAAATTATTGATAAAGAGATAAAGTGTGAATTTTTAGGTGCAAAAATTGTAGTTTCAGGTTTTTTGGTCGAACACAACATTTTTTTTTGCACACACAAAGTGTGCGCTGCGCATACGAATTGTCTGCGCACGCACAAAGAAAAACTAAAAAAAATAAAAATCTAAAAAACACTAAAAAAAAGTGTTTAAAAATCGACTACAACATTTAATTACTTTAAGTGCTTTAATATAAAGCATTTGAGTTTGTAGTGCGGTTTGGAAAAATGAGAGTTATTATACTTTTTACGGCTTTATACGTGTTCTTTCAATCTTCTTCCTAATTATTAATAAGAAAATTCACCTTACTATTTTTCATAGATCCGTAAACTTTAATTCCTATGTGGGCAGTAGTTCTATGAGAGCTTGAAGAACCTGTACAAACACAAACAATATACATGTAACGTTCAAACGGTCTATTATCGACCAGATATAAAGCTCTTTGCTAGAATGAAAAAATAAATATTTGTTACAGATACTAGATATTTCAAAAACCATTAGTAAACCTGTTTTTCATCATGTGCGTCCAATACTGAAGCTATGAAAAATATAAAAGCCATAAAAAATAAAAAGCCCATCGCTGTGACGATGGTTAATTGATATGGGTTCAGCCGGTAGTCTATACCAATAGCCATCCATCCATAAACTCTATGCATAAGTGGTAAATTTGAACCAGCAAAACTATTACTATCATTTGAAAGTTGGCATGAACACTGAACATAACTTCCGGCCTCTGTAAGACGTGTATGCTAAAATTATTTGCAAGTGAGTATTCGGGTTTTTTTTATTCTAGACGTAAAATACATCACACTCTTCCTCCCAATCATACTTGGACTTTTCTACAAATGTTTTCCAAGTTCCACAAGAAATAGCATTGAATTTAATTTGGTATTCAACAACTTCTCTATCCTAAAAACGTATTTACCCAAACTTATCATCTAGTAATATTATAAAAGTGTATAAATACTCTAGCAACTACTCCAACAAAAACAAAAAGAGCTCTTTTCTTTTTAGGAAGATTAAAGTCCACAACATAATTATATGAGCCTTCTTTTACGTTACTTCCGACAAGGGTAGTTTTTCCATACGTATTGAATTGGGTAGGCGTAGGACATTTTTCAGTGCGTATTAAAACCTTGCATAGATTAATAGATAAAATTAATTAAGTATTTATAAAGATAGTTATTCTTAAGCTTTCAAATCTCTTAAGACTTCTCCGGTCTAAATAATGTTAATTACATTATTTATCATTGCGTAAGATATTATGTTATAAAGTTACTTAATATAATCAATTACCTTCAAGTTTCCTTGCAAATGTTTATTAAATGTGACAGTTATTTGGCGTGGAATATCTGCATGTATATACGCGATATGACAAGTTATTCCAGACTCATCAGATGTTGTAGGTACATATTTATGAGCTTCAGCCGCTTGAAAAGAAAATGAATCATCAGTAACGGCAAAGCGAAAATCTACATTGGCTGTCAAGGTTTCATTGTTTGTATTCATTGCTTTAACAAAAATCATAGATGGTAAATAAATACTAGATGTATTTTTCCACCAATAAGGCATACTGTCGGTAATTACAACCTAAAACAAAACGAAAGTAACAGTTACATATTGAGACAATAATGTTACTGGCAAAGACTAAATACCTGCACAGAAATTGGATCTGATCCAAGCTCAGCTGAGAAATTCGCAGGAAAATCAATTAATACTAATTTTGGTAGACCTATTTGATAATAATATCGAACAAAATAATAAGGCACATCGTATTTAACAAAAAAATACATGTTACTCTTCCCTTGTGGGTACATTTCAAGAGCTGGCCAATAAATAGAAAGATCACGACCACTTGGATACAAACAGACGATCAATGCTCTAGTTAATTCGGCAAGTAAAGCTGTTGCTCGTATTGTAGCGTTTCCATACTAGTAAAACACATTTCGTATAAAAATACATTAAGGTATGCTTCAGTTTTAGTTTCTTACATTAGAAAGTTTATCTGCTTGAAATACTTCATCTCCTGTATAAGAGGGATAATTTTCAGGGATCAATTTTTCATCTTCATCGCTTACGTGTATATCGTCTTTAGTGTTTGATTGAACATACATAGTCATAGGGTCATCATTAATTCCTATTAATATTTCTGTCGCAGGAAAAATTATAGCACTAACTGCATCAACAATAGGTCTAAAAGTATTTACGTATTCAATTATTTAAGTATAAAATATTAAATAACCAACCTTATAATTCGGAGAACACGGTATGGTTTTAAACGATAATTAGGATCATTTTCAATAAGTTCTTTAAACGTAGTCGAGAATGTTTCCAATACAAGCGAAGCACCATTGGCTATTAAATGATTTAATGGTATTGGATTTATATAAATGAGCTCATACAATAGTGTTGTAAGTTGAATTGCATCTATTGGCAAAGTAACCTTTAGCTACGTAAAAATTTGAGCGTTGAGTAGTTTTAGAATACATTTTTATTTATTTCTTTTACTTTTTGCATCAATGATATCGCATCTGTAATTAAATCTTTTTTTCTCATTTCAACAGCTATCTGATCTCCGACATTTCTTGAAAGACCAATATGGGCCATTTCAATTACAATAAAATGCATTTTTTGCGTAAAAGCACTGATTTGGTTTAAACGGGAATCCAGTTCGCAAGAAGATTTTTGAATATTTTTTACTGCTACTCCATCATAAACATTTTCAAGCAATAACATAAGTTGTATAGGACCTTGACTTCGTTCTTCAGGAGGATATACCTGCGTTTTATCGTTAGTAAATCAACTAATAAAAATAATAAATTATACCTCTATTGGATGGTACGAGTCCAAATATTCACTACCGAAGACATCGTTCACAACAATTATATTTATTTTTGATAACCCCGTTGAAGAAGCTAATATAACGCCACTGATGTACGGAGCTTGAGAATATCCGACCATACAACCTAATTGTTTTCATTAAAAGTGTTTTTTTTTTTTTAATTCAAAGCTTACCAATTGGTTGTTCAAATTCGGCCACTTGTTGATAGTACATAAAAGTAAGTGTTTCATTACTATGAACATTCTGAATGCATAAGTAAAAGTCAGTATAGAAGGCAGTTCCTTTGTACGTAGGGTTAGATTGACAATTTTGAGGACTAATACTTTGGTGACTAGGAGCAATCCAAAATTTAATAGTAAATGCAGCCCAACCGTATTCTTTTTCTAAAAGTAAATAACATATAGTAAAATATAGTAAGTATTAAATATATTATATAGAATAATATATAGTAAAATATTTTCCCGTTTACGAGTAAACGTAAGTAATATTATACGTTATATTTGTTTGTCTTTTTTTTCTAAACTTTTACCGATTGATTTATAAAAGATATCTTTTAAAATCGAACGGCGAACGTACCCATTTGGTTGATTCAATCTATATTTTGTAATTGATATACATAAAGTGACATAGTGAGTAAATTTTCCCAAAACTTAACCAATTACAAAAATTGTTTTTATTTCAACAGGACCCCAAGCAGTTTTGAAATACGCCAAATAAAAAGTATAGCGATTCTTTAAAGATCAAAAGTTGAATGCATTATATTCTCGAATAGATTTCTCCAAATTTATTTTATCAATCAATTAGAATAAAAATAAATAAATGCTGCATTTTTTTTTAATTTTTCGACACTAAGAAAAAAAAGGAGAGGAGCGTATGAGCGAATGGTGAGGAGAAGCGTATGACTTGACACTATATTATTTATATTGACTACACCCTGATTTTTTTCTAAATGGAAAGAAAACTAAATTTTATAATTTTAAAATTTTAATTTTTAAATTACAATGAGAGCGACATAGTTTTTTCATAATTATAGAGTTTACCCAAGACGACATAAAAATCTTCTCTCAAATTAATCATACAATGTAACTTTAATTCATAAAGTTTAATTTTCGGTTATTTATTTACATCGCACCCATTATAGAGCTAAGAATGTTTCTATGATCTAAAAATTAATCATAAATTCACAAATCCTACCTTAGATATGTAGGAACTTGTCGACATACATATTTTATTTATAATAGGAATGGCACGGATACCGAATGGTCCTGTCCAGAAGAAATAATATCAGAGAACCCCCTAGTTTACTTTAGCATAAGTTATCATTCGATTATTTGAGGCTTTGTAGCGCAGTTTTATTTGAGTTTGAATTTTATTTAAGCTAGCTTTACCTTTCTATTATTTTTACAATACAAAATAATTTATCTATGAACAACGGATGTATTAATGTATTAATTAATAGATATATTTATTTATCAACGACAATAGAACGAAAGGAATATATGTGCGGAAAACATATTATAACTAATCTAATTTTCACTGAATTTTCATAGGGCGGTGTGCTGTTCACAAAGTCACTGGTTCTTTACAAGAACTATAAAACGGTTAAAAATATATAAAGTTAAAAGTATGATTTAATCTACATTACCATAGCTTCCAATCACATGTACAACAACAACTTTTTCCCGGACTGAAAATGCATACGGTCGTATCATCTTGTAATTCCATAACTTTTCCTCACTTTGTTTTCTGTTTTCAGACTCAGTTGAGTCCCAGAAAAAAGTATTACTATCAAAATCATCTTTTTCTACATCATTAAAGTGCCACATAAATCGTTCAGTTAGTTCACATCTCGCAACACACGTTACTTTCATTGATGTAATTTCACCGCGATCAACTTGTGAATAAGCTGTTTCTGTCCCTTCGCCGCAATTTTGTAAACATCTAAAATTCAAAAATGTTTATGTTTAATTTGTCAAATACCTACAAAATTTTGAATATTACGAAAGGAAAAAAACAGGCAAATTCCAAACATCAATAATACCA
Source organism: Sisyra nigra (assembly GCA_958496155.1). NCBI lineage: Eukaryota > Metazoa > Arthropoda > Insecta > Neuroptera > Sisyridae > Sisyra > Sisyra nigra. The sequence continues at coordinate 28,258,041 of OY292313.1, forward strand.
TAATAAGCGATAACATGAAAAACTGTGTAATCACAATAGTAACGTTGATCTAAATTATATTTACGATAATCGACCTCAAAACACACTGTTAATTTTACGTCTCCTTCAACAGTCCACCAAAAGTTTAGATATTTATCTTTTTCGTAACCTGAATATTAAAAAATACAATACATTCAAAACATAGTGTAAGTTATTAAATTGTTGTACTTGTGAACCACATATCACAACCATGCATATAAATCCATCCATATCTACTTTTATAACACTGCCACGTATAGCTTAATTTGCCATCCATATTATCCTCAATCTCTTTTGTAGGCTCGTCAATGAAATAAATAATTGAGTGAACTGTAGGGTGATCATCAACGTTAATTGCAATTTGCGTACCACAATCAACCGCTACTACTGGCTCAATTCGAAAATGATATTGCATCCAGCACTAGCAATAATAAATTTAGCTACTTTTTCAACTATATATTAAATACGTATACCATATCTCTACCAAATCCTTTGCCTCTTGTACTTATATTTTTTCTCGTGAGTTCTTCTTCTTCGCCAATTTCTCCATACAGTTCATATCTCCAACCATTAAATAAGTCGCTATCAAACGTAGTCATTGTAAATATAACTGGCGTGTCTCTGCCGTCGGACTCAATAGTTTGCATGGAAACCGTGGGACCATCTATTTGAAAGTTTATTTTCTTAAATAAAACCTCTACAACTTACACACTTCACTATTTACCTCCTGTTAAACGTATATTTTTAAAAGTCATATCAGAGAACGTAGAAGCTTTTCCACAACTATTTATTACTGTTGTATCTAGGCGATATTGTTTTTTTGATAGAATAGTTGTTGGCAAATTGCTATAAATGCTGGAAAAAATATTTTACACTTATTTTCTGAAGTCCAATTCCATATAAAATTTAAATAGCTATATGATATTACTTTCTTTTACTACAATATAGATAGTAAAGGAAGTATTGTAATCGGGTCGAATTTTCGAACTCGAGCTTTCACCGGAAATACATGTTTTGAGGTCCCTGAGTCCAAAAAAGTGGTTTTTAGAAACATATCTGTGTGTGTGTGTGTCTGTGTGTGACAGCCATATCGTATTGAAAGCTTTATCCGAATTTCACCAAACTTGGTATTTGATCTCCCTATTATACCTAGTTGTACCGCGAAGCTTTTGGTTGAAATCGGGTAACCGAAAGCTCCACTTTATTCTAGGGCTTTTTAAGCTTTTTCAATTTTTTTCGAAAACGGCTCCAACAATTTTCTTTAAACTTACTATAGTTCTTAGACTCATTAGTGGCTACAACTTTTATTTGAAACTTTTTCCTGGGAACATTCGAATAAGGGCGGTTCTGGGGTGAAGGTTTGGAATTCATATATCCATATGCATATATGCTGTATGCATATACAATAGTTCTGTTTATATGTATTTGTATAGTTATAAAGTACTTATATTTCTTTTAACCAACAGTGAGTTTCATAAACGAAAGTAAAAGAAAGTACTGTGACGCCTCGCAGCAGATATTTATTACTTCTGACTATTAAAATGAACCTTAATTTTAAATTAAGCTTAAGACATTAGAAAAATGTTAACAGCCAAAACTACCTGTTTTAATACGTTTAATGGTCAAAAATAGAATTTGTTGTTGTATCTACTATAAGTTTTATAACTACTGCTTGCGATTGCTGTGAGTATTAATATTAGTGTTACACTTCTATTTCAATAGATATACCTGCATACTCCTCCTCTAAAACGAACATCGGGGCAGCACAAACTTGTATTTGGAGTAGCTTCATATTGAAAATACCATTTATCACTTACTTTAATCGTATAAATTTTATGTGTATAAGTATAAGAAATTTCTATTGCTTCTTCCCCGGCATCGTTTGGGGCTATTATTTGTGCCCACGTTCTATCATTTTCATCCTTATTATAAATATCTTTTGCGTAGTCAAATGCGTCGTCAAACAGCCCTTCAGCAGTATCTATTCCTTTGTCAATATAAAAACCAGTCGTAGCAAAAACTCCCTCGCTGCTCAAATATCCACCAACAACGGGAATATATGATAAATAGCTATCGCCTGCTTCCATAACGTTTTGAAATGTGTTATAGTAGTCTTTAGCTACTGGTTTTACTCCATAAGCTACATCAAAAGCAGTTTCTTTAGCTCCTTGATAGGTAGAATTAGCAACATCTATAGCATAATCTTTTGCAGATTCGTAGGTGGAATTGCCGTAATCAATTGCAGTATCGGCTCCCCATTGCACCCAATCTCCAATAGTTGAAGGTAGCCAACTTTTCCCGTAACTAAATATTCCAGAAGCTACCGAGACAGCGGTGTCAACTGCCGATGTCGCCACTCCAAGGGTCGTACCTACAATACTTTTTCCCACGCTTGCACCGTACTTAGCTGCACTTATTCCATAACCAGTTGCCATATATGCGCCTTCCTCAGCCCAACCAATAGGAGCATATAAAGGTTCTCGATGCACAACTAACATATGTTGTGTACAAACTACAAAACCTCCGCCAGCATGAAGAAAATAATGGCTCGTTTGTGCCACATATCTTTGAGCTGTAAAAATGCGTTTTCGAATTACAAGCATTATAATTGCATATCATGTTATCACAAAGAGACTAACGTATTATAATTGATGATTTCGAAGTTGAACTACGAAACACCAATTGATCAAAAAGAAATTGTTTGAAATCATTTGCATCCATTTCAGTGAAATTTTCAGGATAAAGAGTATACGAAAATCCTGTTACTTCAATGTCCATTTTGTTTGTTCTTTCACGATTAAAATAACTAACATAGAGAGGTGTTTCTGTTCCAGTAGCTGGCTGGCGACGAAAATATATGCCCAGGAATGACGCGTAAGAAATTGCTTTACACATAAATATCAATCAATCTTTAAGTAATTATATATTTAAAAACAACTAATAATACCCAGCCCATAATGTTGGCATCGTCTTCCGTAATACCAGTTTTTACAAATACAATCGTGGTTTCCAAAATAATCCCAGCAATCGATAGTATTATAGGTAATACAGGCACGAGGGCTATTGACGCAACTACTTGAAATATCATGACAAGTAGTACCTGAATAATACTGTATATAGCAACTGCAACGCGCGTATCCCAACTGGTCTAAATGACATGTCCCTTCTAAATTACAATAAGATGCCGTGCATTCACGAGGAACATTTGGACGTCTTCTTGATCCAATTTTTGGCATTGACTCTGTAGATGAAATAAAACAGATTATTATAAATATACCGATAATAAAACACTTGGACATAATGATTTTTATTATGCATAGGTCTTTAAAAATATATGCCACGTCTTTTAACTGATGTAACATTACATGCAAAAAAAACTATAAATATTATGTGTTTCCATATCAATATAACAAAAAAAAAAAAAAAATATTGCGTGGTTTTACGAAACCACGATGCAAGTGAAACTTTTTTTCGAATTCTAGGCATTTAAGTAGGTAACTGAAAATTTTCGTAAAATTATTCGATTTAGGGTATAAAATTAACGATATAATTGATTTTCTAGGTTTTGCATCTAACTCTATTTGCTACGCCTTCGGCACAATTTTTCTAATACTTTTGCAACTAATTTTGAATTTTCATTATTGATATTAATACTCGAATGTTATTTTCATTATTGAATTTGTTGATTATTGTTAAATCGATCATCTGCCTGTTGTTACCTATTGTAAAGTTACTTCAAGAATATCATGCTCAATCATTGTTAAATAAAGTTTGTTGTGGCGAAGAAATTGTTTCTGGACGAAAGGGCCAAAAAGAAGTACACACTAACACAAATATCATACTAAACAACCTATCGCTTCGACATACATAAACATATGCACCAGCACAAAGTTCTAATAATTTTAATAAATTCACTATAAAAATTAAATCAACTCACCGGGAGCCTTTTTCCTGTCTCTATATTCTATAAGCACGAACTCTGTCGGTAGTCTTTCTCTTACGGCGTAAAATTAATTCACCGTCGGATATTTTCGCACTATCTCACTAGCTGTATCTTTGTCTATCATGATAAGTGAACAACAATATTTATATCAATATCAATCAATATACTGATCGAAACACACAAATACCAATTCAAATATGATTGACAATTAATGACAACTTATAATATACTAAAACGTTGCGTTGTGATGGAGAGGAAAATAGCCATTCATGTAATAATAACTCGCGCAACAACCCTGGTAAAACGACATGTTATATAGCTAACAATGTGTATACGAGCACTGCCGAACACTTGCCGATTTCCTGCCGAGAATGTATCACATATTTGGCGATACTCTAAAGACAGGCCAAAAAATTTGAGACAATGTATAAAAAGTTTCACTTTAAAATAATCAAATAAGTCCCTTGGCTCTATGATATAAAAGAAGTCTTTGAATTATTTAAAACGTTTTAGCTGCAATCATTATCGATTTGATAACTGATTCTAAGAAAACCCATTGCAAGTATAATAATGTACCTATACTACTAGTGGCTGCCCTTAGCTTCGTTCTCGTACAGCTTAGCAAAAGAAAAAATTCAGGGTAAGAAAAAACCCTCTCTTATGGAAAGGCATTATAACCATATTACTGTATAGTTGAGTCAATAAAACACCAACATCCTCAAAACTTCTATACAAGACGCTAAATGATAAAAATATATAATATAGACATGAAAAATATATAATGGTAAAAACAAATATTAGATAACTTACATTAGTGGCGTGGTTGGCTAGATAGTTGCCTTATACGCCAGTAGCCCTGGGTTCGAACCCTAATGAAAGACCAAGATTTTTTTAATGGGTTTTCGGATTCGACGGTCGCTAATGACGATAGTAGTTGATGCGACCCTAAATAAAAAATATAAATATATAAACTGCTACTTAAAATTAAAATTCCAATATGATCAAAAATTAATTGTCAACTCAAAGAAAAATTATTTTATTCAAAAACTAAAAGAAAATATTATATACATTTTCTTTTTGTCATATAGCGATATAAATATGATAGTATAATAACATGTATATAATAATATAACCACATGTATAAAAATAAATATTTAAACTACATCTTCAAGATGACCATCAAAACCTAGTCGAATTATATCCGATGTATCTCGACGAAATATTCTTTCTTTTATATATAAACCAAAAGTAAATCGGTTTTGTGTGTTTTTCATTACTCTCTGTGCCTTTTGATAACTTATTATTATAACTATAACGAAAGTGCTTCTCAAAATTATTTTAAAAAGAAAATAAAGAATTCCAACGGTTAAATATCCTTCATAATAATATTCTATATGATTCGGGATTTTGTAAAAATTCCACCATATCATGAACCGAGTTCCAAACATCAAATACATTAACAATGCTGCCATTGCACAGAAAACGATTAATACAACCGTTAATGATAAAATTGGCCCTTGCAAAAAATGCAAAAAGTAATCGAGTAATTGATATTTTCTACTGAATCGTAGAAGCTTCCACATTCGTATGAGTGATAAGAAAAGAAGTAAACTTCCGATTACTCTAATATCCAATTGTATTCGAAGCACATCCCCAAAGGATACGAATGTGTTATTCGGTGATTGTTCTATGATCGAATAAATGTGGTACAGGGAGTAATATTTAACATAAATGTAATATACAACATATGAAGCGCAAATAAAAACTGTTAAATCCAATATCATCCATATCGGTGTTGCAGCATCAACGTCGTGGCGATGCATAAAATTTTTACTCTGTTGGAGTAACATAAATCCAAGAACGACTATCAATAATACAAAAAGTATAAATTCAACTCCATGTCCAAAAGATTTTCGATTTTCCAAAACTACCGATTTAATCTAAAACCAAAAAATATCACTCAACATTTCAAGTTTGATTACTGCAACAAACATTACATTGTACGATGGAATAAAATCTCCCGTAGCAGACCTCTCAATCGTTATCGTAACGAAAGTGAAAAGATTTGAATGTACGTTTAAAGTTGTAAACTCAACTGTTACCAAACGTGTATAGTCATCGAACCACTTCAAAGAAGATAATGTATTTAATACGGTTCTGGAGTTTCTTATATTTCTTCCTAACGTCACCGTATAGCCTCCACCAGGGATGTAAGTATTTACACCTAAATATAGCAGAAAAACAGTTTCATTGATCGATGAAATTATAGAACTTAACATTTCAAAATTGGTTTGAAATCTGAATTTTGAAATTTCTTTAGTTCAAAAAAATATTTCAATTCTTCCATTTTCTTTTCTGTACTCCTTCAAAATTTGAGTCTTAACTTATTTTTCTACATTCTAAATATTCAAAATTTTCAGAGTTTCAAGCAATCTTTCTATTGAAAATACTTGTCCTTGGTACTGTCGCTGTTTCCCCCGCCGTCTGATACATAAAAGCGCTTTTCATTCTATATGAATAAAAAATTGATGCGTTATAAGGCATCCATGCTATACTATAAATATCGGTATCCATCAGATCTGTTGAAAATTCAGGAATGCAACGGAATCGAAAGTCACCCATGTCAGGAGGAGAAATGCACGGGGATATTAGTTCTGGGTTTAATCGGTTTTGGCGTAATCTAAGAAACCATATCAGAAGAAATGTTTATTGAGATAATTATTTTACTAATTACCTAACAAGACCAACTAGCTTTATATCTGTATCTGCAAGCCAACAAGGAGATTGCCAATGTATAGTCAGTATTAGTGTATAGTTCAAGTAATCAAAAAAACTGAAATAAGATTAGTAACATTAGTAACATTAGTATGGTAAAATAAGTTATTTCATTTCATAACATACTCCTGAATGGTTGAAATGTTTTTTAAAGGTAATGTATGCGTGTATTTAGCTTTAACAATTAGATTTTCCATAACTTCCGAATTATAATAAGAATAGGAGTCTCGGTAATTTGCCATCAACAAGAAAAACGTTAGGAGAAAACAAGCGTAAATGGTTAAATCTTTTAACAAATGTGCATAGAATGAAAAATACTTTTCTCGTTGAAGAAGAACCTGTTAGTATAAAAAAATTATTCGTAATAAAACTCAATACAAATTGGTATTGAATTTTAATTTTTAAAAATGGAATTTCTCAAAGCTAAGTCTTTTGAAGATATTAAAAAAATGTTTCAAATTATAGTAAGTAGATATAAAATAATTGTGGACCTTAGGTACTAATTTTGAATTGTGATTTTTTTTAAAAATTAAATGTACGATATTCGTATAAGTATGAATTAATATTTTTTTTTATTTTAAATATTTTACCCGATAAAGAGCACTTGGCATTGGTTGAAGCATATCTTTTTTTATAAGCAACTCTTTATTTTTTGAATTTGCCAATGGATAATCATCTAAGCAATCGATGTCGATGATTTCATTACAAAATCTCTTAACATCGTTATTCTAAAAAAAAAAATGTATTATTAGTTGGAAGAAACTAAAACCAATGCTGAAATAATAATTAATTATAAGTAACACACCGGGTTCCATTGTTTTAAGTCATATAATTAATTTAATAAAGTATTTTTAATATCTCACCATCATTAAACCTCGCCATATGAAGCCTCTTATTATCACATGCAATGTTTCAACAAAAACTAAATCCAACACACAACAAAAAACCAAAGATTCTAACAACATTTGACTTTTTCTTATTCCATAATCAGTACCGATAAAAAAAATTATCACATTAGTACTAAAACCGAAGATTGCTATTACAGTCCTGAAAATATAAACTGTTTTTAATTTCGGTAACATTGTCAAAATCACTGTTTACCATGCGACAAATTTGGTTTTGTAATTCAATTTATAAAACGGATATGGTGTCGTAGGATCCACTCCCGAAAAATCATAGTAATGTGGATTGAAATCTTTATCAACTTGGGAATTTCTAAAGAAAATATTTTTTAGCCGTTTATAAATAAAATTATTATTAATAATACAAACTTCAAAGTATATAATAACGGATAATTCACTATAATAGATACAATTAAAGAAATTATTCCATTAACCAAAACAACATCCACATGAATATGCCCTACGTCGGCAACAGCGTCATTTTGCAACTCTGGTATTCCATATAAAAATAATAACATAAAAAGTGAAATATTCATTATAGAATATGCCATAAGAACTTTATATTTTCTTGAAAAAGCATGGCAATGTTCTCTATAATAAAAATAAAAGTGATTGATAATTTGCCTAAGATAATAATAATATTCACGGTATCAAAAAATTTATACCGAGAAAACATTCCAATCCAAATATGATGTAAAAGTAAATCTTCGGATGTAAAAACTCTTTCACAAAAACTAGGTATACTTTTTTTAGTTTGATATAAAACACGGTGTACATGCTGATTCGAATGAATCAACGAAAACCATTTTTTGACTACAAACACCCATTCAATCATTTTGTTGTAATCACGAACAATGACTTTTTCACAATACCTATAATAAGAATATATTATGATTGTTATTTATTATTTGCTCCTTTAATTAAAATCTTAATTGTTCAACTTATGAAGAGTTCAAAGGAAAAAGTCTAATTTTTACAATTTTGGTCAACAAATTGGTGTAAGTTTTATTTAAGTGCCCTCAATTAAATATAATTTTGTATAAGTCGCGTTCAAATTTTGAAGTTTTTCTTAAATACTTTGACCATAAATTTCATTTTTTGTGCTTTTTAAAAATTTTACTTAATAACTTACTAATTTTCATTTATAATTTTGTATGTAATTATAATTATAGAGGTTGGTACAACTCATCCGCTTCACCTCTTTTTTTCTTAATAGAGACAATTTTTCAAAGCATGAAACGCACAATCCTTATCATTTTTATTTTATTTTATTTTAAGCGAAAACAAAATTTTTTGGTTTATCTTGATACAGGAAGAGACATTCAACTTGTAATTTTCAAACTATATGGTACTTTTTTGTCACGTTTAAAGTGTTTGGATCTCTATTAACAGTAAAAAAAAAACTTCAATTTTTAAAATCGGTTAAGTTTTGGAAAAGTTTAGGTAATTTGAGGTGTGAAAATGGTGTTGCCTAGTTTGAACAGCTTTTTTTAAACAGTAATTTTGGTATTGTATTGAGCTAGTGTGAATATTTTATATTCACATTTCAAATTGCCATAACTTTCTGAATAGCAAATTAAAAAATTGTTTTAAAAAAATGTTTATCATTTTAAACTTAAAAGAAAAAAACACTCTATTATAAAACAAAGCGTTGAATGTTGTATCTTCTATCTTGATAGACCAAATACAATTTTATTTCATTTAAAAAAAAAGTGATAAAAATAAGAAAAAAAGAGGTGACCATATGAGTTTTGTCATTCTGTTTAATTAAAAACATATTATGCACCTGCGTAGCATATTACAATTATAAGCAAATAATAATAGTTGCTTTGGATATTTGGCCAATTTTTTTAAATATTTTTATTTGTTTAAGGTCGCATCAACTACTATGGTCATTAGCTACCGTTGAATCTGAAAACCCAGAAAAAAATCTTGGGCTTTCATTGGGATTCGAACCCAGGACCACTGGCGTATAGGACAACTATCTAGTTAACCACGCCACTAAGTGACCTCTGGCCAAATTTAAAAGGTTTAATTTGTTAAAGTGAAAAAACAAGGTATTAACTACTATTTTTTTATATTTACCAATCAGGGTTGCAACCGCGATAATCACTCCATAACTCCACAGCTCGCATTTTTCCAAGAGAAGCAATTGTCGTCAAACCAAAGAAATCTATACCCATTCGCTTGAGAGTTTCTTTCTCTCGAATTCCTACCAAGACGTGCCGCTAGACAGCAAATTATAATTTGAACATTATGATGCTACAGTAATTGTACTATGAATACACAAATAAATTTAATAATTTTTGCGTACTTTACTATTGCCCTTATGGCCAAATAATTTAATTCCAATGTGTGATGAACTTCGAGAAGGACTTGAGGAACCAGTTATAACTACAATGACATACATATATCTTTCTAATGGTCTGTTATCAACTAAATATAAAACTTTTTTCTAAAATAAGAAACCAATTAAAATTAAAAAACTTAAACTAATTCTTGCCGATTATTACCTGTTGTTCATCTTTTGAATCAAAAAGGTAAGCTAAACTGAACAGAAATCCAAAAATCAACAGAATTCCTATAACTAAAAGGAAAAGCAAATAATAGTGTTGTATTCGGTAGTCGAGAGATAAAGCCATCCATCCATAGATTCGAGTTTCCAAAAGACTATGTGTTGGCGAAAAAATGTTTGTATCATTTGAAGTGGTACACTCGCATTCCAAAGCAGTCCCAGTTTCTAATACTTTCAAGTTCTAAAATGATTAATCATAGTAATTTTATTTTATGCTTAGTTTTACTAAAATACATCAGATAACTTTAATTGACAACGAAAAAAGATACGAAAATACAAATCGGGTAATAATATTATTGTGTAATACCATTAAATCTTTGAGCAAAATAGAAGCTTTTCAGTGCTTTACTGAACTGTAAAATGCAACTACTATTTTGCAGTCAATATTCAAGAACATCTATGAGTAGGTTATAATGTTTAATGTCTTTAAAGCCTGTACGTGGTAATGTCTGCCAATTCTGGATATTTTAAGCCTTTTCTGGCGCTAGATATCTTGATAGTGTTTTACTGTTCGCTTCACATTGCAAGTGCTTTAGCTGGATTAAAGCTCAAGTTAATTTTGTTGTTTCCATACTAACAATGTTATTGTAGGAATTGTGCTTTCCGATTGGTTGTCATTTCAACTAGCAGTAAAATCAGCTCAAAAAATAGCACATTTTCTGTCAGTGAAATTCAGCATACGTTCAAGAAAGAAAACCAGCAGTGACGTCATTTTCAATCGCTACAACCAGTTTCATCACTAACATAGCGTCTAGGAAGCAGTCTAGCTAAAAATCTTGCCTCGTCTGAAACGGGCTTAAGACGTGTTGAGGTTAATATTGGAATACAATGTTAGTCAAATAATCGCTTCGACATTGCTGACATACATGTATACTTAACTTTTTTCGGAGACTTTTGAGTTGTCTCAATTTCATAAATAATTCATTGGATCTCTGTTTATAGAATCGTTCAGAATTTTAGGTAATGCAAAACCTTGCGATATTTATGAAAAAAAGTGAGGTTAAAAAAATCAATATCTTATAAGTACTAAGGTAATATTCTGCTCAGACTTTGTAACATGACCAAGTGATGTTTCTTCTTAAGTTTCGCTAACAAATATCCAACGTGTTATTTATGAAATTTTTAAAAATTTTACCAAAAAATAAAAGTCAGCGCAACCGAGGCGACATTTTGAGCAATATTGTGTTCATATATTGTCAACGTGACGTATAAATAAAAACTAAGCAATTAAAAATAATTTATTGTATTCTACTTTAAAATTAAATCCTGAGTGTCTGATGGATCGCCTTTCATATATTATTACATGCCTAAGATTTAAATATGTGTGTACGTATGTGTGTGCTTAAGCCTTGTATTTGGCGTCTCGCTATGTGCTCACCGAAGCATGAAAAGTAAATAATGGAAGCGGCCAGCAATGAGACGAAGGATTTTTCAGAGGTTTCTTTAACGAGTTTTGATTTATGATAAAAAAATGATTGATCATCAATATTATGGTTTAATATACCAAATATATTTAATATTATTTATATATATTTTATATATATTTAATATTCTGGAAGCAAATTTGGATCCATGTATATAACAGATTGACAGCCGGGAGAATCAGTTATAAACAGTGAGTGAGTTAACAATCAGTGAATCAGTTATAAGTTAAACAGTGAAATAGACGATTGTTGATTTATAAATAAATAAGTGTAGATAATAGTGTTAAATAAATAAATAAACGTGTGTATAAAATAAATTGTTATCTTAAAACACAAATCCTAAGATCTCGACAATATACATAGTTAAAAACGTAACAATAGCATTTTATTTTTCCTTTCTTCTAGTTCAATAATTATTTATATCGTAATAATTTAAATTCGTTTCTTAGTTTGTCCAGTAGTTCTTTAAAAAAATTAAAACTAAGATAAAAAAGTAATAAAAGTAACTAAAAAATTTGGCTGTATCTTTTTTCGAAATCTTCGAATGTTACTTTACCTTGCAGTTTTTGTCATCCCAGTAATAGTTATTTAAGCTAAATGTTGAATCATTTTTCACCCTCCATGTACTACATTTTGATGCATGAAACTGAACCGAATAGCTGACAGAACGTGACTAAAGAATAAATATAATATAATAAATTCTGTAATGTGCATTTATTCAATAATAATTTATACAGTAAATATTTTTCAAATTTTTTGATTAGAAAAGTTTTATTACAGATCAAAATTTGAAAAACCGTTATCCATAAAAATGTGAATACACCCATATTGTTTTCTAGATATTACAACGTCTTTTCAAGATATGCTATTAAGAAAGTGTAATTTTTAGGTATAGCCCAAGGATCATAATGATTCTGCCTTAATAAATATTTCTAAGGAGTCTTTTTGATTTTTATCAAAAACAGTTTACTCCTAATTGAAGAATAATTTAAAATGATGAAACCAAGAAATGAGTTATAATAAGTTAACAAAATTGTAATTTTAATAAGTTCAACAAATAATAACGTTCTAGTTTTTTAATTTATAAGAAATGTCCATAATATTTCAATCCTTATCCTAAGCTAACTATTTTTTTTTTGAAGTAAATAAAAATTAGTTGATTTTAGTAGCTTTATATATACTAAGTGGCACTTAAAAAATATATGGTTTTATTACTTACGGATGATATAACTCCGAGGAATGCAAATATGGTGAAATTTTTGGATGGCAAGGTATATGTAACACCAAAATTGTGACTGCTAGAGTAACTAGAACCTTTTTTATGACTACTAATTACTGGTCCAGTTTTGGCTACAGGGCTCATAATGTTTGGCCCTACGAACTGTACTCGATCCAATTTATGAAATTCGTCGATTGTCGGGCATTGTTTCGTTCTTGGGATAACCTATAACATATTTGTGTTTTTAAAATTTAAAATAAACTAATTTATGTTGGACCTTACTTTTAAAGTAGCACTTAAGGATCTATCAAAAAATGCCGTAAAATAGGTAGGGTAATTGGGAGGAATTCTAATAATATGACAAGATACTATAGAATTACCACCGGTTTTATCCAAAGGAACTGCATTTCCTTTTGCGTAATCATCTTTTTTCAAAGGAACTGCATATCGCACAGTAAAATTACTACGAAGTGTGTGGGCATTTTCATTTATAACCATTAATAGCATAGCAAATGGTAAATTAATATTAGAATTTTTTTGCCACCAAAACGGCATACTGTTCATTGAAGCTATCTATTTTTCAAACTCATGCAATAAAAATTATTATTAATGGTAAATATTTAATTTTACCAAAAGCGCTATATTTGATGTTGTGAGGTCTCTTCTGGTAACTGGATAAGTGAAGTTAATCAGAAAATGTTTTGAATCCCCAATTTCGTAATTCAGTCCGTTAAAATATTCTGGTTCATCTAGTTTAACATATAAGTACATACTATTTACTCCATACGTAGTTAGCTGTAATGCGGGCCAGAAAATTTCAGGAGCTTTTGGTGTTGGTAATAACGTTGAACTTAGAGTTTTTAAGATCTGCTTCATTGTAACGAATGCTTTTAATGTAGTATTAGCATACTAAAATCATTTTTTCGTATAATTAATCTATAAAATTATTGGTAAAAACTTACGCGATCTAATGTTTTTCGCAAGTTATCTCCTTCAGATTGATATGCGGGATAATGTTCTGATAATAATGACTCTTCATAGTCCATTACTTTAATTAAATCTTTTGTTACAGCCATGACGTATTTACTCATAGGTTCATTTAGGGTAGAGTAAATTGTATTTGATGCTGGATATAAAACTGCAGATATTATATCAACTACAGGCCTGGAATTTACAGTAAAATTATGACGTAATTTTTTGTACAGTTTGTTATAAAAATTTTGAATCTTGTTAAAAAGATATAGTTAGAGTTACCCTACGAGGCGTAAGACTCGATATGGTTTTTCCCGATAAAACCATTCTGCATTAATAACTTCATCGAAATTCTCTAAATTTACAGCAAGGGCATTCATGATGGCCTCCGATCGCTGATAGTCCATGGGCAAAGCATCTATGTATGCATATTCATACAGAATGGAAGCTAGCTGGGCGATATCAACTGGTAGTGTTGTCCTTAGCTTTAAATTATCAAAAACGTATGTAAACACTTTTCTAGAAACATACGACAAAAAATACCTGAGATATTACTGAAATCGAATCAAAAATTATTTGGTTTCTTTCTTCATCGATTTCTAATTGATCGCTTATATGTCTTGAAAGTCCAACTTGAGTTAATTCAACAATTATAACATGAAGCTTTTGCACCAGCTCAGTTAGTTCATTTTTACGTGCACTCACAGGAACAGATGATCTTAGCCTATTTTTTCTTCTCTTTCCATCAAAAATATCTTTTATTAGCACCATGTGTGCATAAGGTCCAGCAGATCTTTCTTCAGGGGGCACTACCTATTTTGAATATTAATAATTTAACAATAGTTTATTAATGAGATAGTTATTTTTTTTAATTTGGCTCTTTATATTGGCTTCTCGTTATAAACTGGTTGTTAGTTTGTAATGAAAAATATCCAGAAAATAAATAACATAGTCTTACCCTTAAGGAGCAACTTTAACTTACCTCAATTTCATCATAGGTATCTAAATATTCACTTCCAATTACGTCATTAGAAACTGCAATAGTAATTTTAGTACGTCCAACAGATGAAGCTAATATGGCATCTTTTAAATAAGGAGCTTGACCGTGTCCAATCATTACACCTAAAACGTAAAAGAGAACTACATACTAAATAAAATCATTTAATATCAATCTAATACCTAACTTAGAATCAAATTCAGAAACGGATTGATAGTAATAAAATGTCATTGGTGTTGAAAGATCTACATTTTTCAAGCACAAGAAGAAATCTGTATAAAAAGCTGTTCCTTTATATGTTTTAGGTTCTTGACAGTTGGATGGAAAGAAAACGCTATTGTCGAGAGGAGGAACCCAATAACGTAAATGGAATTTAGCCCATCCATAATGTTGGTCTATTAAAAATTTTAATTAGACAAAAAAAAAATAAATTATGTAAATAATTAACCATCTACTCCCATTACTTGAACACCAACATGTTTGTTAATTGTACTAAAAGCAAAAGGTTTGATCATTTTATAATTTTCTTGCTTTGTAGTTAACAGTTGTTCTAGATTCTTTCTTTCCACTGTATCACGAAGAAAAGCACCATCATCATCAGGTATATATAAGTCATTAAAATACCACCTAAATAATTCAGTTTTCTCACAACGTGTCTGGCAAGAAGTTTTTAAGAACACTATTTCACCTCTATCTACATCTGAATAAGCATTTTCAGTTCCTTGTCCACAATTTCTCATACATCTTAAAATATTCTTTTTTAATTTAAAAAAAAAATAAAATCCAAAAACAAGATTTACGTTATAAAAAATAGAGGATAAACCCATGAATCTATGTAGCCACCGTTAACAATTATTGAAAACTGTGTAAAAGCACACGATTCAGTATCTTCAGTATTATATTTTTCTTTATCTAATGCAACACAAGCAGTAAATTTAATATAGCCTTGTACAGTAAACCAGAAGCTTAATGTCTTGTTTCTTTCTTCGCCTAAAAGTTTCATTTTAGCAAAAAAAAAAACTGAAATTGGAATATATAGAATACGACACTAGTAAACCAATTATCACAGCCGTTCATGTAAATCCAACCGTATGCTGTTTTAAAGCATTCCCAATAGTATGTGAGGTTTCCCCCCATATCATCAGGAATATTTGTATTAATATCATCAATGAACGAAATAAATGAGTGAACCGTAGGTGTATCTGAAGTACTTAATGTTATTTGAGCTCCACTATCAAGTTCAACGACAGGAGGCAATCGAGAATGATATTGAATCCAACACTATATTTTACAATTTTTTTATATTTCATACCAGTCAACTCGATTTTGAACTTACCACATCCCGACCAACAAAAGTTTCTCTGGGGCGAGTTAGTGAATCAGCAATTAGTTCATCAATTTCCGTAGCTTCCCCAACTATTTGATATACCCATCCCTGAAACACATCTGGTTTTGCTTGTTGAAGTTTAAATAATCTCTGGAATGTCGTTTTATCTGCCGTAATTTCATTGATATGCATTGACCAAACTGAAAATGAAATGTTGTGCAATGCGCAATTATAAATTTTATAAAATTTATATACCATTTTCAATATGTTTGTAATAAAACACAGGCTCTGGTAAAATAGAATCTTTCCCGCAGACATTTAAAGTTGCGCTATCAAATCTATAGCGCTTTGTCTTTAATAAAATAGTTGGTAAAACACTAAAAACGCTAGAAGAAAAACCAAATTTTTACAAAACATTAATATTATTATATTTCGGTATTCTAAGTTCATTATGTTTAAGTTTCTTTTTTCATTTTCTAACCCTCTTTAATGTGCTTAGGATTACTACACAAAATTTTTAAATCGAATATTTTCCTTATTTTTACAAGCTTTTATTTAACTTGCAATGTTTTTACAAAATGCAGTGACTGTTACGGTCTGTTTTTAGAATAAAAGATGAGTAAGTATACACGCATGGTAGATATATTATTCCAATTGGAAATAAATACATACTCACAATTTAATAGAACTTAGAATTCAACTAAGTAAATAATATATCAAAAAAGTTTTCGTAAATTTATCAATCAAACACGAGCCGTTTAGTTTTAAAAGAAAAGGAAAAGTTTTTATAAATTAAAAAAAAAAACTTGTTTTACATAAGTTCTTCTTACCATGAATTTAAATATTTACCTACATACTCCTCCTCTAAAACTAAAATCTGGAGTACAAAGACTGGCGTTAAAAACAGGTTCATATTCAAAGGTCCATTGATCAAGTAATTTGACAACTGTAATTTTGTAACCATCTTCGTAATACACTTGAGGTGGAAACTCGTCTATTGCATTTGCAATATGAACGTCATTCCACTCTCGGTCCAGTTGATAATGTTCATCATATTCGGGGGGAGCTTCATCAGGAGGACTACCTCCGTACCACCATGAAGAAACATAACTTCCACCAGGAATGTAGCTAGCGATACTGCTTACGCTAGGAAGATAGCTCTGAACAGTGCTTGCCCCAGGAATGTAGCTAAGAGCAGTACTTGCATCAGGAAGATAACTAAGAGCAGTGGAACCACCAGGAATATAGCTGGCTACAGTACTTACACTAGGGATGTAGTCAGTGACAGTGCTTGAACTAGGGATGTAATCACTGACAGTGCTCATGCCAGGTATGT
Organism: Sisyra nigra; assembly: GCA_958496155.1. Classification (NCBI taxonomy): domain Eukaryota; kingdom Metazoa; phylum Arthropoda; class Insecta; order Neuroptera; family Sisyridae; genus Sisyra; species Sisyra nigra. Next base: position 28,275,529 of record OY292313.1, read on the forward strand.
AACTAGTAACATCGCTTACACTAGGAATATAACTAGTAACTGAGCTCGTACCAGGAATATAGCTGCTAATGGTATCTGTACTCGGTATGTAAGAACTTAGAGAGGACATTGTGCTTCCAATAGAACCAAAGAGGCCACCTACTACAGGTGCTTCCTCCAAAACATCTAATGTTCCTGACATTACTGATCCTACCCCCGATGCTACTGCTCCTGCTCCTGATAAAACGCTTGATGCTACTCCTGATACTGCTCCTGTCGCCGTGCCTATCGCTCCTGATACTGCTGATTCTGCTCCCGATATTGTCCCAAACACTGCAGATTCTACTCCTGATACTACACCACTTGCTATGTTACCTGCAGCACCTACTATATTTGATCCTATGTTCGCAACTGAACTCAACGCTTGACCCCCGTAATCTTTTGCCATATTCCACAGATGACCCACTTTAAAAAAAGAAACATTACATGAATTAAAATCATTTCTATTATTTTTAAATGACATACCTTCGTCTTTAGCTTGAGCCCAATAAGACCATGCTTCCGTGAATTTAAAAACAATATACGATGTAAGATACATTTTTTTTCTACCAGGATGAAGAAATTGATGCGGTACCAACAGAAAATTTTTTTGCGCTGTAACATGTTTGTTCAGTATGAATTAATAAATAACTTATCAAACCTTACGAATTGAGATATCAGCTTGAGCAACATGCGGGGGGAAAAAATTATTTTTGGAAGCCATTTTCTTAAGGTTTTTTGGATCTATGCGCGAAAAATTTTGAACATAATATTCAAAACCAAAACCATCTAATTGCAAACTTATTTTTCTTGTATCCTCTCGCCTGCCAAAAGCTACAATTATGAAATTATCGATACTAATGACTGGTTGGTGTCGAGATAGGACTACCAAAAATGACGCAAAATTTGCAACTGAAATATTTATTGTTAAAATATGGTTTTCAATTTTTTTGTATTTATACTTACTATATCCATATTGCTGACATCGTTTTCCATAAAAAAATTTCTTACAAATGCAATGATGACCTCCGTAATAGTCCCAACACTCTTCTGTTTGCGATATAATACAACCTTGTGTGCTGTAAATACAGTTGCTAGTAACTTCTTGGCAAGTTATTCCGGTAAAATATTGCTCATAACACGTGCACTTTGCATAACCAAGTTGATTTAATTCGCATGTTCCTTCTGAATTACAAAGAGCTCCATCACACTCTCGAGGCATTCTCGGTCGTTTTCTAGATGCAATTTTTGGCATCGATGTTACATTTTGTATTTGTATCGTTATAAATATTAACAATATGTATAAAACAACATAAACATTTTCATTCATCGCTCTATATTAGTTTATTGTATCAATTGACGTATTTATTTAAAAAAAGAATTTATTGTTTCCAAGAATATGATGTAGCAATGGTGGCAGTTTTAGCTATAAAATAGCTAATATGATCGGCATTGCAGCAAATACTTAATATACCTATATAGTAAATTCTAAACGGTTTCTTCAAAAATCATTATACTTATAAACTAAAGCTGAGTTTACACAGAAATCGTGAATCGTACGAGCACTCACAGTCTTATGGAAACGTAAAATTTTCAGTTGGCCAGAGATTTGACGACCGACCCCTAATTTTATCAAAGACGAAAACAACCCCATTTCCACTACGGTTGGTTCACACAGGACAGTAATCACTATCAGTTAGTTAATGGATAAATATTTCGCCCACTTCCCGACTCTATACGAATCCTACTCAAAGTTTGATGGTAACTGGTTTTTGAGAAAACTATTAACTCGTGATTTTTTGTATTGTATAATATTTTAACGACGATAGCCCAAAATTATGTTAAGGGCTTGTGCTTAAGATATGTTTCAATGGTAAAATTTTTTCAGTAAAATGTTATTATTATACGTAAATGATTCTAAAAACTTCTATCGTCTTTTAAAAATAGCTATTATAACCATACCAAAAATACGTAAAGTTAATGATCCCAACTTCAAAGTCTTCGCGAGCCATAAACACTAGTTTTTAGTTCAACCTACTCCCAAGATAACATCAAAAATTCGCCTTCAGCCCATATAGGAAAATCGTAATGAAACTTTTGAAAAACTTTGAAACAATTATTATCAAATAGTATTGAATTGATTATGCGATTCACGAAGTCCTTCAATAATTCCATTGATTGTCCGCAAAATCCCCATGAATGGAGACCGTTAGCCATTGTTTTTTTTTCTTATTATTTGAACTGAATAAAGGATTGTTCTCCAAAACTAAAAAGGGAAGACTTGTTTGTATTGATCGTTATCTACAGTATAGATATGTCAATATACGGTATTTACCCATAATTTTTTTACACATTTTGGATTAGTTATTCAGTTCACTTTCGTTTCATTTCATTCAATGGAACAGGAAATAATTACTTGAAATAAAATAAAAGTTCAATCAAAATTGGTAATTAATTTTTAGAGTTCATTAAGAAAATTGCGCTCTTTATAAGGACTGAAAATTGGCGTCAGTCAATTTATTATAAGTTACGAGAATTTATGACGATATTTATTAACATTGAAGATAAAATATTTTTAGATTTATTACGAAGTAAACATCTGCATTTTTTACTTTTCATAGCTGAACTTGAACTTTTTACAAAATATACGCCGACAGTATTTTTAAAAATTAATTGCGAACTTTATAAGAGGTAAAGGTCTTCATTTTTTCAATGTGTTTAAATAGGATTTAATGTCGGAAAGTTTAATGTAAATTTTATGCAGTTTTTATTTAAAGGTGAGAAATAATTCGTCCTAAATGATTTTAAATATTTGATTGGTTCGTTTCTTTTCGCTTTATTATTTATAATTATCAAAAGTTAAGTGGTTATTATTCAACCCGCATTCTACTTATGTAAAACGAAAGAAAAAAATCTCAAAAAATCTTTCAGTAGTGTAATTTACACGTACCAAGCATGGCAATATGGGTAATTAAATTCGGCTGATATAACATCTGAAGACTCGTGCTGTGGCAGAGTACTTTTGTTTATTCGTACTAAAGATTGTGAAATATATCAGTTTTCCTTGGATTCAGCATAATATTTGATATCTGATAAAATTATCCTAATTTACACATAAAAAATATATCCTCAACGTTGTAAACGTGTCTTTGGTACGGTAAAAAATCAATTTCCAAGGCTTTATGGAAATTTTATTTAATGTTGATGTTGAGAAGTTTTCTGAATTCTTAAAAATTGAACAATTTTTACGGAAAGTGTGGCGCGTGCTGTACAAATAAAAAAGATTTCTGTGACATCTGCTTTAAAATCACCTGTAGACGTCTGTTATAATCAAGGACGCCCTTTGTGAAAACTTTTCTGCGGACAAAACTCAATTAATATAAAATGCTCGTTTTAACAACATTTACTTGATTATAATCAATTATTTACGTATATACGTATTTAAATTTTTAAGATCTGTGTAGTCAAGTTTTCTGAAAAACTTGATTAAATGGAAAAGTAAGGCCCTTGAAAAAATATGGCGACATATAAAATGAGAATCCACTTAACTGTAGATAAATTTTAGAGAAATTAAGAATGTTATAATTGTTGTTGTGACTTTTTAGATCACACGCATGCAAGATGAAATACACGTTTCTTAATGCAGAGAAAGGCAGCAGATAATTGCATTTTGGCAAGTTCATGGACCTGAAGTGATGTTGAATTTAGTAAGTTTACTGTACTTCGCCGTAACAAGTGTTTTAGGTCCTAAGTAAATGAATATTTTTGGACCATTCAACACTTTCAATTTAAAAGGTTCTATTTAATATGTCTATAAGATAAATGATTATGTTCAGACTATATTATTGTCACAAAGTTGCTTTTATTTTGTAATTATATATTCTTCGAATTTAAACATTTAATGTTGATAACTTGTAAAATGATACTGGAAAACCTGTATTTAAAAAAAAAATATAAGTAGAATCTAACTTTGACGCAATAATTGATTTGTTGTAACATTTTGACTAGGAAATTTTGTTGTTGAGCATTCTTTTACCTAAAAAATATACCTTTAGTATTGTTGTACAACTCATTGTTAGCTTAGTCGTTATAACAACATATTCAAACAAATTTTTTGTAAGATATAATTTTTAGATAACTTAAGGTAAAGTAAGAATTAATAAGTTAAGTTCAATGCAACCGCATTTGAAGTGAAATAATTATCCTTGTGTCTTAGTAACATGATATCTATATTTGGCACTAACTTCTTTGTTGTAATATTAAAATCGATCAGAAAGAAAATAAAGCTCAGTAAATAAGGCATCATCATCATCATTCCTAATTTGGATTAAAATTCTTTATCTAATTTAGATAACGTCAATTTTATACGATACAATTACGGTTTATTATCGGTAGTTTTATTTATAAACTTGTCACCAGCCTTTGTTCTATACCGCGATGACTTTAATTTTTGAAATTATATTATTATATAAAGTGCTACAATTACATCGGGAATGGAAGTTCGATTTCCAGTTTTCTTATTTAGGTATGAAGAATTTGCGTACTCCACATTTGTTAAATGGAATGATAATTATTATTTTCTGAATTATGATGGGTATTTGCCGGTTTATTTTTTACGTATATATACATATACGAGTACGTCTTAATTATTATAAAAAGAGATTATTATATTTTCTATTAAGAAAGATATAATTAACATTTTGTTTTTATTTTATATGTGAGATACAAGATTTAGTTATACTTAAACTTTTCATGATTGAAAACGAGTTAGAGCTATAAAATTTGATTCCTTTTAATCAGTGAAACTGTTATTAAAGTCTAAGAGCTAAAGCAATTACAAAATGTTTTTTTTTCAAGTCAAGACTTTATAAAGAAAATATGAAAAGTTATACCTGGTTAATTAAAAATGATAGTAATTCCAACCCAAAAGTCGAAATTTTGAAACTTAACCCCACCTTCTGGGTCTGGTAGATTTCAGTTCGTTGATCCTCTTTTATTTTCAAATTGCAATAAAAAATAATCATACGTAAAAATGAAGGATGTGCCAACTATTGCGTGTTGCACAACGTTAGGGCATTAAAACAATAAATATAGGCTATTATACCTAATCTCCACAAAAAGTCCGACGTAAAAAGTAAGAAAATTATAAGAGAAAAAAAGTCTGAAAATGTAGATACATTTTTTGTTATTATTTTGTTCACACCTTTAATACCAGGGAAATGCGTAATTACACTTCATTTGCAAAACGAAAAAAGGATTTTTAAGCAGTAAATCTATTTACTGGTGGAGTCGATTGCAATGCAATAACAACAATGATAAATCCTTTTTTAGGACTATCGTAAAGTTAATTAATATCGATATCAAATTTTATTAATAATTCAAATAAAATTTTTAATTTTTACAAACATGTTTTGATTTTACATAAAATAATAAAGTAATTTAATTAGAATCTACTGATTTTATAACAGACAACAACAAAACCAATATACTAATTATTTAACTTAATCACTACGTAAGACTGAATTTGATAAGACAGTTTTTATTGTTTTCAGTTTTATGAAAAAAAAAAATAAAAAATAATAATAAAACACGGGTTTTGATACTTTCTTACAGATGTGCGAACTAGGGTTGTTGTTATAAACTAATAATTTTCTCACTACATCCCCCTAATTAGTACTTCACAAAATTTCAACACTTCAACCAAACGTTTAATTAAAATTTTTCATATGCCTACTACTTACATAATGCTACTTTGACCATCATATTTCCGTAGATTAAAAAAAAATGAGACTCTTCTAAATAATAGGGATGTAGATAAAAAGGGTTTCAAATCTTTAAATTCCGCCTGTCTATTTGTGACCAAAAAGCATTTTAATTATTTTAATATGGGGTATCTTTCTTACTAATCTTCACTAGTGCACCGTGTAATAGCTATAAGGGAGCCACATTTTTAAAATTGGCCCCTTAAAGAGAGGACAATTTTTTTGGATGAATAGGAAGAAAATTTTTCATTAAAACTATTTTCTGCAAATGGTTGTCGCAAGTTGTAAATATATTTTTAATTATGATGAAAGGCTCCATGTGATAAATGTATTTGTACTTATGAACCTACATCAGGTATTATCTAACATTATGCATTATTTTTTTCAATAAAATTTATTTTATAACAGTTTTACGTTTTAACATTATTAAGACTCAAATTAAAACAACAATAATGTAAAATAAAGCATCCTTATTATTATTTTAATTAATATGTATTTAAAGCATTAAAAATTAACAATTTTCATGTCCTTTATTATTCACATCTTTATTATTCTGGTAAGATAATTACTAAGCAAATTAGCATCTACTTCACACTTAGTTTTATCTGGTTATATCTTTTAGACAATATATAGATTATACAAGTTGAACGTTTTAAAAAAAAATACTTTAAAATAATGAACTAAGCTTAAACACTCCTTTTGTTCACGCGAATGAGAAACCTGGTTTTATTTTTGTGTTGAAACTAACACATTGCATATTTATGAAATTGTAATATTACACTAAAACTGGCAACCTATTGCGAGGTGTTAACACAAATAATGGCGCTTCCATAAAGCAGACTGTTTTAAGTCCCTCGATTATCGGTTTTGTGTTTGATAATGATGGGGCTATCGTTGAAGACCTGTTAGCGGTCTTTTTGGTCCTTATACATCTTGTTATCAAATATACGTACAGATAAATTTAACACCTCGGACCTCTAATCACTGCCAACTACTATAATAAAGTATGAGGCACCCTAACTTACACCCTAGTTATATTCCCTGCACCATCCCTTTCAGGTATTCTTCGAAAATATCTAATAGTTCGTGTTTTTTTTATATAAATAAATTTCAATTCGATGCCGATATGATTTATAAATCCTTTAGTTTGATGGCGTTTAAAAAATATATAAGAAATAACGCCAATGAGATACACATTAATCTTCCGTAAACGCACTCTCTTGAAATATTCTCGCACCTCTGAATAAAATAATTGCTATAATTTAACTCTTGCCAGAACAGCAACAGTTATTGATGCGGTAAATACAATAAAAAACAAGAACTCAAGTAGCCTTAAATAAAATTTCTTGGCTATAATAAAATAATTATTAAAAAAAAAAACATTACAATCTCTCAACCAATATTTACGTAAAAAAAAAATTAAATTTATGTCTTTGGCACGATAATCTAATTTCACTTTCTTTAGCTTTTAAGGCATTAAATAAATCTTTTTTTAAGATATAAATAATGAGGTTTTAGACGAATCGAAGGTGGATGACTGCACTAATCATTGGTAAAATGTCCAATTAATACAAGAAAGATGAATTCAAGAGTTGATTCAATTTAATACACTTAGATTTAATTTATTGGTTGGCAATAAAAGCAGCTTTTTAAATACATCCGCATATTTTGATGCAACCAATTTAAATGGTTAGTAACGAGTTGCGGTTGATAATCAAATCAACTAAGATTTCAAGGCTTTTAAAATAACATGCGAACACTGAATTTTTAAATATTTTCACATAAGTAAAATTATTTATATTCAATCTGATTGATAAACAAGTTTTTTTTTAAATTAATAAAACAATTTTATTTATCGATTAAGTTTTATTATCAATGCAAACGAAACAAGCAAAGCAGCTGAATCCAGTTGTAGCCTTTATTTGAAATAAGCAAGGACCTTTGATAATTTATATACGCAAGACGATTTTACTATAATGTTTATGAATCGAAATAAAAAACTTACAATAATGCGATTTGAATAGCAATCAAAAACGTTTAATGTTAGTAAATAGGTCGTAATTTTTGTCACGAATTAAACAGCTGCTGTCTACTGTTCAAGTTAATACCGTTTTTTTTTTGTTTAAGTCTGTAAAAACCTCACTTATTTTTCTTTTTCAATTAATAGATATTGTTATAAAAATGTAAAATATTGTTTTTTAAACTTGCTCGAAAACGGCACGAGTGCAAATATCAGCCGTCCGTTGATAATTACACATAAATAATATTCATACTTATATGCAGTACTTGTTATTTTAAAGCAATAAAATAATATAATTTTTATGCTTTTTGTGTTCTTGTTTACTTGTACTTGTGAAAGTTAAAAAAATATATTAAAATTAATAATTTTTTGGAGATATAACTAAAAATCTAACTAACAAAGCACAGAAAAATTATGAATTAATATCAGAGCTTCTATTAAGAAAAATATCGTAATAATTTCTACAATTTTCTTTTTAATTTCACAAAGACAATTCAACAAACACTTTACATTTTTCAATCGTTTTATCGTATTGATATCACTATTTATAATTTTGTGGCTTCTACTAAAAATAAAATTTTAAAAATTGCTTTCTTTTGTGGTAAAAAAAAACGCATTGTAATTTCTGAAAGTAAATCTTTAGTTCCAACTGGCAGTTTCATTCGTTTTTGTTTGTTTTTTGATTGTTCAAGTTTGGTAAATTATTTTTACACCAAAATCAGGCTTTGAGTGTCGCTGTCAAAGTATCAATGGTATAGTAGAGGCTAAAAGCACATCTCTGAACTCCCGTAAAGAAGTATCTTTAGCATATTCTGGCACCGAGGTCCAGTTGCATCAATGAGTTTGACACGTGAATGAGATGACCAGAAAAAACTGTCTTAAAGATTGATGAATACATTGCCGAATAAAATAGTCGCGAACTCTTGCGTTCTTTGGGAAACGGACAGGATAATACCTTGCATACTGACAGTCGTCTACGATGTCCAACGTCTATCTTCACTAAATCCTAAAAAGCACCGACATTTTTATAAATTTGGATATTGATGAAATGCTTATCAATGTCAACATTATTCATTTAAGTCTGAAAAACAAAAAGAATCTCAGAATAATTCTTTTTGATTTCATGTTGATGGATTCCATGTAAATTATGTATTAAGTCAAAATTCAATCATTATTTATCATCAGATTGACGGAGTTGAAAGATTTCATTGTCAATGATTATTGGATACCTATCCAAAAATCAAAAATCTCTCACAACCAATTTTGCATTTTTATTTTTTATTTTTTTTTTTTTTAATTCAGCACTAAGAGAATTATTTTAAATAATTTAATTTGGAAGTAAAAAAAAAAAAGAAATCGTTAAATGTAACTAAATGTTTAACGTTTCAGCATTGCATGTTGTCGAACGAAAAAAATATTGCTCTTACTCGAAAGAAGATTTATTTACAAACATCAAATCCAAGTCCTCAGCCAACCCAGAAGGCATTATGATTAGTGGCGATGAAGCAGCCACAACCTCGGGCTATAACCTCGCCGGACGAATTTGCCCAGATGCACTTGGTACATGAGCCATCCAGTTCTCACTCTTGTTCATCAACGAAGTATTTGTAATTTAAACGCCGCTTATTCAAGACAAATTTTAAACCCTTTGCACATCTATAATAAAGCTTTTAACATTGGTATTAATCAAAAATCAGCACCAATATCCAAATACCTACCTAAGACACATTCATAATCGAAATTTTTCATTTTGCGACATAATACTCAGAGGCCAGTTTCATGTAGTTGTCTTTTTATATTGTATTTTTATTTGCGTATTAAGTATTCACGTATTAAAATGAACCTAAATAAATACGCGGATGCCTAACAAAAGATTTTGGAGATTGACAGCGAACAACAAGTTTCTTGAATGCGCCAAACGATATATGTTAGTGGGTTTAGTACTACAATTCCGTCTGTCAACCATTTCTTGTAAGAATAAAACAATGTTTTTATTGAAAAGTTTTTTTATAAAAAATAACGATTGCATTTTGGAACTAACTTGAAACTGAGCCCAAAAAGAACGGAAACTTATATTTTAAAATCATTAAAATTTGTCAGCAACTTTTATCTTTTTCAAAATCATTCTTTTTCTTTGAAAATATTTTTACTAACATAATTATTTAGTAATTAGTAGCTAAACAAATTATTAGTCTCTATCTAAAGACAGTTAATGTTGATGCGACTCAAAATAAATAAACCAAAAAAAAAAATCACCGTAGAATAGTTTATATTTTGAATTACAGCATTGGCCTCAAATATTGTACGTCTAAATAAAAACTTTTCATTTTAAATCATAGCTTTTAGATGAAATATTAAGCCAACTATTTTTACAATACATATTAAATTTTAAACCTTGTACTATAGCTGTGCTACAAAAATAATTGAGGATAATTAAAGGCTCACAGAGGTGTAGAATAGGAATAATTTCCTAATTTTCCTTTTTTATTTTTATTAAAAAATATATTTATTTATTTTACTATTAAGAATTTCACTAATTTTGTTAGAGATATATATCATATATATATATATGATTAAAAAATAAAAAATTATCAAAAAAAATTTGTAGACTGGGTAGAAGGGTAAACGTTAGTTAAACCCTCTTTCTTCTTGCATAGAGTAGCAACTTGAATGTTGTTTTTTATATGATTCTTATTCGTTAATAATGCTAATTTATTTTTATATATAAATTTTCAATTTATAAGTCTTTAACGTATGCAAATTTTTGAACTGTCTTTGATCATAATTAATTGAGACAAGGTGGCTTAAAGCTTACTGAAGGAACCCAAAAAGAAAAGTCAATTAAAATAAGTGCTAGTGAACTTAGACTTTGTTATGTTACCTTTAAATTGCATTAGTTAGTCAATGTTGGTCATAAAAGGTTTTTTTAGTTACCAAACGTTATGAAAATGTATACGAAAAATAATTGTTTGGATGGAAAAATTAAGAGTTGCTTTTTAAGAAATAAAAGTGATATTACACATATGTACAAGTTTAATTACCTAACAGTAAAAAAAAAACTAAGACCATAAATATGTGTATTATGAGAACCAAACATATTCAAATCGCATAGCTCTGCGCAAAGATATTGAGTATTCTTAGATAATGTTTACACACTGTATATTTATTGCTGCCGGTCGTTGCTTTTATGTTTTAAAGGAAAAATATAAGTAAACCTGTGGATGACGGCTTGAAATTGTCCTCACTTAATAATTAATTCAATAGAACTTTATAGTGAATATTTTCATAAAACTAAAATGTAATTTGTAATCAAAACTTGTCAGATTAATTATTGAATAGATTTTCATAGACTTTCCTGATACTAATGTTAAATTCTGCCTATATACAAGCTGTTATGAAACGTTTGGCATTGAAAAGCGCGTTTGTCAGCACATTTACGAACGTTTTTTGAATAATTATCAAGAAACAGCATCACCCTCTAGCTATAATTAAAAGGTTATTTATCTGTAAAATTACTTATTTACAGATTAATGATGCATAACTTTATATAAAAATTTATTATACCTAGGTACTTTTGGGCAAAATAAATTTTAAATTTCACTAATTTCTACATTGATATGTATGTAAATTCCAATTTTTTACTGCTAATGACTTGATAATTATTCCTATAGAGGCTACTTACACGGCTATTACTCTAATGACAACTGCTAAAAAGATAAAATTATAAGTTAATAAAACTTCACTCAAAACAAGTGTACGTTATTTTTTACCAAAACTTATATAAATTCCAATTATTTCAATTATATAGTACAATTTTACGGAATAAAGATATAAGAGGCTTTTCACAGTTGTAATTGTATGATAAAATCTGTGTGTAAATTTTTTTAACCATTTGAGTTCAATTTAATTTTTGATATAACGTTAGTTACGTTAAAAATAAAGTAGTTCAAGATTTATAAGGTATTAATTTCGGGATGTAAATAATTATTTGAAATTCAGATTATAAACATTTTTTTTCATTTTCTCAGAATACATTTATCAAATTAAAATACATATTCTTTACATTTGGTAGGTGATAAATTTAGGTTAGTGAAACTAGTTATAAATTATTATAAGAGTGAATATTCAAAAACGCTTAAACTTAAGTAAAAAAAAGAACGAAAACTTAAAACCAGTTTTATATAAAAATCTATTAAGTTATCTAGCTTAAAAATGTTTTCGCTGAGATATTCACTAATGTAAACAAATTAAGGAGCTAAAATTTTATTTGTAATTGCATTATAATTTTCGCGATATAAAAACAGGCAGAAAAGGTTTGTTCAATTTAATTCAAATTAGATATAAGATAAAATATGTTCACATATTAAAACATAATTATAGTGTAAGCACCCAAAGATTGTGCTTCTATAGTATAAATACATAAGAAAAAAAAATTATTTTAAATTTTTTATATAAAAAAATCCTTTAAGTACATGCGTCTAATAATTTCACGCTCATCATGTCTTAAGTGATCGATGAATTTACGTTTGGGTAATTGGTTTGATAAGGGTTAACAGATGTTTGAAAGAATGAATTGATGTTTGATATAAAAATGCTATTCGTGTCATTGATTAAAAACTATCATTTATTGTCTGGAAGAGATCAACAAATATTCATCTTATTACACATTCAAACATACACAAAAGATACGTGTTAAACATAAAAAATAACGCCCAATTAAGACACTTTATCCCAATTCAAACCCTAAGTGCCAAACATTTTTTTTCAAGCATCGAACTTTCCAATAACTATATGTAATAGCTGTTTTACGTGGTTATATTTTCAAATATTTTCACCTTATTTCAATTTGAAAAAAAAAATAAGTTTAATTAGTTCCTATTTATAAGAAAAAAAAATGATCTAATTACGCAATGATTAATGTTTCTCTGCATTGATATCGTCTGTTAAATCATTAATAATGTTTGTAACTTCTGAATTACAAGGCTTTGATTCGATTTGATTGAAAATATTCCGACTTTAATTCTTTAAGACGATGCTTTTCTCATTTCACCCCCGCTAAGCCAATATAATACAAAAATAGATGAGGTGTTCGTAATTGAATTATTGCGTTGAGTAAGTAGAGGTAAATCAATTATTGATGATTGGAATAATAAGGAATCGATGAAAACCCCTACTTAGACCTCATATAACTTAACTGTAAATTTAATTTTGTGATTATCTTTGATTTTACGGTATCATTACATTTTCAGAAAGAAAACATGAAAGGTGTAGCGCAAAAGTGGCCAAAATAATACAATTACTTCATTTAGTTTCATAGAACAAACATTTCTTGATCTTGTAAAATGTATATGTAAATTGCTAAATTTTGTAAGTTTCAAATCTTATTTTATTTAAAAAGAACAATTAAACCATCATTAAAAGAAATACAGCTTATGATGTATCGAATTATTTCAAATGTAGACATTTTTTTTACTTCCGGAGAAATACGTTATACAGGTTGTTAAAATTTTGTACGCGTTAAAAAACGTCTCATATTGTGTTACAAATTGTCTCACAATTGTTTTTACTGAACTCTTTGATCGCCACTGGAACACATACTTTTTTAGGCAAAGATCTTTTATTTTAGCTAAAATGCGAGCGTTTAAGATACAAGTCGTCAATACTGCGACTATATATAGCCAAGATAGGTTGTTAGTCGTCTTCAAAGCAACTATCATCTAATGATGACGTCTTCTTGACTTCTCAATGAAATATAACTCACGTAAAAACATAAAACCCGAATTGTATCAAAATTATGTACAGTAATGATGTATTTTATTTATTTCATTCTTTTTTCTTGCATCGGGTGAAGTGATTCATAGTTTTCGATCACACTAAATCTGAATTGCTATTTAAAGGCAGTTTTGATTCTTTAATCTTAATTATCTTAAGTTATATTTTAAAAATTTTGGTTTTCAATAAAATCTATAGAAATATAATACCTAGTAGGTACCCCAGTACTTAAAAAAAAAAAATAAAAAAAAAAGAAAACAATTACTCATATGCTTTACAGAAATGTTGATAACTTGATTATGAAATTTTAATTTGCCTCAATTCATAAAACGAAAATATTTCATTTCATGAAATGGTAAAATTTCATGGTCTATGCCTTTTATAATTTCTCTATTTTTTTTTTAAATTAAGCGTTAACTTTAACTTTATTACTAAAAAGTAACTATTGTATAAGCACTAAAGTAAAAGTTTCGACCCTCAATGTTTACTATAACAATCAATTTGAATAAAACGGAATGTAAGGCTCTGTTTTTAATCTTTCCTATTAATTTTGTTTGTAAAATAAATTAATAGTCGGTATACTAAAAAAGAATTTAAAAATGAGTTGATAAAATTTAAAGATACATAAGTTACAATAGCAGAAAGGAAAAAATTAAATCAGTAAAATAAAAAGTAACGAAAGATAATAATAAAGGGAGCAATTTTTTGTATTCGTGTTTAAAACGAAGCATTAAAAATTATCTCTCTAGGATATTTAAAACTATCGATCCGTTAGTGGACGTCAAACAAATTGTTATAATTATAGAACACCAAGATCCACTATACTTGTGTGATATGCAATACAGAAACTTGAATGACTGCATTTCAAGTGCATCAAAAATCAGCCTGTCGCATCTTATCCAATTAGTGAAATTAGTATTCAAGTTGGATCACAACCCTGAATCGAACCGATCAACGAGTGACCGCTAAAAAGATCCACACAAACGCCAAAAATCTCGGTAGATTTATTGAACAGTTTGACATCAAGTAGCCCTCTTAAGACCCTCTTTAGTGACCATCCCGGTTTTTGATATTCGTGCTTCTTCTTTTATTGGAAGCATATATTTTTTCACTTATATTAACTTCCGGCATAGTCTTGATTTATGTTCAATAAGTTTGTGTAGACACCAATTATTGTTATCAATGGCTTTTTGAAACATAATTTAATTAAATTTATATTGCTTATAAAAGTTTAAATATTCCTACCACGATTTTATTATTCAATTGATATCGAATATCTTCTAAATGTTAATATATTTTTCTTTCAAAAGTCTTTAGGCAAACTTAATTGGAATTTCTTTACTTTGAAAGCAAAATTGGTCATCGTATTAATTTTTTTTCTCATTTATTACACATTGTAATATAACTACGCATATTAAAATAAAACAATAAATACACCTTAAATCAATGTCGCTTTAAATTGCAGTATCGGCTTTGTTAATATTTTATTATATTGTTTCTAAAGTTACTAATTTACAGATTTTTTACCAAATTACCAATACATTTTAAACTTTTTGTTAGTTTTTTTTAAATATTTTATTGTATAATTATTTTAACAGCGAATATCTATAAAAATTGAGAAACAAGTTTTATATTTAAGAAATTTTTGAAACCAACTCTGTTGAAATTATAGAGCATCGTGTTTATGTAAATTCAGTTTCAAAACAATAAACGAGAAAAAAAATCTAAAAAAGTAATATACAAATTGTAAACCATTCTATTGGTTGAAATTCAATCGAAAACGATTTTTTCTTTTGTCAAGCGGCACTCGCTGTCGTATGACTAACACATATGTATAAGACATACGTACAAACGAGAAAAGGACATATTCTTAAATTAAAAATACATTCTGAGATAATAAGCAATGGAAAAGAACAAAGGAAAGAATTCTTCGCACTTAAAGTATTTGCATCCCCGATTAATATCCCTTATGTTATGATATCCTTCACATAAACTCTTCTTCGCTTCTAGCCGCCTTCATACTACCATATTTTTATAACATTAACAGTTTGTATAGTTTTTAAAGAAATGGGCATGTGAAATCAGCTGTCAAAAAGTTAACCAAATTTTTCATTTTTGATACATTTTATATAAATATGTATATATATATATATATATATGTATATAGGTTTTTTTTTGTTTAATAAGTATTTTAAAAGTTGTATTAACAACGTTTTTGATTAAAAAACAACGCGATATCATATGGGGGATATATCAGTTTCCCTAGCGCTAAAATTTGACAACAGATCCTTATAGATTTTGCCAAACTAAACGAAAATGAAGAGTACAATTTACCGAGTTTTCGCTTAGTTTTCGAGAAAATTTGGATTATAGTAGCACGGCTCCAATTCTATTTCTTATGGGAGATTTTTGTAAATGCAGCTATTTTTGGAACTATACGACGTTTTGAAAGCTGCTCGCAACTATTTTGGAAGCAGAGCCCGGAGATGCAGCCCCCGACGAGACTTTGAGGGCAGAGCCCCCAAATTAAAAGAAATCCATCCCAACGTATTTTTCAAGAGAAAATAGAAAGTTACGTTTGACCATCGCGTTGTTTTTTAATCAAAGACGTTGTCGATACAACTTTTAAAATTCGATATCTCGAAAACTAAGTGAAACCTCAAAAAATTGTATTTTTCATTTCCGATTTATTTTAATGAGATCTATAAGAATTCGTCGTCAAATTTTGGCGCAAGGAAAACTGCAATCTTGCCGTAACATAAAAAAGTTTCACTTGAGTCTCACATGGAAATACCTACAGATTCACTATAACAACTCTAGTTGGAGAGTTATCCAAGATATATTTAATTACATTAAATCCAAGGACACTAAAATCTCATTTTTATGGTGGGTCATGTCATCGAAATTCAACCTGGATGTAAAATTTTGTGATGATTGGATAACGGAAATATATTCAAAAATGGGGTAATGTACTTTGAAAATTGTAGATATAGTACATACAAAGTTTGTTAAAATAAGACCAATAAAAAGAGAAGTCCTCGATCCGCTTTTGACTTTAGTATCAAAATGGTACTAATAAAATTCAAAATTCAATTAACATTATTTTTGATACATTTATAAAAAAATCACCTTTTCATAGTTTATTTTTATAATGAAATCATGTTTATGATTAAAAAAAATTATTCAAAACGAAGTACAGTGTACCTATATAATAGATACAATTCCAACACACATCAAATTTAGTTCTAGCATTTTAATCAAAATTTTCATCCATCGGCATCATTTTTAACATTAAACGTGTTAATTTTTCTGTTCATTAATTATCGAGTTGTTTGGTCCACACAACCAAAAATGTTATCTGTTAATAGATAATAATGCACGAGACTCATCATTTCGTCGCATGTGAATACGAAAAGTGCAAAATACGATACTGTGATGTTATTATGTTATTTCGTCTTTGAAGCAATAGATAGATTATATTATGTAGTTAATACGCTAAGACTGATTTTAAATTAATGAATTTCAAGTTACTGTCAACTATAAGGCAACTTCTTCGTTAAATATGTACCTAATAATAAGAAATTAGCTTAAATTATGATTTCTATAAACGATTTCATTTACTCAACAACACTACGTTAGGTAAAAATAATTAAGTAAACAGCCAATGTAATTTAACCCAACCATAACTTAATAGTAATGATTTATAAACGTATAAACGAGAAACAACATCAAACAACAAGCCAAATAGAGAAATTGAGGCGGAGTTAGAGATATAAGAAGGCTAAACTAAAAGTCATAACACGCCTGGCTCATACTGCTAATTTCCATTTTTTCTGTCAAGCTTGTCGTTTACTAAAATTTATTATAAATGTGTCCTCGTTAATTTTCTGCTGTAACTTTTCTTGCAGAGCCAGAAACATTTTTTTACGACTGACGAAAAAAATTCCCCGTAAAATGTCGTCAGTATATTAAATAAAGTTGTTAGCGAGCAGTCTTTTATATATTTTGATATTTTTATATATTTATAATTTTTTTATTAAGGCCATCTTAAAACATTGTCTTGAACCCCTGGTGACTGATACTATAATAATAAAATAAATTATCGATTTTTTTCTGTTGTTAAATACTTTTTTAGGTACGAAACAAAAATCTGTCTAGTGAGATAATGAAAAATAACTCTTACCATATTGATTTAAATCCAAATTGAAATAATGTACCGTTTTCATATCAATTATCTGTAACAGAAGTGTGTAATTTAAGTTTGATTGTGTGATCGGGTCCATATAAGGATCGATAGTCGTAAGTATATGCAGTTAAAATGTTTATGACCATCTTACATGTAATTTTAAGTATGTCAGTAATCGTGCCACTAGAATGATTAGCACGCGTTCAATTTATCGAAAGACATTAAATTGCCAAACTATTATTATATTTTCATTTTTCATCTCTTCCTCTCTTTAGATGTGCCCTAAAGATGAAATTGATGAAAGCGATTTATGCAGTGATGAAATTTCAAGTCATTACGGCGATGAAATTAGTTTATAAAAACAAGTGTATGAATTATAATTATTATTTTTAATATCATTTCCATTTTGGATCAATATTTTTACACACAAGCCGAAGCTTTTATACTTTTATACCTCTTTTGATATTATTAATGGTTTTATTTGTAAAGAAATATCGAACTGTATCGAAACCCCATTTAAATAAGGCCCATATTGACGTATGCTTAATTTTTTATTTATTTTCACTGTCTTAAATATAATGATCCTTATTAAAAATATTTAATTTCCATTCTGAAAATTATGTCTGCGTTATGGATTTCACTGTGATAATTTTTATATATGCAGATTATTAGGTTGATCGCTCTGCAATTAGGTATTAAACATAAGCAAGAGCAAGCACGGCCAACCATAAGCATAATCGCGATATGGCTTAAGTAGAGAAAAATTGCAAATGTAAAAGAATATTGACACGCGTATATGCTTACCAAAAGCGTAACCACAGGGCTAATTGATCCAATGAAATTATACTCCATGTCGTGCTGCCGTATTTTGAATGTAACGGTTAAGTCTGTAATGATCATTGCGCCTTACATCTTGTCATAATTATAGTGAAATTGAGAATTTTCTAAAGCACTACAGGGAACTTATGCATTTTTTATTGATTGGTTGATAGGTTTTTGACGATTTTTATATTAATTATGCAAAGAATGGATGATGGAACAGTGACATATTTTTTGGCCTCCCAAAATTGCAATGCCTGTTTAATTAATGAATCGACTAGTTTGATTAATTGCAGGACTATAATGTTTAAATGAACTACTTACCACGTTATGTACTTGAAACATTGATAAATATTTAACAAAATTCGATAACTTTGCATCGTTAATTTATAAAAAATAAGTATATCAAATCTAAAATTACTCCAAAATGAAATACTTGTGGATATACTATAATAGTAAATTTTTCTTTTTAACTCTATTACGTATTGAAATTGAAACACTTTGAAACTCTTAAAACAACCAAAATTTATTTTATAAGTAGAAACATCAATTAAAATAATTACAATAAATATATAAAAAATGGACAATTAAATATTTATAAGTAGGTACCTCTAGATATTTTAGTGACAAGTAAAAATTAATAGGATAAGTTTCTTATTTTGTTCTTAATATGTATCTAAATATTTACAAGTTTTTTAATTTTGTTTGAAGTTATCACATTGTTTTGATGTACTTAACATACTGAGAAAATTGATTTAATTGATTTTACCGTTCTCTAAAAAATAAAAACTATAGGCAGTTCTATCAAAGCTAACTATAAACAACGAAAAACGTTTTGTTCAAACGTTGTTCAGAATTTTAATTTCTTATTCCCAGATTGGTTTTTAGAATAACTAAACATTATCCTAATATGTTATACCTAATATTATTATTATAAACTTATTGACATAACATTAACAGAACATTAAAAAATTAAAGATATAATATTCCAATAAAATTGAAAATATGAAAGGCAGGAATATAAGAGAAAGTGTTTTGTATCTACCTATACCTACTCCTATAATTGAGTATTTCGTTAGAATGCATTCGAGGATATATGTAAGTATACGGGAGAAGAACTTATATCTTTAGAAGGAAAATTTTGAATTAAGAAAAGGCAAAGAATTTATCAGCAAAAGTTACTTTCTTCCAAAAGAGAATTCTGTGAAAATATAAACTATTAAATGTATACTTACTCATACTTATTCTTATACTAGCTGACCCGCGCAACTCCGTCTGCGTCACATAAGAGTGAGAGAGGGTTAAAAGTGGGGAACCTATGGCACAATTCTAAAGGAGTTGAAACTTTCTTTGTTTTATCCGCAAATCACTTAAGAACCATTGAAGAGATAAAATTTGGTACCTATCTATAATGCTAATTTAAAACCACGCGGACGAAACCAAGAAAAACATTGTATGTCTGTAACGTTAAAATTATAACATGACTCATGAGCTATCTTAGGTACATCACACTATGATCAGTAAGAGTGGAACTATAGTAGAAAATGTCACGGGAACGGGAATAATAAAGGAACCCTGCATAACACTACTGGGGTGTTTTATTGATAAAATTTACGTATGTAAACTTAAAATATAATGAAGAAAAAAGAATATATGAAACTTAAACAAAGAGTAACGTAAAAAAATTGAAATGTTATTTGATTATTGCAACGCCTGTAACCGTTGTATCAAATAATATACATATTTTAAACTTGTACTTCTGTATCTGTTATAATATATTGCAAGGAGCCGAATGCCTGAATGTCTAATGATATATGAATCAGCTCAGTGAGTCAGTACTGACTACTGACTAGTGACTACTGAAAAAAAGTTAGAAGTACACAATTATTGAGAAGGAAAAGCGCAAGCGCTCACTTAGGGGGCCTAACATATTTTAAAGAGTGGGGAGTCTTGAAAACTAATAAAAGTTAAAATGTAATTGTTGATTTTTTAAATGTAATTTAACACGCTAAATTCTAAATATGTATTCCAAAATTAACAATGAACAAAATTTCAACGTTTCAAAAATGTTCATTATTATTTTTCGGATGTTAAATAAAAAATCATATCTTCAAGTGAAAATTGTAATTTTTATTTTAATCCTAAAGAGAAAATGTGTTAAAACGCTATTTCACGAACTTTAAAGATCTATTTCACGACTTTTTTTTAACACACGGTTCCCGCAGGAGACAATTATCATGCTATCCTTTGAGCACCGTGCATTATTCTGGCATAAGAAATAATCTATATTATTATCTGATCCCTCAACTATCATATTGCAAAAAATCATGTCTATCTTTTACTCTGTGAAAAACAAAAACATATCTATCCCACGGGAGTAGAACATTTTTCCTGGATAAAAAAGAGATCAAGCTTTCCTGAGGAAAATTAGTTAAAACTCTTATTCATGAACTTTTAGAAAGCTCCTTTGAAGTACTCAGTTCCTGAAGGATTCTATTTTTAGCCTATCCTACGGGAACCGTACAATATTCTAACATGAAAAGTAGCCCATATCATGCACTGTCTCTTAAACCATCATATTGCAAGAAATTATGGTAATCTTGTGTTCTGTGAAAAACAAAAACGTATCTATCCTACGGGAACATAAATTTTTCCTGGATAAAAATTGGACTGTATGAAAAGAAAAATTATGATTTTGTCTTGAGGACCTTATGAATTATTACTATAAATATATTGTAATCAGATAAAAATGTTGAGTTTCAGCATGATGTTTCTTCGAACTAATTTTCTCTATTTTCCCGATGAAATGAGAAATTTTTCCGAGATAAAACGTGTTCTAGATAATGATTCGCATATTTAGCTATCATCATACTTAAATATCACCAAAATCCATTTTCAACTAAAAATAGAGTTAATGCATAATTCTTTTCTCCAACCCGTTTTTCAATTTCCCGGGTAAATGAGACATTTTTCCGTATTAAAAAGTATTCTATTAAATGACTCAGATTGTCATTTATTATCACACCAAATTTTATTAAAAACCATATTTATTTGGGTAAGAATTTATAATATGTTTCTAAAAACAATTTTGCAATTATTTTTGAAACAAACTTAATAATCATTAAAAGGTTATAGCGGGCTAACCTTAAAAGATAGACATATGTCGTCGCGGACTTTTTTATAGAACTTTTTAAGAGGAACAATTTTGCTTTTCATGATTTTTGCGTAACTTTAATCGTTTACGCAGGGCAGGCCACGAACGCTCTCAAAAGGAAAAAATGTTCCTGATGTTTGCAACATTTTCCATCGATGCTCTGCTCCTATTGGTCGTAGCGTGATGTTATATAGCCTAAAGCCTTCCCCGATAATTAGGCTATCCAACATTAAAAGAATTTTTCAATTCAAACCAGTAGTTCCTGAGATTAGCCCGTTTAACCAATCAAACAAACAAACAAACTCTTCAATTTTATATATTAGTATAGATAAATGCCATTTTAACAGAAATTTCGTTAAAACTGCTTTCCTCTGTAAAACATTAGTTGAAAAAGTTTTTTTTTTAATTTTTAGTATATTAGACAAGCAACGAAGTATGTAAGTAGTATTTTTAGTACTTCGGTAACTTATCTTGCTTGGTAGTTTCATATTGGAAAAAAGTTGACTGAATGTTAGTCAGTAATTTTAACTAATACCTAGATCACATTTAAAAAAAGAAAAAGAAATAAAATAATAAAAAATAAGCATCGATTATTTTACTGAAATTATAGTCAAAATAAAAATAATATCCTTCCCAAGTAGCACATCGGAAAAAAACATGTAGCACACGTGAATATTTTGCCCCAAGCGATATAGTAAACAATCGCCAGTTAGGTCTTCAATGTCCATAATAGCCATAGTGCAATTTTAAACCATAAATCACGCGGTAAAGTCTTACTTTAACCATTTTTTGACAGGTAGCTGTTACAATCAACAGCAGACGCTTTTTTCGATTTTATTATACGATATTGGTGTGCGGTATTTCTACTTAACGTATCTAAATTGTATTAATTTTACGAAAGAAAATAATAAATTAACACCTATATGAATTATTCCCAAATTATACTTGTCTGCAAAGATGTTTTCTTTTAACCCTTATAAGAAACAAAAATGATTACCTCAAAATCCCCTTGGCTGATGTTCCTACATTTCCATATCTTCAAAATATGTTTTTTTGTTAAATCTCCTAATTGATCTCATTTAGACCAACCTCTTAAAGCATCCTTTGTTTAAAAGTCTCCATAGTTTTTTTAATATTTTCAATATCTATCTAATCAACCAATTCCCAAAAGACATGAGCAAATTTAAAAAAAAATCGATATTTTCTATTAGCACAAATGGTCATATATCTCTTCCATAACAAGATTAAGCCCATTAATTTTATCAACAACGAAGGTGTGAAGATTACCTCACACCTTTGCCAATTTATGTTTTGCTAACTTCATTCATAAGTTTCTCTAGGACAGACGCCCATTCGACCATCGCAGTTTCGAAAAAAAAAACCTGATAAGTAACCACTATATTCTAGGCTGCAACCGCACCCCTTTAATTATTTCATATCTAAAATTTTACCTTACATCGTTCGACCAGATATTTCAACCCCTTTTCAACGAAGATTTTCTTTATAAAAAATGAAATTATCTAAAGTATAAATTCACATTAGGGGGATGGAGGAATTTTTTTTAATGCTAGATACAAATTTCACCGCTAGATCTTACCTTTTGATAAGAGAGTGAGTTATATTAGTTTTCAGATGAGGTAGAGGATTTCTAAATGTTCATTAAAAAGATATTGATGAAGAATTTGTAGATATCCTTTTTTTATTAATTGATTCTAAACTAAAAGTCATAGTTTGAAATTTGTACATCATATTTTCATTAGCTTATAAAAATCTAATATCTCAATACAAATAAAATGCTCGTAAACAATTAATGATTAATTAAAAATAATTTTTAAAAAGGTAAAAATGTTGAGGTCCACGTCAGAAAGATCGTTCTTTACTGTGTGTAATCAACCCAATTATTAAAGAAATAAAAGCTAAGTTAAAAGAACTAATTGGTTCAAAATATTACTTTCTGGAGAAAAATGTTAAATATTTCTCATTCCAAAATAATTATAACTTGTTTAATAAAGTAACCCTTTTGAATTTATTTATGGGGAGCAGCAATGACATAGGGTTTCGCTTCAAAAACCCGATCATCAGGTATTTTGAGTGGCTACAGTTTCTTTGACGTAGTAAGAGCGACATATTGTGATGATTATCGTGTTAAGTTTATAAAATTAATTTCAGTAATAATATTTTTCGAACGCGGAACGAGATAGGTTGCATAAAATTTCAATATAATTATATGACATAATGAATTTTGAAAATTGAATTTATTCATATTGCCTAGTCATGCTCGATGAAAAATTGATTTTGAATGAGTAACATTGTTAGCGTTTTGATTAATTATGCGTTTTAAATGAATTATATTAAAATTTTTGATTTATGAATTCGTTTTGGTAACGGAAATTCATATTAAAACAATTACAAATGAAGTTTTTATAATACAATTTGCACGATAATTGAAATTTTTGTTTCGCATAATTTTCTCGCGGGTGCGAAAACACCATCTGTGGGTTGAAATAAAAAGTGACCATGCGTAAGTTACTCAAAGGTAGCCGCGGTGAATTGTGACTGTTGCAGCTTGTCTTCTCTCGATCTTCATCTCTTTGCAAGCCATTCAGGTCTTCTGCAGCGCAGTGGTCTGCTAAGCAAATAGGTCCACGTCCAGCCAGCAGCCTGTCGGTGGCGGGGAAAACAGTTCTTTTTCTTCCCCTCAATCTGGCTTGCCTTCATCCCTTCCTTTTAAGACGCGCTCGCGACCAACTTACCAGTCGGTGGACTCAAACATGCGGCTCACGTCGACGGCACGCGCTCAAAACAACGACGTACGGCCCTAATGCGTACGCAACTTCTTCCACTCAAAAAATTTTCTCAATTCAGATCACCTTAGTTTTTACTTAAGGGAAAATTAATTTGTCATTAGATTTAGTTTTTCTACACCTTGTATCTTCATTTATCATAGAAGCTTTTGACCTGAACTATAGTTCTATATTAAAGATACATTCTACTTAAAAAAAAAAAAAACTTAAAAAACTAACTACGATGCCAAAAGAAGAATTTATGAAAATACACATGCATTGAAATCTCTAAGTTTTCGAATCTAGTTTGTCGATTTATTTCACTTATGAGGTATTGAAATTAAAGTGCGATTTTTTGAATTTTGGGATTGTAACGTACAATTAGAGAAAAAATAAAATTACTAAATTATGGTTGATTACCTTTGATTGTTCTTTGTTGTGAGTTAAAAAAAATAAGTAGTCATATCATAAAGTGCTTTAGAAGAGGGGGATTTTGAAAGATGTTCAGGCACGTATAGGTCGCACGCTGTGAAAGTAAGGGTGGTGGCTACAAACGTAAAGTGGTGGGGTCAGTACGTTTGAGGGTGAACCTTCACGTGCAGGATTAACAAACTACAAAGGCTCACGTACCTGGACACAGTGTTTCATTTCGGGAGTAGCTTCCGTTTCGTTCACATCTGCTTCAAGCTGAACTTCTCGCATCTCCACGGTCAACTCGTACATACGAGATACTGAAAGAACGCGACGCGTGTCGATAGCCAACCCTAAGATAATCCAAGACTTCAGTTGAGCGCCAGCCGCTGTGCAGTAAAGTCGTGTAAACCGTGTGCTTCAAATAAAAGTGCCTGTGTCGTTCGTGTCTGCCAGAGATTATTGTCGATGGCCCTTGTTCAAACATTACACAGCATGACATTAGGAAATCAAACGAACAAAATGTACACCATGCTTCAGCAACACTCACCATCACAAAATAATTGCGTGATTGTCACAACCGATGCAACATCGCTAAATCCTCATATAGGGAAAAGTGTTATACAAAACAACAAACGACCACTAGTTCAAAACACGGAACGTTCCTCTGTCGTAGTTAACAATTCCGTCAATATAGCGAATAACGGCAACGAAATGTTGCGGTGCAAAAGAAAAATCAACTTCGCCCATCATATGCCATATTCTGGACCGGGACATCAACCAGCATCCGTGGCTCGACGAAATGCTCGAGAACGTAACCGTGTCAAACAAGTAAATAATGGTTTTGCCACATTACGACAACATATTCCAGCATCCGTCGCGGCCGCTTTATCCGCGCCAGGACCAAACAGCAATCGTGGCGCCAGCAAAAAATTAAGCAAAGTCGAAACATTGCGAATGGCGGTTGAATATATCCGATCGTTGCAAAGAATGATTGAAGAACATGAATCAGAGTCTCCGGTTATGAACTCAGACTCAAATATGATAGAAAATCAGTATTATGCATCCAGTCCAGAATCTTCAATTAACATGAAACAACACTTAGGACACACTGTACTACTACAACAAACACCACCTTGTTCAGAATCGTCCGCTTCACCAACACCGTCATATAGTTCAGAAGGTTCAATTTCAACCCCTTCAACCTACACACCCTTAACTACATATCAAACAGATAGTTATGAAAATTACGAACCTATGAGTCCAGAAGATGAAGAACTCCTCGACGTAATTTCTTGGTGGCAACAACAATAAAAAAATTAGCTATGGTAAGTACAAATTTTATCAATCTTTGTGACAATTTTTGAAGACCTAGAAATACATCAGGTAGAAGTTTTACAAAAAAAAAAAAAAAAACAGGTAGATAATATGCAATTGTATTTCAAAAAGATTAATCATATATTGGTGATTTCTATTCGTACATTTATTCAGAAATTGGCTTTGTTATACAGAGAGACGTATGCCAAAGTTTATAGAAAAAACTTATGTAATTCCGATGTCTACCTGTTGAATATTCAAAAAAAAGTCTAATGAAAACCTTTAAATGTTTTATTTTAAGCGAGACAGCTTATAAATAAAGCTCAACGTGTATTTTGTTGTCCTTTACACTGGTTTTCTTAGATTTACGGGCACCCTACAGTCTACCTGACGAACTTAGTGAATGCTCGAATTTTAGCTAAGGGGTCTTTTGAAATCAATTCTTTCTTTTGAAAGTTATTCACCAAGATTTTACTTCTTTTGAATTTGGAGACGTAAAGAACCTTTCCGATTTCCTATCATCATTGTTTATGATCAAGATTTTGTAATACAGCCAAGCGAGAAACATATATCACGTTTAATGCACTTTTGTATATGTGCTCTTACACACATACTTTCATTACAATTCGCCAAAAAAAAAATTTAAGACGTCCTTCGTTCTTTAAAGACTCACTAAGCCATGAAAACGAAAAATGGTATTATTTTTCTAAAAGATTTCATAACGTAATCCAATAGCGAGTTCCCAAAGAAAAAAAATGACGGTTATTCAGTTTAAAATTACTTTTTCTAAAACTTGAAAAATAGTATTTTATTAATCTCGTGATTATTGATATATATATATATATATATAATATATATGATGTGTAACACGTTCTAATTTTTGATGAGACCTGTCCTATCCCAACATTAAAAACTAACGATTATACTCCCGGCGGGCTTACAGCGACCATAATATATGGTTGACGCACTCGCTTGTTCTTGCATTCAATCTTCAGGATGTCGATAAGGAGAGCATAGTCTGCAAACTTGATTGTCGCACGCTGTCTGAATAGCGAGCATGTTGATTTAATGAACCAAAAAAGTTCTACCTAAAATCAAGGGTTGTACAACTTGTAAAACTTAATGAAGTAAAATTATATTTCAACACTAACGTTATTTTCTTTTATTTACAGATACTCTAATGGGCCAGTGATATTTCCAAGTTCTATGAACGCTATGGAGATGCTTAATAGACAATATTTTTAATTCTAAGTGCCTTATTACAAAAGACATGCCAATTCCATTCCATGACTTCAATGAGTGATTTAAACTATTCCTGCTCGTAAATCTATTAATTTCCAAAAAAATAATTTTATACTCTAATTTATTTTGCTTGATTATTGTTGATCTTTTTTTTTGATCCGATAAAACTAAGCTATGTATAAGTTAATTATTCAAATTTATTGTATAATCTTAGAGGTATAAGATTTTTTTTCTAAAAAATTGAACAAAAGTTATAATTTGTTATCTAGTCATAAATATTCTATGAAACTTGTAAATACTGTTTATTAAATTTAAGTTAAGATATTATATTATTTTCAATGAAAATATTCATGACATAGAAGATCTCTGTACGTTGTACGTTTCAAACTACTAGTTAAAAGCGAAATGAATTCATTATTCCTTAGCTATTATTCCAGTATTGTATTGTGAATTACAAAAAAATGTGCCTTAAAACAAACCGAAAAATAATTTAAAGACAATTAATTACGTTAAGTATTTAGTCGATGTAAAAATAGTTAATGTTAATTTTTGATACTATAATGTTTTACTTATCTTTACTATGTCATTTTTTACTGAAGATCAAAATAAAAATCTATTAATAAATTGGGTTCATCATTTATGTTTCGTATTTCAGATGTAAAGTAATGTAATTTATTTAGTTTTACTTTGATTTCAAAATGGTTCTCATAGTAAGACCAGCCTTACAAAATTTTTCCAGTGAAAGGAACTTGATTTGCGCCAATCGTAATTGAGTGGACTGACTTCAAATCCCCACCGCAATACGAACAACTTTATATGACCATGACAAATGCCATAAATCGCTTAAGAGTTAAATGTAAAGTAGATGATATAAAAAAGCAGTTGACAAATACGAAAAACGGCAATTGAATTGAAGCAATTAGATGAAAGATAGAAAATACACAGATTTTTTTTGTAAGTAAATAACAATGAATATTTTTGAATTGCTTATTGGATTGTATATGCTGTAGGATATAAGTATCCTAAAGAGTGTAGATACAAATTAAAAAGACATTACAAGGAGAAACTACTTTTTTAAATTAAAATTATCCCAGAGATAAGAAAAAAATGATAAAAAAATATTAACTGCAGGTACTAAGTATACTGTATTCTTTGCTACAATAAATAGAAGATATTATCAAACCTATATAAAACTATTACTTTATTAAAAATTAGTAAATAAATCATTGGTATATTTACGTTTCATACTTTCATTATTAATATATTTCTTATTATGCACGATTACTTCCTCGAATTCAGTGCATTAATAAAGAATGAACCTATTTTTGATATAAACTATCCCTCTCTTCCATTTCTCTTTACTACTGCACGTAACAAAATTGCGTAACATACAAAACTCGTCCGCATACATACAAAAGAAAGGAATAGACTCCTGACTAGATAAATTCAAAACTATTAAAAAAGAACACTTAACACTAAAAGATGGTTGCCATTTTGTCAAGCCAAAAATTAGAGTTATTAGCTGTTGAATATTTTTACAAAACAAAAACATAATTTCACGAAAATATTACTATTTTCGTTCACTGAAAACTAAAAAAACATATTTTATTATAAGTATTAATAGTAAATTAGTGAACGAAATACACATTCGTTAACAAAATAAAATACTAACTAAAAAATTTTCAAAATGTTCAAATTTTCATAGAATGACAAGTTTTATAAAATTTGTTGACAAACTGAGTTACTTAATGTTGTATTATAGGTAAGTGTGTTAGTTTATGATTAGTGTCTAATTGTTATTTATATTCCTTATGATTTTGCTGCAATTCTAATTTACATAGTAGAACATTCTGGGTTCCAGGTCCGTACTCGATACTTTAAAAAATGATTCATAGTCGCAGTATTTAAGGTAGGTAGTTGTCAGTAAATCGAATTGGCATAATGTTTTTGAGCAGTTTATCAAGAATCAACATAGTAAAAAACTTATACTTATACATAAATATATAAACGTATATATATAAACGTAAATTTGAATGAACGGGCATAACAGAAAAGTAATCAACCCAAAATTCTTTTTGTGTTGATCACTTGCGATTATTTATGGCATAAACTATTCGAGTAACCAGTACATAAGGTTGAAAAAAGATCGGTGGATGTATTTGTGTTGTTGTTTATTAATTAAAACAAAATCTTAAATGTTGAAGATTTCAAGTGTTTGATCGCCTTAGCATATGGACATCGTCAACATCGCAAGAACACTTTAATCAAAAAAAAAAAAACATAATAAGAATATATGAACATATCATATAAAATTACCATAAAGAGAATATATCTCGCGTCGAAATATACTGAGAAACTATCTAGTAGTAGGTAGAAATGGCAAATCTTATTAACGCACAGTCAAAGTAATCTACATTAGTATAAAACATATTTCTACTGACTTAAAGTCACGATGCATTAAGTTTATTTTAAAAATATAAAATACTTTATCTGCTTAAACAAGAAGGTATTTTTTTAAAATTTAATTTTAAAGTCGCTTCAACTACCAGGGCTATTAGCGACTGAACATAGTGGCACTATGCCTAACAATTAAATAAGTAAATATAAGAAGATATTTAATTAAAAACTCTACTTAAATATAAATAACTTTTATAATTGTTTACATTAATATTAAAATAATAAATATATATATTTAAAATAAGCGTATACCAATGCAAGTTTAAAAATAATAGAAGTACCTAGTTTAAAATTACAATTAAAATAAAACTCATATGCAATTGCTACAATCAACTTCAAAATTTTAAATATGGGCATAAGACTCAACCACTTTTTTGAAAAAAAATTGTTTTCGTGTCATGTCCGGTTTGGATTCTGTTCCGTTTCGAAACTTTGCTTTAGTTTCTCTAACATTTCACCTAAACATTTCAAAAGTTATAGAAATACGTTATAAGTTACAGGTAAAAAATATAAGGTGGTTCCTGAATGAGAAAATCGCCCGTTAATGATCTCAGTTTTAGTGCAGTTGCCTATTTAATGAGTATAGTGACTAACGCGGAATTTAAATATTCGTTGTCTTAAAAACAATTATCTAAATTTCTAACTGTTTTTACAGACTGTCGAAAGTTGAAAATGTTTCATGAAATTTTTATTGCCATTGAAATATAGGTCAGGTATTTGCACCTGCTTATTAATTCAACGTACGCCACGAAGAGAACGTCGTTAATTTATACATTTTAATAAATGTACCCTGAAACGTACATATTTTCATATTTATAATTAAGAAGTGGTAGAAACTGGAAAATGGAAAAAGCTCGGTTTGTCGGAGAATTACTGAATTTGGCAAGGTTAAAACTGGGAAGCTTTCTTTGTTTTGTGCGGTGATTTATCAAGCAGGTTTTCTTTTCGAAAATCATATATTTGGGCGGCGACAATTTTTTTTTAATTCAATGTAATAAAATTATCATATTGACATGTGTTTGTGGCAGCAGCCGGCTGGTCGCGTGGCGCAGGTGTCGGGACCCATTTGCCCCACCTCGAGCTTAAGTATCAAATTCTACGTACAGAAATCTCATTACAAGAAGTAGTAAAAAAAAAAGTTAAACCTTCAAAAGTTAGACTGAAATCTAGTGAAACTGCGCAATAACGTGAAACCTTCCCCTATAGAGCCACAGCCCTGAAAATTTTTTCAGAATACGTATTAAAATTCAAAATTTGTAAACAGCATAAATTTTGTCAGTACAATAGTTAACACATTCACCACTCGTTTATGTTAACAACTACATGATTATCGTAAAAAGAATGCAACGTGTAAAAAAGTTTCAAGTCAATGCAAATTTATGTAAAATCTTAGCGATTCTCTCGAATCATACGCATGTATCGAATCAGTTTCGTAAATAAATTCGATTTTCTGTGACATTGTTTTGTTGTTTCAACCTTCGATTTTTTTATTTTTCTGATTTAAAAATTCAAGTCTTTCTCTTTATCATTATTCATTTCATCAAATATTTCGATTTTGAGCAAAAACGTTCACGAGACACATTAGCCAATTTTTTGCAATACAAACTTTTATGCTATTCACATCATACTCAAATTCTAGAGCTATTACCTTCACATTTTCTTCCATCATTTCAAAAAAATATTCCGCAAAAATATAAAACAGGATGTATAAAAACATTCAAAATAAGCTTTGATTAATACTAAAAACTACGGTTTTCAAATTAATTTTATTACTTATTTTTATCTAGGTGACTTTTTGCTGCCTTATATGATCTTCCTTTTTTTTCAATTTTTTTTCTTTTTTTATAGGAGTAATTTATAGCATATAGTCTATAATTTATTTATCTAACACGCAACTAGAATTGAATCTCAAAACCAAAGAAGAATTATCATAAATCTAAACGTTTCCTTGTCTTATTATAGTTATTGATCGTTTCTTTTAATTTGCTTGTTTTATTAAAAATGTATTTCTCTTTTTTTCTTGATTTTCATAGGACACCGGAAGGAACTTTTTAATTTATGTTTGAAAATGTTTTTAATATTAGGTACTATCAAGTTCAATTGATCAATTACCGGGAATTAATTTGGGTGAAATGATTTTTTTGTGCTATTGTTTTCCAATTATTTTTTTGCTGTCATAATGAACGTAAACCGAACATTACTATGAGGAGATGTGATCCTATCATGATTCATAGATTTTTTTTTAAATACACGACATAGTATTATCCTAAAACTTTGTCTAAAATTGGAAAACAATATTTTTGAAAAGATATACGTATCATGAATTCTTTTTTCCCCCGATCAAAGTTCCCGAGGAAACCATTAATGTTGCTAAAAAACCTTCAATGAGACACACATCATGGATTATAAAATAAGTATCATTTAAATTTTCATACTACTTTCAATACCTACCCAAATCTTTCTATAAACTCTTCGACTAATTTATAACAAAGACAAAATATAGAAAAAAAATTTCAGAACCTTAAAGACATAAAAAAAATCTGTTTCGAATAGCTTTTGTCTAAAATCAAGCTATGGTTGTTTTTATTTATTTTTTTTAAACTTGACTATATTGTGATATTAAAATATTTCCTCGTTCCATTTTGGAATCGAGTACTTACCCTGCTAATTAACGTTACGTTAAAGTAACTGGGCTTACCTCTTCTTAGTTTGGGTAAAAGGATCAGAATTAAGGCCTAAGAAAGCACTCGTGAACATCTCTTGAACTACAACTTTCCGATCACTAATAACAGCCCAGTGCACCTCTTCAACTATTTAACTATTCAAATATTTCAACAACGTTTAAATAATATTATAACAGAAGCGTAATAAATTTTTGCTTTATTTTGAAAAAAAAAACTACTACTAAACTAAACAAATTTTTATCTTTTTAATTTAAAAAGAAAATCAAACGAATGATTTTTTGGTTGAATTTTATATCTAATCCTCAAAAATTCATTTACGACTGAATGACATTAGACGAATTCAGGCATTAAAACGGTTTTAATCTGCTTGGATTTTAAGTAGTCAAAGTTATATGCGAGTCCATAATCTTACCCAAACCGTTACAGCTGCCATTGTTTGATTATCACCTAACGACAAAAGTTTTGATCCTTCATAACGTGGCAAGTGGGATGAAAAACAAAATGCATTAACTAAAACCAGTACGTACATATACAAAAACCTTATTTCCTGTTGCGCTTAAGAGCATACATGCAGGGGTATGTTCCTCCCCGGTGCACAATTAAATAGTGCACGAAATTCAATGCATTCTCACCCCATATTGAATTTTAAGGGATGCAGGAAGTGGGTGGAATACACAGCGTAACACGGAACTATAAAATTCTTTTGATTTGTGCCAGGATTATTATCATATATACGAGATATAAGCAGCTTTTTCATTGAAAAACAAATAAAAGTATACGTAAGAACTTTATGGATGGAAATGTTTTCAAGGTATTTATCTTCTTGAAAATGTCGAAGTGTTCATTCTAAAATTTTGTTTTTATTATCATTATGTTATGATTTTATTACTATTATATAGACTAGGGACTACACAGACTAGACACACGTCTGAAAAATGAGAATTTCTTATTAAGGTACGCGGTGCACACATAAAAGTTTCCTGAAGGATCAATAGTAAAAAATCAATAGTAAAAAAAGCGATACCTACCATTAGAAACAATATAATGTAGGTATATGCACATTTTATTTTACCTAGATATTTTTTTTTGCACTTACAGATTTTAGTAATATCGATAAAATTTTTGAAATCGCTCAAACATTAATTCTTGCAAATATAATTTACTTATATAAGCTGTATCAAATTGATATTCCAAGTCTAGCAAAACCTGTTCATAAATGTGATTCTCATTCAATACTTTGAGATATCATACCTTTACTCTAATAAAATCAAAAAGAAGTACTTGATCAAAATAATGATTGCAAAAGCTTTACAAGTCACCATTTCTGAATTCGAATTATTATTCATAACGTGATTCAACGCGCCACGCAATGGTTATACTTATTATTTTATTTTTAATATAAACGATTCTTTAATTGATGGATACTCTAAATGATTTATTTATCATTCACGAGATTCATTAATTAATTATTAATTAAATTCATTAGTGATAAGACTAAATTAATTCAATATTCAAAAGTCTTGAGTCGAGGTTGAATGATTTCCATTACTAAACCCACATTTATTCAATGGTATTATTATATCCAGATTTGGCTAAATTAAGAGATTTAGCTTAAAATCTTCATTTGTAAAGCAATTCTAATTCAGTTAAAAAGTAACGAAGCGTTAAATGAAAGTTTTAGTTTCTTAATAACTTAATTATCAGACCAAAGTATATTGAAACAGTAGCGAATAGTCTTTAATTAAAACAAAACGCTTTTTTTAGCAAAAGTTACAAAAAACTTACAAGAATTCTTTACAAAAACCGGCGAAAATAAAGTAAATTTGAAATCGATTGTGATCATCTTTACGACACTTAATTATCGAAGTCGCCCTTAAAATTCTGATAATGAATGAATGATAAACGAGTTCTGCATTGTTATCTAATTTCAGTACATTTTTTCTTTGGGCCCAAACAAATATGCACTAATCTATGTCGATTCGATTTTAGTTTTATGACCTTAATACATTAGCTATAAAATCTCTAATTTTTAATGATTAGATTTGAATGCCTGAGCTACTGGACCTTTCGGATAATATTGCGTAACAGGGGTGGTCCGAAACATATAGGTTGTCATGTGAGTTTAGTCAAATGTCGCCGACAAAGGGATGGATTTGAGACAAACCCTTAGAGCGGAACTGGGCTTTTTATCAATTAGGTAAAATAAACAGAATTGAAAATTGATAGTCTGAGATTGTTTTTATTTTTTATAATTTTAATTATTCTTACAAAAAGTTATTAACAAGAAAATATTATCCTAAAATTTATAAGAGCATTAATCAATCCGTTTTAAAAATGAGATTCAATAATAATCAAATTATTATTTTTTTTAAACAATTTTAAATTGAATCACTCACAAAAATTAAGTATGATAGTGAAGGAATATTTTCACTATGTCAAAATTAATTACATTAATTTAATTAATTAACAATTACAATAAGTATAAAAGCATTTGCAACAGTGAAGAAGATGAAATAGCTGCAATTAGGTGTCGGTTTTTAATTGCTATATTTTTTTTGTAATCTAAACATATGTATGAGTAATATTATACTATAAATAAGTTGAAACTCTCGGTATTTTTGATTTAGTGTTATATTATACTCTTACATAAAAATATAAATATCTATACCTAACCTAAGACAACTTAATCAAAATTGAGATAGCTTTGGTAGGTATATGTCGGTTAAAGAGAATCAAAAATTACAAAAAAAAAAAACAAACACCCATTAATAATTGATATTCATAGCTTTTATTTAAAAATCAATTCAAAATACCTACCTAGATAAAAAAACAACTTGGCATGCAAAGTAATCGTCCACCTGTTCTTGAATTTTGCAAAAAACTCATGTGGATATAAAAAACTTGAAATTCAATAATAGAAATAGAAACGTTAATACAAATAAAGAACACACACATTCATTCAAGTGAGAATAGAGATGTTAAACGGTGTCATTATTTTTAACTCCTTTCAAAAACACCGCCCGATTAAATTTTAACACCACGAATTCAAACGCGTTAGACAAATTCTTAAAGGTAAAAAAGTTACAAAAACCTATATATTTTTAGAAAACGACATTGATTTTAGTTATTTTTACAAAAAACGATAATAACACTAAAACATTTCTTTCAATTGAAGCAGCAAGCACTAATTCAGGATCCGACACAATCCAATCGAGATTTTCGAAGACGAATTGGTGTTGCGTGTTTTGAAATGGCACGTAATCACGAGAATATTATATTGTAGTAAATTGCACAAGTATAAATAAATATAAGGAAGATAGTTACGAATTCAAGAATATAAGCGAGGATTCAAAAAAATAGTTCTGATTTGACTCAAGAGCATCAAAACCGGGTTTCGTAATGAAGGAAATAAAACCAGAAATTACATGACTTGTTAGTGATGATTGTTCCAACTATAACAATAAAATAAAAATGTGTTACGTAGAGGTACATTTTTGAAATAATATTGTAGAGGCAAAATTAAAGAAAAATTAAGATAGTGGCGAAAACTGTAGAAGTATTAGTTTTTTTATAATAATTTAAACTACTCTTAATAGTAAAAAAAAATTATTGTGTGGTTTTACGAAACCATGATGCAAGTGAAACTTTTTTTTCGAATTTTAGGCACTTAAGTAACTGAAAATTTTCGGAAAATTATTTGATTTAGGGTATGAAAATAGAATAGAAAGAAAAGGATGTGGCACGTATTCTCTGTCTGACGTAACGCGCACCGTTGGAACTATTTTTGAATTTCTATTATTGATGTTAATACTCGAATGTTATTTTCATTATTGAATTTGTTGATTATTGTTAAATCGATCATCTGTCTGTTGTTATCTACAAGTATTGTAACATCACCGTCGAATATTTTTGCACTATTCTCACTAGCTGTATCTTTGTTTATCGTGATCAAGTGAACAATAACATTTATATCAATACACTGATCAAAATACAAATACCAATACAAATATGGTTGACAATTAATTACAACTTATAATATAATAAAACGTTGTCATGGAGAGGAAAATAGCACATTAAATTCAGTAATAGCTCGCGGAACAGGCCTGTGAAAGCGACATTATATATAGCTAACAATGTGTGTACGAGCTTTGCCGATTCACTGCCGAGAATGTGATATTTAGCGACATGCTAAAGACAGGCCAAAAAATTTGAGGCGATGTATAAAAAGTTTCAATTTAAAAAATGAAAAAACTATTTCAATAGGTAATGTTTTTAATAGATATTATTTATATTTTTATAGGCTTTATAATTTTTTATATAACTTTTTTATAGGCTTTTTAAGTAAAATTAGTTTTCCTCGCAAGTTAACAAATTTAATAAATTTTAAAATAATATTAAAACCAAAAAATTTTCGTTCCATAATCTTAGTCATAAAATATGTTAAAAATAAGTTCATCTGAACTCACCCGCTCAGAAAACATCACAGATTCTATCAAATGTCATCCCAACATTCATATACGGAAATGTATGGAAACGCACGCCTTATCTGTTAAATGGAACAGGCCTATATTAGTTGTTGAACTTTGGTGGTACTTATGTGGATATTTATGGAAAGCTACAGTATCAATCAGAACCCAATTGCAACGGTAGGATGGTTTGCTGTTTACAGACGATACTACGAACAATAAAATAAATTTTAATTCGAAGTATTTAACAGAAAGAAAAAAATTAATAAGTTAGAAAAATCTGTAGATTTTTAATTGATTTCTTAAGATCAATAATATAATATTTTTGAAAACTTCAGCAAATCACTTGAGAACATTTTAAAAATTACCGGACAGTACTTCATTCTTCCATAACAGTACAAGTTTTTCTTTTAGAGTAAACCATCAGCAATTAATAAAAAAAATGAACTTAATTGTGAGAATCCGAATTTCGTAGATTTTTAGAACTCCAAGTGTTAGGAATATAAATTGTACGTATACGTACATGCTATTAGTGCAGTAACTTTTGTGTAAAAACAACAGGAAAGTCAAGAAGCTGATGGAAGAAATTTTTCATTCATTTTACTCATGTAGCAGACTTCGACGAG
Source organism: Sisyra nigra (assembly GCA_958496155.1). Taxonomy (NCBI): domain Eukaryota; kingdom Metazoa; phylum Arthropoda; class Insecta; order Neuroptera; family Sisyridae; genus Sisyra; species Sisyra nigra. Next base: position 28,313,246 of record OY292313.1, read on the forward strand.
GAAACTAATAATAGTTTTACCATTAGCTTTATAGTTATACGATGTTAAAATGAAAAATGCATTTTTTGTTTTTTTTTTTTACTGACCACCAATGGTCTAGAAAAAAAATGCATGGGTATACTTAAATAATTTTGAAATACAAAAATTTTTAAACCATATTTTACCCTAATACAATTTTTTTTGTTTTGTTGTCGCATTCAATGGATATTGTAAGACTATTCACTAGTGTCTTATTTTCAGACGGCACGACTTATTATAGGTCACATGAATTCTTAGAGGAATAACGAATGACCTGAATTAATAAACGTGGTCCTACATCTTGGGCCGATTATGCATAATTCAAAGGGCGCCTTGCGTATGCATCTATATTTTTGAGAAATGAGAAATTCTAAAACAAATACGGATACGCCACTTGAATTTATACGGCATAATAAATTAAATAAAAATGCATGAAACAGCATTATCAAAAATTCAATTTGTTCCTCTGTAAATCAAACGTGTGGTGGTTGTAGGAGAAAGAAATGTTTGAAATGATATTAAATAATGCTGCTATAAATTTTCTTGTAAAGTATTTGTTAATTTATATCTACCTGTTTGCATAAAAATGCCATTTGTTTTAACAGCTAAGACAAAACATGGTTTGCTTCACGCGCAACGATCACAAGATAACTTTGTTGCGGTTCGTTTGTCCCAGCCTCATGGAGCTTCAAACGCTCATCTGAAAATCCAGCTATTTTCTTCCGTTTTGTATGCATTATTCAGAAAATTTTAAAAAGCGATTAATCGCACTCATTCAACCAGACAACAAATTCCTTTTTTACATGCTTACCAATAACCCTTTATTATTAACTCAAAGTCTTAGAATGAAAAATATGCTAAATTAGAAATGGTAAAAATTGTTATTATAAAGCCTCCACTTAATATATTTTGTACAAGAATATAATTAAATTTAAACGGAAAAATGAATTGCAAATATTCAAACGTGGGATGAGAATCGTTTCTGAAATATTATTCGTTTAATGTATATATGGCCATACAATAAAGAAAATTAATTCTCACTTTAAAAGTATCATGAAAATAATTTATCACATTATTACCGAGTATAAATTAAATGATTCATTTCAGAAATCAATATCGTGTGATTTCGATAGTTAATCTTATATGCTCGTCGAGAGATTCAAACACTGATACAAATACGAAGTGTATCAAAATTGCAAGAAAACGTGTTTACGGTTTCTAACTTAGGTTCGTTATAATAATCTTATAATCTCGACAAGACTTAAACGGAAAAAAAATACAGAGAATATCCGGGATTAGCATCTCTTTATTAAAATCCGAAACTTATGTTTGATTGATAATATTGGTGGTCGCAAGAGAAAAAGAATTGTGAAGTTACAACTTCTGGAATCAAGAAACTAGTCTTTTTACTGTGTTACTGAACCGTTTTAATGTGGAGAATATAAAGTCATAATTAACTTTCACTGACAGATTTGCTAATATCGGCTAAGTTTTATTGAGTCTCAATTTTTGAGCTAATTAAGGTTGACAGAACTTTTTATAATAATTTTTTTGTGATAATCAACTTTTGAAATATTGTATCTTTCTTAAAGTTCCGGCCTTTTAGTTTTCCTGGTTGGATTATGTTTCTTCGATAGCTTATAGGAACACTTTTTAGCTCGTAACCTCAAAAAGCCTTTATAGCTCTTGGGTATTTTTTGTATGTTTAAAGGATTACGCACCCTTCAATATTATTTTTTGTTAAATTACTGAACTCAAAAAAAGTAAAATTTTATCTTTTGTCAAAATTTGTGAACCTAAATATATGCATCGAGTATTAAATATTTAAATAAGTTTTCAAGTTTTTCAAACAAAGGGTTATAGAGGTTAAATCTTTTGAGAGGGTTAAGTAACATAATTTGAAATTTACAAAATTTGCAAAGTTTTGCAAAAGATGTCGTTTTTATGCTAATTATTTCTCTTTTATAATGGTTGAAAAAATTGATTTCTTATTCACATATTCATTCTAGCATAAAAATATTGAATTGAACTTACTTAACTAGATAAACTTAGGTAAAATCTAAAAATATAGTAACATTTAAAAATATAATATGAAATATTCTACGAACTAAATATGTTGTTTAAAATAAACATCTATTTCTTCAAACAAAAAAATAGTTTGAGAAAATTTTAAAACTGTTATGACTATTACGCTGTAGGTATGTTTGCATGAAATGATTAACTTAAGCTAATCAATTTTATTACAATTATATATAGAAACGATTTTATTATCCTTTATTGAGTATTTATTCATTGAGACCAACTAAAAAAACGAGAGAACGTTTTTCTCGTAAATTTTGTTTACTGGAGATTTATTACACAAAAATGCAATTAAAAAGATCTGCATGAGACCACCCAATTACTTACCTTAATTTTATATGTGTTTGTTGAAAAAAAATTCAAGTCCGCCTTTTGACTTTAATAAAAAAGAATTATATCTATGTTAATTTACACCCGAAACTAAAAAGAAAAATTTCCAAAAACACGGATTGTATCCTATTATTTAAATAATAGTTTTAGATACAAATTAATGTCAAAAAAATAAAAATATGTCTATTTTATTTGTCTAAAATACCGCCAAACGTGGTGCATATAAACAAGGACGATTTGACGTTGAATGTATACAATTTAAACGTTATTTTGATGACAATTCCGAGATTTGGAATAAAAAAAGAGAAAAATATATATATAACTATATATATATAAATAATAAGCCGCTCTCGACGGCAGATCATGCAAAGTGCCTCAAATTTGTAACTGTCCTCGAACTCGACCGTCACATGTGTATTTTTCTACTATATAAAACGATTTTATCTAAAAGATTTATATTTGAAAATATTTCCTGTCTGCATGCAAGTCGCTTTTGTATTAGTACAGTTGTCTGTGCTGGGAAAGCACATTCTTATTTCTAGACTCTGTAACATTTTAATTTGATCTGATTTCATAAAAGATTCCAATTTTTGACTTACTATCGATCATACACGACTCGGTGGTTCGAAAATTATAAAAGGTCTAGGTGTGACTTTAAACACATGTAACTTAATATGAATTACAAAAATAACAATAATTTGAAAACTGATATTTCATTCTCATCAATCTAACAACTTTCAAACATTATCTTTCCCCTTTCCATAAAAACTAATATTTTAAATGTTAAATTTCTCTAGAAAAAATATAAAAAGCAATAATAACCCTTAACTAGTGGCTTGTACATTAAGATTCTTTCAAAATTTATAATCTGCTTTATCTTTTCATCTCGTAACGCCATTAAAATAAGGTGAAAACCAGTAATTAGTTATATCTTGTATATACCTATATAGATTTTGCCATATATAATCATTTTCAGGACCGGTTTCAAGACTTTTAGCTGCTCTATATTAATAATGCGTTCAGAAGAAATTAATAATGCACAGGATATGATACAGATATTGACAATATTATGAACTTGAAGCGACAGTTATTGCAAATATTTTTAAAATAAAAACCAGAAAATTGATTTTTTACAAATAGCAAATCCATAAGAGAACTGAGCCACTTGCATTAATTAATTCTCATTTCACAATTACATTTTATTAAAATTAATTAAATATATAAAGTAGGTACATATTAAGTTATTTAACTGAATATTTTTTAATTTAACGGTAAAATAAACTTTTTGCTGGTTAAGTATATAAAATATCAATTAGCTTCAAATTAATTGTTCAAGAGTTATGCTTGAAAAATAAATTCAATTTTGAAAACGAAAACAAAAAAATAAATGCCATTAAACACCAATTGATACCCACCCGCTTTATTTAGCGTACCTGAATCAATGATTATAGTATAACTACAAAAAACTTCATAACTTTTAATAAATTCCATCAGTATAATATATTGGCAGAAAAAATTAATAATTTAATACGACCCGTGAATTCTTCTAAGATAACGCATTACACTCTCTAACCGTTTATTTCTGGTATCTAACATTTTCATTCTTTGATGGGATCACGTCAAAAGTAAAACATTATAAATTAAAATAATGTTTTTGATTTATTACATTCAGTTTTTGAGTCTGAACAAATAATTTTAAACACTTTTTCAAAAATATCACATCTCTAATGTAATTTATGAAAGTATGAGTGATACAATAATTTGTCTTATACTCGGTTTATACTTAGTCGCCGCTTATAGATCGGTTTTAAATTAGAAAATGATTATCAAGTAAAAATTCAATTTGTTTTATTTAAGTTAATGATACTATTACCTAATTTCAAAATTTGCCTTTTACGAACTGAAAATTCTCTGTTACACGTCTATAGTTTGGTCAAAATTGACTTTCACACAGTAAGTATAAAACTGAATCTAATACGAAAGAAAAGTTAGTTGAAAAAAAAGTTAATAGATGAAATTGCTTTGCATAAATTGGAGAAAATTATTAAAAAACCGATCAAAGTCTCAGACATTATTCCCAACCATTATAATTTTAAAAAATATATAAACCAGGCTCCCGTTGCATTTAAGTACCTATCTATATAATATTTCCATAAAAGTTTCCTATGTGAACAAGTTTAATTTGTATTTATATTTTAATTGACAGTGTTATCTATGGATCTATATCCAAATGGAAATTTTACGTTTAGACTAAAATGGTTTAGTTGAAAAAATTGATGAGCCATAATCTTCAACACGTTAAGAGACTCTAACTTTCTTGTTTATTTAATTAAATGTATAAAGCTTAAATGATAAGTTTATTATCTCGCGAGTATAGCATTCAATTAAAGTTTTCCTTGACAATGAATTTAATTATTTATAATTAGACGAATGAAAATCTATGTAACTATCAATGGCACTGGCTTCTGTCTAAGTGAAAGAACCGAGATTTAGTGATTTTTTCCGGTTGATTCAACTCAGTTTAATAGAAAAAATATTGACGCCATGCTCATTGACCTTCCTTTAATGATGTATATCTTATCTGTCGATAGAACATCAGTGGTTTTATGTAAAGCCGGAGGACGTGTTCAAGTTTAGGCGCCTCGAACTTGACTGAATCTTGACTAAATAAGTACTTATAGAGAAGATAAGACCACAGTCGAAAACAAGCTATAAAAACCACATCAATTTTCGTCGAACCAAAGCCGATATGATGACTAGCGCGGGTGTGCAAGTGGTGTGAAATAAACAACACGCGACTTGTCGGCTTGTCATATCGACAACAAAAGGCCCTAATAACTATTTAGATTCGGCGTTATTGTATCTCTCACCTTTACGCATTAGTGCTCGAGTCATTACTAAAATAACTATTGTGTTTGTCCAGTAAACATTGTCGACATTTACAGCTGGCCAGTTACAATTTTCATAACATTTTAATACGTTTTTTGAAACATATAGCTTATAAACACCTCATCTTACAAATCAAAATTATAGGCCTCTTAAAGAAGATGTTAAAGATGGTTTTTAGTTGGTACCTACACGCTTTTAAGACCTCATACTTATGAAGACGTAAAGTGAGCACATAAACCAAAAACGGTTGTAAATATTTTTATATTTTCCAAATTGAACTTGGCGAACTGATTAAAACATTTACATTTTTAATTTCAGAAATATTTTAATTAAATCTTAAAAATTATTACGGTTTACTCTTATATGTAATTCTCATCTTAATGGAATGAAATTAAAAATTACTTTAAAAAAATTTCAGCAAAATCGGACCTCACAGTAGGTAAAACACTTATGTGTTACGCAAAATAAAATAAAATTTATGTTTTTAAGTATTGGAATTGATAAGTTATTGAAACATCTTAATAGCAATCGATTGGCCTTTACTTATGTTAAAAAACATCTTAACATTAAAGTATACATACGATAGTATATTTTATTTTATTTTAAAAATTTACAATGTACTTAATCTATATTTGAAAAAAAAAATTGAAAAACTGTTACGTGTGATTATTATCCGAGTGTGCGTGGCTAAAAAGCTTATACTTGTATATAAATATGTAAACCTAAGCATATATAAAATAACTGAAAACGAATACTTATATAAGTATCTAAAAAATTTGATAAAATAAATTTTTATTCTTAATATTCACAACTAATCAACGTTTAATAATATTGACAGATATTGCATACCAAACATCAATGTACACATTTAATTTAAAAACATATCATTTTATTTCTACTATTAGAAAATACGTTTTATATATAGTTATAGAAATACTCGAAGCATTAATAAAAATTTCGAAACTAATTTCAGTGTATGCAAGTAGATCTTATGTGTGCTAAAATTTTTTGTTTTTATTTTGTTATATATATATCTAAATAATATCAAAATTATCATATTTGGACATCAAACTACGGAAAGCCTCTCTAGAAACCATCCACTCCATATACCCAAGTTCAGAATTTCTACACATCTATACAGATGGTTCATCCATCCCAGGATCTGGAAAAACTGGTGCTGGTTACTACAGCAATATATTTGAAGGATGCTCCGCAGTTGGAGAACCTCTCAGCTGTTTTGATGGGGAAGTAGAGGCAGTTTTACTAGCTATATCTAAACTTCACGAAGTTAAGCCTATCATAAAGCTGTTTTCTTCATTGATTCTCAAGCCACGATAATAACACTATCCTCTAACTACCCCACCGAATGCGTTCGTACCAACAAATGTCTAGCCGCCTTGGACAGTCTCGCTAAAACAGGTTGGCACATGTCACTACAATGGATTCCCAGTCATGTTGGTATCTTCGGAAATGAAAAAACAGACGAGCTCGCAAAGTCTGACACCGCTCTAAGTCAACCTTCAACCCTTATGTTTTTAACACAAGCTTAGAGCCACATCGCATGCACTATCAACTGGCATTCCTACAATATTCAAAAAAATTAAGCGCAAGGAAAAATGGGAATCCTTACCGGAATCTCCTATCTCACGATTTCTCCCCCGCCAGGTGTCAGTCGCAGTTTTCCGAACTACCACGGGACACGACTACCTATACGAGCACTTGCACCGTATTGGAATCCTACCGACTCCAATCTGTTCCCTTTGCAATGGGGAACCCATGAATGCCATGCACCTATTCTAAATAGTTTTTTTGAGCATAGCTATTTTTAAGAAACCTAGTTCTACAATTTTATTAGTACTAAACACAGCATACGTATAAGGTTGCAAGTGCTTCAATTGAGCTTAAAAAATATGAAAACAAGTCAGTACACACCAACTTCACTAACAGAAGATGCCAACATATCCCCGTGTACTTGAACATGCAACGTGTTCCTTATAGTAACACTGCAAAATACTTGGGACTAACGCTAGACACTAAATTGCGTTGGAAGGAACACGTGAAGGTCAAGAAGCGGGAGCTTGAAATAAAGTACAGAAGGATGCACTGGCTGCTTGGAAGACATGCAGGACTGAGCACACATAATAAAGTCCTACTTTATAGACACATTTTAAAACCTATTTGGACGTACGGCATCCAGCTTTGGGGCTGTGCAAAGACTACAATCAAGAAAGCTATCCAGATATTCCAAAATAAAGTGCTCAGAGGCATAGTCAATGCACCCTGGTACGTAAGGAACTCTGACGTACACAGAGATTTAAATGTCAACACGGTTGAGGAAGAAATTAGGAAAAATGCAAGAAAACACCACCAGCGTCTTCGACTCCACCCGAATCTTGAAGTCCAGAAGATGCTTAATGAGCCTGCCCCTCCTCGACGGCTCAAGAGAATAAAGCCAGCTGACTTGATATAGCTGGGCGTTTTTTTTATTTTATATGGGAACAGCCACTGGGCAGTTTCCCATCACAAAATTTTATCGGATAGACAAGTTGCTAAATGAGCAAAGCTCAGGTGCATCATATTGGTTAAAAAAAAAAAAAGAATTAAAATATTTACAACACTGATTAATACTGTCTTGGACATAACGTAATTTTAAATTTAAATAGAGTTTTATTTTAATAGAGTTATACAATTTATTATTTGATTCATCAATTCTTATTATAAAAGTATAAAATAGTTCCTGAATAATGCTCTGGTCGATTGTGATTGAAAACCTTTTGTCTAAAAGACGAAACACTTTCATGGATGAATTGCTTTTACGGTAGCATCACGTACATAAATCTGACGTAAAAAAAGATAATTTACACAAACTAATTCGATAGGCAAACAGAGAAGAAATGAAAGATAAATATGCTTCTTCTAAAAAATAACCAAAAGAAATGCGACTTGTATTTTTTGTCTTTTGAAAATTACAATTTGACCGCGATACTAGAAATAAAATACGAGTATGTGTAATTTTGAAGGCGCAAAATTTCTCCCCGAGGTTAACGAATCTTAAGGCTTGTATAAGCTTACAATGTTTGTTGTAATTAAATGAAATATTACTTCTTTGGACTACATAATTTATATTGAGATAATTAAGCTTTGGAAAATAAAAGTTTTTATAGGGTTTTTTTGTGATTTTTTTGGATTTGTAATTACTTTATTAAATCATAATGGACATGTCGATGATGCGGTTCTGCTTTGAAGTGTATTATAGCACATATATTCACTTCTTATCTAGTGATTAAGATAGATCCAAATTGAACGAGTAACGATGTGGATGAGCAAACGAGTGAAAGATGCACACGTTAAGAGGCAGATTTGTTTGACTCGATTGGTCAGATTTACTTTTAATGAACACAGTGAGAAAGAATTTAAGATCATAATATAGAGTTATAAAAAAATGCATTTATGCATAGCTCGTAAATTTGATTTTATAGTGGTGTTTTCAATTGTTTTTATGTGCATTAATATATATTTGTTACATAATTTAATATATCGTTGATGTTTTAATTTGCGACTAAATGCATTTTACCTACCACGTGGTGAATTTTGCATAATTTTACCATTAGTTGATTTAATATATTTTTTTACTTATAAACTTTTACGAATTTCTTTCTTATTTATTCGTCAACTTTTTTCAGATGAAAAAACTATCGACTACTGGGGATTTGTGTAATTGCTGGTGAATTGCTGTTTGCCAGCGCACGGTTTGATACGATCATGACGGTTTGTGGATTCTGTATTATGCGGCCAAAGAAGCCGCCGGTTGCAATATTTTTGATATCACAATATGGCATCAACAGTTGATTAAGTCGACGACGCTCTGTGAGAACTTTTAACACAACGGGTTATTTATATCCGAACATATCGGTAGGTATAGTTGATATGTGAAGAAGCACACAGATTTAACACAGCCAAACTATATCAATTTGATATATTAAGATTCAGCACTGCAAAAAACTGGTTTATTAAACTGGGTATTTATAAAAGATCGACGATTAAAATGTGAATTTTCAAACATCAATTGAATATGTAAAATAACATTTTTAATAAAATAAAACTACATGAACAATCTATAGGCAATTATAATAAATAATACTCAACTAAAATAAATATAACAGGTAGATCTGATTTTTTATTATGAATTTATATACTTACTTAACTCAATTTAATAATAAATATAAAAAAAAATCCGGACATCTAAGATTTTTTTTCTGATATAAAGTAATTATTTTAAATTTTATTATCCGTGAATAAAAACTAGATCTTATCTTTATGTCTTATTTAGTTACCAAAAGTTACAAATTGCGCATATTAAAAAGCATTTTCATGTAAACCATTATTCAAATACTGCATACATCTCGACTTAGGAGGTATTATAATATAATTTAAATATTTTAGAAGGAATTTTAATTTCATAACAAGGAAGATCCAATTTATATCCATAAACATAGGAAATTGGCGACATAAGCTATTAATAATCTTATAAGTATGTGATATCAATAATTAATTTATACTATACCATCTCGCATTTTATATAGAATATTATAGATTATACTATTATCTAAGTATTGATGAATACATTTTAAGGAATTTTCACAATCAATATATGTATTAATTTAAGTCTTAAGACAATACAACATTGTTGTTCTAACTTCAATTGGACTTATTTTTATTACTTATCTAATTTTATTAGCTTAACTTAAAAAAAGTTTTCTTTTTACTTTTTATAATGCTTTCATAGTATCAAAAATAAGGTTTTCGTAAATTTTTCATTCTCTTATTTGACAATTTTTCTATTAAAATCGACGTGTGTGTTTTTTGTTGTATATCATTTACACAGCGGGATATGAACTAGTTTTAATCAGATCGAACTTAAAGATAGAAAACGTGCCATCATAGAACAAATGATGGTTGTGAGTCCTTCACACATATTTTCGTCTGTTATCTTTGTTTTTAAAATCTAAGACAATTATCGATAAGAATCAAATTTTTATAGATTTTAAATTTCTTGTAAATTCCCACCTGGAAGTGTGATGTGCCAATATTTACAATGTATAGATCGTTATAGTTACAGATAAAACCAGTTATTAAATAATATTTTTAAGAACTAGGTGTAGTTTAAAAGTTAACATCTACATTTACAAAAAATCAGCAGGGGCAAATCAAAATTTAAAAGCTTGGGTGGCTGAAATAGTTCATCTTTAACGACACTAAAGGAGGATGAAACATAAAATCATATATTTTCTTTCCATTTATAGTCATTTACTGAGCATTTAAAATAGATTAAGGAAAAATGTTTTATCATAGACACAACGAAGAGCCCAATAGCAAAAATAGACTGATTAAACATGCCACTGTCCTTTTTTTTTTTCATAGGTAGAGATACATAAAAATTGTCTCGTAATTTGAGGACCACACGGACATTTTGCCATCCAGGGAGTGATCGTCAATATGACAATAGTCCTGACCACAATGGCACTGTTTACCACGGTTATTACAAAACTATTTGTATACACTTTAACTATTGTTAGGACCCACTAAATATCCCTAAAATACAATAAAATATAAACCTGAGCGCGCCCACAAAATACTCACTTTTTCTTTCATATGCGGATTATTGATCGATTTTTCTCTTCTTATTTGCGAAGAACGAACTTTTGTTAGTTCTTTGCTTCTTTTGAAAATTTCATATGTGTATGTCCAATGTTCATATTGACAATTTTTTTTTCAATTCAATGAAACGAAAAATGTCTTCTAATGAATATTGAATCGGAAATCTTTTGGTATCTATTGGTAGGTACAGAGTAGTACAACGCGATATTCTAGGTTGGTTATACCAATTTATGATGAATTATTTTTATCGTAGATAGTCAAATTGATGATGAACTATAATTATTTACCAATATTTTTAATAACATTATTATGTCTCTTTTATCATTTAGTTCTTTATTTTAGTGCTATTATTGATACTCAAATGAAAATGAAGAACGTATAGTAATAGTCATGGCATATAGCATTTAAAAAAATATAAATGTAAATGTAATAACTAATAATATTAAATAATTTCTTCGTATTTTATAATTTTAATATAATATGGATCTATCAAAATTTTTCATTATACTTTTGTTTCGAAGGGTGAAACTATATTAAAAAAATACTTTTTTATTGGGAATACTTTCTTATACAGAACGATTAATAGTATAAACGATCAATTTATTGAAACAGGGTGTTCAATCATGTATTTAATGCAAGGGGTTAATTTTGACATAACAGCTGAATCTAACCCCTTTTCTATTTAAAATATTAATATATTTTAAAAGTTCTTACTCGCATAGTTTAGTTTAAAATTTTTTTGGAGCATTAAGCAACATTGGGATGAATTTCTTTTCTGTAAATTATTATATACCAAAAAGTATTGATGTTTTAATAAATCTCATTTCAATTTTCCTTCCGATTAAACATATAGAAATATCTTAGTTGAAATTTAAGGCATTGGGTCACTATTCTAGAGCAATATTTTTAATTACGTTTTACGGTAGAACACCCACACTGAAATGCTTTGAGTATGCGTGGACATTCATTTCATTATACTATGTCTCAATAGAAGAGCTTTATCTATTCTTTTCCATTCAAGTATTGAGATCAATAAATCCATTGAATAATGCAAAAAGAATAATGTCAATGTTATATTCTTTACACTAAAATCCTAGCCTGTCAAAAGAAACATATTTATTAAACTTGAGCAATAGTCAAATGTATGTATAGTACGATATATGCAGTGGTAAACACATTTTTTTTCTCTACATTGTACACAGCAAAAACTGTCTTGTTTTTTAAAAAAATTTCAATCAATTTTTCAAAAACGTAGTTTTGTGTGGTCTTCATTAAGGTGGTATCATATCTTTCATCAAATATGCAAGGCCGATTTGTGCCAATATAGGCGCCGAATTAAGTCATGTGTGCTCTTTTGTTGAAATATTACTTGATTACGAGCTTGTGACAGATATTAAATTATAATATTAAGCAGCAGAATATTGAATTGACCTCATATTTATTCCAGTTGAATTAAAACTGTTGCCTTAATAATAATGTTGGAATAAAGACATTTATTTTCTGAGTCGGTTCATTTTGGTATAATTAAATTACTTGTTTTATGTAATTGAAAAGATGTGCGTTAAACCAATCTTTTCCTAGCTAATGTTTTTATTTTCAATTATGTTGTTTACACAAATAAAAAAAAGTTTCCTTGGTTAGATATAAACATTATATGCTTAATTAATATTTTGAGCAATTATAACAATTTTATAGCTATACTTTCAATAAGATAAGATCCACAAATTATGCTTGTAGATGTTGATGTTGTGGAAATAATATGGATTAAAAATAAAGTTTGTTACATGAAAACTAATCAAAGAGAACAGTCGTTCTTTTTGAACTTTAAAACACCTAACAAGGTGTTGTAAATTCAATCAAAGATGTTTTTAATTAAACTATAGCCAATTGGACATAAATTATTAACATTTATGTTCTTATTATTTTTTAAAAATGAGTTTCTGTCAACATTACTTTTGACAAGCTTTTTAACTGTGAACAAATAATAATTAATTGAATGTATGTAGAATTAAATATTGTTCCATTGAACGAATGGTTGCATGCTAGAATTTAAATTTATTCCAAATACAAATCGTGCTTGGCTTGTGTGCCTTTTCATTGATTTATAATTTAATTAATCTGATAAGAAATCAAGTTTATCACCAGTCATGTTTTAGAGAGTTTTTGAACATTTGTATCAGCCCGAAAAAACTAAGAGTATCATACATTATTTATTAACTAAACAGAGCTAAAATCGTTTGTTGTATAAAGCGTACCTACATATATCTAAAATGGAATCTAAAAAATTAATATTGATTCAAACTGATCCAATTTGGTTTGAATAAAAGAAGTTCGGTAGGGAAATATTAAAAAGTAATTGACTTGAATTTTGTCCGTTTCTCATGTTTCTATTCTTACATGAAGCACCATATAATTATTTTGCAATTAATCATTATTTGTTTTGATCCTTTGCTTCATTTTTTTCCTTTTTAACCGTTTTAAGGTTTAAAACGAAATACTTATGAATGGTCTTAATTTCAATTTCATACATATAGTAGCGTTTGAAAACTACGGTCAATAGAAAGATTCGTGTACAAGTTTTTTTTTATACTTTTAGCGCATAAAACCGGAAATGAAACTAAATGTATAAAGCGACCTGAATATGATCTTTGTGATGGTTTGTATAGAACGATTAGTACATTATTGTTATCATAGACATATTTTTGACGAGTGACAAGATGAAACTTTAAAAATGAATTTGCAAAAAAGGGTTACATTGTCGAATTGTTGACACTTGTGATCTAGATATTTTCTATAACAGACAAAAGTTTGCATTTTAGTAAATACGAATAAAAAACGAAAAATTGTTAAACGAATTGAAAATGAAAATTTGAATACCTAAGCTCTTAGATCAATTTATTAATATGAAACTAGAATTTGCCAAAAAATAATAACCTTGATAAAATATGTAAAGTAGGTACTTATAAGAACAAAAAACCTATAAACTTAAAAACATAATTACTCATTTATCTTAAAAAATATATAAGCTTTTTTAAAATTTAAGTACTACAATAGTACCGTATACACAAATTGAAAAACAAAAAATTTATATTCATTCATATTTTAGAAATTAGAAGGTTATTTTTTCTAAAATAAGTATGAATGAGAGTACCTATGTAATGATTCTATAAAAAAAAACATCTATGATTGAAGTAAACACTTGTTGACAATATTTTGTTAATGTTAGACAAGGTATGTTAACAGAGAAAGAACTTTAGTAATGATTACCTCACACGCATACCTATTTCACAAATATACAAAATTGTTGTAATAACAAGCGAGAATTGCTATTAAAATATCTCTCACACTAGTACATATAGTTAATTCCACGTTTTATTTACTTAAGCAGGGAATATTCTTTTAAGTTTCACGTAACTTATAATTAAGCGATGCTCTTAAAACTTCAAACAAAACATGCAGAAATATTGGAAAGGCTTTAAATTAATTCCAGTTTTTTTTAAATTTTATTTAAATTGAATTACAAAATCAGGATAAATTATTGAAAATTAAACAAATCATTTCTTAAAGTCTAAACAACATGATGTAATTACTATATCTACTTTTTGGTCTAATCAAGGTTATTCATGAAGCTGAATCACAAGAATAATATAGGCACCCGTGAGAAAATTTTGCAATTTTTAATACATTGGTTTTATCTAATTAATTTTCTTAGGTAGGTAATTAGAAATAAAATAGAAATAATCTCAAAGTTGTCACGTGTTTGTTGTAAGAGATTTTTCATAAATTGCATAAATGGTGCCTATTATTTTTACAATGTAAGGAATAATTGAATATACTATCAACAGGTAGCACTTTTATCGTTATTTAAAAAAAATAATTATTGTTATAATACAAAAATTTATTTTTTATTTTTTTATATTTCTTTTCTACAATTTGCGCCAAAAGATAAAGAGTATAAGCTTTAAAATGTGCATAATTTTTGGTTAAGTATTTACAGAAATTTTGCCACTCCAGAAAACAAGTCAATCGTAAAAAATACTTTTTACAGCATCTTAAGCCTTTTTAACCGACTTCAAAAAAAGGAGGAGGTTCTCAATTCGACTGTATTTTTTTTTTTTATGTTTGTTACCTCAGTATTTCCGACTGGGTGAAGCGATTTTTATGATTCTTTTTTTATTTGAAAGCTGGTGCTTCCCGAATGGTCCCATTTTAATTTGAAGGAAATCGTTCACTTTTAAGGGGTTGAAAACTAAGGGATGAAATACTAACTTCTTATTGGATAGCTCGATTTCGATAATTCTTTTTTTATTTGAAAGCTAGTGCTTCTCATGTATTCCCATTTTAATTTGAGGAAAATCTTTCACTTCTAAAGGGTTGAAAACTAAGGGATGAAATACTAACTTCTTATTGGATAGCTCGATTTCGATAATTCTTTTTTTATTTGAGAGCTAGTGCTTCTCATGTATTTCCATTTTAATTTGAGGAAAATCTTTCACTTCTAAAGGGTTGAAAACTAAGGGATAAAATATAAACTTCTTATTGGATAGCTCGATTTTAATAATTCTTTTTTTATTTGAAAGCTGGTGCTTTCCGTGGGGTCCAGTTTTAAGTTGAGGGAAACCTTCCACTTCTAAGGGGTTGAAAACTAAGGGATGAAATATTAACTTCTTATTGGATAGCTCGATTTTGATAATTTTGTTTCTATTGCGTACAACGTACCTTTAAATTGTTCACATTTCATTTTGAAGAAAAAAATCCACCCTTTAAGGATGAAAATAGGGGATGAAATAGTGTCATTTAACCGAATTTTGATAATTTTTTTTCTGTTGGAAAGAGTAATCCACTTAGTTTTGTTTTTACATTTAAAAGCAAAAAATTTCAACCCTTAAGGGCAAAAAGGGATGATGTAGTAACTTTTAATATTAAACGGCGTTGCCTTATATGAACAGCGCGTTTGGAAGGTTAACCATTTTCAAGAAAATAAAATCAGTTATCAAACTTCAGATCACTAAAACGCGAGAAATAAAAAATATTATAAAAAAATGAAAAACCGACTTCAAAATATATAAAAATTCTTAAATAAGAAATGCACTGAAAAGTAACAAAATAATGGCGTATCCTTGCAGTATCTACAACTTAAAAATTATTAGGATGATACAATGTACAACTATTGTTATTTTTGGAGTTGGTGTCAGTCAAGAAAATAAATATTAATGGTAATTTGTAAAAATTGTAAAAAGGTTTAGTTGGTAATTGGTATTTTGTAGTTTAAAGGTCGCTAAATATTGTTACAGTACGAGTATATTGTTTAAAAGTTCATTTGAAAACTAATTTTCATAAGGTATTCTCGTTTTTTGCTAAGTACCAATATAGTCGTATTTCCTTGGCTGACACCAACTCCAAAAATAACAATAGTTGTACATTGTATCATCCTAATAATTTTAAGTTGTAGATACTGCAAGGATACGCCATTATTTTGTTACTTTTTAGTGCATTTCTTATTTAAGAATTTTTATATATTTTGAAGTCGGTTTTTCATTTTTTTATAATATTTTTTATTAACTTCACATCTGTGCATCATCAATAATTTTTTTTACTTTTTTTATTAGTAATTTTATTAGATCTATTGAAGTCTATAGAGGTCTATTGAAATCTATTGAAATCTTTAGAATCTATTGAAGTCTATGAAATTTGTGGCGACGACATACATGCATAGTCCGTACATTACACATAGCGATCAGTAAGTGTAGAAAAGGCTTAAGAATAAATAATATCTTTTATAAATGATATCTCCAAACTTTTCAAAAATTAATACATACTCGTAAAGAGTATTTTTGTGTCCATTAACTGTGGCGTTTGATAGATCAAAATCGAGATATTTTATATATATATTTTTTTGGTTTATATAAGGTCGCATCAACTACTATGGTCATTAGCAACCATCAAATCCGAAAACTCAGAAAAAACATCTTAGGCTTTCATTGGGATTCGAACCCAAGTCCACTGGCGTGTAAAGCAACTGTCTAGTCCACCACGCCACTAAGTGACCTTCATTTTTTATTTTTTGTAAATGTACAAATTTTAAGAACAGATATGCCTCCCCGAGTCGAAATTTTAGACCTATTTTGGCCCTAAAATGAATCTTTTACCCTCAGCTAAACCAACAAAGAGTAAAATGAACCTCATCTCAACCTAAACGATATTACGAACATCGTTTCCTCCTAAAAAAAGTTTTATCATCATAAAACATAAAACTTGGTTGTAAATTTGCTTTCTTTTACAATACCTATTGCAAATATTATTTACTAATAACCCAAATTTTGATCTCCCTCTCTCCTATACTTAGATGCTTAATATAATATTGTGTAGCCTCTACTAAAATAGACTTTATTTTGTATTGGTATATGATCCATTACTGGTTTTATCCTTAATTCTGTTCACTTTTGTTCATTTTTACTCAGCTTTAGTCTCTTCTTAATCGTTTGAGAGGCTATACGTTAGTCATAATACAACAATTGAGTAAACTTATTTCACTACATATTTGATTTATTTTTCAATATTGTCTATATCAAAAGGCCTAAAAGTGTAAATGTAAAAAATTTAAAAGTGAAAAACCGAGCTTAAAAGAAAAAGTGTGAAGAAATTTGCTTTAATTTGTTTTCTTGAAAGTAATCAGATAAATAAAATTTCTAAAGAAATGCGCATGGTTGGAAATATTGTGGATTATAATAAAAGGAAATCCTGGAAAAAAATGATGGCAATGGCTACAATAAAGGAGCTGGTAAACGAGGAAAAGGAAATTAAGAATTAAGAACTGATATTTGTAATATTCTTATTATTTTTAAGCTTTTCGCTAATATTAATGAAACTTGTATATTAAATAAATAAAAAAAAAAAATTAAAATAAAAATGTTATTCATTTTGAAAAAAAATACCCTTCCAATAAAACAATAAAAGAGAGTTACAAAGAAAGAGCGGAGAAAAGAGAGAGTGAGAGAGAGTAAATAAAATTTTTTTTTGAAACTCATTTAAACCTAAACATTGTATTTTGTCCGATAAATGCCACTTGTAGGTTCAAATGAGGTCCAAAATTCAAATGGTCCTCTTGTCAATCTACTTGAACCTCTGAATAGCCTAGATTTTGAGGGCGAAAATAGATCTAAAATTTTGACTCGGGTTTAAGCTATATTTTGATTTCTTTATTTAAATAGAAATAATTTCACTTATTTAAATAATAACCTTCAAACTCGAGATGGAAAGTTTTTCGATGCAGAAGTAGCTGGTATTACTTGAACCCCCAATTCGTTTACACTTCATAAACACCATAAAAAATAATACTATTTATAGTGCACTGAAGCAAAAATGAAAATTTTTCAAAAATTTTTTTTGAAAAATTTCACAAATTATTTGCAATAAAAACTTGAATACTTCTTTCGTGGAGGTAAAAGTAATCATATCATACTTAGGAATTATCACATTGTAAAAAGTCATGTTTTCAATTTTGCTAGTGGAGTCCGCGAACGCTGGCTTAGTCGTTAGTGAGTTTCTTAGTCAATCAGTTTGATTTTTTTATAAAAAGAGACTAGCAGCTACCCGTCACTTAGTTCTCGTAAAATTTGACGAAAAAGTAAGCAGAAGCCGGTATAGTTCCACTTTAGAACTTGTTAGAATTACATTGTTGGTGTCGTTGGTGTACTGCAATTTTCAGTCATTTACAAATAGAAGTGGGTATTGATTAGTATCATTGTAATGAAAATAACTATATTTAAACTTATTTGGCTTATTTGACTGAATATGTACTTACTGACACTGGAAAGTTTTACACAAAACCACCGAATTCCTATTCCTATAACCTCAAATTTTAACAGAGTCTAAAGTGGAACTTTCCCAGAAGCCTGTCTCAAAACATTATACCCAGTCTATGAAGAGAGAAATGATATGAAACATTCTACCACAAAAAATATGATAACTCCTGAAAATTCAAAACAAATTGAAACGAAATTATAGTTCTCGAACTTATAAAATTTAGAGTGATATTGTAGTATTTTCAATAGTACGTTAAATGAGTTTTACTTAGAGGTAGAATTTCGAAAAACTTTCCTTAGTAAAAATCGCAGTCTACTCAAGAATAATACTTTAAAAATTCATCTCAAATGGTTTAACAGTCAGTGTGTTTATCAGTCAACCAGCTTTTTCTTTTACATACCTAATATTTAAAGACTTTAGCATTTCAAAGCGAACGCCTACAAATTGGAAAACTAAATATGGTGAACAACAAATATAAGTTGTAACCTTTTGTGTTACATTTTGAATTAGTCAGTGTCACATATAACATAAAAAACGAATATTTAATATTATCTCTTTTTTCTTCCTATTAAAGTGCTTTAACAGCTAGGCCATAAATTTCACTAACGCTTAAACTTTAATTTGAAGTATCTTATTAATATCTATATTATAAGTACACGTTAGTTATTTTCCTGTGGATGTTCGAAAAGAATCGTGTAGTTTGTGAATGCATTTGGATAATCAAAAGTTCGCTAACTTCGTGGTTTTAATTAAACCAATAACTCGACTTTACTTAAAAATAAACTGTATTATAGACAGCATGTCAAAAAGGTATATCAATATAAAAAATAAACGTACGAACATGGAAAAATACATCTAAAATTTATTACATAATTACCCACTAAGTACTAAACGCTTACAAAAATTATTTAAATATACCTATGTATTTTATTATTTATATCAATTCTTTCATTTAATGAAATAATAACCTATTTTGATTGCATGGTCGAAAAAATATCTCTCGAAGTTCGTTTTAAATTGTTATGAATAAGCGATTGATTATTATTATGTTCAAATATATTATTCCAAGTAGCGATAGAAGTATTAAGTTCATGATTGACATGTTCGAAAAAAACACGTCAAAATTTGAATTCTATAGAAATCGCAAAGATGAAAATACAAAAGATGTCTATGCCAAAACCAAAATGTTAGTTGAACATCTTAATAAAGAATGTAAATCTTAGGGTTAAAATCATATAATCAATAAGCTGAAAAGATAGAATTAATCACGGAAATTTAAAAAAAAATGATAATATAATTAGAAATAAGTTTTTTAACAGAGGTAAAAACGATATTTTTATTTGAAATGTTTAAATTATTCAAAACCAAAGTATTATTTATCATTTGGGTGATATTACTTAAGTAAAAAATGGTACAAATGTCAAATAAATTTATCCGATTGAAACAGTTTTGGTAGGAGTTCCTGCTGCGTCTCCACACCTCGGACTTGTGCCAAAGTTGCACCCCAGCGATAGCCAATGTCTAAGGGTATTGTTCAAAGTAAACTGACCGTATTCCACATAGATTCATGATCACAATAGTTTGGTTTTATATGAATAGATATTCGGAGAAAATTTCAAAAGATCAAAAAAACGTTAACGTTTTCTCAACTTTCTGATTCTTTTGATTCTTAATTTATAAATAGCCGATACGTCCGATGGATGGACACAGATCAACAGAAGTTATTGGACAATTTTTGATTTATGCTTATATTCCTTGTCAACACAATTGTTCTCTAATAATAGAAAAACATTAAAAGATTGATGCAATCGGAATTTCGAAATATTTTTCCACCAAAAACGAATTTTTAATGTTTATTTTAAAACTGAAAAAAAATTATTTGAAACGTGATAAAATCATTTAAAGACTTGAAAATTCTTGCGTTTATCTTTCAGGCTTCCACGTAAGTAGAAACGAAACTATCAAATTGATTTATTTTAACTTCGAACTGTTTTTTCATTTTGCTAGATTAATGGTATTGTTTCCAGCTTTTATTGAATCAAATATTGATTGAACCGCCTTCATTCATATTAAAACAAACACAACTTAATTCATCCATTGATACGCTGAAAATACGAAACAGTTGGATTTTCAACGAATTATGTTTAACATCGTACGCTGTGTCTAGAATCGCAAATCTTCTCAGACAATAGAAATAGATTATTAACATATTGTAAAAAGCATCGTTAGACGTTACTGTATTTATTTTCGTTTTAAATTTAATTAGACCGAAAATTGATTTTTATCATGTGACAAAAACAAGCAAGTTTTTCACTTTGGAAGAGCCTTTAGCAAATAAATTATAGCGCATAAAAGTGAAACGAAGCTTTGCAAAACTTGACCCAATTAAATATAATAACTGAGTACATTTCGATTTTACAAAGGTAATAATTCAAAAAATTAACGATGTTATAAAAAAAATTACTTTTTGCTGATCTATGTCTGGATTATTAGTTTTAATATTTCGAGTTTAATGCTTTGAAAAAAAAATAGTATCAAAAATTAACATGAGACTTAGTCAAGTTAAACAATTTTATTTTACATATTTTATCTTACAAAACTTTGTCATATGGATTTTTGTCATGTTTACCTTATGGCAATTTCATTTTATTTTTGATATTTTACCCACTTCCTAATTTTCAGTCGATCTGAAAATTAGCACATACGTATTTTCGACTAAAATCCATGTTAAAATATCAGATGCAAGATCAATTAATCCATCAAAATTGATAAATCTAAATTGTAAATTGTAAATTAGTAAATGAGAAAGTAA
Organism: Sisyra nigra; assembly: GCA_958496155.1. Classification (NCBI taxonomy): domain Eukaryota; kingdom Metazoa; phylum Arthropoda; class Insecta; order Neuroptera; family Sisyridae; genus Sisyra; species Sisyra nigra. The sequence continues at coordinate 28,334,838 of OY292313.1, forward strand.
GTATTTAACGTGCTAAACAAAAGATGGCGCTGGGTTCATATCGAATGACATAGACCAACAAACAATGGCTAATATTTTTGGCGGACCATTAGCGAAGATGACGTTCTTCGTGCATATTAGTGCCATTTGGTTTGCGGATACCGCATGGATCGCATTAATAGTGCGCACTCTTTTAATGCAAAGCATAATAACATTATTTGTAATATGTAATACAATATGTACATACAGCTCAAATAAGAAATCATACGCCATGTGGAAATATAAGAATAAATATATTAGTGTACGATCCACTAGTGTGTTTCTAGTCGTTACTGACAGAACATTCGGTGTTGTGAGCGCCTAGTGGAACAGATTTTAAGTTAAGTATTGTAGTAAATGCAATACTTTCTGGAAAATCCCAGCTTAACACGAAGTGGTTTTAGTGTTCACAAAGTAGAAAAAAAATTTTTAAAAATTTTTTTGGAAACTACGGTGGTTTATTATTTTTATCACAAGAAAAATAGAGGATTTTCTGCACTCAAATATAAAGTTTGAGTACTATTAATATTGTTGTAGATTGCATATATGTAAATATAATGTTATAAATCACCGTGGCAAATTACCTAAAATAGTAGAGAAGTATTTTTAACAAACAATCTAATTAATTTCTATTTATTTATACTAACGCAGTATACTACTATAGTCAATAAAAATTCTAAGAAAAGCTCTTTATTTTTAATTGTACTCTATAAAAGATAAATATTAGAATCGTAGGTGTTAGTTAAGATGACAATATTATTACTCAGGCCAATTCAGCCGCTTATCTTTTTAACAATCAAATAATAAACCTGATATAGATTGAAGATTTTTACGTACCTATACCATATAAAAGAATCTTCAATATCCTCCCCGTAAAGTATTTAAACCTTAATTAAGTAATTTCGTCAAATTAATTATTCCGATGCCAATAAATAACTTAGCAATTAACGATTTTTACAACTTTCATTTAAAGAAAAAAATCTAGTTTAAATCTATTTTGTGAGAGAAATACCGCACTCCAAAGTGGGCTAATAAAAGTCAGAGTGTTCGATATTATGCGTTACCTTTTAACGTTAATTTATGCTCATAAAAAATCAGTCCATCAACGATGATTATTTATGACGTTACCCTCTTAAACTAGGGCAGTATTAGTTGGTCCTAAACAGATATAAAATGGAGTACGAAAATTAAAAAGGCTTTTTCTTATAATTGCGCACCACTGGGTGTCGATAGCCTCATTTGCCTACATAGAACGCTGATTTTAATTATTTCTAATTTATTACATTGTAGAGCGTTGGCGGAAAAATTTAAATAAAATATTTATTTCAATAAGTTCTAGTTCAATTAAAAACTAATTTCAGATATTTTTTATTAAGTATCGTAAAGTCTTAAAAAAGCTGTCAAATTTTCCTTTTTCGTTTCAAGCCGTTAAAAATTTAGATATAAAACCTAAATTTTAATAAGAAATATGCCACAAAAACCAAATATACGATCCATTTGTTAGCCCTTAAAAAGCTAGATTTATTTCATATTTCAACTTTTCAAATATTCAATTTAAAATTTGCGGCCCTTTTTTCTAGTTTTTTTAAAGAACGCTTATAAATTTTTGCAAATTAACTGAGAAGATTTATTAGTGTAGAAGCGCAATAGGGGGCATTTTTCCGTTATTGTAAAACAAATAATACTTTAGAGTTGTTATTCCGGATGTTTATATTAAGACAAATGTATTAAATTATATTCAAATAATATCAAATTTCCTTAGTTTCGGAGAGTTGTTGTTAGAGGTTATCGCAAAAGTAAATGCTCTTCATTCCCTAGATTCTTGCGGCAGCTGAAGATCGGTCGATATTTTCAAATCAGACTGACCAATCAATTGATAAATGTTCAGTGCACGTGAGAGAGACACTTGTGGTCTTTTATGCGGGAGTTTTGATATGTTAAGGTGGTGTAGTTTATCAAAGTAAAAAATCTTTTTAGTCCACGTTGGTCAGAATATGGGGATGGTCATCATAGACCTATCACCTGCCCCGTTCACTGTTGTAGGTCAGGGTGGATATTATTATTACCGTGGACATTCAAAAGCACCTGGATTCTCGAATCTTTCACTCAGGATTGAATTTAAAACAAAAATAATATATTATTTTCTTTAATAACATTCGCTTTTTGAATAAAAACATATACCAATTTTCCGAAATTATTATTTATTTTCTTAATTAATATTAGGTACCTACCTATTTTACGGTGGTTGTTTCATTAATGTTATTATATTTCGCTCATTTAATGGATTTTGATCGAAAATTCAGAGAAGGTAGCTTTAGGATACATTGGTCCTTGTGGGCTATTTAAATTTAAGACCTTTCCGCAAATCTTTTTAAAATAACACTATCCATTTTTGAAAATGAGAACATTTTGAAGCACTTCAAATCTTTCCGTTCAGTACAACACGTTCATGCAGACACAACAGTAGCCTGGTACTTGAGAACGCCATTCAAAAAAGAAATGTTTACTTTCAAAACACTTGAAGTTAAAGTGTGAAACTTTCTGACACATTTCATTAAATTCGAGCCAATTTCTAAGCATGTTTAATTGTGCTAATCTGAATGAAACAAGCTAGAATTGATCAAAAATATTATTCAAGTATCCTGGCATCAGACAAATTCAATAGTATACTAATCCCTCGAATTTAAAAGCTGCGATGGCTGAAATTGAGATTTGATTTTACACAAGTGAATATTGACGTTTACGATATATATATGGCACTGTCAAATCCTAGCAGATGCTTTGTTTTCTGTCCAAATGAGATTTTAAACGTTTTGCAAGCGACAGACCACCATGCCGTAGTGCAGATTGATATCTAAAATATATATGATGACATTTCAATTGGTTGACCGTGAACATTAAGTTCCTATGTGATGGACTTTTATTTTATTTGAAATTGACATTAAATTCGATTATTGAAAAGTGGTTAGAAAATGAGTTAAAGTTTGGTTTTGAACGGTTCTTTGAATGTGCAGATTATCGTTTAGTCAAGTTAGACAAGTAGACGAATTAGGGTTAGCAAGGCCAGGAAAGAAAGGAATTCCTTTTGCTTCCTTACAAACTTAATCCAAGACATTAATATAGAAAGACAATATACGTTCATCTGTATACTTTTTTAAAAGTTCATTTTAATAAAATTGTATGATTTAATAACAAATTAACATCACGTCAATTATTATACGCACGGAAATTATTTTTAATTAACAAACAAGTTAATTTTAAGACATAAACATAAGTTATCTTATTTGAATCGTGATGAATGAAATATAATCGTTAAATCAAGATACTACTGTGTTCAAAAATAGATCATATTATTTTGTCTATACTGCTTTAATCTGAGATTGTATGCGTTTGGACATAAAATAAACTTTTGGAAGAGAATGTAATCGTTATTTTTCATTAGTTAGCACAACAAAACTGGTTCAAATGCAATTAAGCATTAATTAAGCATAAATGATATGATCGGGATTCAAGTAGAGTTATATCACCAATAAAGTTTTAATGTCTTCTTAAGCCACATTTAATTTCTGTTAAGATCAAAACTATAGAACATCTCGGTGAGTTAAAGTCAATTTCATTGTATATTATGTGTGGGCACAATTATTTGTTAACAAAAAACGATTATAAAGTTTGCTAACAAAACATTTTTTAAAAGTTTATTATAAAAACTGAAATTTCTTTCGAAAGATTTTCGTTTTTTTATATAAAATATTTAATAAAAGAAAAATGAACATTGAATTTTTTCACGAGAATCTTAAATTACGCAGCGTTTAAATTTAAAATATTTTGGAATCAATCTGTATTTGATAGTATCTATTGAAGACCACCAATAACTACATATATGCTCTATTGGCTACCGTCCTTAGGGCGCGCCTTTTTTATTATTTCGGTGGTTTATCAAAGCCTTCAATAAAATCGTTTTTTTTAAATTACAATTTTGTTTTTCTGAAACTAAAATATAGTCCCAATCAGTCGATTTATGACGGAAATAAGGGATGATAGCGATTTGGATTGGAATAAAGACATAAAATTTGATTTCTTCTTTAAATCTTAACTCTTTTATCTGAAAAATCTCTAGTTCACACCATTATATCAGAGACCGAAATTAAAAAGAAAAAAAAAACTCGGTTCACATGTGTGACGAAGTTATAAAATATTTGACACATTTTTGACGGGTTCAAGAAAAGTGTTCCTCTGTCGGTGTTTGTGACGACAAAATGGCCATAATTTGAAAAATCGAGCGTAACGTCCTTTGAAAAATGAACGATGTGTGTGTTTCAATTTTGCAATGAATGATTTTTAACGGTATACCGATAGTATTAGTTTCGGTGGCCAAATATTTGTTAGGATGGTTTAGTTCCATTCAAGCATAACCGATATTTTTGAACATTTTTTTTCTTTTTGGTGAAAAATAATCAACGCTGGTTTTTAAAGCGAGCTATTTTTCTTGATAGAATTTCATCGACTTTTATTTTTAAATTTTTCTAGAGTGTGAGAATTTCGCATAAATCAAGGAATCACTGGACAAAATTTAAACAATTCGCTCTATACGAAAATCAAAGCACCTACACTCTTGTCACATATTTGTACGACATTGTGTTGTATGAATGGAACACCTTGTTCCTTTCATTATGTCGAAAAAAGATAGATATGGTTTGTATAAAGATCTCCCATGGTGTCTCTAAGGAACTCACGCCTTTGCCACAATGATCGCGATTATCGGTTCTTTCAATGGCAAACCTCTTCAGTTTGAAGTGTGCCTCTGAATATTCATTGTTTAAGGGACAAAAATACTCACCAAGTCTTTCACCAAAAAGAATTGAACTATTTTTTTTATTCTGACCAATACTCCAATCTACATTTTGAGCTTCCTCAATAAACAATGCATTTTACTTTTCAGTCGTCTTTTCAAAATCAGGTTTATTGTCCGCTTGAAAGAAATTAAAACCAAGTCAATTTTAAATTCCATCCCCTTGCATCGAAACATTAAAATTTTGATAAGAATTTATTTATTCTAGTATAACAATGATGATAAAGCGACCGCGACGTTCAAACAGGAAGTTTGTTAATACGCACGCGTACTTTATCTATACAAATCAACCCAGAGAAAGTTAAGGACAGTTAAAAATTTATAAGAGCAACCAAAAAAAAAAAAAAATAGTATTGTTTGGTGACAACATTTTTGGCCATGAAATTGTGCCTTTTGTCATTAACACGTTGTTAGATGCTACATTATGTTCTGAAAAGCAACTATTATTTTCTATTTAAGGATGTTCTGAGAAAAATGTCGGATTGGACAATAAATGTGAATTTTTCAAAAAGCTTTCGCTGCTTGATACTCATTTTACCATTAGCTTCATTTCCAATTAGTACGCCCAAATGTGTATTATTTGTAATTTATAACTTGAAAGAAAAACGTTTGTCTATTATAAAACGGATAAAGGAATACCACAAACTCATTCAGCACTTTTTGAACCATTTGATATTTCAAAAATTTGTTAATTATGTAATGCCTATAAGCTTAAAAATCCCTTTCTGTGAATGAACAATGCAATGAAGTAAAACATGTTGTTAATCTGTGTTTATATATGTCTGCATATAAAAAGTTATCTTCACTACTTTGACATTGGTTAAAGGATTTATAGTTGATTATCTGTAAATTCATAACTGAAAAAAATAATTTTTAATTTCGTAATAAAACGATACAAAAAGTTGCTGAAAATACATGTACTTACCAGTATTCTTGTAATCACAGAATAAGTCAAATATTTGAAATCGGAACTTGCATATATACGTAGATTTTTTCATATTCTTATCAATATGCTTTAAATGACGAAAGCATTTTTACTAAAAATTATTGATAAATAACTTGTCTGTGAAACTTTGTGGCATGTGTGTTTACCTAAAGGCGTAGGAGTTCGTTTTAGGTCAACAAACATTACAAGGTGGTTTTAATAAATCGATAGCACCCCTTTATTTATTAAATCCAAATACTCCACCCTACAATAAGGTGCATTATCAGTTGACTATAAATAAGAATATCCAAATAAAGTATGTTCTGAATTGATTTTTTCCGTTTCTTTTTTTTAATCTTATTTTATTAGTCCTTACACCTAACAACATGTAGGTATATAGGATGTAAAATTTTTATTAATTTTGATCATAAAAATAAGGCTTTTGAAATATAGTTATTTTATCATTGTAAATTTATACTATGAGTGAAATTACTGTTTCGTATGATATCTTTTCATTTTTTATGATTAAAAATGAGCATAGATATTGACGGAAAGTAATACGTGATATTTGATAACGGGAATTGGACAGCTGTGTTTGATTTGAAGAATAATATTGATTATCTCATAAATGAAATATTCCTTCAGTTGATATTCATGATTTAAAAAATAAGAATTGATTTGAATGATCGGTAAACAATAGTTTACAATAGTTAACCGCACGTGCCCTGATATGGATTTTAATTATAAAGTCTGTGAAGGTTTAATTATAAAAGCAAACGTTTAATGTTGAATTTATATTTGATATTATTCTGAAGTTAATATATAGGAAAAAATGCAGAATATTTTAATGAAGGAATGTACGCGGAAAAATGATAAATCTGTTATGTCGCTATAAGCAAAAATGTAGATTGAGTCTGGTAAATCACGGCATTAGTATGCGACATTACGCTGACCGACCACCGAGTTGTTTCTTTTACGTGCATATACAATGTGTTGGCAGCTATCGAAGACGTCTAGAAGAGTCGAAGAAGTTGCATTTGTTGAATGAACTTCATTCATGGTAAGCGATGCACCGATGGACAGGTTAGACTTGTTTATCACTCGTCGGTTTACCATTTAAACAAAAGACATTGGTTGCAGATTTACTCAGTTTCACATACTTACTCGAAACTGTCTCAACGTTTTTGTATCACTAATGTCGTTATTGGAAGACAAGCAGATTCGCTTTTATACATTTCGTATATCATGTAATTTGAGTATTGAATATTTTAACAAAACTCGATAAAAAAAAAACTTCCCCTGAAACCCAATCTAAAATTTCTCACATAGTTAAATTAGAAACGCCGATCTAATTCAGCTGCATTTAGATTTGGAAAATGTTCCAAATTTATAAATTATTACACGCTTGTTTTACCTATTATTTGCTCCATTGTTCAAAAAAAGCCGCCCTCTATCTTTTCAACAAAGAACTCTTACATGCTCGTTAGATATTAAACCTAAAACGGATTATTTTAATCTATCACGGACCTTTTATTGAAAAGTAGATCTATCTGATCAAAAAATGCATTTAATGACTTATCCTAATTGCATTTCTTTTGTATTATTTTTAACCTATTATACTAAAAGTTACAAAAAATATATTTCCAATTCACCAAGTCTTCCTTTAAAACAATTCAGGTTTGATGTTATCGGAATTTTCGTATGATTTATAATCTAACTTCTTTTTACCAAGACGTTTATTAAACAAAAAAAAAATGGATATATAAATAGATATATCATATTAGAACTGATATTTTGTATATTGAGATACTTTTAAAGTGATTAGCTTAAGATAAGAACTTCCGGCACGAAAGGTAAATCCCGACTTTGGACAATGAAACCATTAATAAGGTGTTACAACTGATACGGCGTCTTTGAAACAGTTTTATCAGAAGGCATTATAAACAAAACGGGATACAGAAAAATAAACGCGCCTTTGATAAATGCCAGATTCATTTTTTTATGAGAAAAAGATTTTTGGGGAGTTTTTAAAGGTTGGCTCAATCCGTTATATTTTAAGTATTTCCATTCTTTGCCTTAATCCATACATTGTACCTATTTACCTACAAATAAATGGTATGATTTCTTTCAGCTAATGGATTTAAAAAAAAAAATTACTTTAAGATTATAACAAATTCAAAGATTTTATGTAAGACATTTAACGTAAAAGGTAGATTATATTAATCTTTAATAAAGTTTTACCGTTTCACAGTTTCATCTTAAAAGAATATATTTTCCACTTTACTGCATAACACTTTCAAATTTGTATTTTGGTAAAGCACATTTCAAAAATCTACATCATAAGTTAAATATTGTGCGATAAGTAGTTACCTTAATTATATATAATTCTATAAGCATGTTGACAATTTTTACTTTCTTTTGCTACTATATAGATACAGTAAAAGAAGTATTGTAATCGGGTCGAATTTTCGATTTCGGGCTTTCACTAGAAATACATGTTTTGAGGTCCCCTGAGTCCAAAAAAGTAGTTTTTAGAAACATGTCTGTGTGTGACAGTCATATCGTATCGAAATCTCTATCCGAATTTCACCAAACTTGGAAATTTGCCCTTATGTTATGCCTAGTTGTGCCGCGAAGCTTTTGGTTGAAATCGGTTAACCGTAAGCTCCACTTTATTCTAGAAGTTTTTGAGCTTTATCAATTTTTTTCGAAAACGGCTTCAACGATTTTCTTTAAACTTTCTATAGTTTTTGGACTTATTGATGCCTACAATTTTTATTTGAAACTTTTTCCTAGGAAAATTCGAATAACGGTGGTTCTGGGTTGAATGTTGGGAATTTGTAAATACTTGTAGGTTGTATGCATATACAGTTCTGTTTATATGTATAGGTATGGTAATAAAGTTACTATATTTCTTTTAACTATCAGCAAGCTTCATAAATGAAAGTAAAAAAAAGTAATGTGACGCCTCGCAGCAGATATTTATAGATGCAAAATATGGCGTTAGCAATAATAAACTATCTTTCAACATATTATTATAGGTAGGTATTTAAATGCATACAATAAAACTATTATTTATTTTAACTCAAAATTAAAAGAAAAACTTTTTTTTATATAAGCTATTAGTGGTATTAATATCCATATTGTTTCAACATTATGTTATACAATCACACTATAGGTACATGTACCTATAGTGTGATATAGTGCACTATACCATCACGTATTATGCAGAATACCTATTCATTTTGAATCATTTACACATTTACTATACTTGAAAATGAATTTTATATCAAATGATATAAAATAACTGACACTAAATTATCACCGTTATTTTAGTCAAATAACAATTTATTATGAAGATTTAATGAGAAATTAATTTTGTGTCTTGTAATAAATAATACGGAAATTTATTAATTAGCAATCAATATAGTTGGTCTTTAACTTAGTATTAACTCACTTTTTATTGCAATCACGTTGTTGGCATACGAGGACCAATCTTTATTTGAAATCTTTAATTCATCGGTACCTGTAAATTTACCAATATAGAAAAGTACGATTCAAGTATGTGCAACTGCAATTCCTACATCATTATCAGCACTCTTATATATTATATATATATTTTAATTCATACGCATCCGATTACATACATGCACTACAACATAAGCTTCTTCCTCTAATGATGGGTTGAATTCAGAGAGCCACCCAGACACGTTCTTGACTGTACGAAGCGATCTTATACAATTCCAAGCCTTGTTTTTATAACCGTTTTTATAAGCCTTCTTTTTTCAATAAATACAGTTCAGCAAAAGCCATTTAATTTACAACATTCAATTTGAATTGAGTTTTTTATTTAAAAAATTGTTAAGACATCTTTTTTGGAAACTGTTTCGTAAATACTAAAAATGTTTTGTCGCGTTAAAATCAGCCGTGAATGAAAGTATATTATAGATAATAATTTGTATTCGTTGTTCGATACAAGTAAAACACGTTCGAGAAGAACTATGTAATTACACGAAAATATCACAATGAGACATCCGTGTAATGCACAAGTAATATGTTGTTACTACCGTCTTTGGGTTTTGTAAGAAGCCCATATCTATGGCGGCAGATACATCATAAATAATAACTTACATTATTGGGTATTACAAAAGCATTTCCTCTAGTACGTCGACGTATAGTGCGAGCGATCCCATGAAGTGGATAATATCGTAAGAGGACAGTGGGACGTGAAATGGAAGCATCAGCCTCAAGTTCTTCTGATATACATCAATAATTATATGTTAGGAAGCGATCGCCAGCCAACATTGCCGAGATACAATGTGTTTCATATTATGAATTAAAAGTAACCTATTGTGTATTATCATTTATTCCAGAAGCCGAGAATTCTTCAATAAGCCTTCTTTCGCCTTACCACGAAGATGTAATGGTGCAGGGTAATTAAAACAATAAATTAAAATAATCAATACTAATTACAACAACGTAATATAGCCAATATCGAAAGTGTGAATCGAGCGAAGAAAATCTCCGGCATGAATTTCTTAAGTGACACCTACCTACTTATTTGTTAAAAAATTTCAAATATTCATACATCTTTTTTCTATCTTTTAACCTCGATGAAATTAAGTTATCAAAGATGATTAGATTTTTTTATCAACTAACTATTTGGTTTAAATTAAGGAGCTTCAAGCAAAGTAACTCTTTTATCTGGTCCAACAAAATTAACATTCAATGTATAATTTTCATTTAAATGATAACAATCTAAAAATTTAAATTCTTTATAACGTAATAAGTAGATATAATATTTTCGTTTTTATTTTGTATAGTCAGGAATATTTTACAAAAATTTCTTCAAATTTGTTCGGATAAAAATGTTAATTTAAAATTTTGGATTCAGCCACAGGTTGAATGCATCGCAATTAAGTTAAATAACGATAAAAGTGACTGTGACCTAATTCTTAGTTATGAATAACTATAGTATAGTTATGTTAAATTTATTAAATATATTTAGTAAAATTTTAATAACGACGAATTAAAACCAGTGAAAGATAAAATGTTTAACTTAAATTTTTGATTAATTCGTAAAGTAAAATGCCATTTAGAGAAAAATAAGCTATTTATTCATTACTAACATTTTACCTATCATAAAGTGTTTATAGAAATCAATAATTAAAATTTTGCTTTAGTGGATTTTTCACTTAAAAAATGTTTAATTTTAAACGTTCGTATAGTGTAGTGCCTAAGTATCTGATTTCTCAAAATGTGTGGTAATTGAGACCATTGAAATTAAAAACTTTAACTTATTATCTAACTATTATCAGAGGTGTCCGACCAGTTTTTCGAATCACAATTCTTCGAATCACAATTTTTCGAATCACAATTTTTCGAATCACAATTTTTCGAATCACAATTTTTCGAATCACAATTTTTCGAATTACAATTTTTCGAAACACAATTTTTCGAATGCACAATTTTTCGAATGCACAATTTTTCGAAAGAACAATTTTTCGAAAAATTAATAATAAATAATTTTAGGGACTGAAATAATAAGGATAAATTTAGTTTTATTTGCCAGATTACACAAAACAAAATAAAAAAACCTAAAATAAGTAATTAAATAAAACCTTTTATTTAGTAAATAAAATTCAAACAGTGGTTCTCAAAATGTTGGATCCATCAAATGATATAATATATGTCAGATGCTATTTAAAATAAAAAACTTGGGTCCCATAGTTTGAGAACGACTATTTGAAAATATTTGTTCATTTAATGTTCATTTCATTACAACATCTTGAAATAGAAGATGCTTTATCTTCGTTTATTTTATCTTTATATTGTAAATGTCCTCGAATTAAAAGTTTTTTGTTATTTTTTATCTATAAATTGTACATCCATCTTGTAGGGCTTTTTAAATAAAAACTTATTTTATTTTAACAAATACGTTACTACTCTTGATTATATGACTTTTATGGGATTTTTTAATTGTTGTCGTCTCTGCGAAAAGTAGTAAAATATTTTGAGAACCACTGGTTGAATTTTATTTACTAAATAAAAGGTTTTATTCAATTAATTATTTTAGGTTTTTTTATTTGGTTTTTTGTAATCTGGCAAATAAAACTAAATTTATCCTTATTATTTCAGTCCCTAAAATTATTTATTACTAATTTTTCGAAAAATTGTGCATTCGAAAAATTGTGCATTCGAAAAATTGTGTTTCGAAAAATTGTAATTCGAAAAATTGTGATTCGAAAAATTGTGATTCGAAAAATTGTGATTCGAAAAATTGTGATTCGAAGAATTGCGATTCGAAAAACTGACACCTAACCATTATCAGATCCTCTTTTATAATTATAAATTAAAATCATAATATAATACTTATCAATTTGCGACGTTTCGCTTAATTTTAAAACTTCTACAGACTCTTTGATGAATAGCTCAGGATTTTTATCATTATAGGGACACAAAAAAATAGATAAAAAAATACCATCTAAATTTACAGTTAATTTTTTTTAGTCAAATTAGATTCTAATTTGATTTAGATTAGATAATTAAAATTAAAATTTGACTAAAAAACGTTTTTAGATTGTATTTTAGTTATCTATTTTATATTCTGAGCTTTTCATCAAAAAAGCTCTAAAATAAAGCGAACTGTCACAAAATGTTATCGCCAGAGCATTTTATTAGTCCAATTATCCTTTATGTTTTAATTTATAACTTTAACTAATTATTGTTTTAAGTTTATTTATTTTAGAACTTATATTTAAGTATTGCTTATAGTTGCGCTATCGTGAAATGTACCTTATGACTAAATATTATAAATGTAAATAACAAATACTCCTCCTCTTAGTGGAGAATGTAGTAGTATTAGTGGAGTGTTAGTGTCTATTATATGTATTTTTTGATCTACGCAGTGAAATCTTGGGCAACTAAGCCACCGCTTAATCTTAAAAAAAAAAAATAAACATTTCTAACTAAGTAAATTAAAAATCACGTACAAAAAATCTATAGGTATAACTATAAAAGATGAACTACAAATAAATGTTTGGATACAAGCAGACGTCAAGGAGCTTAGATGGTACTTATTTATAGTCGATTTTTGATTCGTTCAGGCCTAGGAAAGTCGTTCATGAAACATAATTCTAAGAGACATTAAAAACATATAAACTAAAAGATTTATAAATGCTAGTATTTGTAAACACAGTAGGTATCTTTATATAAAACATATCAATCAAACTTTGTCTTATTTTCGCTACTATGATTATTTCTTTCCAAATTTGAAGTTAAATAACTAGGAGTATTTTGTTTTAGATCATATTTTTCCTATAAAGATATATTTGTACACACTTTATTCAGTTAACTTCAACGTAATCTGTAAAATGAAGTAATTCTTAATGGTAAAACCGATTGCAAGTGATAAAGCCCGCCTCAGACGAGGCACGATTTCTTGCTATATTATATTATAAGCTATTTTATAGCGATGAAGTGTCGATTGAAAATGCGTCCCTACTGGATTTCTTACGTGAACGTATGCTATATTTTACTGATAGAATATTGATATTTTTTGTATAGAAAATTGATATTTATTTATATTGAATTTGCTGCTAGATTTAAATGACAATCAATTGAAAAGCACAATTGTTGTGATAGCATCGCTTACTATAGAAACTACAAAACTATAATTCAGCTAGAGAACTCGCATAATGTGAAACTAACAGTAAAAAAACTACTTATCATAATATTTAGCTTTACAACACGCTTAAAACTTAGTAGCTAAATCAAACAGAGAATCTAGCTTTGTATATGAAGCGGGCTACTAAGTAAGTATACTTGATGCAGCGGTATAGTGTTTACTACTTGCTAAAATTAAACTTAATAACAAGTATAAAGGTATTATACTATTTCCATTTTGCTTATTATATATGCATTATGTTATTATTTTCCTCGTTTTTTTTTAATAGCAAGTATAAGTATGTATTTAAAAAAATAATTTTTTTCCTTAGTTTTAAGACTGTAATTTTACATAGTAGGTACATTTAATGCTGGACCGTTTAATATTATGGTTGGAACAAAGTGTTAATACAAATGTATGTAAATTATTTACATTATTATTTACTTGTTCAAATGCTTATGACGAGAAACTTTAAATCATATAGTTTTAATATCAGTTCTCTGTCACCACAACATTAATCCGAATAAATAAGCGAGTAAAAATAACTTTAATCGCCTGTCTGTACGTGTTCGGGATATTTATTCTAAATTCTACAGAATCAAGAAACACACGCAGTTATCATTAAACATTTAATTGAATTGAAAATAACGTTTAAAATTCCGAACAAATAAAGCAAATTAATTTTTTTAAAAACAAGCCTACATTTGCTGGGTCAACCAAAAATATACGAGTATATCCACATTTTGATCTTGTTTTGCCGTTAATTATAGGGATGTAAAATTTACATTTTCAATTTCGGGTCAGCATTTCGGATAATTACTCATTTAACAAAATTTCAGCTTTATTTTTAGGTCGGGCCAAGAACAACCGTTTCTTTTTAAGTCCAATTTGTTGTACTAATTTCAATGTCTTTTGACAAAGAGGATCAATTAATAGTAATGTTTAGACTTCCGTTCGGACTGTTTATCTTGTCGTATCGATTGATTGTATAGATTAAAAATGAAAGTGAGTTATTTGCAGGAGTGTTGTTATTCGTTAACAAGAAGTTTGATTTTTTCAAAGGTAAGAATTAAAGTGCCCGATCGAACGTTTTACTGAAGAGGCAGTATTGTTTTCATCGCCCCGAGCTTAAGTTTGAAGTTTGATATGAAGTCTTGTTAAATGTTGACGCTGTGATTATTAGATATCGTAACCGACCTTTCAGAAGGGCGGTAAAATCAAGAGGTACATTATCCGACTGGTTTTGATGTACGAACGCCCTCGCATCGACCACCATTAATGTCTGTCAGAAATTCACTCAATCAAACATCAACATAAGCATAAGCTTAAATAACTTACGCGTGTGTTACTAATCTTCATTACGGTAGCTAATTGTTTGAAAATTGATTTTTAAATGTTTCAAACAAACTTCGGTGCTGCTTAATTGATTTAAATTTCTGCCGTTACTTTGTTGTAAATGTAAAGATATATCATAACTATTAATTAACTGTCCATCCTTGTATCTTTTATTTGGATTTTACGTGATTATTCTACATTAAAGTTTTTATTCTATTTCAAAAAAAAAAAACCTTTTTCGTTACAATAATAATAATCTTTTATTTTGATTAAACTCTACGCATGAGCGTTTCAAATATACTTATGAAACACGTCATTTTTTAAATAAATTAATAATTATATACCTACTAGTTACTACTTCAACTAATATTCGAGATTTGCAAAATCCATATTAATTCTCTCGGTGTAAATTACAATAGAAATTTGCCTCGAGTTACTCTTTTAATACTTCGGTAGATTACAATAACGGAAAACATTTATCATGGATTTCTTTTAATTAGCATTTTCACATTACACATTATCAATTGCGAACAAAGAACAAGCCTGATTTCCTGTTGTTTGTTTTAAATTATTGAGTTATCAATAATAAAATATACTTAGGTAGGTACATTTATTAACAAATCTACTATGTCAAAATCTATATTTTATTTTTAAGAATTCGTTATTTCCACACAAATTATAGATTATTTCCGGTTAATATAAAAACTAAGCGATTTTGCAATATAAACGCAAATTTGCTTTATTTATCAATAAACGTTTTTCATTCTGTAAGGCGTAACAACTTAATTGATATTTATAATATTTAATTTTATTTCAAAAATTCATTTGAAACTTTTGTAAACTGTTGGTAAAACTAAAGGTATTATAAATAGGTATATGCAGCTTTATAACGTTAAGTTTATTTAATTTTCGTGATGTACTTAGGAAAGTTTCCTTTTCCTACGTAATGTAAAAATACAATTTGTCGACACAAATGCGAAGGTCCCAACAACTAAAATTATTGATAATTAAACTGAAAATTACGATTGATAATAATTGATCCACTTTGATTTTCGATAAATACGCGCCGACAAAATCACAATCATTCTTTTATTTTCACATTGGTTGATCATTTCCGTTGTGAAGAAAACAAATTTTATTAATCTTATACATAAAATAATTATCCTCTGTATATTCCTAATAATATTCCTCTGTAATCTTAAGGACAATAAATGTAGGTATACTTTGTCACAATTTGTTGGGATTTAAATATAATATTATTTTATATGCTCTATAGTCTATAGTAACTCGCATATGAAAAGGCTTTCAATCGCTGCCTAGAAGAATTTTATATTTACTTGTAATTTATATATATATATATATATATATATATATATTTACTCGTTTTATAAAACATCCAACTAAAAAGGTATACTTGTCATCGCTCTTTTGTCGTGGTGCTCTTGTTGGCGCGATTTTGACGTCGTGACAAAATCCAATTTCAGTTATTTAAGTGTATGCCTTAGCATACATTACTAGATTACTATTGTCATTATGTTCAGGAGTTTAATAAGTATAAGTATTTACTAAGTCTATTAATAAGAATATAGTACTATATACTCTTTATTAAGAAAATATTAATAATAGGTATATTTTTTAAAAGACGGCTAATTAATTATTATGTTCATAGTATAAAACCTATTTTATAATACAGCTTATGTTTTTAAAAATAGTGAAATACAACTGAAATCGTATTTTGAAATCGTTTTTTACACGGAATATTCAAACCATTAACAATTCTTTTAGTTTGTATGGCTGCATTTTTGTAATTATCTTTTCATTTTTATATAATACTGTAGTTACATAATATTTATATAGTAATAAAAAAAAACTCAAATTAAATCTAAAATAAAGTAAAAAGACATTTGTTTTTGTTTTGAAACTTTAAAAAACCGTTAAAACCCCACAAAAGTGTCCTAATATTAAGTGCAGCCTAAACTTGCACAAGACCCATACACACCTAAATGCTTATTAAAATATGTTTTAATATGCCTCCAGTATCTGCATTTTATTCGCGATATTTATTGAACGCCTTACTTACGATACATTTGCTATAACCTTTTGCTTTGATTGATGATTAAAGCTTTTTAAATAAAGCCAAATCAATTGTAATTTTAACAAAAGAAGTTTTCACTGATAAGAAAACTAAGTTAAGATTGAATTAAAACTTTTGTAAATGCAACATTACGTACGAGTTAAGTACGAAAATATTAGGTACTCTATTTTTTACATGATTCATAAAAACATAAGCCAAAGTACTACATGAGTAGTACTTATTTCACACGTATTTTTAATGAGAGATGATGAGAATTTGTTTTGAAGTGAAGTTCTTCAATTAACTACGCGGCAAATTACTAAATTAATTTAAAAAAATCTCTTTTGATACTTAAGGGCGATATTATAAGACAGTGTCTTTTCTAAGAATATATTATTAACATTTTCATATATTCGTTAATTATTGTTTATTCCGTCCGTGCGAAAAAAGCCAATAGAAGTGTCTTTTAAATATCACCTTCGCCCCGTCCTTGATTGGCACCCATATAAAAGCGATCAGACCAACAGCCTTCGGCTTTTGCTACTCTATGCAATTCTTATATGCATAAAAATTAGCCGAGTCATTAGTTTACGGTGCATTGATTGCTTGTTAACACGCATCATCTTGCGCGACGTCTAACGTTAACGACAGTTACGACCATACGAGTATGCTAATCTGGCCACACGTTGCCATCATTTCGTGATTAATCGATATTGGAAATTCCAACTTGACTCAAAACCAATCACTTCATACAAACATTTTTTTCTTTTTTGGTGCACATTAATTTTTCAAATCGTAATCGTTTAATTATTAACAAATTTGGAGCGTCAATTTTTATACTATTGTTGATGGTCAGCCATTAATCATAGATTTAATTAAATTATATATTTTCATCGAGAACTTATCAATTTTGATCTGGACTTGTTAAAGTTCTGACATCGTTGAATTGAATTACAGTCAATAACTTCATAAACTATATTGATTACGTATCATACAGTTCGACCGACACAGCGAGGGGTACAAATTACCTTACAGCTAACATTTTATTACAAAGCCACTTGAATCGATTTGAAAAATAAAATATAGTTCTTTCTTCTTTTTTTGATAACGATGAATGCAATTCTTACCGTTGATTTTATGAAGCAAAAACATGGGATGTATTTCAAACGCTCAATTCATCGATCAAATTATATATTCTATGTTGTTTGATATTTATTTAAAAATTATTTATAATTCATCTTTTTCTAAGCTATCAGTCTTCGTCATTCGTGCCAAATCATCTTCATAATGTGAAATCATCCCTTAGCTTCATTCTCATAAACATCATTCACTCTTGGATCTTCCGACCTGAATATTTTTTTTGTTCTTTGAAAACTATAATCCATCAACCTCTTTCTATCACTTTGGATATCAAAATTTTCAGAGGCGTACTTCATTCTTGATTGCCTTTTTTGTAAATGTAACACAATATAATTTATTTCGATGATGTTCTATATAATCAAAAGTTATCAAAGAAATAAATCATGTAAAAACTTATCTGAAAATCAGAAAACAAAATGTATTTATTTGTTTTGGAGAAAATATATTTTTAAACAAACCCGCATGAGAGTAAAGTGTAAAAAATATCATTTAGTTGTGTTAAAATTAGACCACAAACGTCAATGGTATATATTAAGACTAACACGCTGCCACTGAAAGGTTCGATTTGATCTAAAGGCGGTTGCATATTATTTTAAATCGTCTGATTCCAATAAATCCTTTTTTTCGTTTAAGTACGGCTTAGAACGTCTATCTGAAACCGATTAATGCCACCGGTAACCTCTTTCAAACCCTTTGTGGTTTAAAAAAATATATACAGCAATTTAAAACTATAATATCAAATCGAAAGAAGTTAAAAAGCCGGTATGTTTCTCAAAAATCAATTTAATGAGACTTATGAATGGCTTATTGAAAAACTTTTAACCCTATCTGAAGCTATTAGTGAATATAAGATTTTAGATTACGAAACAATTTTTAAATAATAATCACACGCTATTACAACGTTCAATGTAGATACATACCTATTCAAGAAAATTAAAAACAATATTGCTCAATTTTAGTGGCGCTCACATACTATAGCAGGCATACATTTTTTGTTACTTTTTACAAAAGACTATAATAAAAAGATGTCTTAGTTAAAATTATAACATTAAGGTCATAACATTCTGAGAGCCAACATAAAAAATTCCTTCTGGCAATCAGGTTTCACTGCACCGAGGACATAATATCATGTGCAATGAATATTAAACAAGATTTAAATACCAATTTTAAAATAATATTTGGCAAATGACACAAATTAAACATACCCGAATTACACATAGAAAAATGTTAATTTCGGTGAAATGACAAAGTTCTCGAATGGCGACAGGCACGCGCCCCCGCAGCTAGAAATGGGCGGGTTTGGGGCACAAAATTACTAAGACCTCACATCATTTATCTTCTATAATAAATTGTTATTAACATTGTGCTTTTTTTCTTTTTTGCAATTCAGGATTGGTTTTACACTAATAACTAGTTATGAATTAAAAACTGGTCCTATAATAGGCTTTTGATTAAGGGAACACAATCGTCCTTTCGCAATTTAAAAAGAAATACATATCAATACTTACACCAACAGCATTTCGCTAAGAACATTCAAAAACTATTTACTTTAGTTCTTTCTTAATAAACACTATAATTTAAAAATAGAAAATTACCAATCCATTCTTATAGAAATCATCAAAATATCCTTTTTCGATTTTTGTGGTTTTGAATTCTCATAACTGTAGTTTAAATTGCATTGAAATAATATGGATTTTTTTTATAATTTCTTATATATAGGTACGTGTTCGAGTTTTTATGGAAGTTTATTTTGTAATAATTATTTCAATAAGATTCTGGTTATAAAATCAATTATTATCAGGTACATACACATATGAGTACATTGTATGTAAGAAATTAATTAAAATTGCTTAAGTTGAAATTATGTGACAATGAAATGTAAATACCTATTTCTACTTTAAAAAAATAATTTTGTTAGGATATATTTATTATTACTATTATACATAATGTTATTATACCATACGGAATAAAATAAACATCTTTACGTTGAAATAAGTGCTTAAATGAAATTAATAAGTTTTTTTTTCTGATTTATCAAAAACTAGCTGATATCCGCCCGCTTCGCTGGACACAGCTAAATTAAACTAATTGATTAATAGAAACCGTCATAGCAAAATATAAAAAAATTATTTTAACTATGTCGCTACCAAAAGATAATAGTTATTCCTCAGGATTCGTAAATTTTCCAGAGTAATAATAATCTTCGTTTTTTTTACCTACCTAGAAATCATTCCTGCTATCAGCGTCCAAACACACCGAAAACTATACATAGCATATGTAATTCAATCGAGAGGTATTTTCTTTAGTTTTCTGAAAGTTTGTTATTGATTTTCTAAAAACTGAAAGGGAGTGGAGAAAACCCAATCACGGATTTGTGATTAGCGTGAAAAAATACACCGATAACCACACATCGTATCTCTGAATCAAATATTTCTTATTGAAGTTATACTTCTTTAGGCGCGTTATGAAAAAATGATGTGAGTGAAATTTTAAGATACGCGCGCATTTTAAGATAAAAATTAACAAAATGAAGTTAGTCGCAAACCAGTGGGTCTCCTGGCGCGCGTAATTTGAATTTTTGTTGTATTTATTTTCTAATTTATTTATTTTTATATTTAAATTAAAAATAATTATATATACAAATGACACATATTATTAATAAATAAGTTATTACTTTTCTCGAATTTTGCAGTAGCTGTTGTACTATTTGAAATTTAATGATGAAAATGACGTCTGCATTCCATGCATATTCTTAGTTATCACGAAATCTGGGATTCTGAAATGATTCAACCATCTTAGAATAATAATTTAGTAACACAAGATATGAATAAGATTAAGACATTTACTTTGATAAGTAGCTACTTACTTTATTTTGCAATTTCTATGAAGCTTCGTTTTCATGACATGCATGAATTGTTAACCAGAAAAATAATCCTGACAAATTGTATAAACGTCTTGCAGCTTTCTTTGGATATTATTTATTGATACAAATTAAAATATTATTCTCTTAATTTTATTTTTAATAATTATATCTTTAAATATATATATTATAATTATTAAATATTAAATTACAGTTTTTTAAAATTGATTATTTGAATAAAATAAATAAAAACTAATTTTTAATGATACCAAAGAAGTATAACTTTTCACGCGCGTACATAAGTACACGCAACCACTTTTTTTTGTATGGCAGCGTGTTATCTAATAACATATTGGATGAAACTAAATGATTTTACCGGATTACGGATAACCATTTTTACGCAAAAATATTTTATTATAGACAAAATGAACTCATTGCAAATAATAAATTGTTTGTACTATACATTTTTATCGTGATTTATAATGTAGTTCCTTCTGTTTAATATCTAGAAGTTTTACTGTAGAGAAAGAAAGAGAAACAGTAGCGTTGTAAAGTCAATGGTGTGTGACGCTCCAAATCGAAGCTTCTGAATATTGAAGACAATTAATTATGAAACAGAAGTGGTAAATTAAAATATGGAAAGATAGAAAATGAGTTGAATAAAATATATTCGTATTTATTTTTTTGAATTCATACACGCATGGTTTTGAAAAATGTATGTTGTTAAACGAAAAGAAAGAATGGCAGACCTCACGATAATTTTTTGTTAATTAAAATTGCCAGAGAATCGATAACATAATTAAAGTATATTCAAACACCATTATTCAAAATTATCTACATAGAGCAACAGCGTTCGCGCAAAAAGAAACAAGCCCCATTACAACGCCTGACAAAAATAAAATACCATACGATTTAAAAAGCCGTTTAATTGCTCCAGTTGCGTGTGGTGGAGATTTGTTTGGTCAGAATACTAAATTAAAACTTGTTACACAAACTGCAGTTCGTCTGAATGCCACTGCAGTCACACCATCACACTTGATCGTTGTTTGGTAATAGTGAATTTAATACACTTTTTGAATATTTTAACACATGTTATTTATTACCTGATTCACACATGATGGTCAACATTTATAAATTTATTCAATTGAATATAACAGGATGTCGAGCCGTAAATACTGAATCTTAACGCCAAGTCATTTATCATGCTAATTTTTAATTTAAGAAATAGGATGAGCAAATAGGCTTCCGAGGAGCCTCCAAGAGTGATGCTCAGATTCGTCTCCGATACAAATGAGCCATTCGATATAAATAATCATCAATATCATAAGAGCCAACAGCTAACATATTTTAAACAGTTTGAACGATTTTAATTAAAGTTATTTAATGCACCAATTCCAAATTTTTCAAAAACTATAATGTGTTCATGACAATTTTGGATGCATGTACCTTCAACTTTAAAACACTCACGAAACAATTTTTCTTATGTCACTAACTTTAATAAATATCGTATAGTTACGGTCATAAATAAAGAATATTATTTTTTAAGTTGGTATATACTTAAATCAATTAAAGAAAACGTTATTTTATTTTTCAATAAACCTTACCATGTTCTAAGACAGCCAAATTATTTTAAGATTATCGATCGATTCACTCGAGTGAAACTGATCCACTAATATATTGGTTTTTAATTAACGTAGTGTGCGCTACTGATATTAAAAGTGAGATATGAGCCAGATTTTTATTTCTTAGTATGCTAATCTGTAAAAATTAAGAAATGTTCTACCTTGTTTGACATAATCAGTTAAGCCGTTAAGTAAGACATTGACTGCAAATATCAATTAATAAAACACTTTTAATTTTCAGTATTGCCGTTTTATAATGGCTTAATTACCATCGGCGAGTAATTAAGTCTTAAATCAAGTTTATTTTCTACGAGATTTATAATCGACAGTTGAAGATGGATAATATCTTCTTTTTTGTTAAAATCTTTTTTCGATAAGTTTTATACTAAAGTGAAAAAATAAAATAAAATAAGGATTCTCAATAAGGCACTGACAGCGCTGTATAGTACCTGATAATAATATGTATTAATAAATACAAGCAGACCCGGGCTTAGGCCTTAAATCAGCCCGGGCATTTTAAAAACCTCGACCCTCTACTTATATAAAAATACTACAATTATATTTATATATATCTACCCAAATAATTATTATTGTATTAAATACAATTTTAAAATTTTGTGTTAGCTTTCAAAAAATCCCACTACTTTTTTGTCACTTAATTGATACTTCACTATGTATTTAAATTAATCAAGAATTTTTTCTACCTCCACTTCTATTAAGGAAAGTTTAATTCACATATGATAATGAGCTACAAATATTCCATAACTCTATTGTTGATGAAGGAAAAGTGTAAACACTCTATTTTTCGGGTGAAGCAAACATTTTTTTAAACAAACTTTTCCTTATTGATTATTTGGGGCAGTTGCTGTCATTAAAGAAGAATTTTTTGAAAAACTTCTAAATACCTAAAAGGGAAAGTTGAAACTTTTGCATCAGTCCTACTTCTAAGTCATCAATTTTTTCTCGTTTTATTTTTGAAATTAGAATTTTGATGCAAATGTAAAGAACTCTTTGTCTTTCTAGTTCGTAACTTCTTGTTAAAAAACCTGATTGAAATTATTTTAAGTCTACTATTTTTAAGTGAGTTAATTTTTACACCTAACCTTCTTATATGTTTACTTTTTGTCATGATATTCTCAGAAATTATCCTTTTTCTAAGACGGTGGTTTTATAGCTTCCTTCTTCATAGATAGAGGTTTACTTATTGTGATAAAATTTATGTGGCCAAAATCACGGGTAGTCACTATTAAAAAACAAAATTTCAACAAAATTTGATTTTTTTTTGTCACATGAAAACGTTTATCAAATTTTGAATTTATAAGGACCACCAATCAATAATATATTGTCACAAATCCAAGACACCCATTTGTGTCTGGCGCCTGAAAGTCGAGGATTAACCAATAACCAACAATAAGAATTGCACAAAAGGATGGACCCCCTGAAGCGGCTTTTATGACCACGGATTAACAGTACAAAAGATGAGACGAGGAACGTGTTGTTCTAGAACTCTCTCCATTGGTAAATCAATGGAGGAGAGAAAGACAGGCGCTAAGATGACCAAATAGAAAAATCTAGAAACGGGTGATCGCTACTATAAATATTCGGAAAGATGAGCCAACAGTTCAGTATTCAAATAAACGTCGTAGAGTATTCAAATAAATGTTCGACGAGTATTAACATAAATCATCGAGTGTTCATCGACAGTATTCAAATAAATTCCTCGAAGTGCTTAGTGTAAAAGTGATCAGTGCATTGTTAAATAAAGTGAATAGTGAATCGCGAGTATAAATAAATTGTGATTATTGTAAACATTGTAAATAGAGTTAACAGTGTAATAGTGAAATATAAACAGTACTGTGACTATTGTTGACAGTGAACATTGTTGTAGTGTATAAGTCTTAGATAAATAAATAAACAATTGTTTAAAATAAATTTGTAGTCATTATACACAAACCAACGAACCCGTAAAAACGTTACATTGGTGTCAGGTGTGGGGTTTGTGTGACATTAAATAAATTAAGTGATAGAGTGATATAAAAAAAATAAATTAATAAACCATGTCGACGCTGGAAAAATTGAAAGTTTCGGAATTGAAAGAACAATTAGAAGAGCGGGAGCTGAGCACCGAAGGAAAGAAAACGGTACTCAAGGAACGACTCGCCGAGGCCCTCAGATCGGAAGGACATGATCCAGAAACGTTCCTGTTCAAGTCGTCGGAGACAATGTTGGAGGATCTGCGAGCTGAACTCAAAAGCAACAATGAAGAACTTCGAAAGAACAATGAGGACCTGCAACGCAAGATCGACGCCAACAATGAGGACCTGCAACGGAAGATCGAGGCCAACAATGAAGACCTGCGAGCTGAATTGAAAAAGATCGATGCCAACAGTGAGGATCTACAACTGAAGATTGAGGCCAATATTGACGACCTACGAACGGACTTAAAGGGGACCATGGAAGAAAAATTAACCGACATCGAAAGGAAACTCGACGAGGAGGTCGGTAACATCCGCGAAGAAGTCAACGGCATGAAAGAAAAATTCCGCGAAGAAGTCGACGCCATGAAAGGAAAATTCAGCGAAGAAGTCAACGGAATAAGAGAAAAATTTGACGAGAAGGTCGACATCATCAAGGAAAAGTTAGACGATCGAATGCAGTCCCTCGAGGAGAAATTCAAGGAATTTGAGGTGAGCCCAATCGTTGGTGAAACTAAAAATCGCGCAAGGGCACCTTTGGCGACGAATTCAGGTGGTCACAATCTGGTAAAGCTGCTAACATTCGACGGGAAAGTTCCTTGGGCAAACTTTTTCGCCCAGTTTGAAACTGTGGCCAAGCATAACAATTGGACACAAGCAGAAAAGGCGACTAAACTTGTGCTTTCCTTATCCGGGGATGCACTAAATATCCTCCAGGTCGTGGCCCCGGATGACATGAACAATTACGAACAGCTGGTCCAACGATTGGAAATGCGATATGGGCAGACTCACCTCGAGCATGTGTTCCATACACAGCTAAAGAACCGGGTCCAGAAGGCGGGAGAGTCTTTACAAGAATTCGAAGCCGATGTGGCCCGAATGGCTCGCCTTGCTTACCCAGGAACACCGGAGAATATCGTGGAAAGATTGGCCGTCCAAGCTTTCGTCGACGGGGTACGGAACGGGGAAACCCGTCAGGCATTGGTTCTCGCTCGGCCAACCCGCCTAACGGAGGCCCTCACCCGTGCTCTCGAAATCGAAGCAGCAAAGCTGAGCGCCTACGGAGTAAGTCGGATCCGTGTATTAGAAAGCCAGAGACCACTCGAACGAAAGACCAAGGAAGTGAGGTGCTATGGGTGTGGAAAGTTGGGACACATCAGAAGACAGTGTCCCCACGAAAACGAGCCCCATGAGCCACCAAAGTCGGAAAACTAAAGCAGGTCGATGTGAGGGGGCAATCGTCGACCTGTACCCACCAGGCCCCAAGGAAGATCAAGGAAGCCATTGTTTCCGCACTACAACACGAGCCCAGCAGCATTTTCGTCGACGGGAGTGTTGATGGAAACCAACTAGCTCTCCTGCTGGATACAGGGGCGACGAGAACGGTTGTGAGAAAGGACGTCGTAAGGAAAAAGCGCCTTTTACCATCACGATGGCGACTACGAACAGCAAATGGACAAGCCACCACCGTCCACGGAGAAGTTGACGTCATTCTTACCATCGACAGTAACAGTTTTAAACATCGAGTGCTCGTAGCGGACATCGACGAAGAGTTCATCGTTGGAATGGACATCATCGGAAGTCGGGGTTTCACACTGGATTTCAAGCGCGGTGTGTTGAAAATAAATTCGGAAGAACTCGTACTTCACCGTCGGGATGAGAACAAATTGTGCATCGTCTTAGCCGAGGGTGTGTCATTACCAGAACGAAGCGAGACAATCCTAAGAGGAACTGTGGAGAATGGAGTCGCCAATGGAAACATCATGATGTTCGAGCCGAAAACTCATGATACTGAAGTCGGGAAAGGGATGCTACTTGGAAAATCCCTGGTCCGTGTGCTGCAAACAATTCCGGTACGGGTAATGAACACCAACTATTGCCCGATGACGATAAAGGCGGGCACCGTTTTGGGCTACTGCACACCGGTTTCATCTGTAGTCCGACAGGTCAAGACGGAAGAAAATACGGATACCAAGTTCCCAAGTGAATTGACAACGTTATTGGCAGAATCCACCCAACAAATGACGCCGGATCGGAAGACAAAAGTGCGGGAACTCCTCGGTAAATATCGGAACGTCTACGACATCGGAAATGGACAAGGAGGAAGAACCAACATCGTCAAACACAAGATCAACACGGGAAATGCCAATCCAATCCGACAACCAGCGCGAAGACTACCATTGGCAAAACGTGAAGAGGCTGAAAACATCATAGCCGAAATGGAAAGCGATGGTGTAATCGAACCATCAAATGGACCTTGGGCTTCACCGGTAGTCTTGGTCAAGAAGAAAGATGGATCGACACGTTTCTGTGTGGACTACCGTCAACTGAACAACGTGACGAAGAAGGACAGCTACCCACTTCCTCGGATAGATGACACCCTCGATACTTTGGCTGGATCAAAATTCTTTTCGACCCTTGACTTGAAGAGTGGATATTGGCAAGTAGAATTGGCACCCGAGGACAGAGAGAAGACTGCGTTTACCATTGGTTCGGGATTATGGCAGTTCACTGTGATGCCATTTGGACTCTGTAATGCTCCTGCGACATTCGAACGATTGATGGAGACTGTCTTGAGAGGATTGTCGTGGAAGACTTGCCTGGTATATCTTGACGACATCATCGTTGTGGGACGAACATTTGAGGAGCATTTGAAGAACCTGGAGGAAGTATTTCGACGATTACAAGAAGCTGGACTGAAGTTGAGCCCGAAGAAGTGCCATTTATTCCAACGCAAGGTCCAATATTTAGGCCATATCGTATCCGATAAGGGAGTAGCAGTCGATCCAGAGAAAGTCCAAAGCGTGAAGGAGTGGCCAGTACCGAAGGACAAGCACGAAATCCGAAGCTTTTTGGGACTTTGCACATATTATCGACGTTTCGTACCTGGATTTGCCAACATCGCCAAGCCGTTGACCAAATTAACCGAAAATGGACATCACTACGAATGGACGGACATCTGCCAGAATGCTTTCGAAAAGCTGAAGCACGCTCTGACTACGGCTCCTGTTTTGAGTTACCCACTACCATCGGGGAAATTCATCTTGGATACCGACGCCAGCAACGTAGGAGTTGGAGCAGTCCTATCTCAAATTCAGGATGGAGAAGAGAGAGTCATCGGATACTTCAGCAAGACACTATCCAAGCCGGAAAGAAACTACTGCGTAACGAGACGGGAATTACTGGCAGTAATCAAAGCAGTCGAGCATTTCTACAAGTATCTCTACGGAAAGAACTTTCTGCTACGAACCGACCACGCAGCTCTAAAATGGCTCCTGCAATTCAAGAATCCCGAAGGACAAGTGGCCAGATGGATCGAACGACTTCAAGAATTCGACTTCAACACCGAACATCGAGCTGGAACATCGCATCGAAATGCTGATGCATTGTCAAGACGACCATGCCCTGACAATTACAAGCATTGTACCAGGACGGAAGAACGCGATGCCGAAATCTACAGAACCACCGTAGTAGCGGACGACTGGCAAGCGACCGATGTACAAAAGGATCAAGAAGAGGACCCGGATATGAAACCAATTCTCGAATGGAAGAAAGAGGACCGTAAACCTACATGGGAGGAGGTGGCAAAATATTCCCCAAATGTAAAGGCGTATTGGGCTCAGTGGGAATCCCTGGTTGTCGACGGCGGACTCCTGAAAAGGGTGCTGGTGAATGCGGATGGAAAAGAAGAGCGGAGACAGACTCTTGTTCCACGTTGTAGGATACCAGAGGTGGTGAGGGAAATCCACTGTGGTACTTCTGGAGGGCACCTTGGAGTGACAAAGACGTTAATGAAAGTGAGGGACAGATTTTACTGGATCAATAGCCGACGGGATGTGGAGGAATATTGTAGGAAGTGTACCACCTGTGCAGCGAGTAATGGGCCACAGAGACGGCAGAAGACCGCCATGCGACAGTATAATGTAGGAAGTCCATTCGAGAGGATCGCTATCGACGTAGCTGGACCATTCCCGGAAACCGACAAAGGGAACAAGTACATCGTGGTAGTAATGGATTACTTCAGCAAATGGGCTGAAGCTTACGCTCTACCGGACCAAACAGCGACTACAGTTGCTGATGTACTGGTCAAAGAATGGATTTGCCGATTTGGAGTGCCCTTGGAGTTACATTCGGATCAGGGCCGAAATTTCGAATCTACTCTGTTCCAAGAAGTATGCCGAATCCTGAACATCAAGAAGACTCGGACCACTGCATTACACCCGCAGTCAGATGGATTAGTGGAACGGATGAATCGAACCATCAACCGATACCTGTCAAAAGTCGTCTCTGACCATCAACGAGACTGGGACCAGTACCTCAGCCTATTTCTTCTGGCGTATCGATCATCAGTCCAGGAAACAACTGGAGAAACACCGGCCAGGATCATCATGGGTCGAGAACTTCGTTTGCCATGTGACCTACAATTTGGATGCCCACCTGGAAGAGAAATTGCTGGAGAAGATTTCGTGACCCAATTGCGGAACAGAATGGACGACATACATCAGCGTGTTCGTGTGAACATCCAGAATGCAAGCGATCGGATGAAGGACCGTTACGACTCCGGTGTCAACGGAAAGATCTACCAGCCTGGCAGTAAAGTGTGGCTATTTAACCCGAAACGACGACGTGGATTATCGCCGAAACTCCAAGTTTATTGGGAAGGTCCTTACGTGGTAATCGAACGGATCAACGACACCATCTACCGAATAAAGAAGGAGCCGAAGGGAAAACCTCGAGTGATTCACTTCAATCGCTTAAGTCCGTACAACGGAGACGACAATCAGCCGACGCAGGAGGCCCGCTTACGAACTATGGGAGCGTCAAAGGAATTGACTTTCGAGGAGTTCATGGCTGAATTCTCCGGGACTCGAACAATCCGATATGGTGTGACAGAAGAACGGAATCAAGACCTATTCCGAGTGCCTGCGGAGTATTCTCTTGCTCACTGCGTCTCTACTGATTTGGATATGTCCCATGGAGTAGCTGCCGTGTTCCGGACGAAATATGGAGGCATCGATGAACTTCGTAACCAACATCCTCGATTGGGTCGAACACTCCAGATCCCAGTTGGAAACACCAGGAAGGCTTTTTATCTCGTGACACGGACCAAGGAGGGCAAGAAACAGGGATATCAAGTTCTATGGAACGCGTTATATGAATTGAAGGTAGAATTACTGCGACAACACATCAGGAAGGTGGCGATCCCAAAGCTGACCAGTGCTTTCGACGGCGCCGATTGGAGGATAGTACGTACCATGATAGAAGTGATTTTCCGGTCTACTAGTATTCACGTCCTGGTATGCTGCTACGGCCGTTCGTCATTATCAAAAGAAAAGACTGTGGACTGTTTCTTTTACCAAACATCGGGCTGCCGTTATGGTTCGGGTTGCCGCTATCGCCATGGATACCTTTCGGGGCGAAAGGATTTTAAAGAGGGGGCAGTGTCACAAATCCAAGACACCCATTTGTGTCTGGCGCCTGAAAGTCGAGGATTAACCAATAACCAACAATAAGAATTGCACAAAAGGATGGACCCCCTGAAGCGGCTTTTATGACCACGGATTAACAGTACAAAAGATGAGACGAGGAACGTGTTGTTCTAGAACTCTCTCCATTGGTAAATCAATGGAGGAGAGAAAGACGCT
Source organism: Sisyra nigra (assembly GCA_958496155.1). NCBI lineage: Eukaryota > Metazoa > Arthropoda > Insecta > Neuroptera > Sisyridae > Sisyra > Sisyra nigra. The sequence continues at coordinate 28,365,167 of OY292313.1, forward strand.
AAGATGACCAAATAGAAAAATCTAGAAACGGGTGATCGTGAAAAGGTCCAATTATTTAGCCGACACAGTTTGATGTTTATAGATGTATTTATTTAAAACGTTCCGGTACAGGTACAGTGTTACACGTAATGATCGATCCATGATACTCGATCCGTCGATCATCGATTCTGATGATTATATTTTGAGACCTTTTATATTAATTAATCGGGTTACCTTTAATATGGAGGGGGACGTAAGTCTTCCAATATTAAAGAGTCTTACAATGTTGACTCGGCATATTTATCGATTGATTCTAGGGCATTGCTGATAATGCATAATAATGAATTGAAACCAGATCACGAATTGCTTATTGCAATTTTCATCGGCAGCAAATTTATGAATTATGAAATTTGCCGCGATTCGTAAATTGGCTCATCTCAATCGCTACTATAAATATTCGGAAAGATGAGCCAACAGTTCAGTATTCAAATAAACGTCGTAGAGTATTCAAATAAATGTTCGACGAGTATTAACATAAATCATCGAGTGTTCATCGACAGTATTCAAATAAATTCCTCGAAGTGCTTAGTGTAAAAGTGATCAGTGCATTGTTAAATAAAGTGAATAGTGAATCGCGAGTATAAATAAATTGTGATTATTGTAAACATTGTAAATAGAGTTAACAGTGTAATAGTGAAATATAAACAGTACTGTGACTATTGTTGACAGTGAACATTGTTGTAGTGTATAAGTCTTAGATAAATAAATAAACAATTGTTTAAAATAAATTTGTAGTCATTATACACAAACCAACGAACCCGTAAAAACGTTACAATATCAATGAAAAAAAATTGACACATCAGGATTTCACATCAGGGTTCACTGAATGATCATTTTTAACATTTTTATGACCTGGAGTAAGTGATTCACGCTTGGGCCACACTTTCTTTGTATAGTGACTTTTTCTGTTTCTACTGTCTCATTCACAATTAAAACAAAAAAATGAAGAAATTTCATATTTTCATAAGTCTCTTTCGTATCAGAACCATGAGCAACCGACACTGAAGTTCCCATGAACTCATGAGATCCTATGAAGTGCATGAGACTTGGATACAGTCGCCAAAATGAAGTTATTCAAACAAAGAAAAGTATATGAGGCCAGAAAGAAATATGTTGAATGTATCTCTTACTCCTTACCCGAGTGTGAATTTTGTTATCCTTTTTTGACCATTCCCTGTCATGCATAATCAGTGATACTCTAATGATAGCCAAAAACTAATCAAAAGTAATGTGTCACTACTTGCTCCTTTACTGGTGAGAAAAAATATCTTAAGTTGAGGCAATAAGGTAAGGTTTCTTAGTAAAAAAATTTTTTTTTTTCACTAATATAGAACCAATATACCTATATGCTAACTATTTTTTAACTTTAGTCTTCTTAGTTTTATTATTTCTAACTAAGCATAGACTTTATTAAATCAAAACTATACTTTCGGGTTACTAAGATTAATTGTTTCAAGTCAAAAATTCCGTTGGTCATTTATTTCTGGTTTAACATTATTTAAATACAATATTTTATTTCATTATTTTAAAATAAATTCATCAAACATTTGTAAACGTGTTATTAGCAAAGTTTTATGAGTTTAAATAAACGTAAAGTAACATAGTACGTTATAAAAGAGGAAAATTTTAAAAACCAAAATAAAACTTATTTATGCAGATTATAATCGAAATAAAGTAAATGGACTCTCATATTTTATGTAGCTACTCTTCCAAATTTCATAGTCAATTAAAATAAACTACGGGCACATCTTCATTGACATTCCCTATCTACATAAAAATCATGCAAATTTATTTTCGTACAATTCGTTATGCATGTTGTATTAACTGAATTACATCAACGATCGCCATCTTAAGGAATATAATTTAAATGAGATGTTTTCAAGTTGAATTCAGTTACTAATCTATAAATATATATATATATACGTTTAGTGCACGTCTTTATTCACAAGATATAAGATTCATGAGAAATGTAAAATCCTTACACTCGTATACATTCGAAACTAGAAATAACAATCAGAGAGCTTCAAGTCTGAAGATTGGAATAAAGCGATGTGAACTGATGTAAAATATGAGCGGACATCAGTCTCAAGTCAAATCAACTTGATGAACGTGCATGCAGATTGATTAAGCTTCTTCTGCCCACTACCTGAGTTAACAATTTAAATAAAACTAACTTAGTTTTCGTTTGAGTTTTAATTACTGATTCAATCGAGGATATTTTACGTTAAACAGAAGAGAATTTTCATATGTAACGCTTATATTGTTTTCATGTGCAACAATCTTGAAAGCTTTCTTTTAAATAATGCAATTTTTTTGCCTCAGGACTCGAAGTAATTGTAAAAGATGTTGGTGGCCAATATGCATATGTAGTAAAAGCTTACGTTTACAAACAAATAATTAATTGTAAAGAAGACGTTTGGATCGCCTAAGAGGATAATAATAATTTGTTTTCAACTTAGGAGCGAATAATGTGGTATATGGTTAATTATATGCGTAAAAATGTGATTTCTTCTTTTGTATTTCTCCGTAAAAATACGATTATGGATGTTCCGATATGAAATAAGTAGAATTTAAATCATTTCTTGATGCTGTCATCGCACAAAATATGATTTCTCATATTAAAATGTAATGTATGTTTGCAATAAACCATTTTCTCTGTATGCATGAAGGACATTTCTCTTGGTGCAGTTATGTAAAAGTTTATGTTGACGCCACTGGTAATGTGAGTGCCCATAAAGCATGTAGGGTAGTGTAATTACAACATAAATATGAAAATACGGCAGTGACTGTTGGTGGTCCTAGCATCAGTATCAGCGGCCCCATTCAATTAGGGCTTCCAGATTGATGGGAGCTCCGGCCCCGTTTTGCATACGGCTACGGAGTGTGGGTGTTCACCTAGCTCTTCTTCCACCTCCACGATTAGATTTATTATTGAATTTTTGCTTTCATCTTTCATTCATGGTAATGACGTGCCCATGATGAGTAAGATTAAAACGATCCGAAAACATGAATATTATTTTATTCAAATTTTACGTTTATTATATATTTTAACTATAAATAATATTTTTAAAACACCACCCAGTTATTACGCTCGTATATATGCTCAAAATTTGCATGCAACGAAAATTTGGCTTTCGCATAATGATAGCAGCTTGTTAACGATAGAAATCTGATAGTGGTTGTAAGTTTATTGGGTTCGATTGAAATTGCATCAAAATGTCAAGCCCATTTGTTGTAAATAATAAGATATTTAATCGTTACTTCTTGAAACTTATTCATAAATACTATATGAGTAAATTTTAGTGTTTTTTCGTGTTTTTCTCATATTTTTTTTAGTATAAGCTCTTAATACGTTGTAATAAAACTCAAATTATTGAAATTAATTTTTAGAACCAAAAATATGTTCAACTTAGTAGATAGAATTCTGCTCATAAACTGTAATTTGATAGAATTTAATTTAAAAAAAAAAAACAATGTATTAAAATATAGAATAGAATAGAAGAGAAGTATAGAAAAATCAAACAGATCATATGAATTTGATTAATTTTTATAATCAAATAATACGTAATCAAATATATAAAAATACATGATACACTTTTTATTCAGATCTCAGCAATAAATGAAAGAAATCCACTCAAGTATTTTTTAAGAACAGCTTTATTTTGTTTTAAATTTTCAAGTTTCGCGACGTTTCGTTGCTAATCGCAACTTCTTCAGGCCTCTAAAAATACTAATATAGGGAGAAGTATTATTATGGAATCACAAAATATGGTGTATTTATCCTACGAACGTCCTATGAACTTTCAAGTTATCACGGCAACGTTAAAATTAAAAAAATTAATAAATAGTAAATAATTATATTTCACAAATACAATTCACAAAAATTCACAAAACAAGTTATGAATTTAAGCAAAATTAAATGTAAAAATTCACAAACCGAAAAATCCAAATTGTTAATTTTGTATCTCCAGATACGTATTTCAAACGCCATGCGTTCGTCATCAGTGGATCAAATTGAAGTGTCTTCGAGAACAAATCAGCACGAAATTGTTCTCGAAGACACTTCAATTTGATCCACTGATGACGAACGCATGGCGTTTGAAATACGTATCTGGAGATACAAAATTAACAATTTGGATTTTTCGGTTTGTGAATTTTTACATTTAATTTTGCTTAAATTCATAACTTGTTTTGTGAATTGTATTTGTGAAATATAATAATTAAGTCCAAAGTCAGCGAAATTTAAATTTTTTTAATAGTAAATAAATTTACTAGTACCTATATCTAACGGATACCCGTGACTTCGTTCAAATTTGATAAAAAATTCAACACAGGAAAAATATATCTTGCATTAAAAATTAAAAAAAAAAACATAATTTTCAACACCCAACGTCACTTAACTTGTAGCGTCATTTCCAAAATAAAAATTTGAATTAGTACGGTAATTAGGTACGTACTAATTTTAAATTTTTATGTTCCCCCCTTCAATATGACAACAATTTCTTTGGGGATTTTCTTGAAATTTTTAATTGTTTTCAGCCTTTAACTGAAATTTGGAATTTGTAATTGATGGAATTTTTGAAAAATCCTTCCTTAGTGGTTATCACAGACCACTCGGGAATAACAATTTTAAAAATTCATGTTTGTGTCTTTAATGGCTTAACTTCCAGCGTGTGTCAGTCAATAAGCTTTTTCCTTAATATATTGAGGTTTGCAATTAAATACATACTATTATTAATAATCACTACGCTTGAGCTAGTCATAAACAATTTCAATAATATTTTGAGGCTTTTCTAAAATTTTCTAATAAAGGAAGATTCATCGTTTTTCCTTTTATTATTTTCTTTTATGTATTATCCTTTTCATAAATGGATAAATGTTTAAAATCACGTAAATCTGCTAGAGATATGATAAAATACTCATATTTTTATCTGAAACCGTTCGCCTGCAAAACTTGGTTACTACAAGATAATAACAGATTTTTTTTTATGACATTATACTACTTATTCTATAAACCTAACGTTTTCAAATCAACTTGTAGTTTAACCTTGGGAAGTATCTAACATTGAACATATCGAATACTTGTATCCTGAAATTTAAATTTAAATCATGTGTATAACAATGGGCTGATCCGGGAAATAAACTTATTAAAAAAAAGAGATTTAAATTTGGTAAAGGAAACATTTTAAAACTTAATTTCATTTCACTCTAAATAACCAAAATGTTGGAATAGCAATAAAGTTTTTAACAAATTTGATAGTGGTTGGTTCCTGAACCACACGTTTACAATTAGTTATATTTAAACCAACATAATGGATAAATAGAGTATTCAATTGCTGTTACTCGTGTCAAGTATAAGGATTCGCAGACAACAACTTCAGATACACGTATTTATTTTTTCAATTTGAAGTGCTCTATTTTTATGTTAAAAGATCGAAATTACATGAAAAATATATTGTCAATAATAATCAAAGTATACCTACAAGAAAAGCTAATTTTATGATTTATTAATCAGATAAAAATAAAATCATGTTGAAAAATAAATACCGTTTTATAAAAGCTGTACCTGTATTTAAATTTGAGATCAGAACGATATTTTTGTACTTTATCACTGCCAACACGTTTGTCTCTTCCCACATTTATAAGACGCCGCATTTAAAGTGTTGACAAAAAGATACGCACGTTAGTAATAAATGTGTTTAATTGCCGAGACATACACACCTACGTGCCATTTCTGTCCGTGTTTTTCAGATATAACTTACAACAAATAATATGTTAACAGATATTTTAATGTAAGTTTTGTATGTAATTATATAAATTGGAATACAAATAAAACAATGATATCAACGAATTCCAGTCATTAAACAAATGGATGAAGAACTGCATTTTTGAGTAAATTTTTAATCATACTTTCTTAAATTTGAAAAAAAAAATTGTCGTGTGAATTATCAATAAACAAAACGTATATGATATCAAATATAAATAGCTTGAGATTATTTTGTGTTTACAAATTGTTAAACAACATGGTTAATCATCATTTATGAATACGTTACAAAAGGTCAACATTTTACATGAGAGTTTATCTAAGGTTTTACATACAATTAATATTGTGTCAAGTTATAAATAGTGGAACGTAGCATAATTTGTACGTTATAAAACCAAAGTGATTTCAATGCCTGTAAAGAACACAAACTTCTTAAATACAATGAGCTCTTTTTGAAATAAATACCAAAAACTTAATGAAAATTATACTTATAACAAGTAAAAAGATAACTACTTATATGTTTATTTTCTTTTAAGCCTACTTATTATTATTATTACTAACTTCGTTGAAAAAGCATAAAATTCATTAAACGTTTAAGTAAAATATCAGTTAAGATAATGAAAAAAATTAATTATTCAATCACACTACACATTAACACCTTTTAATAAGCAAACGACTAATTTTCGACAATTTACAACCAAATAAAATAAATTACATTAAATCTTATTACACTGAAATATATAATTTAAATAATCATTATTTAGTGTCTGACACATCTAATCGTTAATCTAATCTAAATATTTCATAAATAATTATAATTTTAAACATAATGAAGAAATTATAATAATAATAATAATACTTCATTGACAGAGCCGGAGAGTCGAAATGCAATAAATAATAAGATAAGTAGATGCTGACGCTAAAGTATCGCTTGTGCGTGGGTTTCTTTGCCGACTATGCAATCTAGTGACTTCATAAAGTAATTAGCTACCTAATGAGATTATCCTCTCGAAAAAAATTAGATGTTAATAATATGCAGTCAAAAATCCAGACAAATCTATCATGGTGAAAAAATTCTAAATTAAGCTGTAGAAAAATATTCTTTTTTTTTGGTGTTCAAGAATTTGGCTGCAGTGTGCCACTTAACTTGCTACTATACCCTAATAATATACCTATTAAAACTTAGATTCTAATACCAAGTAATTTTTATTCAAAAAACTTCACAAACGAATGATTTATTGACATTAAATCCTTTCCAGGAACACTTTAAGTGTGCTCGCCGTGTGAAACGAGTCCTATGAAATATTAAATTAAACCTCATGGGCTATTAGAATTATGCATGAGACATATCTAATTCTTAACGCGTCATTTACATTTTAGACAAATTTAATACTTATAAAAATATATATATTTTTTTTGGTAAACCTAAAAAGTAATAAAGAATCAAATTAATAGCGTCTAAAAAAAAATTTAAATTTTAAGAAAAAGTTTTTTTCCTTTCGTGAAACAAATACAAATTTTTTATCTAGTCTAACAAATTGGAAAAAAGCTACTGAAGGCCATACAGAGCAGACTGTTATTTCATTTAAAATTCATTATTAATGAGACATTTTTCTCTGTTTTTTTCGGAAATATATCTTCCATTCATCCAACTAATTACTATTTGACTAGGAATACAATTCATTTCTTGCATTATTCACTGAGCTCGTGGCAAAGGCTTTAATGATATCAAAAAAATTGATTGCGGTTTTATTAATCAGTTCGCTTATTTGTTTCACTAATTGAATTTGAACTAGAAAAAAGAAAATAGATTTAAATGTTAGAAGGAAATTAATATTCTCTTGTCTCCTGTGCTTGATTAGGAAAACAAACGTACACCACTCAAACGAAGAGAAGTAGCTCTAATTAGTACAGGTTAGAATAAAATAGGGAGGTTAATACTTTATTCTCTTATTCTATCTAGCAAAGGTTTTTATTAACTCATACGTTTTTAGCGCCAGAATATAAAAACACACCTGAATGTTAAAAATGTTAAATATTGTAACATCTGCCGATGTGTGTATACGTAGAGTAGGCCTGACGGCGAAAAGTGGCCTCTTCAAATCGAATGATGTCCAATATTTATTTCAATATGTGTATGGCGTATTTTTCGTATGCAAATTAGTTTTATTACTAATTACACTTTATAAGACAAGTAAATTTCCAATTTCTCTCATACCTTTTTAAAGAGAAAACTATTATCTGACTTTGAAAGACCACTCAATCATTATTGGATGTGAAGGTATTTCGATGAAATATTAAAAATTTAAAATTAAAACTTTTTGTTCGTAAGTTAATTTTCTTAACGATCCGCTTAGCGTCTCAATTTAAATTAAAGATATTTAAGTTAAGAATATGAAAATTAGCGGTATTGAAATCATTGATGAAGCACAAAACATTTCCATACGGATTTTTATGTCGTATAAGTAATCAATAAACTGATTTTTAAAAGTCTTACTATAATTTCTGAAAGATGTCATCTTCAAGAACTCTAATCCAAGTTTCTAGGTACAGATGTGATTTTTACTCGAATCAGTTTTTCTACTATCCCTTTGGAATGCGCCATTTTTTGCAAAAAAAAAGTATACTTGATAATGCCTCAAAATAGCCAGTTATGATCCTACAAAACTTCATCAAAACTGTCCAGTAGTTTTCGCTATATGCGATAACAGACAGATTAAACAGATTAAAGATAACAGATAAAATTACGACTATTGGAATAAGATTTCAGAAGAAATATTCAATGTTTGTACTTAGCTTTTTTTTCCCCGTAAGCAGAAAGCCAGGTTAGGGCTCGTTCCCCCCGCACTGCAGCCTAAGGCTTATTGCACTCCTGTTCTGTTCATTTATCCCTGCTGTGCAAGGACCCTTACTTATTCCAGGTTCAGCATTCTGCCTAGCAGAAGCAGTCCCTGTACTAGGCTCGCGCGATTTGAGCCTGTTTGGGCGTCATCTATCCCATACAGGTTTCGCCACTTTATGAGGCTTTGCAGTCAAAAACGACATAGATCGCGTTGTACTTAGTTTAGTTTAAATTTTATTATTATATCTATAAACAAATGTTGTTTTAAAACGTTTGAAGAATTTTTCAAGTCATAATTTACTTATTACGTTACACATTTTTTCAAAATTATAATATAGTCAAAGATAATTCAATTATGTTTGAACTGTATTATTTGACTTTTCAATTTTTAATCACCTTTAAGTTCTTTAAATAGAATTATCAGATATTTATACTTAATTCACTATACATTTTTCATTACAACAACCTCTTCATTGCAGAGTTATTATGAAGTAAGATTGTTGTTGTTTGAGGAAATGTTCAATATTAATGATAAACTAACGATAAACGAGTTTAAAATTTTTATTTAGTAATACTTACCTATATAAAACGAAAATATTTTTTTTCATTCTAAAATAATTAAGTCAAAACCTATAAATAAAATTTTGAGCCAAAGATTATTTTATTTTCTTTAAATCAATCATTAAATTGCATAGTTAAAAAATGTAAATGTTTCATGATTGTACTGAAATAGGAGTAATAATAAGCCATGAAGAATCGCTTGTCTTACCAAAAATACAAATATATCATCACAAGAATCCGACTAGAATCAAAAGTAAAAAGTAAGTCAATTAAAATGAACATAAAAAAGTTTAACATAGTTTATTTTAGTTTTCGTTCATGTAACATTTTGTGACGGTACTAAATACTAAATACTGAATAAATAATAGGTACCTATAATTCAAGCCTTGTAAAACTATGAGAGAAGAGGTGGTTCCTCATAAACTATCGAATATAAATCAACTTTGGCATCACTCATATATAAAAATATAAAATTGAAAAAAATTAACCTAAATATTTGATTTACAACTCCAAAATCGAATTATTAAACCGATAGCCATCGTCTGTAAAGAATTTCATCCCTGAAAATGATATTTATTTCACATACCTAATATTTTTAAGTCAATCCCATTTACAAAACAAGTTTTAAAAGAAAAGTATAATAAATTAAATTAATTTACAAAATGCGACTTGCATTAGCTTTAAATGAGGAACAAATTAAAAAAGGATCTGAGGAAGATAACCGAGTAAATTTACGAGTAATAACAGACCATTAAAATCGGTTTTATATGAAAGCCCATAACTCGAATGACAAAAAATCAATCAAGCAAATCTGTTCGTTTAATCCTGATGTTATTTTTTTTCAGCAATTGCTAACTAGTCTTGAAAAACATTGTTGAAAATATTGTCCGAATAAATTAGCAATGAGTCGACAATTAAGTGCAGTAGATAGTGAAAAAGTTCACAAGCCGCTTATAAATTTGACGCAACAAGATCGTTAATTATCATAGGAATAATTTACGTTGTCGTCAATGCATTCTTTAGCCGTTAGTAGCCTTTTCAAGCTCCATTAGTCAAGCGCATAAAAAGTAAGAATAAATAAAATAGTACTTAGTATTGACTAAATAATTTCAATATTCTTATTTTTATGTAACTCATCATTTTGATGCAAGCCCTTACGGTTTTTATCGAGCGATTCTGAATATATGTTCGTTTAATTTCATTTTACAAAAATGGACATGTAATGTTGTTTTAATTCATCTACATCTTAAAGTAATGGACGCGTGCTGCTTTACAACATGACTTCCTTTGTATTTCAATCTTTTTTTACACGGAATGATTAAATCACTTTGAAGTGTATGAAGCCGCTTTGAAAGTTCAATGCAGAAAATCGTTTCTGAAAATTTCAATACCTTTTTTAGGCCAATATAATAATTTATTACTTGTAAAATTCATGAGAATTTAAAAAGTACAAAAATGATTTCTATCTTAATTACATTAAAAATTTGACCACTCAATACGCTTCCAAATGTATGTACTTTGGCTTCTATGAAAATAATAATGGGGTATTTAAAATATTTAACGATGCCGACGCATCAAAACTCTTTTCCTGATTGTCCACTTGTCAGCAATATGCTATTCTACAACTAACCGTAGAGAGATAATGTATCGATAATTTCATTAAATTGTCTCAATCATTAGTGAGAAATACCATCGCGTATTAGACTCAGTCATTTATTTAATCGTGCATTATTAAATTAATTAAATTTTCTTTATTTCTGCTGATTAAAATAAAGCGTCCGGAACGATGAAGCTATTACACCATTTTTGGTCAGATAAGAACATACTTTTATGACGGTTTCCATGAAATTATGGACAAAAAGGTATTTTAAGGACTCAAAAATTGTTAAACAGTTAGTTTTACAACTAAGGTAACCTATATTTCACTAATTATAATTAAAACGAACAATAAATTATGTATTTTTAAGCTTCCTTTTTTTAACTCGTGCGTTTAATAGCGATTAAAGTACGACATGAGATGAAGAGTAATGAAAAAAAGTGTCTATAATTATGAGAGACAACTATAAAGTCTCGAGACTAACGAACCATTTGAGTGGCAGAAATTATATTTACTTATCAATATGAATTTTATAATCTTAATATTAGTATCGTTATTGAGGATATGATGATTAAAATTTTATTTTTTTTACAAACTGGATTTACCTTTTAAATTTGCGATCCTAATGATACTGACAGACATATGCATTGTAAAAATTGTACCTAACCAAATGCCAATTAAATTTTTTTATAAACAATTTAAAAACTAAAAGCTTGATGTTTCTATTATTAAATCAAATTAGATTTTTCGCTGACTTTGAACAGTTATACTGTTTATATTAACAATATACATATAAAATAAATTGTGATCCTATTTATGCAATATAATTTACATAAGTAAACTATAAACATAAATTTGAACAACAAAAGTTCAAACGTATTTTTGACGTATTGCCCAGATACGTATTTCGAATGCCAAGCAATCTTCATCAGTGATCATCAAGTAGTATTGGATCGTTTCGTAACTGGATCACTAATCGTGAATCGTCACATAGCAGTTACGGAGCGATCCAATACTACTTGATGACCACTGATGAAGATTGCTTGGCATTCGAAATACGTATCTGGGCAATACGTCAAAAATACGTTTGAACTTTTGTTGTTCAAATTTATGTTTATAGTTTACTTATGTAAATTATATTGCATAAATAGGATCACAATATGTTTTATATACCTCTATTGTATAAACAGTTTCTATTATTGTTTTATATTCATTTAAATTTGATACATTAAAGTAGTTTTGATAAAAGACTATTGAGCTTGCATTAAATGCTTTGCCTACCCGAGTGTTAAAAAGAACCTTTTTATTATTCAAATTTCCTGAAGCTGTTAAACGGTGTGTTTTGATATTTCTTGAAACGATATCATACATGAAATCTTTACTTTCCCTACTTGCATTTATGATATTTAAATCAAGGAGCCCGAATAGGTGGTCTATTTTCAAATTATCATATCTGATTTATTAATTCAAATTTAGTAATCGCTATATTATTAGTGTAAATTAAGTGAAAAATTTCACACCCTTTAGACCACATAGATTTAACACTGACCTAAAGCAAATCTGATTTAAGTAAGGGTGAAAATAGATTCACAGTTCATTATATGCATTATAAATGCATAGAACTTATTTCTGTTAAGAAAATAAAAAAAAAACTTTGATCGATTTTGTATATATCAAGATAGACGCTCAAATTGTTTTTGAAAAAAAATAGTGTGTGTTTTTAGGCTGAAAGTTTAAGGAAATTACAGCGAAAGATATAATTATTGTATTTCATGAAATTATCTCTAAATAATTATTTACAAAAATAATCTGTGGATATCGAAGTTAAAAATAATGTCCAATTTCTCAGCTCTATAATCTGTTTTTTAAAAATTATTTTTAAATTTCAGTGGCTCTACAGAAGGCTCAATTAACTTAACAATTTTCGTGTAAAATTGATGGTGGTTGAATAAACGTAGAACTTCTTATGACACATTCTTCGCATAAATAAAGCGCGCTTGTTAGTGATGACACTTATCCGATGTTTGATGGACGGGCCAAGTTAATATCACGACGAAGAAATTGGGCTATAGCTAACATGACTTTGTTGGTTTTACTCAACATAATTATATACCGCGTTTAAGTTTATGTTTGTTTTGTGTTAAGCACGCGATTCTCATCCGAAGATTGTCTATTGAGGATTGAAGGAAAGATGAAAACGCCTCGAGTGTTAAGAGAAAGATTTGTGACAAAATAGCCCTTTTGGGTTTGCGACAATTTCATCATATTATTAATTGATGTCTTTTGGATTAAATCCTGTTATAATAATGCGATTAATTCATTCTTATTTTTTCTCGAAAATAACGGAAATGTTACAACGTTATCATTGGAAATTTTAATACAGACGTGTCGAATTCACAATGAATATTAAGAGATTTTTTTCCGTAGAGATGATTTTGTAATAAAGTTGTTAACAAACAATTTAAAATTTATAGAAAATTTACGTAAATGTTATATCTGTTGTGTGTGTGTGTGTGTGTGTGACAAAAAATATTTTCTTAAATTTTAATATTTTGGCAATAATTTCGATGAAAAATGTGAGAAAAAAATGGTTGTATTTTACCAGAGAGATTATGATATTCTTTATCGTGAATGTGGTGTGAATATACGTCAAGTGGATACGATAAATTTGTACCCATGTTAATTTAGGTTGACTTTGCCTTACTTGGAATATACCATATTAGTTTGTGGCAGTGCATATAAATTGTTAAACAACCAGAACTACACAATGTTGTGGTGTTGGTTGAATGGTGTGTTCTTTTATTGATAACTACATATGTACTATATGCATTATGCATATGGAGTGTCATTAAAGTAAAAAGGCAACAACGCCGCCGCCCCATTGATAGTGCCAACATACACAACGAAGGCGTACACTTGTTTCAGACCGTTCAGAAGACATCGCTAATATTAATGACTATATTTTAACAGCTTATATCAAAATATTGTGTCCCATACAACTTATTTTATATCGAATTTATTCATGCGATTTGAATTTATTGCACGGTAGCGGTAAATTAGTTTGTCAATTTTATATTCAATGATAAATTATTCTTATTCGATATTTTTGCCATAGAATTTTTACAATGTCAATGAAAACATCTTGCTTGACATTGTGTAAATTAAAATTTTAATTTGATTTTTACAAATTGCGGAAGTTTGTATTACTTATCATCGTAACTCAATAAAAATGTTTTCCTTAAACGCTTTTTAAAAACTTCCATTATTTATGTTACCATACTTATAGCTATTATTTAAGTTTGAGTTTTATTACATCTACTTTAATTTTTATTGTAATCTTAATAAAATTATAAATCTAATTTATTTCAGATAATTTGGGGTTTCTTAAGTATACATACTTGTTTAAAATTCATAAATGTATCAATAATATATTAAATAAATTATTTATTAATTCTATAGAAATTGTGACTAAAGAAAACATGTTCCTTGAAGAATTATCAACTGTAAATTAAAGCTTAACGAACACGGTATCAATCTAATTGATTATAGAAATAGCTATGATTTTTTTTAGGTTTTACATTTTAGTTGCGCTATATAAAAACCTCAAGTAATGACTTTATGACTATCATATGTATCATATGACTATCATAAGTAATGACTACCATACTTCCGTAAATACTGTTTCAAGTTTTAATGTAGTTATTATACGTTAACGTAGATAACGTACAGTTGTGATGTTTAAATTTGGTACGTTAATGCAAACGAAAGTGCAATGTTCCATCGGTCAAGCAAAGATACAGCACTCAAATATTTCTAAATTTCTTGAAAGTTAAAACAAACCATTTTCTGTTGGTATTGCTTTTGTATTTTCTAATATATTGTTCCAACCTTTGAAAAAACTGCATTTAAAATAGAATAATATCTTGCACGTTTTTTGAAAATATGTTGACATCTCACAAATCTCTCAAAAATCTCACCTGATGAGATCAAACCTGAAATTAGGCTTGAAACTAACTTTGAACCAGTATTTTTTTTTTTGTGGAAAATTCATAAAGATGGAGATGTGCACATTTTCAGAAATAACAATGATGCATCTACGCTTATAAGGGGCCATCCATAAATTACATTACACGTTAAGGGGAAGGGAGGGGGTTAACGAAGTGTAACATTGTGTGGCAAGGGGTGGGAGGGGTCCTAAATTTCGTGACGTCACATATCAAAATCTATTTTAATCTAAGTGTTAAGTAAAACACGTGCTTTGAACTACTAACGTAAAACTCAAAAACATTTGCAACACTATTTGTAAAAACAAGGTACACTGCGAAAAAAATTTCTTCTGACAACTGAATTTCATTTACGCCAACAACATGATTTGATAGACCATTGCCAATCAAATATTTAATATTTTGATTTAATTGTCCGAAGAAAATTTTTCTCGGTGTAGTGTTACGCGCCGATTCTATTGCCCTTTGATAAATGCCGCTAAATGCTGCACCGTGCCTAGCGGTGATATTGTTTTTATTTCGTTTGACAATTGACTTTCAAGATTAATATAATTAGTCGTTTTTTGTTGTTGTTTATTTCTTGAACTGTTTGATTTGATGTTAATTTTATTAGAAAATCATTTAAATTGTAATAAAACAAATTTTTGAACTGTTGTTTCAATTCAATAATTAATTATTTGTAGATGTAAAATTGTAAAATATGTGACGTCACACTAAGGAGGGGCGGGTCTCACAAGTGTGACAAGGACGGGGGAGGGTGTCAAAAATCATGAAATTCGTGTGACGTTATTTATGGCTGGCCCCTTATATGTTATATCTAAAGTAAGTTAATAGAAAATAATATTAATAAATATTTTTAATTAAAGATTTTTATACTTAAGGTATTTTTAATTGAAGTGCAGTAACTTGAAAAAAATGTGCATATTTGAAGCACTCAAGCGCTATTTTCTGTTTCTTCAGTACTTTTATTAAATTAATGTTAACAGCTATAATTTTTTCAGTGCTTTGGAGGATTTGAAGGATTTGCAAATTTTAATATATTGTAGCTTAAATTAAAGATTCTGTTTATCTTTTAAGATCGTTTAGTTATAATTACCTAATAATTTTCGCAGCAGAGAATTTATCCAAATTCAAAGAGCAATGAGAAGGTAAATACAAATTAAAATTCTTGAACCGATAAATCTTTTTCTTGTGCATACAAACGTTTTACTAAATAGTTTGTTGTAAGTTAGCCTGAGAACAATTAGAAGTTTCGCAAATACGTGGTAAAAAATAAAGACTGTAGGGAACAAGCAAAGACATAAACGTCTTTAATTGTCACTACCTTTGCGATTGCAGTGACAGTAAGAACGACATCTCCGTGACCACATACATTTTATTACGACAATTATGTAGTTTATGTGAGATGTGCGACACTATCATTTCGGCTACTAATGCCTAAGAGAACTGACCAACTTGACGTGATTTAAATTTTCTTTTACTATACTAAGTCTTAAAACGCGATAATACTTTTTAGAATATTTTAAATTCTGCATATAATTACCAGTGCAGAAAACATCTATCAATACATGCTAACCTTGAACAATACAATACAGTATCTCGTATTTTCCATTTAAATATTTCAAAAATAATATACAATTTGAATATAACCCCTTTTAGGATTAATAAAACCAATACAAGAAATTGAAACAGGTTTTTTATTTTGCAAAAACGGTTCCATAACTGACTCTACGTATAGTATGAAATTATTTTCCCTCACATGCAAATCGGGGTATTCCCCTGAACTTACAAATTTTCGTGCATAGAAATCGGTTTGTGCACGTGCATACACGTGCCACCACTATTTAAATACACCATTAGCTCTCTTATTTATTCTGTTTGATATTTGTAACCTTGCAATAAAAATATTTAGAGTGAACGACATGTTTAAATTTGCGCCTCTTGTGTGCATTAAGTGACAATCAAATCGAAGGAATTTTCAAATTATAATTTTAAAATGAACCCTTATTTCGATTATATTGTTCCATTTGATAAATTCAATGTTCATTTAATATAGTAAATGAGGTAAATTTTCTTTTTGTCTATTTTAAAAAACTAGTGTGCATGAAAGGTTAAAGGTGATATGGGGTGTATTTAGTTCTAGCAGACATAGGCGGCAATGCTCACCACCCCTTCAAATATTCGGGCGACACACGTGTGCAGGACAAATCAAGGTGGTTGAGCCGTAACATAGGGGGTTGTTGCTAATATCTATAGAGAAATGATGAAGGGTGCGTTCCGTTAAAAATTACGCAGCGTGTGGAGCTGTGATTATTCTAGTACATGCAAGTTATTATGATTTTGAGATAAAGCGTGCATTGAAATGTACATTCGAAATGAGAAATCGCTTTAGTAGATTACGTTGAATCGGTAAACAAATGCGTTCGATACGCGTGGCGATTCGGGGTGATTTCTCTCTAACTATGAGGTCGAAAAGCAGAACTTGACAGCTAAAGTGTTTCTGGTTTGTAACTCGTTTAATTAATTGTATGGTTCAAAAAATTTACCGCCAAAATAATAGATACAGTTTCATACAAATAATATTGCATACCTAGAATAATTTTTGTTCTATATAATATGCTCTTAATATTTTACAAGCTTTTAAGACACTAACTTAAAATTTTTAAAAAGATATCAAATTTTTATTCTGAAATCTAATTATATGTACTAAGTAATAAGTATTCCTAATTTAATAGATTGAATTCATAGTTATTATTTCTTTATGCTCAAATAAATGATTAATAACTAAACTCTAGTACTTACAGATTTTAATCATTTTGTAAACTTTTTACACTAGTAAACATTTAATTTATGTAGTACTTATTCTTCATTTAATAATAATTTTTACAATCTACATAGCCAAATTATTGTCTAGTAAATTTAAAAATATTTCTTGAAATCACAAAATTCAACTTAAAAAGTTCATTGCTGACATTTACTGTTGCAAAATTTAATTTCGTTAAGTAAAGAAACCATTTAAAAACGAAATTTTCCATTAGAGATAATTCGGGTATACTCTAATGGAAATTTTCGTTTCGAAATATTCGCTATTAGCTTATTTTAAGGTAGCTAAACAATAAAAATGCTTAGAACGAATCCAAATTATCACGACATATAGATTACTGCAATTAGAAAAAACAATTTGGTATTCAGATATAGAATAGATATAGGTACAAAGCGTCTCATAAAAAGTTATAAATATATATAGTACTAGTTTAATTTTTTTTCATAATTCATTTCAACTTTCAGTAACTTTACATGGAAACGTAAACTAATTAAAACCAATTAACTGCAAGGGAAAACTTATGCTTTAAATTACAATTGTTTTTTGTGCTTTGCGTCTTTTTGTTATAACTTCAAATTAGCAAATTTCGGACCTTTTTTTTTGTTTTTCGGACCAAAACTAACTTCTTGACCAATTTTATGGTTCCACGACAATTAGAAGTATCCTATAATTTCTTAGGCCCCTAAAGTATGTGACATATATGGCTGTATTTTTGCAATTGACCATAGACCTAAGTATTTTATATGAATTTAAGACGATAGCTTGATCTATTCCTGGGAAAACGCTTTTGGCAGACGAATGGACTACATAGGGTTCCTATAAACTATAAGGATTACGTTTTTATTTTTGGAGGTACGGAACCCTAAAAACTACCAGCGGATATTAAAAGATTGCTACTATTGTTGCTAAGTAAAATAAATTTGATACGATTGTATTCG
Source organism: Sisyra nigra (assembly GCA_958496155.1). NCBI lineage: Eukaryota > Metazoa > Arthropoda > Insecta > Neuroptera > Sisyridae > Sisyra > Sisyra nigra. Next base: position 28,383,736 of record OY292313.1, read on the forward strand.
TGCAAAATGAGCTCTTGTAACTTCCAGTTATAGCGTTTCAAAACTTCATTTCTTGTTTATAGAACGAAGCCTTTAAAGAAAAATGCTTTAATATTTTTTTAAGTAGAGATTTAGGTTTAATATTTCATATTGAATAGAATTGAAAGGGCAATCTTTTCCCGCATTTGATTTTCAATGAAAAAAAATCAACCCACTTAAACAAGAGGTATACGTGATTTTAAGGGTTGAAAAATATAAACCCTTACTAGCCATACATTCATTCCTGCGGGGGAAAATTTGATGTATAAAGGTGGTTGTTAAACTAGTTGTGCCACTATAAACTTAAATTATGTACCCCACCGCGTACCTTAACCAGTAGTTTTGAATCCACCGAATAATATTATAGGGTAGGATGAATTAATCATTTTCAATGCACGTTTATATTTAAAAAAAAACTCTACTTATCATGATTCCTATTATTATTATTATTCTTATTATAATACGAAAAGAAAAAATCTGATTAAACAAAAATAAAATGTTTATTTTTTTCTGTATCGTAAGGCCCGCGTTACAAATGTAAATGTTTCGTTATTATCCATTCATGAAATGGAAGACCGGCAAGAAAAAATCCATGTGTTGGTCGCATGAAAAGGTGGCATAATTGTTTATTTTAAATAAAGCACGTGTTCGTTTATGTAATTTCATTGTTATAAAAATGTTCACCTTATAATCTGTTGTCTTTAAGAACGCCACAAAAAATCCCCTTACCTCGTAATAGATCTGATAATTCTACCGCCTACATATTCTCTCTAATATGTTTCTTCGAGGCATTGAATTATTTATAAATATTTCAATTTTAAATTACTTTCTTGTATCGTACTTTATTTATAAATCTTGATGCAAAGTTCGTTGGATGCGTTTGTACAAAAAATACTTTTGTATCCGAGCGACCTTCGTCTTGAACTTCTCGTCTTATTAGGGAGAGGGTTGAATTAAGAATTAGGGAGCACAGAACACTAATGTAAGTATTGACTATGGTCATGGAAGATCTGCAAAGAAGTTGGGATAAAACGGGATAAGATTGAAGTAAACATACGGTTTTCGTAATAAAATAGAATTATTCAATAAAACGTCATAAACGTATTACACGATTAAATCTTGTTCTCAATGTATGTTATACAAAGAAAGGTTAGTGTGCATCTTAAATTTTACGGCTAGAATATGAATTGAAAGCATACCTAGCTATACCCGCGACTTCGTTCACGTGATCTTTAGAACATTACCTACTCATAAAGCCTTTTTGATATACGTTATTTAAAGACTCGTTACCTCGGTACCTATATTACCGTATATCTAATTTTTTTTAAAATTAAAATATTTTTGTGATTTTAATTTTTTCCAAAACTACATTACTTGTTTATCAGAAATTTACAAACACTGAGATTACAACTCAAAATTTAACGAAGTTAATATTAATAGTATATAAGCAACACTGGTAAAGAAAAATTTAAAAAGCGATATTGAAAATTCAATATAGCATGTTCTTATCGTATTTATTTATTTATAACCGAAGGGAAAAAAATAATCAATTTACTTATAATAAATTGCTATGGTTAAGAAAAATTACGTATTTTGCTTTGAGGACCTTGTAAGTAAATAGGTAGGTACAACTAAGTAATACCATTATCAACTAAAAATGTGTAGTTTCAACGTGATTTTTTTCGAGTCAGTTTTTCTATTTTTCCGTGGAAACGAGACATTTTTCCTTAATAGTAAGTACCTACTCTAAATAATGAATCAAATAACCAGTATTTACTCGTATCTTACAAAATTTTATCAAAATTCGTTATCAACTGAAATTGTATATAGGTAGTTTTAGTGTGATTTTTGCTCGAACCAGTTTCTCTATTTTCCCCTAAAAAATAAGACATTTTATTGAAATAAAAAGTATCCTAGGTGTACCTAGTACACTAGATAATGTAGATATCTAGGGTACTAGAATAACTCGAATAATCAGTTATCATCATACCAAATGTTATCAAAATCTGTATAGTAGTATTCGCGTGAGATGGTAACAGACAACGGACAAACATTTTGAAAATGGTGGGTTTGGCCTCTGTATCAATAAAAACGACTGTTGGAATAAGATTTTCCAAAAAAAAAAAATCAATGTACAGTAACGGCTTAGTTACAATTTTAATATACATACTCGTTTGTATGGAATATGGATACAAGAAGTTTTAGTGAAGTTGAAGCGTTATCCAATAGAAATGGTGATATCAAGAGAGCAAAAGTTGTCCAAAAAAAAAACCAACAGCTCAAATAACTTCTAATACTCTCTTAAATAGAAATAGTGACTATAATGACTATTCACTATTTTTGCAGTACAGAGTATACCAGTAAATTCAAATAGTGGTATACTTTTCACTACTAAATAGTGAATAGTCGCTATTTGATAGTCGAAAGTCACTATTTCGATTTAACTTCTAATACACTATAAAGTGTGGAATACAGTGGCGGCTCGTCAATAAGGGCTGCAGTCCCTCCAGTATGAATTGATTATGTTTCTTTTACTTAATGTTTATTCATTTTAAATTATATAATTATTATTATATCTACCTACTAGTGTATCAAAATATCAAAAAACACCAAAAACGGTGCAATTTGAATTGCAGCCTGCAAAATGTAGTGGGGTCACGTAAAAAATAAAGTTAATTTTGGGCTGCAAAACCGACAGCCCTCGCCATTTGACTAGCAAATTGAACAAAGATGGATATACATTTTGTTCGTACCATAAACGAACATAGACGAACATATTTGAATTTTTCATTGCTCGTTTGTATCTATTTGGCCCTTCGATGCTTGCATATTATAAAAACATAATGGCATATAGAAGATATTATTAATTACAAAGTCTTAAATAAATTTATACATAAAAAAGATCGAAGAAAAAAATTACCTATTACTCAAACAAAAATGTTAAGGTTTTGTAATTAATGTACCTATGTAAATATAAATAATGTTATTCATAAAAATGTTTTATCAAGAAATTACAGCCCCTCTATTACAGATTCGCACGAACCGCCACTAATAGAAACACTTTATTTTCGGGTGTTTTAAGTCGTTTTAACAGCTAAGGTCATATCACGACTGTCTAAACACAGAAAATTTCTGTTGGTCAATTTTTATCTTAGTTCTAGGATCTTAAGTCTAGAATTCAACGGGAATCGAACCCGTACCACTTGACGCATGACGTGGAAAGAACTACTGCTCTAGCCACTGCACCAATAGGTGACTTAGAAACACTTTTTTGTTACTATTCAAAATCGGTTAATAAAGCCATTTGTTGGGATTTATATTCATAGTAATAGTATATATATAAGCTAAACTTTAAAGGAGTCACAAAGAAGTTAGAACCGCTATGGAACTATGATAGTTTATACTAATAAGTTGTTATTTAAATGACCACAAACGTTTATTCAAAAAATAAAAGTTGTTTAATATAAACCCAAAACTAAGTTAGCAAGTAATAATATTATACATGAAATCTTTCTTATTGTATTGGTCTTTTATTTCCGCGAATCTTAAGCTAGTTATCGCTATAAAATGTAATTTTTACGAATAACACTTCCTTGTTAGTCTTTAATGAAGCATATAATCTTATAAGTTTTCTTTTTATTTAATTTGCTTTAAAGATGAGCTCTCATTTAATATAGAGTCCATAACAAGTATTTTGAAAAAGAACATTTTTATGGTGCAATTACGGAAAGCTGTAGCATGTGAATTATCTTATTCTGTGGTAGTAATCCAGGATTCGAATTCCGCCGTAGGAGGTCCTCGTTAAGCCATAAGGGATATTTCGTGTTTATTAGTAATAGAAGCTCTGATGAACAAAATGTTAATTTGAAATAAATTTCGTATCGAAAATTAAATTGCCCGTTAAAGCAACGGAAAGAAATCAGGAAATTTCAATCACTTAATTAATATGTAAGCAAATATATGTAATAATTTGTGGTCGCATTACATTTAATTCTTAATTTTGGAAGCAGCGTAATACATTAATTATTTGATGTTTCTGAAAATTTCACTCTTTATAGGCGCAATAACAATTTAATTCACCAGATGAGTTACTTAACTTCTTTTAATCTCAATTAAACCATACAGTCGTATAATAAATGTTTATTTGCAGTTTTGAAAAATCATCACGCAACACGACTGGTTCCAATAAAACAAATTTAACATTTTATATTTCGCGTATAAGAATAAAAAGAATTTTTTCTTCTTCGTGAAAATGTCTTTCGAAATACATACCTACAATTTAATGTTCGATCATATTATTAAATATCGTGTATTTTTTATCTGAACCATTGCAATGACACGAGGAATTTTTATTTCCATATTGAATAAAATGTTGCGAATTCACCAATCGAAAGAGTTTATATTTTTCTTTACTCACTCATGTGGAACTTTGTTTGATATTAAGTTGACAAATCCTAGACAAATTCTCTAAATTGATACATAAATTAAAAAGTCGATTAGTTTTTATGTCACCAAAGCTTTCAAGGGCTGATTAGAGAATCGATCTATGCATTTATTAAATGATAGATTCGTGGTTCTTTTTTTGCCACGCGACAGTCACACGACTGCAACCTGTAGCTTCAAAAACTGATTTCTTCTAGTGTAAAGAACGCGCGAATTCTCAAGCGGCTCCACAGATCCATCTTAAGATAGTCGGTGCGAGTGAAATGAAATGAGCAGATGTGCAATAATGCAATTTAGTTGATACCGCTATTTCGATGAACGACTGAATACAGATATGCCAATCATGGAGCCGATACGTCCTCTTTCATCATATTATTCCTCGTTTTAATTTATTCTTTTATGGGATTGTAGTTCACTGTTTGTATTGTTTTAATCAGACCTTACATCAAAGGCAACCGTAGCACTAAGCGTTTAACTTTTTTCAGAACCCTTAAATGATTAAACACTTTTTTTTCTCTTAAAAAATGAATTCAATTCTGAATCTGATAGATTCATAAAATCTATTCTGATCTTTTCCTCGCTATAAAAGCCATTTCAGAACAGCTCTTTACGCTTTATCAATTAAGACATATAAGTTCTTAAGAGTATAATAATTTCTTTCAATCATATGCCTCGGATAATATCATAAAAAATATTTGCTACAGTAATAAAACCGATTATAAACCGTTGTTATTTATGAAAGTGCACTAATTATTCCAACAGTAATTAAATTTCTTTGACTTTGAGGTTGATTTAAGGACACGCGGTGAATGTTTGCGGTACATCTTTCCAGCCTTTTGGATCCTCTGTATTGAGTTGTGCAAACTATTCGACAACGTCGTAAAAACACACCACGATAACGAGTCCAAAATCATTTGCGTCTTACTTATGAGGGAAAATGGATGAAGTTCACTAACCCATCAACTCACCTGTGTCATAAAATGTTTACCAATTAATTCAAACCTATAAAATGTCCATAAATTATTATTTTGAAGGCTTTCGTTTGAATCCTTTCATAAATTTTATTTATTTCTCACCGTGCTCCAGACTGAAGTAGCGCTCAATTACGGAAAAGCTAACTAAAAATTAGCAGAAAATATTATACTAGTTAAACACTTTTGTACACATTGTAAATCAATTACAAAAAAAAAGGAAAAAAGATGGGTTTAAAGTTCGTGTGTATTTCAATTAAAAAATTAAAAAAAATATACTCCTATAATATTACTTACTGAGTTTTATCTTTTAACAGCTATTATGTATTAGACATTTATAAAAATAATTAATCTGAGTAAATATTTAATTAACTAGTTTTTCTTTTAGTTTAATTTTGATCTTTATGCAAGCTTTGTGTATTTATTATAATTTCCTGTTATGCTTAATTTAATAATAATCTTGATTCAATTATGTTTAAAATAAATTAAAATATTTTATTAAAAACATTTTTTTTTCTATTATTATACTATATAATATTCAAAAAGGTCTTAAATGAAATAAAAGAACTGATTCGAGAATAAAAAAAAATACCTCTCAGTTAAACTGCCATAATATAAAATGACTCGTAAAGCTTTGTTATAGATATTGGCAAATAATAAATTTAAACAAGTGATTAGTAATTAAGTTATCAAACATTTAAAAATAATAAGTATCTAAGAAGTACCTTTATAATAAGTAAATAAATTTCTCATTTCTTAAACTACTTGACTAAATACTCAATTTACACTTTTACTCAATATTTTTTTCTGATACGTAGAACCCTCCCGCTATATTATTCAATTAAGAAGTGCGAGACTGATGATTTTTATCCAAAGCTATGATGCTTAATTTTACTAGCTTATTTAATATCTAGTGTTGCCTGATTATCTTACAAATTCACTAGTTAATAATGTACTGTATACTTTAGTAAACCATAGGTACTATTTCACAGCTAGACTTGATTTTAAAGCTAATTCTTTAATTTCAAGCCTCTTGACCTAAATTTAACTTCAAATTGAGTCATATAAGTATTTTTATTTAAATGTCAACTCTAGTCAAGCATTGACTTTTCAAGTTATTTCATTTACAAATCAAAATATTAAGTGAAATTCATTTAAAAAACACGACTTGACTTAATGAACTCCTAGTAGGTAAGATAAAATGTTAGTGAGTTACTTAAAACTCAGCTATGAAACTACTAGTTAAGTAGCGTAGCACTAACAGGGACACTTATCTAAATAACTTACAAAGTGGAACCAAAGCTTAAAATATTTTTATTATTATTGTTAAATAATAAGAATTTTTTAAATCTAAAGAACCTAATATACTATTGTAGTAAGGCTATTGAAAAAAACTACAAGTCTTAAGTTAAATATTAAACTTGGCCGGACTGAATTTAACAACTTTTAAAGCTCATTTGGTTCCAGATGAACTTTTTATACGTTCTAGAAATGAAAAATTTGATCTTTGCTTTATACGTCAAACGGTACCGGATTTGATCCTCGTTGAATTGTAGATATAAGAATTATGACCAATAATAAAATGACCTACAGAAATTTTCTGTGGCTAGGCAGGCGTGATACGACCTTAGATGTTGAAGCAGCTGAAAACCCAAAAAAAATCGTTTGAAAATAGGAACTTAACTTATACTCGTAACAATTTTGATGGTGGTTAAAAAATGGAAAAGTACAAATAATCGAAATAGTATTAGAAGAATTCAAACTCAAATATTCAAAATTTAAATTTCCATTTGTTATAAATTTGAAAAATTAAAAAGCAACTACTTACAGTGTTGCAGCTATAGATCATATATCGAAATATCATCCTTTTATTTATGATGGAAGGTTTTACTAACATAAGGAACTTTCTCTTTTTGATAAACCATAAACCAAAAAATAGGTATGTATTTGTGGAAAATGGAAATACACAGAATTTAGATTGGACAGTACTAATCTAAATCATTACCCTTTCTTTAAAGTTTTACTTGAAAAAAATTTGCATATGTAGTTGAATTATATTTCTTTAAAACGTTATTTACGAATTCACAATTCACATATTTATACACCTATTATGTGAATAACTATAATTTATCATAAAGTTTTTAATGGTTGAAAATGAAATTTTTTATTTTTAATTTTACGGGTACTTGTAAAAACAGCATTTAATTATAATCAATAAAAATTTTAATTAAGAAAAGGTATAGGTTTTTCTGTTATGCACTTAATGAAGATAAATTTTTTGGATTTAGTTTGATAAATTCTTAGAGCATAAAATATCCACAAAAAAAAAGAAAAAAGCAAAAAAAGCTTAATTTAAATAAATCTTATGTTTGGAATAAAATCAAACCGTATTCAATTGAAAAAAAATCTACAGATTAAATGTTGTAAACAAGTTACACTTGATTGATTCTTTTCGGAACAGTTATTCAAAAATCCAAAAAACTAATGAAAAATCTGTCGTCCTGATTAAACAGTTCTTTTTTCCTCTATATTTATTTAGATGAGAAAAATTTTTTATTGAATAGGGACAAACTACATTGTATTGTTTGGGATCGAGTGATGATTTTTGGCTCAGCAGGGCTTCGTAGTCGTCCGTCTCTTCATCTCTTCATCTCCAGGTGTCTATTCGTGAGATTTTGCCGCCCCATGTGGTCATCTCACGCCAATCCAATCCTATTCGCCTTGTTAGAGAGACCTTACTCGACTTCCCACGCAAACAAATATCATATTTTAATGAGCACTGTTTAATAAACCACAAATACACCCTTCATGGTTTACGATACATGTTATCATCGGTTGCTACTTCGGTGGCCACCTTGACATGTTTTAATTGCCATTCTATTGCTTCTTTATCAGCTGTTGATATTCGACTACATATTTTTTGTCTCATCTCTTAATATAAAATAATATAAAGATATTTATGGTGCATCATTTACATTAACATGTAGGTATATCGTACATATTTTTATTTATTCAAAAGTCTACCATTTTTACAACACGCGCTTCTGATTTTAATTGCAAAAATAGGCATCAGAAATTTATTTACTTGAAATTAATGATATATTAAATGCATAATAAGCACCTACGTGGAGAAATTGATTATATTTTTTCTCAAATATCTTTCATAAATAACATAATTAAGAGCAGTTAATGGCAAGTGTTGGTTTTGATCACTATTTCAAATTAATTTATTGGTACAATAAATTGGAAGCTTTAGATGCGGGAAGTAATAATTTAAAAACGTTTTATATCAATTTATATAGAGAAAGAATTCATAAATTACAAATTTGATATTTGGCATAATTATTTCAATATTTAAATGTTCTTTTATTTAAAATCAATCTGGCGGAGTCCGTTCTGACCCGGCCGGTTTCTTTAGCGCACTACTACCAATTTCGCCCGGGGTATAGACAACCCTTGTTTCGTTCTAGCTTAAAGTAGTGCGAGCTATTACTCTTCTTTTTCTTCAGCATATCTGACACGATATGATTGTATTAAATTCACAGTTCACATTAATTCGTTTATACATTCTTATTTAACGATTTTATGAAATAATATTTATTGATGGTATAAAATCAAGAATTTCTGTATTAGTTTATGAGTTTCATAAAATAATATTCTACATTATTTAAGTAAAGTCTTATAAGTTCTATAAAATATACATACTTTGAACATTTACAGTATATAATATTATGTATATATCTAAATACTTTGATAAATAGCATAAATATTTAAAAAAAAAACATTTTTAAACAATTTGAAAATACTTAATATATTTTAGATTAGAAATTTAAAAAAATTCAGCGTCTCGAACGCCACCTAATACTCCTAATTTTAAAGTTATGTTCAAAATAAAAAAAATTATTTATGCGAAAACAACATAATAGCTACAAAAATTAATTTTTACCGCTTCCCCTCCCGCCAAGTACAAATTTTACAAAACAGTTTTATCATTGTAAAAATCAAACTAGACTCTTTTCAAATAAAGTCAAGAGATTTTGTCAAATGACAAATCAACTTAGACAATTTACAAATCAAGATGGAAATTTTACAAATCAAATTGAGCACTTGCCTCACTAGGTGTAATTACGTAGGAAATATATGAGATTATTGGTGAAAGCCATTGCGAAAAAAATATACATCCAAATTTAATTTATAAATATTAGATAATAATTTATTTTATAGGTACCTATATGCAATGTTGAATTAATATTTTTTATATAAATTGTTGTCCCTTATGAAATATAAAAATAGCACTTTGATAAGATTCACTATTGATGAGAATATGGTGGTAAAAATTATTGTATAGCCTGTTTGTTAATAAGCTCACGTACTTTTTGAATTTAATTAATGCTTGCGTTGTCCATAATAAACAATACAATATCTAATTGTTTCTGATAGTTTTTCAATTAATCTTTAAAGAAATTTACAAATAGTATTTGAATTAACGGCAGAGTGGAATATTGTTTAATGCTATATTATTTTATCGATATTCACAGCCGCAATAAGTGGAATATATTCATAAATTAAATTTTGATGCGTCAATTTATATTTTTTCCACTGTGACTTTTATCAATAATCTTCAACTATTCTACTAGGTATAGAAAGAGCTAAAAAGTAAATGTGCCCAGTTTGATTTGTAAAGTGTCCAATTTGGAATATAAAACCGTTATTAACTTTATACCCAGTATTTTAAAGAGTAAAATAAGTAGAAAAAATCAGTTTTTCCAAAAAAATTTTAATAAATAAGGCCATTTATTTTAATTTTAATAAGGCCATTTATTTAGATTGGAATTTTTAAAAATTATTTTCAATTCTTAACCGAAAGAATTAAGAAACAACAAAAGCAGAGGTTCTTCACATTGACATGTAAATTGAAAATAATGGAAATAGCATATTGTGAAAATTTCTATTACAAGAAAATTTTTATAAAAATTCCGACTCATCAACCCTTTTGCAAACTATTTAGAAATGAAATTTTGAAACAGTCTAAATCTCATAAGTAACACTCTAAAAATTCTTGTTTTTATCTCCAATAGTTTGGCCGTCAGTATGGTTGTCAGTCAATCAACTTCTTCTTTTATATATAGAGATATATAGCCTTACATTTTATTTCATTTTATTTATTTTCAGTGGGCTTAATTTTTTTTTAATCTAATGCAGTGAATTTACAAGAAATTTTTTTACTTAGATCTTCTAAATCTTGAAAATATTATTATTAGTTTGTTTTTATCAGATGTTGTTTTTAATTGAAACAAAGCAAATAGTTTAAATTTTGTTCACAGCTATATAGTCGTTAATAATGGAATTACAAATTAGCTTCCAAATTTAATGCAATTTTTATTAGTCAAAGTAGAATTTCGTTTGAATTACTCGTTTATAATAGAATTTATCTATAGTAGTCTCACTGAATGACTTTTCAGTTTATAATATAAAATAACTCATTCTAACTCTAATGAAGATAAAAGAGCTCGAATTCCGATTTAAAAATTTTTGCAAATGGTAAAGGGTATCGTTGCCTTTTAAAGCTAAAAGATGAATACGTCTGCATTTTTTTTATATCTAAATCAATTTTAGTATTTGAAATCTTATTAACCAATTTGTCTTTTGTGGTAACTAAACGAATTCTTTTAAAAAATGATCACTTTCAATATATTTGGCCGACAGTTTTATAATTTGGCTGAAGATTAATCTGTTCCGTCATCCAATAAATTTTGTTAATGAACTTGTTAAGAATCAATTAGTTTTTTTTTTACAAAAAGGTAAAATGTGCAAATTTCAGCGTTAGACTGTTAAGCTTAAAATATATGGAGGATTTTCAATTAAAATTTGAAATTTCCATAAAAAATCATTTTGGTTTTTCTATTACTTTTTCGACGATAAATTGATTGCAGCAATTTTGTGAAAGCTGTTGAAAGCAGTTTTGTGAATAAAATATGTTTTTTAGTCATAGAACATATCTTTATTATGATCATGAGATGTGAGTGTTGTGTGGTCAACGCGGCTTACTTTTAAAAAGGTGCAAAGGAAATCCATGACTCGTGCTCAGATGAGCACCTGCCTCTCTTTCCTAATCGCCAATACAAAGATTTAGGTACATAAGTGATTTTTATGTTAATTTAAATTGACTTCCTATTACGAAATTGACAAGTTTTTTCTTTTCAAACTTTTAAAATACATACAACGTACAAATATATTTTACAATAGTATTAATTATTCAATGAACTTTCTTGATGTAATCTTAATGTTATAAAAATTATTATTTCTTACGAATTTTATATATATCTATATATATATACCTACCTTATTCAAATGTTAATTAAGGATAACTAATAAATATTCCATATCAGGATAAATCGTCTAGCCACGAACAATTAAACAATTACAATTTGACTATGATTAAATTAACCTTTTTGCTTCCAAGAAATATTTCATCTTTTGTACAAAAATAAAGAAAACATAAAGTTTTTATATTTCTGTAAAAATCTTCGTATAATATTTTACTGATTTTATATAAAATTTGAATTAGAGAAGGTCTGAACTTGTCATCGCGCCCCAGGAGTGGCATTCAACCCCGACAGTTTTGTCTTAATTAAAAGTTATTCGGGACAAAGTCTCGATAGAACGAGGAATATTAAAATCTATTATTTCAAAGAAATACGATGGGTGCACAATAGGAAAATGCCACACACGAGCGTTACTTCCCACTGCGTCGTGACGACATTTTAGTAGACGAAAAAAATGTTATAAAACTACCCTTAAAAATTAAAGTTCATGGTGTTCAAGGGGTTGTTAATTTTCTAATTCATTGAAATTGTTTTGTCACACGGCGTTCAAGTTTTCGTTGAAATGTCATACTTGGGTTGCTTGAAAATATTTTTATGGTTTTTGATATTTATTTCGCCGTTCAAAAATTATATCGCTATTGTTATTTTCAAGGGAAGGAAATTAAAGGCTTTAATTGTTTAGGTATATTCAAACGAAAAATTCCCTTTCCTTTTAAGCCTACACCGTATAGTTTTAAACTGTATTCATACGCTCATTGTTTTCAAACATAATTTTTTTTAAATTTCGCTTTATTACAAAGTAGATTTGAAACTATATCTATTACAGAGTAACTTGCATTATTTTTAATTACATATATAATTGTTTAGTTCAGCTCAGCGTAAATGTTCACACCGTATGCCGAAATAAACTTTGTATAGTGTAAATGAAATTTACTTCCCAGGTTTGAACTATCATATTTCAGTCTTTGCTACAATTATAACAATTGTAATAGTTTATGAGGGCAAGGATTTATCTGAAAAAATTTTAATTCAACATTACATATATATATATATATATATAATGAAATGTCCATTGAAATGTTATCGTTTGTAAAATTAGTTGTTAATTATTTTTTGAAGTTTTTTTTTTAATGTTCTAGTTATCACTATAGATATTCAGTTAAGTATTATATTTGGACACTTTATGCAATGAATTGATCTAAATTTTTTAAAACTTACAGTGAAACAACTTGCAAATTCAATGTTTCACTTTACTTGATATTTAAAAATTAACCTTTGACTTTAATTTAATTACCTTTTATGTTAAACTCAAGCCAAATATCTTGAAAATCAAGTCAAATAATGAATCTCTAACCAATCCTAATCTAACAAGTCGCAATTTCATATATAAACTTTTTACATTTCGCGTAACTTTACTTTACTTATATACTCGTAGAGTAAAGTTTAGGAACTAAATTACTGAATAGAAGTTAACAAATCGATTGAAAACATAAATCAGTCGTTTTGTAGATGAAACTCTATAGTCTATACCTACGTGAATTTCGTTAAAATTTGTTTTTTCTAATTCCTCTTCTAAATCAATCATAATATAATCATAATTTACGAACGAAAAGACTTAATATTTATTCATATATAATAAATGTTCATAATTAATACAAAATATAATAGTATCGATAGTATTATTAATCGATGAGTTTTAATAACTTCATTCAAAGCTTACAATAAATCTAGGTGTATTTTCTTTAAAAAAATAAAGGCAAAGAATATTATATACCAAGTAACGCCGTGGAAAACATTTAATGACAGCCCCGCTTAACATAAAAGTCTTTTAAGACCAAAATATACTACAATACCCTCGAATATTACTTCGGCTCCTTCAGCTTTATGTTAACCGATTTCACTCTATCTATTACATTAGTAAGCCATTTTATTATACTTATGCCGTTGTATGGTGTATTGTAGACTTTAGGTTCTGAAAATTCATTTTTCTTAGGTTAATAATTAATTAAAGTTTTTCTTATAAATGTAGATAACACACACCTATAAAAAATGATGCATAAAACAATTTGACATAGTAGCATTTTTAATAACAGTTTGTAGAGTACAATTTGTCAAAAATTGTAGTACAGGTTTTACACTCCAAATTGAATGTTTTACAAATCGAAATAGACTATCTATATTAATTAAAAATTGATAAATTATTTATTATTGATGAAAGTCATAGTGCAACAAAGATATATTATACATACATGTTAATTGTATTTATAAATATTCTTTTGAAGCAGTTACAGGTAATTTAATCAACATATTCATAAAATATTTATAACAATTAGTAGGAATCAGGTGTGTAATAGATCGATATATTTCGTTTTCTTAATTTGAACAGTTAGTTTAATCCACCACAAAAGTAGTTACAAAAAATTTAATTTTCGAAAATATCTCTTCAATATAAGATTCATCATTGGTGAATACGGTGGTAAAAATGAATGTATGGCTAGTTTATTTAATAAGCTTACAAACTTCTTGAGTTTGATGAATACTTGGTTGTCTATAAGTACATAACCAGTCCGAATTTAAATCTTTTTCTGCTTAATGTTTTTCAATTAATCTTTGAAGAAATGTACAAGAAATATTTGAACTAACGACAAAGTGAGAAATTGTTTCATGTCATACTATTCCATCGCTATTTTGCTATTCATAGTCTTTCACCAATAATCTTAATTATGTTTTGTTATTGTTTCATTAATAATCTTAAATACTATGTATAATAAACATCTAATGAATAAATTGTTCAATATGATATATGTAAAATGTACAACGTGTAGTATTGCATTATGTATTACGTTTATTGTGTTAGTATTTTGTATCTACCTGTTATATTATAATCATAGATGGACTATATATATTTTGCTTTCTTTCATTTCTAGGTTCGCATTCCTGATGTCATCTGTATATCAATTTTAAACTTTTTATTTGTTTTTAAAAGTATAAAAGTCCTGTTAAATTTAGTTTTCAGCCCCCTAGTAGTAAAAAATTTTAAATTCTTTAAGAATAAAATAAATATTCATAATGTTTTTCATAGAACGACTATAAACACTTATTTTCATAACCATTTACTAAACGACTTTTAGGACTTCTTTCTTTAATTTTGTTGACCTATTGAAAAAATTATAGACAAAAACGTGCTCAAAAAGGTAATTTTCAAAAAAAAATAAATTGTCACTATCGTCTCAAAATTTACGACTTCTCTATGTGCTCTTAAAACAAAAGTAGGAGGTCTATGACCAAATATTATGGTTTTTGTGGCCTTTACCAACCCTCTGATTTTATTGAGGTGATCCACGTAAAAGCGGTTGCAGCTAATAATAAATTGACGAGACACTGTTTTTACCTAAAAAACTATCCTAGGTCAAAAATTAACAAGTTGAATTTTTAACATTTCTTTGCGATATCAGAAAATCTTGATTTATTAAATTTCTGGCCTTTTCGCAATAATTTTCAGAATAAGATCTAGATTAATATATAGAAACCTAGTCGCTTTGTTTGTATTAAATTTTTTAGAAACAAAACTTGGAATACAAAATTCGTAACCCAGAAACACTACTTAACAAGATCATTAACATGACCGTTGTCTAATTGATTTTTGTCGAAGATAAAAAAATCTATGTTTTGGCATGTTGAAATAATACAAACTATACTTAGTTGCATATGCCGACATTGAGGCCGAAATCAGAAGCTCAAACTCCTAAACATAAAACATATTAATTGACAGTTTTTGTATAAAACGATTTTTTATGACTGTTGCTAAATCCATCTATGCTTTTCTCAATGCTGATTTAATCTGATAAAGTGTATTCCACCCATTAACATTTCACCACACAAACTAAAACTTGGAATATATTTTTCAAAACTATAAGGAATTTTTACAAAGTTCTGTTTCCCGATCCTTGATTCATTCAAAACAATTTAGTCAGTTTATTTAAAGTTTAAATATTTGCATACGATAGTTAAAAAGTAACATACGAAAACAAAGATATTCAAGCCTTGTCAGTCTACTAATCCGAATTGATTGACTAATGAATGAAGAGAACAAGACAGGATCTGTAACAAGAGAACGTTTCACTTATTGAACTCTCTTTTTCAAAAGATTTTTTAAAGAAATAATTGCATGTTACAAAAATCCTTGATTCCCATACGAAAAGCATACACTAAATAAATAACTACTTGAATTTATTCTTGAGTTTGAAACGACTACATTTTAAAAGAATTTGTTTTGTAAAGGTAATAGTGTTGTAATACACCGAAGTTTGCCCTTCGGTTTCGATTTCACATCTTTCAATAAATCAAAAACCAGTTAATGTAATCTTACCTTTGATCTCAGAACTAAATAATAGGTCATGTAATTCTCTCAATTGAAATTAAACTTAACAATATTAAGAATCGGAGTGTAGCTTGAAAATGGAATAGGAGTGCGTAGAAAAATGAACTAATAAAAAATTGACTTACTTTTCACACTTGTTTATAAAGGATAGCTAATTATTCTTAATTGAGTTTCGAAAAACTTGTTTTTTTTTTCTTCATCTTGAAGTTAACAAAAATCATTTGACACCTCGCACCAAAACTTGAAGCCAAATCGGTCAAGCTGTTAGAGATGCAAAAAGGTAGATACATCTAAACATGATTACATATCCACATGAGTTCACACGCGAAACCCATTACCGTCCTTTTGCTTTGACCAAGTGGAGTAATTATTTCAAAATGATGAAGTAACAAAATTATTCTGTCAATATTTTTGAAAGATGTCTGCTCGAGTTGATTTAAAAATGAATCGTTATCTTTTTTGTGTTTAGTTTTCGAGAGCAGTGATTAGTCGTCGGTGTCGCTTTATAAAATATGATGATAAAACCAGTAGTAAAATATCCGTCTTTCGAAATGAACATTAACAAATGAGATTTAAAACTGTATGAAATAAAACGAATAATAATTACATTGACAAAGATAAATTACACATGTCTATATCAAAACATAATGAACTTATATCTTGATAATTTCAATACTTATATAAACGAAAAAAATGAACTCATTGTTTGCCAAGTTATATATTGGTGTATACTTTTGAAGGGTTTTCAAAAAAAAAAATAATTAACTGAAAGATTGAAATTCCTTTTTTGGACCGCCATTGGCTGTCGAAGACAAACTGTTGACGCTTTCATGTACTTTTGTTTGCAAAAAATATTTACCGACTTCATAATATTTTAATCATCGCTTAATTGTCGGGAGGAACTATCAATATTTTTGGAGCAAGTCTCAAGTAAAAGTGTGCTAAAGCGTATTTTTGTCGAGTCCCTTGGGCCATCTTTACGCCAATGATTTAAAATTCACTCTGCGTAATTGTTTCATGTCATACCATAATAATACAATTTTTTTTTAATGTGTGTGGATAATTTTTAATGTTTAGTTTGTGATATTATGTTTGTACATTTTGTTACAGCTTCATTTCTGTCTTTGAATTATTTTCCATTATTGGAGGGAAAGTTTTATTACTGTGAAACAAATTTAATTTATGGGGCACTACTATTTTTTTAATTAATTTATTCATATCACTTATATTTAAAATTAAAAAAATGTGATTACTTTACGTCTCCAACGCCTACGTTTTGAACTTAAAAATTTTTCGCTCTACTTTTTATGTTGATCTCTGTAAATCGACAACGAGCAATTTGATGCCTCCAAATGATTAATTATGAATACCAAATTTAAAAAAAAAAAAAACAAATAAAATAAGTTATAAAATTTTAACCATTTCATGTAGATAAATCCATAAAAACTCACACTTTGAAAAAAAGAGAACCGTATAGAATATAGATAAAAGAATGAAGACGTTATAATTATGACCACGTATTCATTAATATAATATACGACGAAAGATAATATTTTTCATCGAGTGAAACGTTAAAGACTTTTTGATTGCTTGTTAAAATCGTAATAAAGTATATTTCGAAGTTCCTCGCTTTGTGTTAAAGCCATTGATGAGTTATTTAAGAGCTCACTATGTATAGATTCAATATTTCATTCTCGTTTATCGTTGTTCTAAATACGGGAGATGATTGCATGTCACAGCGACAAGACGCTCGTAAATTTCGGTTTTAAACGTAATTTGAACTGGCCACAATGTCTCACGTATAATTGAGACTTCAATTCCAAGCTAAGTGTCATCGTTCGATCAATTTCACAGGCTTAAAAAGACGAAAGTGTTACTAAATTCTTACATCATCTGCCGTGTTAGATTAATCTCGTGGTCTACCGCATCCCTCGGCCTAATTTTAGCCAAAGATACTTTCGTGTGTCAAATTTTTAAATATTTTTCTTGAGATCGCATTTGGTTGCATTTCTATGGCTTGATGTGATCGTGATGAATATCTTCAACGGGATTATAACAAACAGCATAAGCCGTATAGATACCCAAAGATGTGCTTGTTTTAAAGTCGCTAATTTCGGGTGTAGTTTTTTCATTTGACTTTGATGGAATGCAGACCCCCATATAAGATGATCTCATGTGATGAAGTATTCTATATTAATTTTTTTAATATTCTTAATCTTATTTCGTGGTATCAATTTCGTTCGCAAAAGCATTACACTCAAAATCAAGAATAAAAAAAATTATAATCAAAATGAACTTATTTAAAAAACACGATTACATTCTACTATTAAAAGGTTTTTTATTAGTTTTAAATTTAATCTCATAGCCTCATTCAAACAAACATTAACTACAAATGTTCCATCCTTGTTTTTCAATTCTTGTAAAGTAACTTTTTTAAATATTAAAATTTAAGAAACACTACCTTTTAGATATAAGTATACTTATTTTAATTTTGAAAATACCTACTTAAATATAGGTAAATCTCAAATTTTTATTAAACAATTTATAAAGCAAGGCAATAAACGAACACCAATTTATTGATGTATAAGTAGTACCTATATTGAAAAGGTTGTAAAAACTCTTTTCTTCTTATAAAAAATAACTTATAAACTAAAAAAAGAAGTACGGCTCAGGTTCTAAGTTTAAGTATCATTAAAAACAAATGCATTACCACCGGCATTATTTGCAATGAAAATATCAATCTTCAAGACAGATTGCATTAATTAAAACAAATATTGATACAGACTAAAGAAAGTTGAGTAATTTTGTACATTTAGTTTGACGAATAATTTATCAAATGTACGATTCAGTAGTCAAGATTGAGTGATAAACGATCACATACAAGATCGACATACAGAAATATGATCGATGCTGTATGCAAATAATTTTACATACCTTTATTCGTTGTACATTAAATCTTTAAAGTATAATAATTATTTCATTCAAACGCCAAAGAGGTAAATTGAAATTATTTTAAAACTTTTATTAATAACAAGTTCATATCTCAATCATTTGCACAGGTTTTATATAATAAAATCCTTATATATTTCTTTTCATAAATCCCATCAAGACGTTTTTGAATCAATGTTCGTTAATCGTTTAATTTTATGGAGCGTTTTAAATGCTTCAGTATCAAGTTATGGAATGTTTGCGCTAATTTTATATCATACCTTTATACGTGATATCTTTATATATAAGAGGGAATAAAGATAACACAAATAATATAAATGATAATGCTGGAAAATTAGTACGCAGAAGGTGTATAAATAATCAAAGCGTGATTTTTAATTTCATTTATTAGCTGAGCTTAACTGCCAGAGTTTAATGGCTCGACAAACAAATTTCTTTTATGTAAGTGATCAAACTTTATTTAAAAGAAACCGTCATCATTTTATTGTCTTTATGACTCAGAACAAATTGGTATTTTTCTTGAAATCTAATTAAAATGGGATTCTTTTGTCGCAAGATCTCTTTGAAATTATCTTTTAGTTTAAATGGTGTTTTTATTTTGTCGAAAATAGTGCAATTAATTTTTTAAAGTCAATAATGAGTTGTATCCACTTTCTTTTACATCTGCACACTATTTTCATCATATACTTCAATTCAACCATATGTGATCCACTTTTTACACGCTCAAGGGATAATCCACTTGATTTTAAATCCAAAAATAAAATTATTTTCTCTTTCTATAAGAATTTGATTAAGTCTATGTAAATATCTTAAAATTATTTGAAACTTACGTTTTCCGAGAAACAATACTGAAAATAGATATAAATGACGTTCTTTTTCTTTTTAGCTTATAGAAATATTCTAAACTTTGATATGAGAAATTTTCAGTATGATCACTTTTTTCGTGTACCTTTTAAATTTATCATATAAAAATAATTAATATATTATTAATTAGGAATATTTACATAAAATTATATCATTGGAATTTTTCTCAGCGTTCGCATTAGTCATAAATTACTTGTTGATTTTTAACTATCGAAGCAATAAAGTTATTACGACTACTGCCTTTTAGATTTATACCAATAGAAAATACTTTTTTGGAATTAAGCGGCTCCATGGTTTGTTCTCTGAGATAATTAATCAAATTTTATTGGTATTTCATGGACCAATTTTGCAATTAACATATTAAATGGTTTTATTATGCATAGAAAATTTATAATGTAATAAAGTTTTCATAGAAACGAATCATTCATAACTACGGTATAGTCTACGGTTGAGATTTTTTTTAATAGACAAATATACAAATTATTTTATTGATTTAATTTTTAATCACTGTGCGTATCGTAATAAAATAAATAACCGTTTATAAAACAATGATAATAGTACAAAAAACTTTGTAGAAGCAGTATGCTTTGAAAAAAAAGTTTTATAATTCATTTTAAGTAAATATAAAGTTAAAGGTAAGTCGCAGACGGTTATCGACCTTAATTATTTAATGTACCATGTATATATATATATATATATATATATTTATATATATATATATATATATATATATGTATGTATAAAGTAACTATTACAATATGAGAGTTGTCTTTTTTTTATGGAGAAGGTAATATTTCGATTTTAGAGTTGATGGGTTTTATTCAACCGTAGAAATTATATTTGTTTCAGATTTTAACTTGATAATAACATAAAGATGTTATAGACAAATTTTAAAATTTCTTAGTACAAACTAGAGGTTCATTACTTGACTTGATTTTTAAGTTACTTGATTTTATTTTAATGCTACTTACTACTATGTACATAATATTAAAAGAAGTTTTGTAATCGGGTCGAACTATAAAATAAAATAATAATAATAACAGAAGTTTTAAAGTCGAATGAGAGTTCTGAGGAAGAGAGTC
The DNA here is from genome assembly GCA_958496155.1 of Sisyra nigra. Lineage (NCBI taxonomy): Eukaryota > Metazoa > Arthropoda > Insecta > Neuroptera > Sisyridae > Sisyra > Sisyra nigra. The sequence goes on from OY292313.1 coordinate 28,404,770, forward strand.
CATAATTTATGCTTGCTAACGAAGCCTATCATTGAAAATTTAAACAACTTATTTATTATTTTATTTTAACCAATGGTGGGTATTGTTTATGTTATTTTAACCATCAATGGGTTAAAAAAGAAAGTTCTATGACGCATCGTAGCAGAAATTTTTTTGATTTGTGTAGTAAGAGACTCGATTCTTGTCTATCAAAAAGTTATGAAAAAAAAAAAACACAAAGTTAAAGAGTTGTTTGCAGCTTTTTTCTGAATACAATTTACACTAACAATAAGTAAAATGTATTCTTTTTTTTTCATATTTAACTGGTCTTATGGTGGTATAAACTACTATGGTCATTAACGACCGTCGAGTCCGAAAACCCATGAAAAAAATCTCGGGTTTTCATTGGGATTCGAAACCAGGACCACTGGTGTATAGAATAACTATCTAGTTTACCAAGCCACTAAGTGACTTGAACCTTTGTTATTTACCAAAAAAATAATTAATTATTTCTTTTGTCATGAACTCCTAAAATATTTCCGTAATACGTAATTCGTAAATTTAATGTAATTGGTGAATTTATTATTGTTGAATTATTCGCGTAAGAATAATTTAACAACTTTGCTTTATTTAAAATTTTAATTCATATTTCTTGTTTTACTATTAAAACAATAAATTAGAAACTGCTTTGAAATTTCCAGCATTCAGTGCTCCATGATACATTTTTTAATAAAAAACAAACGAAACCAAGCCTCAATAGCTATACAAAAAGAAAATTAAATGATATTTCAGTTTGTCTAGTTACTGAAATAAGATTGATTAAAATATTTTTGGTTAGATAGACTACAATTTAAATACTTGGACAATTTCTTTATAAATACCTTCTTGACATAGAAGAATTTTTCGAATTTCAACTTTAAACGATCACATTTAATTTAATCTGAAACTTCAAGTTCATGATTGTTGAAACTCGGACAGACACAAAACATTTTTTAGATTACTAGAAAAAACTACTTTTCTAAATATTTTTTTTTCTTTAAGATCCTCCTTTCACGTTCAAAGATTCACGATTAATGATCTAATAATTTCGTTTTTAACGTGTTCTTAAACGCCAGAAATAACAATTACTTACCTCTCGTGAGTATTTGTTTTAGAAATTATCTCCTAGGAAGAATCGGAAATTTATTTTTATAGTGAAACAATAGAATTGAAAGTAAGTTATTTTTTGTTTATTAAAAAACGGAAGATCATAAAAAATATTTTCAATAAAACCAACTGAGAAGAAATCTTATCTAAAAATAAGGAGCTGTAAACATGTTACAAGCAGGCCCCCTAGAGCGCTTCGCAAGATGTCGACTATTTTTTCAAGCCTTGTAGCACTTAAACGTTTAAGAGTTAAATTTTTATTTCCTCCCAAATCCGTTTTTTTTTCAAAGTTTCATCTATGGGAAACTTATCTATCTCGAAAGAATACAAATTGAAAACTAATATCGAGCACGTTATGTTTAAATAGTGAGCTATATGTGGTATTTTTTATGAAAATCTAAACTGGTACTAATAAATTATTATGCCCATATTTAAAGCAGATAGATTTTAACGATTTTTCCCTATCTTAATTTTGTGTGAATGATCAATAAAACGCACAGATCTTCAAAAAGTATCGTTTTCTACCCTTTATAGGAAACATAAACAATTATCAACCTCTAATAAACATTCTGGTGACATAACAACCACTTCTGAAAACCATTATCACCCTCGTTATATTTTTTATGGACAATAATTTTAATATATACAATATTTTTAAGAAAGAAATTCTTAATGAAATTTTATTAATTAAATATTAAATTTACGTGAGAAACTGTTATTTTATTAATCTCAGTCATTAAAAGTATTAAATAGCATTTTCTAAAATTGGTTAAGACAGATAGTAATTTAATTGATCAAATTTGAATTGACTTCAAAATACTTCATTAAAAAAATGCTTACCTTTAAGGTCTTAAAAGATCTAAGCCCTATTGTCATTAATTAAAAATACACATTAAATAAATAAAAATCCTTCTGTGTAAAACGCCCAGATATCTTTCAATCTCTTTAATTTTTGCATGTGCTAAGCATTGATTAAGTATCAAATATCGGGATAAAATTTTCTTTTTTCATGTAATTAGAAACATATCTGATGACAAACCCTTTGTTTAAGATTCCATAAATTGATGTAAAATTACTAGCGACATCATCAGATTCTAAACATCTCGATGGAATGTCTTTAATAACTAAATGGACATAAGACCCTTGTCAATATGAACGATATAGAATACAAATATTTTTTCCGAATCTTTAGACACAAGAAGGTAATAATTTTTTTTATTATCGTCTTTATCGTTGGTGTCCCAAAATCAAGATGAGAAAAGATAAAAGTGATACATTATTACATTTTGTGATCATTATAAAACAATTTTAGAATAAAATTAAAAATTCAATTACTCTGTTGCATTTAGAAATAAATTATTATAAACTTTCATTGCAGGCTTCGTGTTATATTTTACAGGTTCATTGTAGGAGTTGAAATTAACATTGAATATCGAAAGAAATCGTGAAATATGGTTACACTAATTGGTTTCCAATAAATAACGATAGAACAAGAAGCCTAAAGGTTGATCGAAAAAGAAGATGCACACAATATATACTCTACATATCTTTTACATTCGCAATTAACTCACGCTTCGTCTTATAATAGCCATTTAACCTTTTCAAAACTTTTCAATTTAATTTTGATTAATTGTTTCTAAGGGCACTAAAACTCTTCCTTATGTAATGAGGGCTTGATAGAATAAAATATGTAATACTGCTACTCCTACGTTAAATCTAACCACACCAATTAAAACTTACTCGTCATATTGCTCCCTTTCAGATTTTCAAACGATTCAAAGATATTTGCTAAAAAAATAGTGATCTCGTTTAACTACAAGACAGAAGTGAATGAAATTGAAGAATATCTAAACATCCTTTAGCTGTTTAATTTAAACCAATTATATTGTTTGTATTGTTCAGAATAATGATTAATTGTTTTAGGAGTTCGTAAGGCTCACACTTTATTAGAAATAAAAAAAAATCTTATCTCTATTAAATCTTTAAAGTATTCTGACAAAGTTAATTGGGAGTTTAGAGAGAAAATAGATTAGAACTTATTTTTTTATTTATTTATTTTTACTATGGTTGGTTAGACTCTACCAAAGAAAAAAAATATAGATAATGTTTTTAAACAAAATATTAGTGTAAAAATATTTTAGTCTAAATAAACTAACAGTTTTCAAATTCCATATTAAATAATATTTTAAAATATTATATTTAAACTAACTATTGAAAAAGTAATTACAGGAGTTCAACCTGTTGCCCTAATTTATATACTATACTTTAGGCTTACACAATTGTTGAGTTTTGTTATAAACTAGCTGATATTCACCCGCTTCGCTGGACATAGAGCTATATGAAACTGATTGATTTAGAGTCATTACCGTCATAAAGCTAAATATAAAAAATCATTTTAGCTATGTTAGCATAAAAAGACAATAGTTATTCCTCAGGAATCGTATATTTACCATAGTAATAAATATCTTCCTATTTTACCTGCCTAGAAATCTTTTTATATGCAGTTCAGTCACCTTTCAATGGATTCTTACCCGTAATTTACATTTGACTTACTTTAAACTGCCTATAAGCCCGGGGGGGGGGGATTAATTAATTACACTATGTACGTAGGTATATAACGTGTTAAAGTACATTTGCACTTTAACGCGGCGATAAAAGAGTACAATAAACTATATATGTTCTTATACTTTGTGACTTATGTCAACTCTTGGATTGGGCGATTTTAAACGATATCGATATCCAACGATACTTGCTTGAGACCAAGTATGTACTGTTACAAGCTCAGATTCGTATAATAATGTACATAAAATTCGTATAAAATCAGTAGGACATCTGGTTTATAAACTTACCCTTCGAGAAATCATCCTAAATTATATGGAAAATTATTTTGCTGTTCATGTACGGAAATTTACGAAAACGTACCTACGCTTTGTCTGGTAAATGAAACGAGCCTATTGAACGCGAACGTTAACTAAGAACGGGTATGCTATTAACCTAGTGTTAATTTTATTTAATAAAAATAATGCTTCCTTTTTAATAATCCGTTTAAAAAAATATATAATGCACGAGTTCTAATGAAAAGCAAGCTATTTTATTAGTTTTGAAAAATGTTTAACAATTCATAACGAACTCATAAGAAAATGAAGCAAATAATGAAAACCCTTATTTCGATAATGGCCTTATAAACCTACGTATATTTCTGATGAATTCATACGAATCTCTGCTGAATGTAAACGCAATCTGAGTCCTAGAATATCAAACTCGAATCAGTGTTTCATCATATTATATGTATTTCTTAAACAAGTTTACATATCCAAATATGCAAGCGCTAGAAAAATCTAATAGTTCTAACTATAAAAAATAAAAAGCTAAGTATTAAAAAATGTGCAATGGCTTTTAAATAGCATTTAAGACCTCGTTCTATTGATACATTACCTCCCTTTCAAACACGTGTATTCAATGTTCTCAATTAAGTTTAATTTTTGCAATGATAATGATAAGGATTTGATTATTTTTTACGTTGGTAATAGTTATTTTAAGCCACAATTTTAAGCAGAAAATAAAAATCATGTCTTTTTTAAGCGAATTTAGTCCATTTATAATAATATAAATTACTACTTTGTGCTATATTTGAATTGATGAGATCAGTTTCACTTTTCTGAAATTGAGAATAAGTATAGCCTCGTTAAAAAACAATATTTGCCACAACACAGGCACACATTGGCAACACATGCCAATTTTTAAGATATAATAACTTAAGTTACCTGTATAAATATTTTTAACCAAATAGACCTAGGTATAATTTATAAAAATGTAGATTTATTTAGCTCATTCGAATTTATTTTCAAATATAGTTTTCATAACGAATTAAACTGAGCCACAAGCTAATTGAAGCAATAATAATTGATTCTAATTGAAATAATTATAATTCTTCTAAACCCGTTGTATAAAAGAGCTATAAATTTAAAAGGTCCCATTTATAAATCTCTCTATTTATCCCAGAACATTTTAAGAACACGTAGGAAGACTCTATTTTTCAATTTACATATATATAAGTCATGTTTCTCGAGCTTCCAAGGAAATTTATAATTAAAAAAACAACATTTTTAATTTAATTTATCAGCAAATTTCGCATATGCACTTCGGTGTATATAGCTGGAGAGACTATCACTGTCAAAAGTTTAAACGAAACAATATTCGGTATAACATAGACGCTCAAACAAAACATGACGAAGATATGAACAACCAGTGGCTATAAAACAACATTAACAACAACCGCAGAATTAAGTAGTCAGCGAAATATGTTCGCATTCTTTTGACAGCAAAGCAATCAGAAGATGTCAGTTGTGTTTCTTGAATAAACGGTTATTCGTGATCCAATTATTTTGAAAGAAAACATTGACTAAATATTAATTTGTACGTAGGCTATTATTTTAGCTGTTTGCTCAATTAGAGGATATTTTAAGGGTGTAATTATTTTTTAAATGCGTTTAAGGAGTTGGATATAAAGATTAAAAATATGCGAGAAATGTGATTATGTTAAAAAACAAAATATTGCAAGCCACCTATTGGCGCAGTGGCTAGAGGAGTAGTTTTCTCCACTTCATGCGTCAAGTGGCCCGGGTTCGATTCCCATTGAATCCTAGAATTAAGATCCTAGAACTAAGATTATAATTGACCAACAGAAATTTTCTGTGTTTAGATAGTCGTGATATGACCATAGCTGTTAAAGCGACTTAAAACACCAACAAGAAAAAAAAAAAATAATGCAGAAAGTTCATTGAATGTTTACCTACATAGATTTGTATACATTTTATTAAATAGATGAAGCTTAGTATTCATCAAACTGCCCAATTTTCTACAATAATATTTTTGTGTGACGTATTCTTTTAACATATATTAAAAAATTTTCTACTAATACAAACTAGGGATGATTTGTAGTAAAAAGGAAGATTACACTCAAAATTTTAAAATTTATTATGAAAAAAGATATGCATGTGCTATTTAAGAATTTATGAAAAAAGTTGTTACAAAAATGTCTATAATAAATATTAAAAACCAAGTGATGAAAAGTCTATTTCTTTTGGTGTTTTAAGTCGCTTTAACATCTAAGGTATCTGTAGGTCACAAATCATAAGTCTTAAATCTAGGAGTTCGACGGGGATCGAATCTAGTACCACGAACACATAGAGAGCAACTGCTCTAACCACTGCGTCATCAAGGACAAAGAGCTTGTAAGTATTCTAAAAACTTTTTTAAAATTTTATTTTGAGTAGTACTTAAGAAAAGCCTGCTCCAATTTGCTACAAATCTTTGACTCACTAAAAAATAAATAGTGTCCCAAAAGTATAAATTGGATAGAAGGTATCATTAAGCGAGTGAAAGAGGATAAAAAGATATACATTTAATTTTTTTTTTTGTATTTTAGGTCGCTTTAACATCTAAGGCCATAACTCATATTACGACTGTCTTATACAGAGAAAATTTCTGTAAGTCTTAAATCATATATCATAAGTCTAAAATCTAGGGATTCGACGGAGATCGAACCCAGTAAGTACCACTGACGCATGTAGCGGAGAGAGCAAATTGCTCTAACCACTGCGCCACTAAGTGGACTAAAAGATATATTAGTCTAGGACCTAGGTGTAATTTATGTATTTATTGTGGGAGTTATGTACTTACGTTTAATTCAGTATTGTAGCAGAATAAGAATTTCACTTTCATGAGACCGTTAACAACATTTATTTTGCCATTGAATAGTTGCGCCAATTCCGCAAAAGATAGTTGAAATCAAAGTCCTCAACAATAAGTAGATCTTCACCTAACTTCTATATTCTGTAGTTGAACGACCAAAATAAATTATCTTTAATTTTTTAACTAACTTGATTTCTATAAGTGTATTTAATTTATTTTAAGGTGATCGAAACTTAAAGTATGATAGTATACAGTATATTAATGTGTTTTATGGATATATTAAGTAAAAAAACGTATGTATTTGGTACGAAACTTCAATTAAGTAAGAAATAGAGTATGCAAGTGTACACACACTAAAACTATACTTATTAGTAATTCAATTATTTAATAGGTAATGACTTATACACAATAATAATTAAACTAATACAAAACCAATGCTAGGCCACTGAATCTGTTAATCTGTAGTCTTTTCTAACGTTCCATTACTTAATATTAGAAGCATTACTTACATATTTCATATTATATTGTTTTCTAATCAAGGTGTGAGATTTGCTGCTTAATTCCTCTACTTAAAATATTCCAAACAAACAATTGTTTGGTTTAAAAGTTTGGTATCGTTGAACTTGAGTCCAAAAATAATCGGAAAGTCTATGTATTTTTCCTTCAATTGATGAGTAATCAATGAAATTTAATGAGCATTTGCTTTGAAATTTGAAGGGCAATGATTTTTTAATAATATGAATTTTTCCATACTACACGTTATAGATTTCGGTGCTTGTAAAATTGTAGCTACACGCGTTGCAATGTACAAATTATTGTTAATTGTAAATTCGTACTTTAAAAATTTTTTAACATATTTTTAACTTGAAATATAGTTATTTTTAATTTAAGAAGTTCAAAATCATTTCTTGTTTATTTGACGTAAAGTCGGTTAGACTGCAGCGTTCCCCAACCTTTTTTGGCTCGCGTACCACTTGGTAGTACATCACGCTTAATTGTACCACTTCGTAAAAATGATTGAATTTCAAGAAATTTGTTATTCTATTTACATTATAAATTTTATATGGTGACTATATTTCCCAGAACTCAATTTATTTAGGTTTAAAAAAATACCAAAGATTTTATTCTTCCTGATAAAAATGAGATATTTGGACTTTACATATCAAAATTTTTTTTGCAATAAAAGATGCCCTAAAAGAAAGCTCATTTCTAAAAATTCATTTTTAGAAATATTTAAAAAACATATTTTACAACTGTCTTAAAACTTTTTCCAATTTTTTTATATATGAATAATATATTTTTATTCAAAATCTGATTTTTCGGTAACACTCAGTCCACGTTAATGACGTAGCTGTTTGATTTGTGTGCTATACGTCAATGGTGCTCAATTTGATTCCCGTTGAATCCTAGATTTTTCTAGAATACAGGATTCCAGAACTTTCCAAATTTTGCTGCTTAGCGATCGTTATATAACTGTAAATTTTAATGCGACCTTACCCCCAAAAAAAAGTTTAGGAATTGTATAAAAAAATATTTTTTTGTCGAGTTGAAAGAATTGTTGTGCAAAACGAGTTGTTGACAAAATTGATAATTCATAGGTGTATATTTTCATTGACCATTTACTCAAATATTAAACCTCTAATTTGTTTCAATATTCGTAATTAAATTCGTAATATCACGCATTTAAAATAAAATGAATATTTGAATTCTCCTTTTCTCTGCGCAAAATAAAACCAGGATAAAACAAAAAAAAGTTAAACACACTAATTGTAAGTGGAAATTATTTTAAGATTTCAACTGCTGATTCACTACCGGTTGTAATTTCAAGAATGGTAGCCAAAGATGAACCGCCATTCGTAAAGTTTTAGATCTCTTTTGATTTAAGAAAGTTGAAAATATGATGACCACATTATCGTTTAAGTTGTTATCGTTTATCATTTAAGTTGTTGGTTGGGAACTATGATATGCATTTAAAAGCTATTGATTTTCCGGTATATTACCGATAAATCGGTAAACCAAACGAACTTTAATCACTTATCAGTAAATAAGTAAATGAAAAATTCCGTAAATTTGGAACCCCTAGCTGTAACTACTTTCTGGATGACCAAGCTGACTAGAAAGCTCCACCAAGAGTTGACTATGCTCTTGGTGGAGCTTTTTCTTTAGGTGTGATTATAATACAAAAAAAAATATTCAACAAAGTGAATAAAATGAAACCAAAATTTCTCAATGAATAATTATAGGAAAATTAATCAAATTATTTTTTGAGAATCATTGTTTTTATTAGAGGTACATGGACATTTAAAAAATCCTAATCAATATGTTAGGTGAGTTAGTAAAAGCTAAGGGTGTGAAAACACGAAAAAAACATTTTTCCTGGAAATGAGGCTAGATCACTCCACGTATGATGTTACCATACACATATATAAAGGATACATACTATATACATTTGTACATGCTCGCAATAGTCGAAAACGTGTTAAAAAAACAACAATTCAATAATTTTCGTCAGTTATGTATCTTTTTTTAGTGATTTTAAATCACATAATATGATTAAATATATCTTCACTGTGAGAATGTATTATCCAGAAACATACTTGTTGAGTAATTCTCTTTGGGTCAATAAAAATGTAACTTGTGTAAATGTACTTTTTTATTACAAGCATATAAGTCCACAAGAACGTATGTGATTTTTTCAAAATTTACGGCTAAGTTTATACTTACTAATAAAACGTTTTCAATATTAGTAGTGATTTTCTAAGAACTAGGTAGAAAACTTCTGTAAAACAATAATTCTAAAAAATAGGAAAACCAGGATGAAATTAAAAAGTTTAAGTAATCAACATTTCTTGTAAAAAAATAAATATATCAATTGTTACAAAACTTGAAGTACATAAATCCTTCACTCGTTTAAATTTAACGATGTCGCCTTTTCGGTTTGTCTTCTTTTACGTTCATTCCTACGTGAACAGCTCTAATTTGATGTTAAGTTGAAATTTCGAAATAAATACTATAGGTGCCTACACCTCTGAGATATCTTTTATTTTCTTAGCTTATCAAAAAAAAAAAAGGAAACAAAATAAAAACTAAAACAATAATTGTAACCTCTTAATAAAAACAGTAAGAAATCCTCACTAGACTACATTCTATTTTCAATAAAAACTTTTTTTTTGTTTGAAATTCGAATATTTTTTTAGATTTTCGTCCGTTAACATGAACAGTTATTTTTGCTAAAAAAATGTATGGAAGGAACAAACATCACAAAAAAATGTTACTGTATTTTTTACCTGAATTACAATATTATTTGCCAAGGCCTTAGGCATTTTATTCAATAAAGCATATAAGTATAAATCAGCCTTATAGGGTGGCTTTTGTTAAGACCGTATTAAAATCTATCCATTGAAATTTGAACGTAAGGTAGGTTGGGGATTCGTTGTGGATTTTTAATGCATCGTATTAAATGCATAAAGGGACTTACAAAAATTCTCGCATTTAATAAAAGGTACAGTCGCATCAAAACCGAGCTTTCAAAACTAAAACAAAATTTGCACAATTTTCGAGCCAAAATTTTGAAAATGCAATGCTTTACTTTTGAAAGAAGTACTTGTTTTTTCGATGGAAAAAAAGGGAAAAGTTGTTTCCTTATCTTTTTTTATAATTAAAATTCTCTTATATGTTACACATATGTACCTTATAAGGTACATATGAGCCTTGCTCGACGTAAGGATGAGGGAGCAGCTGGTGCCAGATGTTCATGAAGATATTCTCACAGTGCTTTCATCTTTTTTTACCAGACCCTAAACATATGAGTTCCAACACGTCTAAGAAAGATATCCAACATTCGTATTCACACGCCAATTGCATCTTTGTTGTGTCACCTTCATCTAACAATATTTTCCTTAGTAAGACAAAGATGTAAAGAGTTTCAAGCGTTTTTAAAATGTGGTACGTGCGCCTGACACGCTTAACGCCACGCGCCTCAAGCCTACAACCCTTGGACACTTCTTTCGACCGTTACCGACTTAAAATTTATAATCCACTACTAAATTTTTCTACAGTGTCAACTATTTCGTAACCTAGTCAAATTATTCAAGAAAAGTATATGTTATAAAGTCAACTTCAAACTCAAAAGTTCTTTTGACAAAATTCATCAATTCTCCGCCTTTGATTTCAATCGGTTATATTGTAAAGATTGTTTTTATTAGGCCCCCAGTAACAACACAAAACGAAATAGTGAAGGGATTTGGAAAACTATGAAATAGGGACTAATTTTGAAGCGTGCCGTCATTGAAATATCCTTATAAATATCATCACCATCCACTGACAGTTGACACTGTAATGAAGGGTTTTGTAGGCGCTTTTGTATTTTACTAAGTCACTAATGGTACCCAACGGCTTTCATTTATTGTATTATATTTATTACTTATCATTGTATTTACAGACTGTAATATGAATAGATTTGTTCCAATTTCAAATTCAGACCAAGACAACCATGTGTTACGAATTCAACTCTAACGTTTAATGTAGGTATATTTCAAAACGCCAAAGGCTTTGGGCTTTAGTGAAAAATTATTTTTGCAACAATTTAAATGCATTCATATCACAATCAACTCCATAACATTAACATATTGTTTATTATAACAAGTGTTGAAACTAATTTCCCACCGACAAAATAGCTTTTAAACGTTTTCTTTTCAATAGTCCAAAAATGTCAATACTTTAAAAGTTTATATAAATAAAAATACTGTTATTATTTTTGAAAATAAATGAGCGTTACGTATTTACCTATATGCATTTTCAATATAAAAAGGCCTTAACTACAAAAAATTGAATGGTATATTTTATACTATATATAGTGTCATGATCGAAGAAAGTGACGAGTTGAATTGATGGAAGACTTCCCACATGACGATTTAAGTCTTTCTTAGTTCGTATTCTATAGAAAAGTGTATAAAAACCACAAAATAATGTTCTTGCAACTTCATATAACATGCAATTACTTCCATATGCGACAACTATTTTTATATTTCCTGAATTTCAAAAACTGAATTACTTATACAAAGCATCAGTCACGTATTCACAACGAATTGTTCTATTGGACGTTATATCAAAATAAAAACTTGTTTTGATTATTCAAAATTTACCAACGTTTCTCATGCATAGCGCTGGTCGATTAAATGCAATTGTCAGTGTCATGTATTCCAGTTACTGGAATATAATGTGAAATTAAAATTTAAATCATCCCTTTTTTGTGGAAGTTGTTTTTTTCAGTTTGAAAGCAAATGCGGCCCTGACATGTCTGAGAGGATCCTCTCATCTGAACTCTACCTTCCTTCAATCAACAGGCTATTTCCTCTATTCCAGACCTTCACCACCGTCCCATATGGCTCCCTAGACAGCAATCGACCAAGTGGTTAGCAGATATAATTCATTACAAACATTAAGAGCATTTCTTTGGCGGGTCGCATTAAGAAAAAAAAAACTGATGGCATGCAACGTTAACCTAATTTCTTCTTGTATATTTCTTCTCGCTCATTTTGGCCCAATGTCTGCATTTCATTTTCAAATGAACTTCACATGTGTTTGTTGGCGTTAGATATTAGATGTAATTAAAGACCTTACCATAGATGAACTTAGGTCACGAAATGTTTAGGTTTCTTTTACATTCTGAGTACCATATGGTTACTTTTTTCTTTCAAATTCGCTGCTTTATTTAATTTGGATATTATTTGATTATAATTGAGGTGGAGCACCAGTAAATATTGATATTCATATGCAAATCGTGTTATGAATATAAATCTAATTTTTAAAGTAGTTTTTTTTCTCAAATCTAGTTTTATTAAAATTAGATTGATTTAAAATCAATTTCTTTTGAATTCACACTGAAGAATATCTTAAAAAGATCTGCGCCTCAAAGCGATAGCAATTATGGGAGAAAAACGTTTAACATAATCGATTATAATATAAGTTATATTCACCGATTTTTCATCAAACGTAGACATTCTTAAAGGAAACGTGGTAATAAGTTGACCTTGACAGATTTAAAACAACCTTAGAGTTTTAGTTTTTATGAAAGCCAGAATTACCTATATATTAATAGCTCTATAAGTAGTTTGAAATTATTTTACAGTTTGGATTTTGATACTTTGAATAATGATTAAACGAAAATTTTCTAACATATATGTTCCAAGAACTAATCAAGTTTAATCAGTGGCATAGCGTAGGCTTAATACGCTGAGCGAACTATGAATTTGCCGCCCCTTATATTGCAATCAATCAGAATTTATAAATATCAGAATTCAACCTAAAATCTGCTTTATATATATTCTAGGAATTCATCAAGTCAAATATTTGGAAATTCTTATAAATGAATTACGAGTATCTATGTTTGATATGTGATATTTGTTAAATATGAAATAACTTTAAAAAAACAATGCTTGATTTGTTTTGATATGCAAATATTAATGTGATTTGAGTTTGACTCAAATCCAAATTTAAAAAAATATTTTTTGTGTTTTTGCAACCCAAACTTTATTACATATAAGTAACTGTTAAAAATATAATTTCTTTTCGTGTGATAGTGATAGTGATATTCGGAATCTATAATCCACCATTGCTAAAATATTTCCCAGTTTGAAATTTGTCTTACAATTACTGTTTCAAAAACTATTTCAAGTTCTTTATGCAAGTTTTCGACATATTTTGAATTTTTGTTTACGAATTTTTAACATTTTTAATTAATTACTATTGCCTATTTTGCAGACAGTATTAAAAAACCTAATCATTTTTGCCTCTTCCACATTTGTAGCGGCCGGGGCTATGGTCCCGTTTGCCCCTCATACGCTACGTCATTACGTTTAGTTTAAGTCACTCAATAAGGAAAAATCAGATAGTTTCCAGAAGAGTGTCCTAGATTTTGAAAACTCATATTTCTCAGAAGTATTTTTTCTAATGATTAAAAATTCTTTTCCTATCTTTTATTGATATTCATTCTTAGAAACAGGAGAAATATATAAAAGTAAAGTTATTCAATTTTTTGTAAATGTAAAACACAGCAACAATTAATATTTTTTGACTTATACTCTCAATAACTAACAGCTAAGCAATTTCTTAGCACTTAATGATAAATTGGAGATACAATCGGGAGCAAAATACTGAACACTTATAATTCATAAATATCTATTGTTTGTACCTATAAATAAATAAAAAGATTCAATACTGGAAATATACAAAAAATGTAGTTAGCCTTATTTTAATTAGAAAAAATGTGAAAGACGAAAAAAAATTGCTTTTCACAGTGAATAAATCTTAATTTGCACTATGTATTAAATGATTAAATAGGATTTTTCAATAATATCAGATCCTCGACTTTTTATAGTATTTTTCATTTTGATAACTGTTTAAAGTGAATTTTAATGAAATGTTGTAAATTTGTTTATATTAAAGTATAGTTTATAGAATATAGTTATGGGTAATTTGAAACATTTGTCATTTTTTAATGATTTTAAAATTTTAACAGTAGATAAATTAAAGGATAAACTAAAAAAATCCTAGTTAATTTTTGTTTACGTGTTTCTTTGTTATCATTTTGATTTACCTTCCAAACATCCTTAAGCTGTAGTTCCATTAGCTCTGTAAAATCTACACCTATTCACTATAGTACTCACTATAGTGTTTATGTTTTGAATTGTTAATAAGGTTTACTATTAAAAATATTGTTGTGTTCTTGAATATTTTTCCTTGTACCTCCTATTATTTAAATTTATTTTCCTCAACCCCCTGTTCAAATACATTTTAAGCAATTTCTAATTTTTGAATTTTGCATAGAATGAAAAATTAAAATTCCTCACCACATAAATAAATGTTTATAACCCGTATACCATTTAACATGAATCCCACGTAATCCATTTTCTCATCTATGAACTACCATAAAAACACATTGTTCTACTTCTTGTCAAATACACAAAAACCTATTTTCCATCACATTATGTCACTCATCCCATTATTTCAACAAATGTCTTCAGCTATAAGGTGAGTGCACCGTAAGTAATAACATGTGCATATGGCTTAGACCTACTGCACTTATCTAAGTGGTTATAGGGGCGCTATAAAAACAATACAAGAATAACACGAACAATTTCAACTTCGGAAATAGTCAAATGCAACACGTGCGAATGAAATATCGTGTTATTTATTGGCCTTGAACCTCTTTTATTAACGTCTGAGGCGAATGGCAATGTACGACTTTTATTTCTAAACATATGAGATAATAATTTTTTTAAATATGCATGCTTACCTTAGTAACATTCAAATATTTCTTTAGTTTTAAAGTATATATATGAAAATGAACATTTTAACTTGTTTTCTATTAAAGGAGCTTATAAGCTCAGTTTGAACGTTGCGTATAAAATATGCTCACCGTGAGTACAAAACCGTATGTTTTCATTTCAGAAGGAATTCCCCTTCCGCTTCCTGCGTCTAAGTCTCTTAATGACGATTGCCTGTTTTAATTCACTCCATGTGTGTAGTGTGTGTTACTACCCCAAATAAGTTGTGAAGAGATAGGTAAGGTAGTACGGTCAAATAACGAAGAAATGGAGGAAGGTGAACCTCTTTTTTGTCACACAACTCATAACCGGATGTATTTATCTCTGTTTGTACGTTCATGGGAAGCATGCCTTTAGCATTCGAACTACTATTATCAACATTTGGATAGGTCGACAAGAGAAAATATAGGGTGATTTTGTTAAAAATCATCCCCACTACACCCTTAAATAAACTGTTTATATCAGAGAGGGGCCCGTTTTTGTATTGAAAAGGGACTCGTGCCAGTTTATCGTTTTCGCAAAAGAAGCGTTAGGTTTTAAATTATAGTATCGCTACTAACTTTAAGCAGATAACACGCGTTTAGTCGAAATATTACTAGACTCAGGCTGGACTCTTTGTTTTTGTGCTCATCGTTCTGTTTCAGTTTTTGACCAATTTGGACTAATTAATTAAAACTTAACGAGTGATTATAACAATAGTCGTCCATGACAATTTAGTCGACGCACACACTTGATAATCGTTAATTGAATGTAATAATATAAGTTCAGTTGTGTCTCGTGGGTGCGTCAAACTCTTGGATTTTAACAAATACTAAGAAAAACATTTTAATTCTCTTAAATCTTACAAGTAGTGTAGTGAACTTTTGAAAAGTGTTGTGGTACACAGAAAAGTGGTCGTATGCAAAGAAATTAAAGTGCCACTTGAAAACCACTTGCTCATTAACAGCCGATTAAATGATAATTCGGGAAAGATAGACAAGAGAAATAGCATTTCGTAGAGATTTTATAGACATTAAGAGCTTAGTTCTAGTGAAAGTGATGTACAAGTGGCAATCATTTATCAATTAGATTAGAGAATATTAATTATGGATACTTGAGCTCGTTTAACCCATTAAATATAATCTCGAAGGCACAAACTGATTTATTGAAGAAGATAATTAGCACTTGTTTGAGGCAACAATTAAAATAGATTAAATAATGATAAATACCGGTCTAATTAATATCTGACAGTGTTGTTTTTATTTCGCTTCGTTTACAAGAAACTAACAATGGCTGCAATCAGTGTTGTTGCATTCGGATCATCGCCACATAAAGTGAATCTCATTCAAAATAGCACAAAAAAGTCGAATAATCGAGAGGTGATAGTTCTTCGCAAGAACCAAACTTCCAACAATGAAATCTTAGTATCGAGTAATGCCCAGAAGCCAATGAGACGATCGAAAACTAAAGACCAAAGTGAACGGGTTGCAAATCCAACTCCAATAGCAGTAGCTCGGAGAAATGCGCGGGAACGTAATCGAGTTAAACAAGTCAACAATGGATTCGCCACGCTACGCCAACATATCCCACCGGAGATAGCTGCTGCATTTGAACAAAACGGAAACGGACGTAGCACTAATAAGAAATTGAGTAAAGTTGAAACTTTACGAATGGCTGTTGAGTATATTAGAAGCTTAGAAGAAATTTTGTCGGACGAATCGGATAGCGTTGGAAATAGTTCTGTATCATCTGGAACTTCAATGGTGTCTTATCCTTCTCCAAGTCGATTGTCCCCCGGGATATCATCATCGAATCAAACTTACCAATTTTCAATAACGTCAACAGATGATGATGAACTTTCGATAAATACAAATTCTCCTAAATCGTTTTCTCAATATGTACGAATACCTAATACTGATACGTTTCAAATAGTGTCTTATGAAGATGAAGAAAATATAAAACCTGATATAAATCAACTTGATTCCAATTTAGTTGATTCAGATATGGTTTTCATCGACACTGAAAATTTGTCCGTTTTTAATCCAAGTTCTCACCATAACCATCATCATGCCGCGTCTTTATCACCTGATATCTACAGCGAAAATTCCCTATCACCTGCTATGGGTATGGAAACAACAGATGGTCATTACGTTTTTACGACACTTCCGCCCATAGACGTACTGCAACCGTCTAATATTTTGCATAATAAACTAAATATGATGAACAATGCCTCAGAATTTCGAAGTAATTCTAATAGTATTTACGGGGATGATGTATTAGGATCTACAAATTTTTCAAGTGCGAATGGCTTACAAATAGACGAAGAAGACGTTAAATGGTGGAAACAAAAAATATGTTAACTGATATAGCCTCATTTTTATTCCAGGTTAGTAATTGAAAATGCTTTCATAAAACATTTTTTGGTTTTGATATCATTGATTTATTTCTCCACTTAAATTGTCAAATATAATTTTCATCAATTTGATTTATCATTTGTGATGTTTTCAAATACTACAAGAAGTTCTTTACGTTACAACAAGTTATACCTACTCTTTTTTGACTAAACTACTTCATTTATGAGAATCTCTTAGTAACAATAATTTATTTTTTTACTGAAAGATCACTGAATTTAAGAACTGGTCAAGCAAAAAATGCATTTTTTTAATAAAAATTTGTTTTTAACTGGCGAAACAAGACGCTTTACTAAATGCTATATATATTTATGTAATAAACGTTCTGTGTCACTAAAAGAACGCGGCATAAAATGCGACCAAAAACTAAGTGCGATCCACAAACAAACGTTCATAACCGCGAGCGATAACAATGCTCAGAATTCCTTCCTTATAGTCGATATTTTCTTATAATTTTTTTACACGATAAAAAATCTTTCAATGTTAACAAACTTTTATTCCTGAATTCAACCGTAGAGTTCGAAATGTCTATAATTATTTCGAGTTTAACCTCGTTTATCTTGTCTAAACTAGGT
The DNA here is from genome assembly GCA_958496155.1 of Sisyra nigra. Taxonomy (NCBI): domain Eukaryota; kingdom Metazoa; phylum Arthropoda; class Insecta; order Neuroptera; family Sisyridae; genus Sisyra; species Sisyra nigra. Next base: position 28,422,881 of record OY292313.1, read on the forward strand.
GAGAAAGGCTAAACCTTTTATTACAATATTCAAATTTGGCCGCAGGATAATCCTTAATCCTTTCCCAACGCTTGTTACTAAAATATTTGAAAATTATTAAAATTTTTCGATCGACCAATAGCTTGTTTGGAAAAATTTTTTAATTGTTTCGTCTAATAGAGGCGGCAAATGTTAGTTCAAAGTATCTTAATTAGAACGATTGGCAGTTTTAAGAGTCTTAGAATAATATACGAGATCTATGAAGCAATCAAAACAAGACACGCGTTTTGAATTTTCACTTTTCGTTTTTTTTTTTATTTAAATTTTTTGTTTGTTCAATTGAAGAAGATGCAGCATTCTTACATACGCTGTTAATGACAGTATTGTAGAATGTGCATCGCTAAAATAGAACCAACGAATGAATGAACGAAATTGATGTACATTTACCGCATAGCTTTTTAATTCAACGACTCGAGACTTGCACAATGCCATAATTATTTGCAAGAGCTCATGATCGTTGATTTTTTACGTATCAATGTTTATGTACCGTTAAATATTTAATTCTGATTGTTCATGTGCTCCTGAAGTAACTTCGTGTTTTTCATTTTAAACAGCATTATAGCCTATCATGTGGCACTCGAAACTCGTTCATTTACACGACAAGACGAACTTGGTAATTATTTTCGTTTTTATTAATGAATTAATATAATATATATAATGCATTGATATTGTGTAATGATCCGTCATATGAAAAACCAGTAGATATTTTTTTACAACTCGTCAGACTCAGAATTAAATTAAAAATTAGTAATTTAAAGTAAGTCTTTTTTCCATATGCTAATTGCTCAAAAGTTTTTTTCCATTATTGATTACACGAATTTGTCTCACAGTTCACCTTGAATTCAAAATTTGCACCACTAAAACTTCCGGTCATATATATTGATAAGCGAAACAATAGAATTTTTACTTAGCATATCAAACAAACAGGGGACAACAAACAGTGTAAAATTAGTGTTATATTTTCGTTGATCTATTTTTCAAGGCTAAAATATCAAATTTTATTGAAACTCTTTGTTAATTTTTCATGCTAATTTTGACTGGTTAATGTTGACGTTTCTACATAATATTTAGTAGGATAAAAAGCTGTACGAAATAAGGACATTGACTGCACTTTTGGGCGGTAAATAAGAGGATATTTTATTTAGTTTTTTGTTGAAAACCACCTGTCGACATCATCTTCATATCGAAACAATCGGTTAAGTTCGTCTCTGTTTAAAACAAAATGACACTAAATGCGACCAATAACAATTATTTTTAATTAGTTCAAAGAATTCATTTCATTGTCGAGTTACAAAAATACTTATGCCAAAACAGTTGTTGGGCAATCACAATGTAAATTACAATTAGAATGTTATCTGGACTTTTTTGGGAAACTCTTATAAGAAAGCGTTTGATAATTATTTTCAATCTTGGTCGACATTTTAATATTTTGTCGTTTCATTAAAATGTATTGACGCCTATTTCGGTTTACTTGTTTCTATCATTTACAAGTCTGTCAAATTGAAATTTAACCTAGCCCTAGCCTATTTGGAAATTCGTTGTCGATAATAAGGACATATATATATACGTTATAAGTGATACTAAAATTAAAGAATTAAAAGATATTGAATTATATCCCGAATTTGACGTGAAAATCAAAGTAAATGTAACTTGGAAGAAAATAGTTGTAAAGAAAAAAAAAAAACAAAATAGTGCTTTGAGTTTTTAGTTTTTGGATCTGGGATAAAAATTCTTTAACATTAGAGATTTTCAAACAATTGTAAAAAGATTAATAAATATAAATATCCTTAATTATGTAAGTTTTAATCTATTTCCAATACATACCTTTATTACAAAAAATTGATTTTCATCACACTTCAATAAAGGCATTTAAAATAAATAAATTTTCAGAATTCTGCTTAAATAATTTTTTCTTTTGTGTTTTAAGTCGATTTAACATCTATTAGATCATAACCCGATTGCCTAGACACAGAAAATTTCTGTAATTCACAAATTTAGAAATATCGAGAATTCATAGGGAATCGAACCAAGTATCTCTGATGCATTTAGGTTAATAGATCTAACTGCTGCGCTACTAAATGAACCTTATTTTTTTGTACAGCTAATATATTGTTAAAGTAGGTAATTGGTGTTAAAATCCAAAAATGACTTTTTACTTTTGTCGATAAATAGATTATAACTTCGGTACAAATTTTTTTTACATCAGATAACTGCACCAATGAAATGAGATGAAATTTTCTAAAAGATTAGTTAAATGAAATGACAAGAAAAAAATCAATTTAGTTCATCGATTCTTTTTAAAAACAAAACAAAAAATAGGAAAAAATCATTTTACTTCTTATTCAAAAATTTCCAATTCAAAGAACTCTGCTCTCTAGATTTAAAAACTAGAAACTTAAAACTCCTTTTTTGTTTTTGTTTTTTCTTAACAACCATTTTTATCTAGTTTTGCTAGTGTATTATAGGCAATGTGCATTATACATAATCATATCTCATTTTTTAAAATTACTCAAAACAATTGACGTATAGTAGGTACTCAATATAGCATAAAAAGGTACTTTTCTATTTTAATTATTAAAATTTGACAACATTTCATAACTTTAATTTCTGTTTAAAATTGTGATAAGCAGTCAAAGTGGTTAAATATCGTCTTTGTTTCATAAAGAAGAAGCAACTTAAGAAAATTTTCTAATAAAATACTACCAAAATAGTACATTATAACAGAATCGCATCTTGTATATCATTCAGAAAAATTTGTTAATAACGGAATGTTGCGTCTTTGTTTGAGAAATGGAGCATTGCAGTTGTTCATGCTCTTACGTACGATAAAACTATTAGCAGTTCATAATTTATATCATAGGGCCTAAAATCATTAAAAATAAACTTTATTTTTTCTTATTCGTAATACTTATCACCTTGACTTTAAGCCTCGTACATTTGAAAATATTCTAAATAAAATATACGCCTTGACATTAAATAGGTAGATATGTATTAAGAATTGAACTAGAAATTAGAGTTATTTAAACCAGTTTTTGCATAGATATATCGCTGAATAAATAATTAAGACTTAACCTTTACGCTGACCCACGAGTTTTAAAAACTTGGTCTGTATTTTTGCAATGAAAGTGACCTAAGTGACTTAATTATACATAATCATTTTTAAATTTCTGAAATATACATAATCAATATTGATTTTCATTTGTTCTGTGAGTTAAAAACTAAGCCAAGAAAATACCTGAAAAATTAATTAAATATACAGTTATTTATAAATCTTATGAATTAAACTTTTAGAAAATAATTGTAAGTGAGTCAGTCGAAACAAAAATGTTAAGTTTAGCAAGTTATGATATAGTAACCATAAGTAATTATTGATATTATTTAAATATAATTGTACATTTATAATAGTTTTTTTCAATTACTGAAGACATTTTTGTTAAAGCTTAAAACTTAAACTCTTTAAGTACGTTATGAAATACTAATTGGTTCCTCCTTCTCATTTACACCATTCAAAATTCTCAAAATCTGATGCTAGCCTCTAATTTACCAATTTGAATACATTTACTGTATTTTTTCAACTTTTACTTTGCTTCCTTTGAGATCGTGCTAATTGCTGCCAAGTTAATTTAAGTCTTCATTAATTATAAGCCAGTAAGCCAGAAGCGCGACACCGCCATATTCTATCATTGGGTTATAAGAACGTGTAATTAACTTGCTCCTTAATGACATGTTTATCACTGTTTTATGAATATCCGCGTATGTATACTTCACCTTATTTTCATCCATTTTATAGTTTGAAACAGTCATTATAACGTTAACATGGGTATGAAACGAATGAAGCTTCCGAATTCATATTTTGTATAATTGGCATAAATAATGTCTTACGGGTTCATTTGAAATGAGAACGTTTTAATGCTACCCGAGATTAAAAGTATTATTGCGCCTTGAAACTGATTTTTTTTAATAAATATTTTTATTATTCTTTTAATTAAGACATGAAAAGTTTCAAAAGTAAATTAAACTTTAATATATGTTTGTTTTAATACTTGTATAAATATTATTTTCTTTTTCTTCAATAAAAATCATAAATATTAAGAGTTTTATTGAAAAAATCTTTACAAAAACTATAAGAAAAGTTTAAGTTCATTGCTTCAATAAAAATTAATTTTAGTTTTTTTTTTTTCTCTAAATATTTATGTGCTGTTATCATTTTTAATGCTCCCAATAAAAATAAATTGAAAAAACAATAAAGTGAATGACGTATTTGAAGAAGCATAAGAATGATAATCATAACGATGCTAATAGTACTGTCAAAGTAATAAACTTGAATTAATTGAGTTAAAAAATTCTTTGAGCTAAGATCTTTTTGTTAAAGTCTCGATTAAATACAACATAAAATTTCGTTTTTTTTACAAATGACGGTTTGAAATACGAAATTCCCCAAAAAAAAAAAAAAAATATCCAAAGTTCAAAGGTCCTTTACCTCGACAACTTTTGCAATCTCCCCTTAAGCTAACTGTCTTGTTGGATCTGTCCCTTCGTCTTAGACGGCCTTTATTCTTCGCGTCCCTTAAGAAAGAATCCTTGAAGACTGCAAGGAACTTTGATATAAAAGAAATCACAACAAAAGAAAGTCTTAAGCCAAGGACAAGCAAATCTTGTCACTAGTCTATAAACATAAAATTATAACCCCTAAAGAAAAAAAATTAGAAGAGGAAACAAAGATGGAAATTTAAGTGAATGGTCGAGACGGAAGACTGCAAACTTATTTTCAATGACTGGTTTTAGTCAATGATTGCCCGGAAGAAAAGAATTTTTTTAGCCGTGGCTGGTTTGGCTCGAGCTTCGCTATTCAATTCAGATGAATAACGTCTGCGTCTGGAATGACTTAGGGATGATCGAAACGATTCATGTTGCCAAATTTCTTATGTAACTCGAAAAAAATCTAACAATTCATAAAATTCGTTCGACATAATTTTTAAAAGAAGTTACACACATAAATCATTTAATATTTCATCGTTGGAATGATACCGGATTTTTGTAATTGAAAAACAGAAAACACCTAAATATAGCTAGTTTTTCACTACAAGAAAATTTTTGAAAGAGAAAAAAAACTAAGTTCGAATGAAAAAATGCTTGTATGACTAAAAATCATCATGTTTACATTTTGCGTTTTTTTTTTTGTTCTTAAACAATACTAAGTATACAAATATAAGCATATTAGCATAGCAATATAATTTTTCCGTTATTTCATAGCGGTGAGAATAAATTAATATAACATACAACTCAAATTATATTAAAGCTCAATTTGAATTCTGAAAAAAAAAACTAAGTTTCTTCATCCGATTTTTTGCACTACACACACTTTAATAATGTAATTTCCATAGTACTATACGTGTAGACCAGGGTCGATAATTTTTTAACACACAAAAAATTATAGTAGGATGAAACCCATTGGAAAAGGAAGAAAAACGAAAAGAAAAATAAATTACGGTTGATCTGAGGTGGGGAAGTGGAAAAGGTGGAGGGGTTTAAAGGTAGACACGGTTTATCTCGATTTTTGGCAAAACTACAAGTCATATGGTAAATAGTTAAATAGCAAACTTATAGATAATAAGAAGATCTACAACTTTTGTGCTAAAATTTTTTTCACATAACCTCAAAAATTATGTGAAAAATTCCAATAACCAAGTTTTTGTTTTTTTATCTATATCTTTTACAAAAAAAAAATTCTTCATGAAATTTGGTAAAAACTAACCTTTTAATGTCCCAAACACAGTTTAATTTTTTTGACTAAAAATTATTAATTTTTCACCTTATTTTGACTTATTATTGAAAAAGCACCCTAATTTTCAATCAAAAATTCTCACGTGAAAATGTCTATTTTTTTAAAAAAGTCGGTGAAATTCTCACGTGAAAATATCTACTTTTTTAAAAAAGTCTGTGGGCTTTTTGTTTATTGAAATCTCTACTTTCTGATGGTGCAAAAAATATACATTACAATGTTAATGTTCCCAGAAAATGCAATAATTAAAGTGCAAATTTTAATAAATTGCTCAAAATTGTACATAATACTTGTACAAATACAACTTTGAGCAATTTATTTAAATGTACACTTTAATTATTGCATTTTCTGGAAACATTTAACATTGTAATGTATATTTTTTACACCATCAAAAAGTAGAGATTCCAACAAACAAAAAGCCTTTCATTTTCATTTCATTTTTGTTATATTCTCTTCCTTTTCTAATGGGTTTCATCCTACTATAATTTTTTCACTTTTTATCATTTTCAAAGGCTGTTGCTCTGGTATAGTGGTAGAATTTTGTAATTGGAATTTCACTTTCTGTTTATTACTTTTTTCAAACATACTTTTGTAGTGTTTTAAGTTACTTTAACATCTAAGGTATAAGGGAAATTTCTGTAGGTCTTTAGTTTTATTAAATGATGATGAATCATTGATGATTCATGAATGATTCATAATAATGAATCATGAATCAAATGATGATTTGAAATATTAATTAATTTAACATTTTTAAATATGTATATTATTATAATATGTAGGTATGCGAAATTGTAGATTCTTTATTACATTTTGATAAAATCTTTCAAATATGTTGATATGTAAAATCAATACAACCTTTTGATTTATATTTGCATTACATGGTAATTTTAAAAATATTTTTAATATTTCTGAAATTTCCAATAACTACAAGAATAGAATATTTGGCATTGTCATATCATTTTTTTTTCTTACAATACTTCTATAAATAAAATAAACAAAAATAAAATAAATAAACAAAACCTGTTTATATTAATTCCATTTGTTAATTTTTTTTTGAAATTTTGTTTTAATGAGAATTTAAAATACATGACAATGAAAAAAGTCTTCACATGCAAGAAATTTGGTTTTTATGTAAACCAAAGAAATTGGACAAAGATCGCGGGGTTGAAAAGTGTCCGTTGAAACCGCGATCTATTGTATTTTTGAGGCCAGGTCATATGAAGCCAATCGTCTTATACCTGTTTCTGAATGTAAAAATACATGCGACAGTCTTAGAAAACCTTATACCATTTATTCCGTGGGAACTTGTCACTTATGAACGATAAGAAGCTATTGTCGCTTTTTACACTTTTTCAATTCATTTTGAATTACTTTTTCGAACTTGTTATTTGTGTCACAATTACATTCTTTCATTAATGTGAAATATATATTATTTTTTAAACTTTTTTCCGTATTAAATACAATAATTAGGTCCTTACTCCTTGCTAATAATTATTTATGTGCCGATAAATCTAATTTGAATGCCTGTGATAACTTCTATTAATATGCATGAAATTTTTCTTATATACAAGAGTAAATGTAGCGTGACTTCTTTCGTTCTTATTAAGAAAGGTAAAAAAAATTTCCATAAGGATATAAAAGTGTATAAATAAATGAAATATCGACCTTTTTAACCGATTTAAGGGATGAAAAAATACACGAAAACCTTTTAATAAATTCGATCACACCTATGTCATTTTACCCTCCAATTTTTTGATCTATGTATATACGAGACAATTTTTTTAATTGTCTAGGCTTTGAACCATTTTTTACTTGAATATACAATCTAAATTAAATGATTTCATATATAAAAAACAGAAATGGGATAAAATCGGAAGGGACAATTTTTTTATTAAACAACCCTTAGAAAATATTTTATATCCTTTTTTTAGAAAATATATTTTCATTTTTTTTTTCTCTAAGACGTGCATATATTTTTGTAATTACAAAATTCCTTGATTATAACCTTATGTGCAGTTGAATTTATACTTTCTAAGATTTAAATCTAATGATACCTTTTTTGCTACGTGTACAGTTAATAATAAAATGCATTAGGGACGGTCTAGTCTAGTCCTCAACAAAAGACCTATCATCCCCTGTTTGCTTGTATAGATTTTTTTTCCTAACGGTAAAACTGTCTAAAATAAATTCTTATCAAAGTACTCAGCTTAGTACCTGGAAATATTCAAAGAGTATAAAAAATCGGGAATTAATTTATATATTTTAAACATAAATAATCAGGTATATTAATGAAGCAGCCCCTAATCCTTGGAGTAATACAACCTTGGAGTAATTTAGACCGTTAAAATAAATTTTGCTCCATTTAGAATTAAAAATTCATAAATAAATGATAGGTGAAATAATTTGAAAACAAGAAATTCAAGATATTCAAGTATAAAATAATGCATTACGAAATGAAATTAATTTTTTTTCAAGTTGACAATCCAGTCCAGAGCTGTTGATATCCATTAACGTTATCTGTTTTTTAATACGCTCAGATGGGAACTCATTCGTCCCGGGACCGAAGCCCTCCAACAGAATTAACATAATTTTGCCATTTAATAAATGTGTTCTTTAGTTTGATTCTTCCTGACCTCACATATCTTTGTATATTTTTGTAATTACTAAAATACTTGAACTATTTATCTTGACCATTGCGATTTTATTAATGATTTCTAGAGGAAAACGGCGACTCGCTGAACTTTGACACAGTGAGAACTTGTTCGGGTTTCGAACAAGAGAAAAAGTTCCTTTTGCCGAGAAATAAATCAGTTTCTATACAAATATAAGTGACATATTGGTGAACGAATCGGAAACGTATTGTGTGACAAAAACCTTCGTATATTTGATTAAAGTTTTAATAAAATATTTAAGTGGTAGGTTGGGTTTAAATATTTGTAATATGCTTCGGTAATCATATGTTTCAGCAAAAAAGATTTTGAAAAGGAGGCGAGCTCTCCAATTTTTATGAGAATAAATCAGGACATTTATTTTCATGTCGTTCTACAAAGAAAGGTAGTCAGAGTAAACAGTACGGACTACCTATAATGTTTTAACTTTGTTCCGGAAATAAATATTGACTCACAGGAAAAGGTCGGGATTTATTTGAAGACTTTAATAGTTAAAGCATTGTTTATAGACAAACAGTCCATAAAGGATACTGTAGTAACGTGTAATATTGGTCAGGTTTACATTCTACTTTGTCTTTCTTTAAATCTTACTAACCACGACAATAAAATACGTTTTAAACTGGAAACGTTTACTAAAATATAACTTCACCTTTTATGAGTTAGATACCTTACGATAAAATAAAATAATATAAGTCCATTTAGTGGCGCAATGGTTAGAGCAGTTTGCTCTCTCCGTTACATGCGTCAGTAGTACTGGGCTAGATCCCCGACAAATCTCCCTAGATTTAAGATCTACAGCCACGTTCACACGAGTCAACTTTAGCTGACCGATTTTAGTTGATCGACAAACGTTGAATGCTGAATCAGAAACTTGAATCAGTTTTGGCTCAGACGTTTCAACTGAAATCGATCAAACCGTAAGAACATAAGAAAGCCATAAGATTTACACGACCTACAAATTTTTTTTTTTGGTGTTTTAAGTTGCATACAGTATACTCACAGAAAATTTCTGTTGATCATGTTAATCTTAGGTTTTAACCACTTGCCGGGCGCGGACTCAAATATGAGTGCAAAAAATGTGTACCATTTCGGGCGAGCGCTCACATGTGAGCGCAAACTCATATAGAAAAAATATTATCCTTTGAATAAGAAATCTGTTTCCGGGCGTGGACTAACATATGAGCGATATTTCGAACAACATTATTTTACGATATTTATGTTCTAAACTGCCATTTCTTAGGTCATTTTCAAACATGAAAAAAAAAATCGCCCGGCAAGTGGTTAAGCCTTATATCTAGGGATTCGATGAGGATCGAACTTAGTGTAACTGGCGCATGTAGCGGAGAGAGACCAATTGATCTAACTACTGCACCAATAAGTGGACCTAAATTAAAATTGTTTTCCATTAAAAACTGTATGATTTGAAAATGAAATCAAACACAAGCTTTAAGTTAGAACCACGTTATTTTTTATTTGTAAGGTTGATAATTTGAAAGACATTTAGTTAAGTAACCATCTAAGTTTTGTTTACATTTTAAAGAAATACATTTAAGGTACTGAATTTTTGAGGACTTTGAACAATAAATCTTATTTGATATCGTGAAAATAACGTTGAACAATGCTTTAAGTCTTAAAGCTTTATATATACTTTTGGATTGGTCTGTGGAAGGTAGCGAAGTAAGGAGTCCTTCAAACAGTTTTAAAGAAAGATGACGTTGCTGTACCAAAGCACTATTTTTATGAAGGGTTACCGTTATGCCGTTTAACTTCCAACAATGGATACATTTTTAACTACTCTAGTCTATAAAAATACGTACAAATATTTTACTACTTTTACTCAACAAACTTCAATTAATCTAAATTAGTTAAGTTCAGACTAAACCCCTCGCTACACCAGCCCCATTCTAGCCTCTTTTTACATGTTTTTTTTTAAATTTTGCTTTTATTTCATGATTTTATATGGATAATTTTTGAGTCAAACAGCCATATGAGATGGTACGTCTTATCTTTACCCTCCATTGTTTGATCTTTCGATTTCAAATAATTTCATAAAAATAATCCTAAACGGTAAAACACAACTTCGTGATAGCCAGTAACAATTGAATTACTTACTTGAAAATATGTTCAAACATAAACTTTATGAATCCATATACTTAGTAACATTTGCAAATTGCAGTATGACATATTTCATTATCTTGTTGAAACCACCAAAGTTAATTAAAAGTTATGTTTTATTACAAATGTTAAGTAGGTATTTACAAAAAAAAAATGAATATCATTATAAAGCTGTTTTGTTAGATCAAATAATCTTTATGGGGGCGTATATTTTGTCATTGTAAATAATTTTAATTCTCAGTCTATATTAAATGACCATAATTTCCAGAAAAACTTACAGCATATTAAATTAGTCGTTGTGGTACCTAATTTAAAATCAAGTCATTCCTTTTGAAATTCCTTCATAGTTATCTTAATATCGCAATTTATAGTAGAGACAATTTTAACTAAATGAGTCTAATATGTTTAACATAAAGTGGCAATTTTTATATTCTACTCAAATTATACGGTTTAAAAAAATGTAGCGACAGTTACTGTGCCAAAACTACTGGTAGTAACTAAATTATTTTAGGCATTTCAGGGTTTCTTACGAAAAAAAGGTTTAAAAATTTCTCTATAGAACTATTGCTAGAGCATAGATGTACAAATTATTCAAACTAACATTGGGTTAATTCAGAACCAAATTAACTACGTAACGAACTTAACATGAAAACGTATTTCATCAAGTCTTTTGTTATCTAAATACCGGCCATTTGGCGTCCCAATAGAGAATCTGGTTTGAAGTCATCTTATTACCATAACATTTGTTTGAAAGTCAGGACTCATTTTTATACACATTTAAAGCGAATGTTATCCTTAAAAAAGTTTTTATTAAAAGCTACCATAAATCGTGACAAACGAATCAATATAAATTAGTGTAGTATTGTGTTTCACATGACGACGATATAGTATAAGAAAAAAATATTCCACATTTAAATATTGGTGGCTTGTAAAATAAAATTTATAACTTTTTATATTTTGAAGGTGCTAAATATCTGAGACTAATGTTGACATTTTCAAAATGTAAAATAAGAGTAAGTTTCACGATTACAATATAACCATTCTTATAATTGAGATGTACGTAAAAAATCCACCGGCTTTGAACAGGCCGATCTTTCTTAATATTTTTCTGAATTGTATAAGCAATTAAAGAAATTTATTTTTAACAAAAAAATATCACAAGTAATTATTTATCTGTCCTTATTGAAAGGCTACTTAAAACGAGATTTATTTTCAGAAATAATTTGCAATTTTTCGATAATCTCCAAAAAAAAGATATAGGTAGAAGTTATGATAATTAGATATAATTTATGCGGTAAAAATTAATCTTGTTGAATATTTATGATAAAATATTTATTTTTGAGACGTGAATTTGTTGAATTTATTTTTCCACCAGCTGTATTTAAATAAATTTGGTTTCAATGTGTATCGTTGTATGTGATTTGGACGAATAAAAAAAACACCAATTGAAAGCAATTACAAGTTTTTTTTTTGTTTATTTGGAAAAAAATCCAAATAAAAAACTGTAACGTGAACTAGATTCTAAAAGGGTTGGACTTCAATATTTACTTATCTAAAAATGACACCAGATTTTTTCTGAAGTGGTTTACGTCTGTTGAACGCATCCCTAAAATATAACTGTTTGAATAGAAAAGCCACTTTGACTCGAATGAATATTATATTATATTTAATGATTTTAGTTTTATTCAACAAATTATTTTATAAAAGAACGATTAGATATAATATGGGTTAGCTAAAAATATAAGTTAAGTTTAGCAACTGCACCATGGTTTTTAATTATTTAAACCAACTGTGACATAACTGCAATAGAACCCTATTTATATTTAATTATTACTATACAATCTGTTAGAATGACTGTTTTTGTGATTCACTATTTTGAAAAAATAAATAGAAAAGTGGTTGATGATTTTTGGAAACCTAGTCGGAGTCGATTTTTAGGGTTTGCGTATAATGCAAATGCAATTGCAATTTAGGATTCTTGGCCAGATGTGAAGCGTCTTGCTGTAACACATGTGATGCGTTCTTTTTTTGTTGAATATATGGCTGCTAAAGATAATATTCTTCATTCACCCACCATGTGTGATGCGCTTACCGTTTGCCATATTAAGTCTCTGTGACATTTAAATTACACCAAATAGATTTCTCAACTGGACGAAAACATTTTTTTTTTATTTTTCATTAGGGCTCGGTTCATATGTACTTACATGTTTTTTTTTTCTGTTGTTAGATATGGTAATATGCATATACGATACGTCTAAACGTGTTTTAGAAATTTCTGAACAGTCTGAAAAGATATATTTATGCTACATATTTTCAACATATTTTTGCGTTAAAAACCGTTATTTGATATACTTTTTATTAACAACATAATAATCAGAGTTGTTGACTAGGGGTACGTTCCATTACAAACTCACAACACTGAAAATGTATTTCCAACAATGGGTGAAACAATATTTCAACCATTGTAAGATCTTAGTGGAACGCATCTTAGACTTTTTGTATTAAAAAATATAGAGTATAAAAATAGACCATTTTCAAATTGTGTCTTGCAACGATGCTTTTGATTTCAATGGGCTTCTGCGGATATAGCGCAGGTACAGCCAGCAATTATTTATAGTTAGTGGAAAAAATTGATGGTGTCAAAATTCTCCTAGAAATTGGAATACTTTTTCTAATACGATCGAAATGAGCTGAATTATATGACGACTTGAACGCAAACAAAAGTCAACCAATAAAAACAAATTCAAATCGACCAAATGTAGCTATGGTTTTAATTATTCTAAGCAAAAATTTGAAACATTAATAAAATAAGGAACTTTAGGTGGTTCTAGCTTTCAAATAATTCTTTGTTCTAAACACAGTATCCATTTCTTATTTTCAAACAATGTAACAATAAAATTAGTCGTTCATAATGGTTTCGGTTTTTACATATTCTACATGTTTACTTATATAATCACCAATTAATAATTACATTACTATATTACTATTACTATATGTACATGTATATTTTGCAGTTTTATTACATATAAATCCGGGCCCCATTTACTTTTATTTAGAGATTTTATAGAAATTACGAAAAAGAATTTATTAATTTTATCTTGATAAGTTACCATTTGACTGAATGTTACGAGTAGATTGAAGAATTCATCCAAAAAAATATTAATAACTTTATTAATATGAAACTTGATAATTTTCTAAAGGCACCGTAAATTTGGATGTCACCAAAAATGTTTAAAGAGCGACTTTAAAAAGGTTAGCCATATTCACACATATAAGAAGACAAATCTTCATAGAGCCCATTCTGGTATATCAAATTCCGTAATTTATTTGATGTGATACAGCGGCCTCTTTTTATATAGTTAATGTTGTATATTATTTCATCGTACGGTAGTGATTTCGTTTTGATCTCCCGGTGTTCTTCAACAACAATCGTCAGCCCCAAGATCCCGATTTCAGCTAGAACGTCATCGTCGCTCTTTATTTATTTGAACATGCATATTCATACGCTTCGTAGGACTTCTAAGACTTCCACTTTTGTGATGGCTCTCTCTTTTCTAATACAAATTTGTATAGAAAAAGATTTGGGTGTTTAAAATGAAAATGTACGTCATGGAGTGACCGTGAGAAGCAATCATGTCGCCTTCTATTCATAAGATTCACATCATAAGCCAAACGAAAAGAGAGCACATTGTTTATAATGTAAAAAAAAATCTCGGATCAGATTGAGACATCAAATTTGTGCATTTGTGTGGGTGGATGAATCAAATTTTATAGACTTAATTCTATAATATACTTTCAAATATTATGACAGTTATTTTACATATAACTATTTTTCTTAAAGTCTTTTATGAAACTAGAAACGATTAAAATGATAACCCATAAATTAAAGGATTTACAATTTTTATATACGAAAATTTAGAATATATTTCTGATACTTTTTTTTTTTTGTTTCAGAACTTTCCAACGATTGCCGTTCCGTCCGAGGTGCTCACGTGCTTAAAAAAAAACTCTAGTTTTGAAGAACCATAAAATTATGTTTAACAACTCCATAAGTGTTATAAAATAAAAGAATGCAAATTCAAAGGTTTTAAACCATTCAACATTTAAACACATTTGTGTTTCAGTACAGTTAAAATTAAATTTTAATCAATTAAAAAAGCTTTCATAACTCTTTATTAATTGCCTCATTTTCATTTTTAAGTTAATGAGATTATTTGCAATAAGTCTGAATAGCAAATTAAATGTATTATTCCTACTTACAAATACGCAAAAAACATGATTCTTGTCGCAATAAGACCAAGGTCTTACTTGCTTTTATTAATTTATATTTAGCTCACTAATAAATGGGGAATATAAAATAAAAGATTTTTAATTTCTTATTGTGTAACTCCAGACATACATTGTTTCAATATAAATTGAATCCAATGGAGCGATTGAATTGAAAAGTAATGAACTGTTATGGCTTGTATTTTTGAAAAAAGAATTAATTTTTTGTTACTTAGCAAAAAATATTTGAAGCTTCTTATTTATATAACTATACTTATGTGGAAGGACATACTTTAATTTTCTCTTCAAGTGCCAGTTTCTATATTATATTAACATAATATTTGTACTATACGTAAAGATAAGAAAAATTATAATAATTTAAAATTGAAGCCAGTGCCTTAAGATCTCATTGTCTAAAACTGTAATTATTCCCTAAATTTTTTTACCCATAATTTTAATATATTTTTTTATAAATTAGTCCTCTAATTTATTTCCTTTTATTGATAATTTTATACGTATTAATGATTACTTGGAAAAGCCAGTATTAGTATTTATATTTTTAAGTATTATGTTTACTATATTTAAAAACTTGTACATTCTTTTAAATTCGCCTTAAGTCAAAAATGTGCCTTAATAATATAACAAGATATTTCTACTTACAACTCTTTCTTTCTTTTTTGATGGGACATTTTAATGAAAACTATGTGATGCAAATAAATATATGATTGTAGGTACATTCAATATTGTTTACTTTTGTCGATTATTTATAAATAATATTTTGTATAATATAAATTATTGAAATAAATGAATATTCTATAAACTTTTTTAATTTGATTATTATTTTTATCTAAAATTTAAATATTGTAGCTTACAATAAGTTTCAAAGTAAAAACTAAAATGACCTCTGGAAACCATACTGTAATGTAGAGCTTGAAAAGTTTTTAGAGAGTCATCAATACCAAATTTATTTTTTATAAAAATTTTAATGAGAAATAAACGTTATCTCTAAAAAAATGAAATAAACATATCTACTAATTTCCAAGATAAAAATAAGATGAAATTACAGAATAAAGAAAGGAAAACGCCAACTTTAATACCAAATCTTAGTATAGACTAGAACCCAAATTATTCAACATTCTTAACTCTTAATTAAAAAGTTAACATTTTTGATTAGTTATTTTGTCTGTATTTTATTAATGTGCAATAACAAGCCAGAAGTACAAGAGAAGTAATTAAAGCAGTTTTTATATACAGTACCTCGTAAAAATGATCAAGATTTTTACAATTTAACATTAAGGATGCTTATTTTTATGTTTTTACTTTTTTTTTACTACTACATAATAATAAAGTACGAGTAAGTAGTTATGTATTGTATTACGGTTGAATTTTCGATTTCAAGTTTTTACCAGAAATATACGTTTTGAGGTCTTCTGGGTAAGAAAAAGTGGGTTTTAAAAAATGTCTGTATGTTTCTTTGTGACAGCGACATCGTATCAGAAGCTTTATCCGAAGTTCACCAAACTTATAATTTTGCTTACATATTTCATTTAATTGCACCGCGATGCTTTTGGTTGAAATCACCTAGAAAGAAGTCTCACTATATTCAATGGGTTTTTGAGTTTTTTCATTTTTTTTTCGTAAATGGCTTCAACGATTTTCTTTAAACTTGCCATGGTTATACTCACCAAAACCTATAACTTTTATTTGAAATTTTTTCCTGGGAAAATTCAAATGAAGGAGGTTACGAGGAAGAGGGGTGAGGTTAGTATAAAATAAAATCTTAACTCTATTTATACTTACTTACGAAGCCTATCGCTGAAAATTATGGTGCTTATGTATCTTTTTATTTTAACCAATCGTACACGGAAAAAAATAGTGGTGTAAGATTTACAACACTAAACTTGTAATGTTTTTACTGCACTTTGTGTTCACTATAACCACAAATGCAACATTAGATAACACACTGTGTTGTATTCAGCTCTAACGTATAGCATTTTTAACTACTATAGTGTAGAAAATATATGTAGCTGTTACTACTGCTGAGTGTTGTAAAATTTTGGCGTTTGCGCATGCGCCGCGTACAACATAACCAATAATTTTGACAAATAAATGCAAGTGTCAAAAATTCAACTACATTTTTACTAGTTCATGTTGTTAATAATACTACAGTTTTTTAATTACACTTGACTGGTAAACTTTACCACACGTAGTGTCATCCTATATAATACCAGCTAATGTAGTAAAATTAACAAGGAAAAATGTTAAAACTACAACATATTTTTTCCGTGTGGGTTTTGTTTATATTCTTTTATACGAGAGTTGGTTTCGATATATTTGAAGGATGAACCGCAGTTGGAGAACTTCTCAGCTGTTAATCTCAGCGGCAATTTTACTAGCTTTATCTAAACTTCACGAAGAGATAGTCTTCATAAGACCTATCATAAAGCTGTTTTCTTTATTGATTCGCAAGCCACGAGAACAGCACTATCCTCTAACTACCACACCGATTGCGTCCGTACCAATAAATGAGCCGTTCAGTGCACACATCGATTAACTCCGCTTTTTCAACTTTTACAAATTTTCATAGCAAAACATTTGGTTGACTCCTAATTTTATATACCCGAAAATAAATTTTCTAATAATAAGTAATAACAGCTTTAAATGACAACTTGCTTTCTAGTTTCTCCATAAGAAACAATGTATTTCAGAAGTCTATTTTATCAATTTACTCAACTTTTTGCATTACGGAGTTAATCGATGTGTGCTCTGAACGGCTCAAATGTCGAGCCGCCTTAGGCAGTCTCGCTAAAACAGATTGGCACCTGTTACTACAATGGATTTCCAGTCATGTTGTAATCTTAGAAAATGAAAAACAGACGTTCTCACAAAGTCTGTACCACTCTAAATCAACCGCCAACCCTTATGTCTAACATCAACTCAGAGCCACATCGCAAGCACTATCAAGTATCAACTGGCATTCCTACAATATTCAAAAAATGAAGCGCAAGAAAAATAATGGGAATCTTTACTGGAATCTCCTATCTCACAACTTCTCCCCCGCCTGGTGTCAGTCGCAGTTTTCCGAACTACCACGGGACACGACTACCTACCCGAGCACTTGTACCGTATTGGCATTCTATCGACTCCAATATGCTCCCTCTGCAGCGGGGAACCCATGAACGCCATGCATCTTGGCAACTGTCCTGCGCTTGCAGACGTCAGAGAGAAAACCGAAAAGAACCAAAACCAACTACTTAGTCTCTAATCTTTATTGGATGGAGCACAGAAATGTCAAGCGTGAGCGTTGGATGATAAGAGGAAGAAGAAGAAGAAGGTTTCATATAAAAGATGATTCTGTGACGCGCTGCAGCATTTTTTTAAAATAAGCTAAATTTGTTTTTATTAAGAGAATCTCGTAAGATTAAAATTGACTTATTCAGATTCTAAAGTACCTATGCTGTAGAAACACAAATACGCATCTTATTCGTCAGGGGTTACAAAATACAAGTATCTATATTATATAGAACATTTAAAACAATGAAATTGTTGTTAGAAAAAAACCTTTAACAATAAGTGAGCTAATGACGACAGTAAAAAATATATAAGTTAAAATAAAAGTATGTAGGTAAGTACTTGTTTTGAGAAATCATAAAACCGCTGCTACAAGTAATATATTTACATTTCTAATAAATTGTATTTGTCGCGTTTAAGCCACGTGCTCAAAGTCGTTAAAATAGTTATCGACGAATAAGTTCCACAATTATAAGCATTCACGCTTCATTTATTTTATGTAATATTATTATTTGTGTTATTTTTAAAACAACAGCTATAAAATAATGAAATTGATTTAATATCGTTTATAAACGCAATTGTTCACGATATATTTTCCTGAAATGTTTTCAGTTTAAATAATAAAATGCGAAGAAATTATGTGCCATGTTGCACGTTCAAGGGTGTATAAAATGCAGGTGAGTCAGCACGTGTGCATTAAATGCACTCAGTGTATTTGGAAACTTTGCGTCACGTCATATGGACATCGATCATCGTCCCCGATTTATCCCTTCTATATTAAAAGCCTCATTCGAATGGAAATCATAACTCTTAATTTTGTTGTATTGTCCAATATGTTCTTTTCCATAATCGAAATTCTGATTTCATTTTAGATTAAACGTAAATTGACCACAAGCCTGAATCTAGAAGGGTCCATACATGGCCCTAGAGTAATTATCACGCAATATCTGTGCGGTCCATATCCAAAATTTATTATATTAATATATTATTCCTAAGTACATATGTATATATTCGTAAATATTTTCAGTGTAAATCAAAATGTTTACATAGAACTTTATACAAGTTATAAATTCGTATTTATATCTTCATTTCAGTGATTTAAATGTAAAAAATTTCAGAACACCACAAAAACATATTATAATGTTATTATGTTAATGAACTTGAAATAAAACTATTAAAAATACTTGCTCTATTGTTTTCGGAATGAAATCGGTGACAATATAATTTATGATAAATATTATGCAATCATTTTTATGCAAGGAATTGTTTCGTAAGTTCAACAAACTAAAAATTGTGTCGCGCGTAATGGAATTTTTTTCGAGATCCGAAATTGGTTGTTTTTTGACGAGAATCATAAGAAATATCTCAATAAAGTGTTTCTATATATAATTTAATTACAAGGGTTATTTTAAAAACGGTTCAATTTATTTGAAAATGGTCTAGTGCACATTTCAATAACTGCGGGTGGCTGAAAGAATGACTTTGAACAAAAACTATAGAGAAAATGAAATGTGACAAGTCAATTGTGACTATTTTAATTGATTTGTGTTAGGGTTTGAATTTTTTATCTTAATCTATTTAACGAATTCGAATCAAAGCGATTCTTCAACTTTTCTTGACTCGTGACTAATATAAATGTATCGTAGAAGTAAGATTGTGTAGGTTTTAAAATTAATTTCTGTAAAAAGTTTCTTTTTTGAAATATGGATCATTTAAGCTTAGACATAACTTCCGGTAAAATACATATAATAAATTTAAAATTCAAAAATTTTCTGCTAGAAATCATCAGTTCTGCTTTATTGCTCTTGTGTTTTTATTTCATTACTTTTTTTTTTGTAAACTATATACTTACAGAGGACCGCAACGCCGATAGGGGCACACTTCATCGTTTGAATGTAATTGCTTTGGGATTTCCGGCATAAAGTAATTTTTGCTTACCAATAACATTTTCATAAGTGGAGGGTGTGTTTAGGGATGAAATACTAAATTTTTTCATCATAAATTATAATAATGAAGACTTAGCAGTATCAATTTTCGCAACAAAGACTTCAAATAAATCATGCTTATTTACATAAGCTATTCAAAGAATTTGTACAAATCAAATTAAAAATTAAATAATAATTGTTTCTGAATTAAAATTAGTAAAAAAACGTTTATAGGTATATTTTTGTTTTTGGAATCATATGTATCAAATAACAAAAAATGTAAAAAAAATAATACCTACGATCATATTACTTATATCAAGTTATATGTTAATATTTTATTAAGGCACATTAACGTAGGGAAAGTAGAAGTTCCTTTCATTTACATATTATGTCTGTAAGTTATAGCAAAAGTTATAAATACGACATGTATAAGCAGGTTCGGACAGGCAGGGTCGGTCTGACCAAAAGGCCTGTAAGTTCGCAACAGTAGCTGATTACAACGCGAAAAATACTTGGTTATTGACAAAAAGTAAACATATTGGATGTAAAGATTAACTCAATTAAAGATACTGAACTTATTTGACTTTTAATAATTTTTAGTTATGTTTTCAAACCTAAAATGAACGAATTAAGAAACTACAAACTACTGACGCTATGAAAATTCATAATTTGAAAAATAGAGCTTGAGAAAATTGATGATTTAGAAGTAAGGCTCATATGTAAAAGTTTCAACTTTGAGTTATTTTGAACTATAACTGAGTTGAATTATAACTGCTAGTTCTAATAGTATTTAAATTTCTTAGCTTTATGAAAAGAATAATTATTGTCTAAAATATTTATTTTATCTGAAAAATAAAATGTGGACGCTTCCTCTCCATCAACAACAGAATTCTGTAATCTATATGTAGCACATTATCTTCTGGGAATCGGAATTCTTTCCATTGCAATGGTGATGGTTGGTATAGGTTGGTTTTAGGCCTCAATCTAGGCCTGCATATTATAATTACGCAGATTTTTCCCGTTAGCTAATTTATCGATTCTTCGATCATTTTTGGCCAATAATTTTTATGTCAATTATCCGATATGGATTTTCCAAAGTAAAAAAAGCATACAAACTTAAATACTTTGACCATTGATACATTGAAAGTATGTTACATTTTCGACTGTGGTTTCAAGGCGTTATTTTTTTCACATTTCATTTATAAAAATATATAACATACCTGTAACAATAATGAGTTAGAAACATGATTGTTATATTTTTGTAGAAATATATAGACATTTTAAAAATAAGTTTAAAAGTAATCTTCAGTGTTATCAATTGTGATTGTATTACTAATATAAAATATTACCTACAATAAGAAACGTTGTAATCTTTTCACACAAAATGTAAAACATATTATAGCTTTGGTATTATGTTTTATGATCTTCCCTTGAAACTACTCTTTTGTAATCTTATAGCAATAATTTTAAAATTTAATGTTTAATGTTAAAAATAAAAGACCTACAAGTTATAGGAAATATATTTACTGATTTACAGATAGGAAACGATTTTTCAAACAAAGCATTTTTATTTGAAGATAATAATATATTGCCTAAATAAAAACGAGTGGCAAAATCAAGAATTCAAAAACGTGATGTAACATTTGAAATATTCTTTCAATCGTTTTGATCAATCGATTTGATCGAAACATTCCCCTTTTACAGTTTGATAAAGTCATAGCAAAAACGACCCAATCGTTAAATGATAATTTATTATCGATTGTCAGAAATCGTTTGATACATACGCATTTGAAAATACTAAATTTGTTTGCTGCTTTTAGATATTAAGTCTCCCAACACATCAAACATTAGACACAATAAAGAATTAAATTTTTACCAACATCCTGCATGACGTAATTTCTTTACTCCATCGTTGTTCTACCCCCTGTGTGGGTAGTTTTAAGGGATGATTGTTATTATCGCTACCCATGGAGAAATAGTGAATTGAACATTATTAGGTTAACAGATGCGCGTTATCCCATTATAAAAGTGCTACATACTACATAATTTCGTGTCATTAAAACAAGAAAAATAAGGACACAATACGAATATTGATCATAATTTAATTTAGGGGAATTTCACACGATTATAAAAAAATTAAATTCCCAAACAATTAAATAGTAGGTAATTGATTAATAAAAACTATCTAACTTGAGAAAAACATCGATCGTTTCCGTTAATTATTAGAAAAAATAATTACAAATGTATTTAGATATTTCAAAAAAGTTCTACGAACTTTAAGCCAAAAAAGGATAATACCTTTTATTAAAAACGTGTTTTGATAATAACGGCTGTCCAAAACATTCCCCTAATTCCCAGCGAAATAGACATTCAATTCACATCTGTAAATTTCCCATAATCACATGATCACAGTTAGAGAAAATAAATAAACTTAATTATTATTCATGTCATTTCTATTGTTAATTTAAGCTTACTTTACAACTCTTCAATTTGAACACTAAAAAAAAGAAACCTATTTAAAAAAGTGGAGGTAAGTTCTTAGGTAAGTTGACTATCTATAACCTTCAGAATGTAATGAACCTGATCGAAACTGAGTAAACCATTAAAAAATCAATTCTGTAAATCACAACCACGGGTAATTATGTGCCCGAAACAGTTCCGCACCTGCAGTTCTAACCAGGGACAGTTTGTAGGTTATTGAAGTGTTGATCATCCGCAGACCGCAACGCACGTACCAAAACATAACACGATTCTATTTAAGATAAAAAAAGTACAATCATTACGGACTTTTTGATTTATCATCACAAATAAACCACACAAGATGAATCAAATTAGAAGTCAAATTAGAAGAAAACCTGAAAAAAAGTGTTTTTTTCTTATTGAAATGATTTTATCAAAATATATCTTAGATATAAATAGCCAAATTATTATCAAAGTAAAAAAAGTTATTTTCTATGTAAAACAAAATCGGTTGAATTTTAATTAAATTATTTAAATTTTTAAAAAGTGCTTTAAACTTTTTCGCTTCAATGTGTATTGTTATTAAAATGTTGAAACTTTGTTAAGGGATTTAGTACCTTTAGCGACCTCTTTATAAAGAAGACAAAAGTTTCTGTTATAAAATTCTGATATAGTTAATGAACTAAAGGAGAAACTATAACAAATTGTTACTTGGAGTGAAAGAAGAGAGAGGTTGTGATTTTGATCTTGAGATATTTAAGCCGTTGAAGCTGTTGGAGTTTATTTCTGAAACATCGACTAGCATTTGTATAGGCAAATACTCTTGCAAGAATGTATCTTAATTAAGATAGCTTATTCAACATCTTAAGGATGGTAAAGGTAAATTAAAAAATATAAAAACCTTATATTGATAGTACTGATTAAATACCATTATACAATGATTATGATTCAAGATTAACAGTATTTTTTTGTTTCTATTAATAATCTTTCTTATAAAATATTGTTTCTCTTTGATTTTTATTTGATACAAATTATGTACCTACCTATTTTTTTCTTTTTTGTGGTTTTTTAAGTTGCTTTAGCATCTAAGGTCATATCACAACTATCTACTCTTTTAAGAGAAACTTTCGGTAGGTCATTTTAATCTTAGGTCTTAAGTCTGCATTGAGCGGAAAGCAACCGGTCTAACCTCCGCGCCAATAAGTGGACAAATTAAGTACTGCAACTAAGATTAAATGTTCTATAATCAATTTTTTTTAATTTTTACTATAAATGTTCAAATATAAGGTTATATCTTTTTGTTTTAACTAGATTTGAAAACTCTTAATTCTAAAGGATTTTACTTTTATGAATGTGAAACACTACATTAGACTATGTTTCGTTTATTGTTGGCCACGGCAGGTCCCATATAGGATTTTTGCCTTCTTCCATAGAATATGCTCATTACTGGATATATCACAAGGAAAAATAAGCAAGTACCTAAGACGATGTTTTTTTTCAAGAGCGGCTAATTTTGACTAAAGTAACATCATTTTTAAAAGAATGTAGATTTTTTTTCCTAGCCATATTCAATTTTAGAATAAGATAATTGAAACTGACCCTCAGATATTTTACCTCAAATTTTTTCATACTTCCCTACAGTGTTTTAACTTAAATAACTTAAAAATTAACAAACTAACATCCTAAAACCTTATTAATTTAGTAGTGATCATTTGCAATTTTGCCAGCGTAAGTTTTTACACTGCACGAAGTTGTGGTTCATACATTCTGTCATACAACGTCAACTAGTAAACATATTTTGTAAACGTCTCCTTTGTAGGAATGTATCTATCGTAAACGAGTCCGTAGTCTGATTTGCATTTGGCTATTAGGCAATGTCTGCTACAACACAACCCCAGAAAAATGTGAGCGGTTTGCAGAATATTTCGAGTCGGTGTTTAACAAAGGTTCCGTCATTTCAGACTCTGCAACCTACGAGAAAGTTCAAGTTCCAGAAGATAAAATAATGTTTACAACATCTTCTGAAGTGAAAACTATAATTTAAGAACTAAAGAGCAAGAAATCCCCAGGTCCCGATCAAGTCTCTAACAACATTTCAAAAAACTACCCAAAAAAAAATTATATCTACCTATTCTAACATTAATATTTAATCGCTGTTTAACAATCGGTCATTTTCTTAATCTATGGAAGATAGCACACATGGTAGTAATTCCAAAACCAAAGGACAAAATAGGCAGCTACAAACCCATTAGTTTTCTCTCCGCAGTATCAAAAATCATCCTTATGAAAAAAAGAAATACACCGTTGTTCTGTTTCTGGACGCCGCACAAGAATTTGACCGTATCTGGCATGAGGGTTACTTCTAAAACTTTAAACTCTCAACAATTAACGTTCTCCAATACCTTTATAATGTCTTAGCATAATTTCTACAAGATCGCTACTTCAATATAAAAATTGAAAGTAGCATATCCAACCTAAAACAATCTACTGCTGGCGTTCCACAGGGCTCCGTCCTAGATCCAACCTTGTTTAATTTATACATGTCAGTTTTTCCTCAAATTGAAGGTTGCTTCGTAGCTATGTACGTCGATGACACGGCTATTGTTTGTTAGGATATCTTGCTCATCGAAGCCACTAAAACGATCAAGCAGGTATTAAATAAGCTAGAGCGGTGGTTTACCTTAAGGAGAATCAGCATTAACCCCACCAAGAGTGTCGCAAAGATTTTTAGTCTTAAAAGACTCAGAGACGATTACTTTATAATTAAACATGGTGCAAGTGTGGTCCCTTGGAGCCCTATTAAGGAACCTTTAAAGTACCTGAGTATGTACAATACTTAAACTACAGACTGAGCTGGTCTACTCATATATCCTTGAAGATCAAAGAGGCATCAGAGCGTCTAATAATGCTCTATTCACTACTAAACAAAAACACAAACTCAGGGAAGGAATGTTCGCTGATATTCTCCGGGGAATGATTAGACCCATTCTTACGTACGCTTATCCTATATGGATAAACACCTCATATAGTAGTATCCAAAAAATAACAAAGTCAAAAAAACATATCGTATATATAAAAAAAAAATAGTTTGAGGATGAAGATGCGCCTCTAGATATTCGATGCTAAACAATGACACTCCTTCACGTCATGTATAGCGATTGCAAGAATCGCTGATCTGGTGATTCATTCAAAACTTATAAAAAAAAAGTTATTGAAAATGTTAGATATTTAAGAAATACAGTGAAATAGTTTTCAGTTAGCCTAGTTTCTTTTAATGGGTGAAAAAAGTGGGGTTGATATAAGTTAAGGTTGAAAAATAAAACGCGACTGTTGTTTCGAAAAAAAATTAAATTTGGTAAAATGATTTTGGACGACGTGGGAACCTGAAAACAGTGAGTTGAACATTTTTTCTTCAATGGAAGGAGTTATTTTCTAGAATAAGTATAACAATAAATATAAAGGCTACGTCACGGAAATTTCGTATTTATATTCGGGCTGATTTTTGTAGCTGTGTAATTAATTATTGGCAGCGGTCTTGAACGTCAATCATATTTTCCTGTAATTGTTTATGACAAGTGAAGGATAAGTTATTGAGTGAATTGCGCGTGAATAGGGTACCGAACCCTAGTTATTAAAGTGCGGGTTTGAATGTATTATTAGTAACAAATCGGTGCAAAGCGAAAAATTTTAAAAAATGTCTACAACAGCGGAAAATATGGTTCCATCGACAGTTACGCCCAACAGCGGAGTGGCTTTTTATTCTTTAATTTTTATTGTGACAGGCTTAGTAATTATTCATTATTGGCAAAGAAATACGCGATATTTTAAAATGGGAAATAAACTACCCGGACCAACTCCCATACCATTTTTTGGTAATGCTTTACAAGTTTGGGGGTCTCCAGAAGGTAAAATTGTTCTCTAAACATCGTTTGATGAAACATAAAACATCAAAATGAATTTTCAGAACTTATGATAAAAGCACTAGCTTATGGGGAAGTTTTTGGGGAAGTAATTCGAGGTTGGCTTGGTCCATTATTATTTGTTTTCTTGACCAATCCAGCAGATATAGAAGTATAAAAAACTCAAATATTCCTCATTACTTGAAAAAAAAATTAACTAAATTATTTCTTAGATTATTCTCAACAGCAATGTCCACTTAGACAAATCTAACGACTACGACTTTTTCAAACCCTGGTTAGGAAATGGTCTTCTCATTAGCTCAGGGGACAAGTGGCGATCTCATCGAAAAATGATAGCACCAACTTTCCACATGAATGTTTTAAAATCGTTCGTTGATGTATTTAATAATAATAGTCAAAAGTTAGTGAAAAAACTTCGTAAGGAAGTTGGAAAAACGTTTGATTGCCACGATTACTTGAGTGAAATCACCGTTGATATTCTTATAGGTAAAAACATGGAAAGATTTATTGTTAATTTCATCAATCATTAATTCATGCAATTAAAAATGTTTTATTTAGCGATTATTATCGAATTAATTTATTTAAATTAATTTATTCATTTATTGAAAGGTCACAAAACTTTGAAGATCAATCGTTATTTATTCATTTGTTTCAAGTTCATTGTTTTATACTAATTGAAAACAGGGGTGGGCTGGAGCCGGCTCGGTCTGGCTCGCTCAAGCTGGTTGTTAATATTTTTGAAACTCGGCGAGCCGCTCGTTAAATTACTTCTAAAACCAAAAAATAAGCCACTTGAATAGTGAAATGAGGACAATGTACTCATTTACCATATTTTTTTCTCGAAATAATAGCGTGCCGGTTGTTCAAAATTTGGCAGCCCACCCCTGATTGAAATCCATTTACAATTCTATTACATTCATCAGAAATAATAATTTCTAACTCACACTTGCTTAAAATGCGAAATATTTAATGATTAAAATTTTTTTTAGAAACGGCAATGGGAATTAAAAAAACAACAGAAAATAAAGCTGGTTACGAATACGCTATGGCTGTTATTAAGTAATATCTATTATAATCATCTTATCTCTCAAAAGCCCAACCATTTTATTTTTTTTTTAATTTTAGGATGTGTGATATTTTACATAGACGACATATTCGATTTTGGTTACGTCCAGAATTCATATTCCGATTCACCTCAATGGCTAAACGCCAAAAGCAATTGCTAGGTTTAATTCATGGCCTAACAAGATCGGTAGTAAAGTCTAATATCTTAATGTACTTATTTCTATTTTGAATGGGTCTTTTAAAAGGTTATTGGAAGGAAAAAAGCAGAATTCGAAGAGAAACGCATGACGGGGGATACAAGTAGTTATTTTGAAGAAATTGATGCGGCTGTCGAAAAAATTGATCGAGTAACCGAAAAACAAATTATGGAGCGTAAAAAGTTTTCAGATATAATGAACAACAACAAAAATGTCGTTAAAAATGGTCCATTGAGAGACGATCTTGATGAAATTGATGAAAATGACGTCGGTATGATAAGATTTTAAAACTGTACTTTCATTAATTTTTGAAAAATATGTATATGAATTCTCTTTTTATCCTGTTATTTAGGCGAGAAGAAACGTTTGGCTTTCCTTGATCTTTTGATTGAAACATCTGCGAACGGAACTAATGGTAAATTATCCGATGAAGAAATAAATGACCAAGTAAACACAATTATGTTTGAAGTAAGTTTTGAGTTTTTCTTTTATTTTTTGCTGCTTTTGTAATAATTTTGTAATTGCATTAATAAGCATATGGTAATAATCATATAATTCAAAACGACCAAACCAAAACTAAAATTAACATAATTTTAATATTAATTTTAAGAAAAGTTATTATGTTTTTGTTAGGACTTACAAATTAAGAAAAGGTTTTTATTTAAATTTATTATTAATAGAGAGGTAGGTATGTATCGGGTTACATTCTAGTAACTTTTAAATTATTTGAATTATTGGGTGATCTGAGTAAATTAAGAATACAAAACCTAAGTTTGTTCCCAATATAACTTAATCTATTTACAGATAGTATTGAAAACGAACAGAAAAATCAATATTATTGTTAAAAAATAGTTCTCAATTATTGCGGGCTAGGGATAGTTATGAACCGAAATATAACTAAAAAAATTACTTTCTAGAAGTTAAATTTAAAATGGGTTTTTATGGAAAAATTAAAATAACCTACAGAAAAAAATTCACTGTGAAAAAAAAATTACCGAAATCCCCAAAACTATTTGAGAAAGTGACAAAATTGTTAAAAAATATAAAAATATGTTTTTTTCTATCCGAGCATATCGCAGTGTATGTTTAGTAAATTAAATATTCTTTAAATACTAAAAAGTTCACATACAAGAAGAGAAAAAACGAGCAAGGGAGAGAAGGCTGGAACTCTGATTGAGTAACGATAAACATAAGCGATGTCGAAAGTAAAATATGTACGAGCATTTATGTAAACACCTGATGAGGGAATAACCTTAAGCAAAAAACATATGTATTCGAAACATTACGCCAAACATCTTTAACAGTACGAGTACACGGTTAAGATGATTAAGATGACAAACATGATAAAGATTTAATAATTTATTTGCAATCTGAAAAATTTATTACAGTAGATATAAAAGTGAAATATAAATTAATAAATTAGTTTTGTAGGAAAATAGAAATGTGAAAAAATTGATTGTTCAGAGACATAACATTTCTTTTGAAAAGTAGCCATTATTTAGAAACAAACAAAATATTTATGAAATATGAAGATATTCGAGAAGTTGTTTATATTTGATATTTTAAGATGATGTAATATTACTATTTTTAAAAAATGATATTTCAAATATTTTATATTAAAATTTTTAATTTTAGGGTCATGATACAACTGCTGCTGGTTCCAGTTTTGTCTTATCTATTCTCGGAGTTCATCAAGATATTCAAGACAAAGTTTATGAGGAGCTTAATCAAATTTTTGGAAAATCAGATCGTCCTGTAACCTATCATGATACTCTAGAAATGAAGTATTTAGAACGTGTTATAATGGAAACTTTAAGATTGTATCCACCTGTACCGGTTATCGCCCGTAAAGTGAATGAGGATGTTAAATTGGGTAAAACTTTTTAAATTCAGTCTACTTCAATGATTTAAACATTTTTACATATAGCATCTGGAGATCATGTTATTCCCGCTGGAGCTACAGTAGTTATCGCAACATTTAAACTTCATCGTCGTCCGGATATTTATCCTGATGCATTAGTTTTTGATCCTGACAATTTCCTTCCAGAACGCACACAGAATCGACATTATTATAGTTTTATACCATTCAGTGCTGGACCAAGAAGTTGTGTTGGTATGTCTACTATATACACGAGTATACAATAAAACTGTTTGTAATATAATTGAACTAAAATATTTTATCTACAGTTACACAAATCATTCCATCATCATTCTTTAAGCTTATGGTGGAGTTGGTAACTTAACTACACGTAGCACACACCTTGCAATCTCTTGTTACAAAAACTTAAAGTATATAGGAGTGAAATTAGTAAAAAGAAAAATTTCACCAAATTTTCCTAAAATAAAAAATTTTCAATGAGCCACTTAGTCACGCGCTAGATTGTCACTTTATACTTACGCCAGTGGTCCCATGGTAGACCCCAAGAAAACGAAAGCCCAAAATTTTTTTCATGAGGTTTCTGATTTGCCGGTCGCTAATAATTAGGTAGCGGTTGATGCAACCCTTAAGGTTTCGATAAATTGAAAAAAAAGTATTCTTTTAAATGAGGTTTCTATGCTCCTGTATTTAAAAGTTGCCCCTAAAAACACATGGAAGTTCGTATTGTTCGCCAATCTCCATTTTAAATAGCTACAATTTTAATCCACAACTTAAAAATAACTTATTTTACTACAAAACTATTTTTTTAAATTATCATACATTTCTTTTCAATTTTATTAACAGCACCTACTCAGTAGAATATCTAAATTTTATACCAATGAAAAGATAAACTTATATCTTCATGTTTTATGTTTTTATTTAGGTCGAAAATATGCAATGCTGAAACTGAAAATTCTATTGGCAACGATTCTACGAAACTATAAAATTAAGTCGAATTTAACCGAGAAAGATTTCCGACTACAGGCTGATATCATATTAAAACGAGTAGATGGATTCAAAATTGAAATTGAAGAAAGAACGTAGCTTGATTATTTTAAAGTCAATGGTGACGTGGTTGTTAATTGAGTTGATTTATATAAACTGTATTTTTTTTTAAATAAACATTTTTAATTAAAGAGTTTTTTTTGTTGATAAACTAGAAAATACATGATAAAAGTTAATTTCACTATCATCACTGACATTATTTATTATAAAAAATTGAAATGTTTTATTTCTTGTTGAAAAACATTTCAACTATCCATGGAACTATGCATAATAAGGTTATTATTGACAGAGTATGAATCACAACAATATCATCAACAAAAATTTTAGCGACGACACCTGAAACAGAATAAATATGATTTGTAAGCTTGAAAATTTCACAGCTATTTGGACAGTGGTGATAAACAAAATATTAAGATAGATTTATGTACGAGTAGGTACATCGACATACAAATCTTTTGCTTACTGTAGTTTAAATAACTTACTTATCACAGCTCCAATTATAAGATTCAAAGTACCACCAACTAACATCGATAATCCCCACGCCGTAGTAAATTGGTCGTTTCTGTATTGTTCAGCAAAGCACAAAGGTACAGGAGTTTGAATTAAGGCACGAGCAAATCCAACTCCGGCAAAAACAATCATTGTCTGGATGATATTCGTTGAGATACCTTAAAAATTTATTCAAATCTCTGTACCAAATTCTGAAATTCATCCATATTTCTTACAATATCTCAAAAAGACAGAACATATTGTCCCAAAAAGAACAATGTTTCGGCTTTTAATAAAAACTATTGAACTTAGTGCAGAAAGTAATAAGCGGGAAATTAAATCTGCGACCGCTGCAACAGTAATACAATAAGCTGCTTCGCTGGGCTCATAATTTAAATGAAATAAAAACATTGGTGTAAGCATAAGAAAAACGTTGTCAGCACTAAATGAAAGTCCAAGGCCAATACTTAAATTGAGGTACTTAGTATCCATTAACATGTTAAAGTCAAAGGAAGCAATTATTTTTGACCTAAAATTAAAATTTAAAAAATTAGTGTTTAAGCCTCTATATTTTGTAGGCAATGTTATACATTTGGAGGCCAATGAAAGGAATATCTGTATTGTATTTATATTGTTTTTTTTAACAGTTAATATTTGATTAGTTATATTTCTTATTCCTTGAGGGTTGAATTATTGAAATAATAATAATTATTATTTTTACCAAAATGATTTTGACTCATTTTCATTGACTTTTATTATTCCTTCGTTCCTTCCATTTGAATTATTTCCCTCATCCATAAAAGGAATATCACTTAGTTTGATATTAGTATTGGACATTTCTATATCATCAGTTTTAAGTTTGGTACCAACATATTGCATGTGCCATTCAACAGGTTGCATGACAATCATAGCCAGAATAGTGTGAAAACTTAAAGCTGCAAGCAAAGCGACTGTTCCACGAAACCCATAGATTTCCAATGATCTTTCAAAGACAACGGGTATGAAAGTGCCCACTGCACAAATCACTGATTGGTAAAAATTATTTATAAATGGTCTACGTTTTAAGAAGTAATCATTAATTGACGTTAGAGAGATTGGAAGCATTAATCCAAATCCAATGCCTGAAATTTACTATCATAAAATAAATAATTAAATTGAATGTAATTGTACAATTGTTAAAATATTAACAAAAAAAAGGTTTCAATAACTATTTTTGATGGATAAAATACCATAATTTTCTAAGTAATTATGAAAATAACATTTATAGATATTACCTTCAAGTATACTAAAAGCTATGAAAAACTGGGTAAAATTTTGTATGAAAATGCAAAAAAAAGCTCCGACAGAATAAAAAATAGCACCACATATTCCAATTTTCCTAAGAGAAAATTTTGTTGATAACGGAACCGTTAATAATCCTGAAAGATAATATATTTTAAAAATACATGTATGAATGAGTTTATGTTATTTAATATTTACCAGCAGCCGAGCACATAACGCCAAAAATTGTATTTAAAATTGTCGTAGAACTTGCAACATCTCCAAATTGTTCTAAAAATTGATCGTAAATTAAACCAAATACTTGCATAGTTGCTGCAGTTGAGATCTGTGAATATTTAATTTTACGACTTTAATATATTATAGCTTGAAAATTGTTTCAAAGATAGCCAACAAAATGTTTCTTATACGTTTTATGGTAAATTTTCTAGCCAATTACATACAGCTGAGTTAAAAATGATATTCTCGTTTATTTGATATTTTTCTGTCTTATTTTACAGCACCATTTGTAAAATGGCACAATATTTGTTATTTAAAAGGAATTTTAAGGTGTCAGTATTTTTGCTATAAAATAAAATTAAATAATTATTAAAACTATTCATAAATATGTTTCTTACCCCTAAAAGGGAGGCTCCTACAGCGATAATATAACCCCAGCCTCCATCGGGAGGACTTGATTCGCTCTTCAAAGACATAATATGTACAAAAGAATACTAACAATGTTCTAAAATTTAAGATTCCTTATCACTATTGTATTAAAAAAAATGCTGCCAACTGTTTATGTAATTTGCAATCTTGAGTCACAAAGTTCTTTTATGAACAATATTTGTTTTTCTATAGATTTATTCGTTCAATATTTTATAACGAGGTCATCCCATGTGTGAGATTCAAAAAAGGAAGGCGTGTTCTATGGACCTGAGCATAGCAGATAGCGCTTGTTTAATGATATACTTATATACACTCTCCAACGCAATTTTTCAACGTTTTTATCCCATTGTACATATCTAGTGTATTTTTTATGATAGAACTTTTGAAACTTTTAGACACTAGTAAACTACCTATGATAACATTAATTCGTAAAAAATGTTATAATTAAAGCAATATTATTCAAACTCTGTTTTTAATTGAATTGTTGCAATATATTGCATTGCATATGAAAAGTTAGAGCTTTCCAAAAATACTAAAATTTTAAATTTAATGAATTAAGATGGATCGCATTGTATGCTATCAACCATTAGTTTTCTTTTTGTTTTCTGACTCGTGGTTTAATATATTTATCACAATTTATACGACTCACGATGATAAGTTTGAGCTAGAATATAAGGAAAATAGAGCTATGCACGGGAATAACTAGAAATCAAAATGAAAAAAAAAATACATGTAGAAGGTTTATCTATGTTTTAGTACCTATATTGATAACATGGATGTTATGGGTATGAAATTTCGGATTTGGATACGGTTACGGATATTAAATTATTTCGGTGCTCCTCAACATTCCTGATTGATACACACTCAAGTGTTAATAAGTCAAAAAAATAACCAAAACAAGCCAAGTTATGTATGAAATATAATTTAAAGAAAGTTATGAAAATTATTTTTTTGGTTGTGTGGTTTTAATAAAGGATAATAGGTAGTTACTTTTAGTTCTTATCATTAATATTACTTATAATTATTATTTATTTCTTTTTAATAACATTTCAATTATCCATGGTATAATACAAAGTAAAGTTAATATTGACAGAGCATGAATTACAATTATATCATCTTTGAACATTTTAGCAACAACACCTGTAATAAAAATTTCATTATAAAAATACTGTTTAATGTTTTTTGTTTCAAGCTAAACTTTGATAAAAATCATACAATTTGACTCATAAGCGACGAACGCTTTAAAAGGGATATATTTACTTGTAATTTTCAAAACTTTAAATAATTATTTACTGAAAGAAATATAAACAATACAACAATTTTTTTAACTTTGCAATAGTTACTTACTAATTAAAATTCCAATCAAGAAGCTTAAAACACCACCAACTAACATCGATAATCCCCAAGCCGTTATAAATTGGTCTTTCCTATATTGTTCAGCATAGCACAAAGGTATGGGAGTTTGAATTAATGCGCGAGTGAATCCAACTCCGGTGAAAACTACCATTGTTAATAACCAATTTGTTGAGAGGCCTAAGAAAGTTATAATCATTGAAGTCTGTATGTAAGTAATTAATTTGTAAAGTATTATTTTTCTCTTACAATATCTTAAGAAGAGAGAACATATTGTTCCGAAAAGAGCAATGTTTCGACTTTTTATAAATACAAGCGAACTCATGACTGAAAGAAACAAACGAGATACTAAATCTGCAATTGCTGCTGCAGTAATACAATAAGCCGCTTCATTTGGTTTGAAATTTAAATGGAATAAAAGCATTGGCGTTAACATTAGAAAAATATTATCGGCAGAATAAGTAAGTCCAAGACCAATGCTTAAATTGAGGTACTGAAGATCCATCAACATGTTAAAATCAAAAGAAGCAAGTAATTTAGACCTATAATTGAAATTTAAAAAATTAGTGCTCAAACCTAATTCCTTATCCTTAAATGTAAAATTAACTTATAAATCAGATAAAAAAAGTTTTTATTTTATTCTTCAATGATTTGAAAAATTGATAATATATTGAGTTTGCTTTAAACCAAAATTAAAAGGTAATATTTTATACGTTACTATTATAACATTTTAAATAATTATGAAGTTTAAATATTTTATTTATGCATTTTTTAATTTTACCAAACTGTTTTTGATTCTCTTGTATCGAAATCCGAGATCTCATTTATTTTTGGCTGATTTTCCTCCTGAACAGTACAAGGAATATTCTTTAGGTTCATATCCAAATTACATATTTCTGCATCTTCATCTTTGAATTTGGGGATGTCGTATTGCATATGCCATTCAACAGGTTGCATAACAATCATAGCCAGAATAGTGTGAAAACTTAAAGCTGCTAGGAGAGCAACCGTTCCTCGAAACCCATAAATTTCCAATGATCTTTCAAAGACAACAGGAATGAAAGTACCCACTGCACAGATCACTGCTTGGCAAATATTATTCATAAACTGCCTGCGCTTCAAAAAATAATTGTTTATTGATGCTAAAGCGACAGAAAGCATTAATCCAAATCCAAAGCCTAAAAATATACCATTGAAAATTTGAAAAAAATATTCATTTCAATAATGCACCATAATAATATGTATTATAAAAATATATAAACATTTTGTTTTTTTTTAAAGTTTCGTTAATTTAAATAACCAATACAAAATAAGGTAATTTCTATAAGTTATAATACCTCTTGCATTTTGTTACCTTCAAACAAACTAAAAGCAATGATAAACTGATTTAAACTTTGCATGAAGATACAGAAAAATGCTCCAATTGAATACAAAAAAGCTCCACATAACCCAATCTGACGAAGAGAAAATTTTGTTGATAATGGAATTGTTAGGAGGCCTGTAGGGTAAAGTTTTTTTATGAATTTTTAAATGCCTACTCGTGAGTTTCGTATATTTTACCAGTAATAGAACATATTACACCGAAAATTGTATGGATTATTGTTAATGAACTTGCAACATCTCCAAATTGTTCTAAAAAATCATTGAATATTAAGCCGAATGCTTGTAAGGTCGCTATTGTTGATACCTGTAAGATATAAATTTTTACAAGCTTTTATTTATTCTTAAAAAATAAACCAAAACTAAGTAAGGATTATATAGTGTTATATTACGAAGTTAACAATCAAAGTTTTGTAATTAATTTATTAAGAACCTTATCTATAATGAGGTAATATAAGTTTAGAGCTTAGTTTGTAATCAAATTGTAAGTTTAAAAACGTTAATAATTAAGTACCTATATTAACAAACATTGATAATGAGTAATTAGCGCCAAACCTAATTTTGGTAATAAATTAATAATTGTTTGTGAACTAGATTATAATTAATTATCTATCTCATAAACAAACTACGAAATGGTTACAGGTATGAAAAATTAATGAATTATTTCTTTAAGGGATCAACCATTGCTTAGTTTCCCAGCTATTGTTAAAAGCCAAATTGTAGTGTAAAAATTCTTGTTACAATTTTACAATTTGAAGGCATTAAATTATCCCTTTAAGCTCCTGAAACTAAATAAATAATCTAAAAAATTATTTTATTTGTTTGATTAACCAAATTAAAAATGGAGGCCACTTAAAGTAAATTGTAGTTAAGTATTGCAATGTGGATATTACAAAATCAAAATATTTTTTTACTATTTTATTATTAAATGAATATTTAAAGTCTGGCTCTTTGAATTTTAATATCGTAATAAGGTGTGTTTAGATCCGTTTGTGTCTCAATGTTATTCATTATTATACTTACTTTAATACTATAGGTTTCTTTTTTTTTTTCATTTTACGGGTTTAGGGTTTTTCCTTGCCTTTATCACTGGGACCAATGAGATCTACAATGATGTGACCTTCTGTTCTATCTAGGGGAACATTAGGCTTCTAACGAAGGCCAGAACCTGCCTAGGGGCTATCATTACTATCTTGCCAAGTCCGCATTTCCAAAATGCTGCAGTCTTCTTTTGAAAACTGCCTCACAAGAGTGTCTATGCTCCGCCGTTTCTGCCGCTTTCAAGCAGATACGTATGTATACTAGTATACTAGGTTAGTGCCGGCCTTGCCAATCTTATGAAGATAGTAATTTTAGGAGCTTTTTGAGCCTTAATACTCTTGCCGAGTGAAAGTATGTCATGGGTTCTCTTCTTGGAGTACTTTATGAATTTTTAGCGTGTTTCTGTCCTGGAGTATTTCTCCAGTAAGAAGTCTTGGTTTTATCCTCTCAAGCTAGAATGGCGATTGTTATTTTACATTTTGTGATTCCACAAAGAGGTTCAGGTCCCATGAGCTCTGTTGAGGCATTATTTTTCGCCAGTTGGCCGGCCTTTTTATTGCCTTCTATACTCTCATGTCCTGGAGCCTACCATAGGTAGACTCTGTTGTAAGTTGTAAGTCGAAAGCTCCCTGAAAACTTGTTGACATTGCCAAACAAGTTTAAACTTAACCGTCTCTTAAAGCTGATAATGACTGCCACTTACAATGTAGTAATATGTGCTCCATTAAGACTATTTGAACTACGTTTCTTTGGTTCCAACTTCATTAATTATTTCAAAAAAAAATTTCAGTATCGTCGCTAGCTCATGCAGGCAATTCATTATCTTTTTCAAGATTGAAATTTAAAATGTTTTCATACGCCAGCACCGACATGGAAAAAGGCATAATGTAATCATAAAATTTTGAGATACTGATGAAGTCGATAACAACGACACCGACACGTAGTATCAAGATATAGTAAAGAATAGCAATGAGAAATAATAGAGTCTAAACACGCCTAATTACGTAGTATTTAAGTATATTATTGGACCTAAATAGCTATTGATAATATTATTTTGTTTATCTAGAGCAGTGGTGCGTAAACTATTTTCAATTGCGACTCCCAATTTTTTGAAAAAAATTGTCGCGACCCATAAGCTGTTCTTGGTAACAATTTTCAATTGAATTTTTATTTTAGCTGGCTATATTTTTTATTTTCCTATAAAATTCTTTAAATTTGGCGACCCTAAAAAATACCCCCCCCCCCCTGGAGGGGGGGTCGCGACCCACGGTTTGCGCACGACTTCTTGGGATCTTAAACACCAGTGACTTACTTAGAGCGTTTGTTATTATATTGATATTTTTCAATGCCTTTAACATGAGAGTAACTGAGAATTATTCGTTTTTACATTCATACAATTTTTTATTTTTGGTTATAATAAAAAATATCCGCATTAACAAGTAAATTTGCCAATTTATACAAAAAATTACAAATTTTTAAGAATTAAAGAAATTTCTTACCCCAAAAATTGAAGCACCAGTAACCACAATATAACCCCAACCTCCATCAGGGGGATTTACTTTTGTCTTAACTGGTATCATACCAGCGAATTACTAAAAATCGTAAAATAAACATTGAAAAATGAAATGTTTTTAATTTTATTACTTCTATTTAGGTAACTATAATTACTTATCACTCCCAATGTAAAAAAATACACCGACGGTTATAAAATTTACAATCTTATACCAAAATTTTTATAGACTATTTTATTTTTAATATTTTTACAATATTTTTATCGTTTTTATAAGAATATTTGATTATTATCTACCTACAAAAAATTTTATAAAAATTTTTATTCAAGAAAACAATTTTAAAGGTTATGAAAACATAAACAATACTAAGTAATATTAATTTAATTAATAAATAATTGAATCAAAAATACAAAATATTCCAATTTAAATATAATACAAATTGTATAATAATAAATTACTTGTTGTTTTTGTACCGGGTTAAAAAAAATTCAATGGACCATGGCACAAGGCATATAAGAGTATAGATTGAAAGCGCATAAATAATAAAGTCATCGTTTTGAAAAATAGTTGATACCATTCCTAAAAATGTTAAAAACAGTTTTAAAGTTAATTTTCAACTAATTTAGGCTTCATACCAATGGATGGTCCAATCACAAAACCTAAAATCCCGTAAATAACCATGTAAAGACCCCAAGCAGCAGGGAATCGAGATGTTTCAATTTGTTCAGCAAAACATAAAGGGATTGGTGTTTGAATCCATGTTCGTATAAAACCAATTGAAGCAAATAGTACTATTGCTTGAACGTATGATATATCAAAAATCCAAACTAAAAAAGAAATATTATAAATATTAATTATGTTATGTTATAACTAAAACATATTATCTCGGTCGCGTAAAACATAATATCACTCCATAATGATATTTTAGTTTATTTCGGATATTGTAAAAACAATTTTTAGAGTTAAATAATAATTAATCTCAATAAATCAATTTGCCTTAAAAATATCTATTTCCTTGTTTAATTCTTGCTAGATACATAGGTGTTAAGAACACTAAAAAAATAACTGCTCTGTAAGTATGTATATAATATAGTAACGAAAAAAGAGACAGATGATTCCAGATTGTTCGATTGAAACCTCAATTCAAACTAATTCATTATTTAACGGTAAACAATCGACCAATCTAAAAATTTCCAGTGCGTTCTACTACTCTTTCGTGTCTATGTTTGGGTGCATGTATAAATACATTCGGTCAGCAGTCTAAATTTAAATAAGACAGTGAACAGTGAGAAGTGTGATATTCCGAGCGATTCTTAAGCGCGAAAAGTGATTAAACAGCGATTTGTGTAACCAATTATAAATCACCGAGTGTAAAAAATTTTTTAAGAAAACGTTAACATTCACCAGTTTTTTTTAGTTCTCAATTTCTTAGTTTTTTTTTTTCAAGGCTTTGCAAGTAAAAACAAAAAGGAGTTTTTTTTTTCTCATTTTCTAAGCTGTGGTAGCGCAGAAAAATCCTGTTTCTCCTAACTACTTATGTATTGAATAGGAGTTAATCTAGAAAGTTGTTAAACTATTAAATCCCTAAGTAAGACTTGTTTTAAAAGATAGACAGTTACTTGTATAGCGACCTATACAATATATGTCTGTTCATTAAATGGCGTAGCGATTAGAAGATTTATAGATGTTGAACTCCGCTCCATGCGTCAGCGGTATTCTACTAAATTTTTCTAGATTTATGAATTACTAAAATTGTCTGTGTTTAGACAGTCGTGATATGACCTATGATTTTAAAGCGGCTTAAAACCCCGAAAAAAAAGGATCTATAAACTTACTTACCTAAACGCAGAAATAGTGTAATTAATCCACCAGCAAACACTATATATCGACTTTTTATGAAAATGCAGGAACTTATCAAAGCTAAACATGATCGAGAAATCAGATCAGCTATTGCCGCTGACATAATACACGTGGCAGTTTCTATAGCATTAAAATTTCGATGCAACAACAACATTGGTGCTAATGTTAGGAACGTAAAATCAGCTACAAACAGTAAAGCAATTCCAATGCTGGTATTCATATAAATTGGATTTTTTAACAGTGAAAGATCCAAAGAATCGATAATTTGATGCCACCATGTTTTTGTGTTTTCGTCATTCAAACATAGTTTCGATGCATTTTTTTCATTTTGATTGACTTTAAAATCAGTTAGTTTATTTTGCAGTATGTCGTTTGGACCATCAATTATTTGAATGTCCTTTAGTTCAATTTCTTTAAGTGTTTCCCCTTGAAAAAATAATTCATTTTTATTAAGTTACATAAACCTGAAATTATTTTTCTTACCATTTTGATTGAATGTCGAGTATTGCATATGCCATTCAACCGGTTGCATAATAAGCATCGCTAAGAAGTTGTGTAAGCTAATTGCTGCTAAAATAGCTAATGTGCCTCGAAATCCAAAAGTGTCCATACAATACTGAACGCCATATGGTATGAAAACGTTAACGAAACAAATTAATGCTTGAAACATATTATTTATAAAAGGCCGCTTTTTATCGAAGTAATTATTAACTGATGTCAATACAACTGGCATCATTAGACCAAATCCACTTCCTATAATTGTTTTACTTGTAACTTACAAAATAATGCAATTCTTAATTTATAAACTTGATAAATTTCCAAAATTAAGACAAAATATTGTAAAATATTTAATTGATAGGAGTTATTTCTATCTCATTGTAAGGTAGTTATAATATGCTATAGTGAAAACATTTAACTTAAGTAGGTAGGTACTAAAAATATGTTTTATGGCAAGTGCATTTCAGTTTTTGGGTTACTTAATTATTTTTAAATCAAACATAGTTTGAGGCTAAATTATTTACTAATTATACTTATAACTATCATATGGCATAAGTAATTTACGTCCTTGTAAGACTTTTTTAAACAATGTAAATACTACAAGCAAATAGTAATAGTATTTTTTTAAATAAGACATCTTTGGTTTATTGTCCAAGATAAAGTTATGAGTCGAAAAGAATTTTTAATGATAGTACCTTGTAAAACTCCGTAAGCTAAAACCAAATGAACTAAATTCGCAGCGAAAACTGTTAAGAAGGCTCCCATGAAGTATAATAACGCTCCACATAATCCTATTGTCCTAAGCTGATATATTGCAGTTAACGGTCCGATACAAATACCTATAATTTCACAAATTATCAAACAGTTTTAAAAAAGGCATATTCTTAAAATACCAAACATTGAACTAATTGTTCCAAAAGCTGTATGAATTAACGTAGTTGAGGTTGCGACATCTCCGAATTGGCTTAAAAAATCGTTGAAAACTAATCCAAATGCTTGAAATGTTGACACTGTGCAGGACTGTGGATTTAATGATTTTTAGGAAATGTAAAATCCTAGATATTGATTATGAAAAGGTACTTACAAACATTAGTGCACTACCAATGGCCACCGCATATCCCCATCCACCTTCTGGAGGACGTATTTTTACCTTTCGATCGGTCATATTAAGATGTTACTAATCCACTATAAGTATGATACAATGGGATTTAAAATAAAATTGTTTAAAATTTTTGTTTTAAATCTGAGCTTATCTTCTATTGATTTTGTACATATTTGTTTTGCAGATGTCAACTATATATTACATTTTTTTCGACTTGCTTTTTAACATTTAGTTAGAAGCATAGATACATAGACATATTAACATTGAATATTTTCCACCTTGAGGATAATTTATAGTTTGTTTTAATTTTTCAAAACTAAACACACGATAATTTGATAACTTTAGCAAAATTTTTTTTGTTTTTCATTTCAGACGAAAACGTTATCCTTCCATGGTCAAGCTAATGTACCATGGTAGTGCTAAAAGGTACATCTTTAATATCATTATTTTTTTGTAGTTTAAGTAACTTTAACATTTAAGGTCATATCACGACTGTCTTAAACGCAGAAAGTATCTGTTGATCATAAGTATTATATCTAGGATTCAACGGGGATCGAACCCAGTACTACTGACGTATGGAGCGGATATCAACTACTCTAACCGCTGCGCCATTAAGTGGACGGTAATATTTTTAATGTAGTTTGACATTTTTTTTATTTTGTATTCACCATAGTTTGAAAAATACAATGTTGAAATATTTTTGATGTTTTCACCGAATAATTTCGTAATTTTCAATGTTTTCACGTTGGTTTTTAAGTTTGAAAATAAAATAGTTGTATTAAAAAAAAAATGATTTATTTATTATTATTTTTTTCTTTTTGTTGAAACCAGTTTTTGACACGGGTATTTTATTTTTAATTACTTACAATTAAATAACTCCTAGATATTGCCGAGTTTTGGTTTTTAAAATTTTAAGATTTTGGATTTTCAAATAGAATGTATATTTAATTTTATATTTGCTAGCGGCTCTATTACTGGCGTTAATACTTTGTTAAAA
Organism: Sisyra nigra; assembly: GCA_958496155.1. NCBI lineage: Eukaryota > Metazoa > Arthropoda > Insecta > Neuroptera > Sisyridae > Sisyra > Sisyra nigra. Next base: position 28,465,690 of record OY292313.1, read on the forward strand.
TTGATTGTTATAATTAAACCAAAAATTATTAAGAAAATAACTTTATTAAAAACAAAACGATAAAACTAGATCTTCCTTTTAAGTGATAACGAACTTCGATTTTTAAAGAAATCTAATAAAAACTCTATGGTCCAAAATAAACAACAAACAGATGGTATTATTGTAAGTATAATTATTGTAATTGTATCACTTTGAAATAACTCGGACATCCAACCTGAAATTAAATATAAGTACCCAGTCAAAAAATTTTTTTTATAAAATATACAAGTTTTACCTATGAAAGGACCAACGATCATAAACAATCCACTTGTTGCAACTAAATGCATACCAAAAGTTCCTGGAAATCTTTTAACGTCATATTCGGCCATAGTTAACATAATTGGTATTAAAACCCAACAACGAGATGCACCCATTAGACATAAGAGAACCGTACTTGTTGATAGATCCGTACAAAATGCAAACGCTTTAAAAAAATGAAAATATTATATTTGTTTATAAAATAATGTTATATTTGTATTTTAATAATCTTTTCTTTTTTTTGTTTATTTAAGGTCGGTTGAACTATTATTAGTCATTAGCGACCGTCGAATCGGAAAACTCATTAAAAAAAATCTTGGGCTTTCATTGGGATTCGAACCCAGGACCACTGGCGTATAGGGTAACTATCTAGTTAACCACGCCACTAAATGACCTTTTTAATAATCATTAATAATACAAGACAATTAAAAAAATTCAGTTTTATTAAGTACTTAAGTGTAATTATACTTTACCTAATCTCATTATTATGATACTTATTGATCCACAAAACGTTAAATATCGGGATTTCACTTGAAATATTCGATTAAATACTGACTGACAAATTCGTGAAATCAAGTCCGAAAATGAATACCAAGTGAAGATTAAAGCTATATCATTATTATCTACGCCTCTATTTCCAAGGACCATTGGAATTAAAGGCACAAAGTTGGTTTCTGTCACAACCAATAATCCACATCCGACAATAATATTTATAAACCGAGGATCTTTTAATAAAGTAAGATCAAAGAAATTTACAATTGCTTTTCTAAAATTCCAATATGTGTTAATAAATTTAATATAAGCCATTACAATTATCACTTACATTACAATTTTAGTATAATATGCAGATTTACTCTTTGAGTTTTCATCGAAATCTTCTTTGATATTTTTGAGATTATTTTTTAAATCGTTCGGTGATGCAATTGTTGGATCAGGTACTAAAATTTTTAAAATTGTTATAGAAAGATTCTATGATAGTGCTCGTAAAATACCATTTATTATAGAAATTTTTTGTTCACATATTTGTTTTTTCATGTGCCATTCGACTGGTTGCATTAATAAAACTACAAAAATTCCATGTAAGCTGATTCCTGCTAAAATCATTGTTGCTCCTCGAAATCCATAAGATTCGAGTAAATATTTAAATGCAAACGGATAGAAACTGTTCATTCCGCAACTAATAGCTCCAACTAAACTGTTGACAAATCGCTTGTTAGTCGTGAAATACTCATTTAAAGCTTGAAATACAACGGGGCTGAAAAATCCATAGCCGATACCTGAAAATATAATAGCAACATATTTTAATCATTTTCCATATACACTCGCGAGCAACCAAATCGACTCAACCCTTAACTCCACATACAAACATTGTTTTTAGTAAAATTATACACGTTATTCATAAAAGCAATATGCCATTTCAAAGACTGAAATTTCAGCTTTAATCAGGTATCATCACTATCAATATCCATTTTTTTTTAATAAATCGTGTTTGAATATAAATGTAGGAAAAAGAGGAATTTGGTAAAAGTTATTGTAGTCAAGAATTTTGTAAATTAAGTAAACTATAAAAAAGTTATAAATTTCAATAACTCAATAGTTGGTATTACCTCTTCTAGCCCTAATTACAGCTTGCAGTAGGTTCTTCTTCGACCTTATTAATTTTTGACAGTGTCTTGAGGAATGTCGTCTCACTACTCTAAGGCTGGCCGTCCACTTGAACCGTCGTTCGGCCGAAATCAGTTCGGCCGTTTGACGGGTGTTTGTCGGTCATCAACGGCCGATAAGTAACACGACTGAACGAACTCGTCTACTAGAGACGGTTTTACAGGTGTTCTCCTGCTCAGTATTCACAGAAACCATTCATGTTCATCGTGTAAAAATGGATATATTTGACGATATATTGTTAGAAATTACATCTCTTATTAGAAGACATCGAGAAAGAAGGCGGAAATATTGGGTACACCCCATATTAACTGAAAGAATGCAAATACGCCCATACCTCACTTTGCGTCGTGGTTACGTTCCAAAAAAAACACGACGCAAAGTAAATTATGATTTTCTATAGCAAACATTTTTACATACAAGACTCGAACCCAAAACAACGCAACCTCGAAAATCTAACGACGCACAGTGAAAATTAGTACTAATTCAGCAGCGACGCAACTTCGAAAAAACGCAAAACGAAACGACGCAAAGCGAAGTATTGGTGTACCTAGGTAAATTTCACCATTTGCATATCCAGCTTTTGGCAGATGGAAATAAGTTTTCCGATTATTATCGTATGAGTGCAGGAATGTTTTAGTATATTTTGAACGCTATTTGTCCATCAATCGTAAGCCCCACAACGGGACTTGTTCTACAATCAAACTTATAAATTTTTCACAATCCATTGTTGACAATAGAAGTTCGGCCGAATGCGTTACAAAATCCCATTCGGTTTGAATTTGAGAATTTTTCGGCCGAAGACGATCGTGCACGCCCGAACTAGCTTATTCTATCGTTCGGCCTTATTCGGACCAGTTTTCGGCCTTTGCTGTGGTCGGTCCGCCGTCAAGGTCGGGTTTTTTTAGTTTGTCAGTATAGGCAGTTCGGCCGTGTGAGGTCCAATTTGACCAAACTGGTCCGCAAACGGTCGTTGCTCAATTCGGCCGAATTCGGTTCCAGTAGACGACCCACCTAATAAAACTGCCTTTAATTCTTCTACGCTCGAAGAGACTGGATTTCTGGCCCGTAATCTTTGTTGGAGCTCGTCGGATAAATGCTCGATGGGATTTAAGTCTGGATAGAGTGCAGACTAGTCCATTTTTCGTATTTCGAATTAATGAAGAAACTGCCGAGTAATGCGCGCCGTGTGACATCGAGCATTGTCGTGTATAAACACGAAGTTTTCGTCAAGAAACCCTGGGTATAGGGAAGTACATAGCTGTTAGGCTACCTCTTCTGCCTCTCTCAGGCACGAAAACGAGCTCGGTTTTCCCTTCAAAGAGATAGAAGCCCACATCATACAGAAACCGTTACCGTGTAGGTACAACCTTTTCAGCAAAACATCACTGGGAAAATCGTTCGCATAGACGCCTATAAATCCGGTCTCTCCTGTCACTGCCATGTAGACACATTCTGCACTCATCAGTGTACAAAACCCACCGCCATTATACAACGTCTTAATTGAGATGCTCTCGAGCTAACTTGAGAAGCGCTTACAGATGATTTGCAGTCAACTTAGGACCTGTCGTAGGCCTTTTTGAAGTCAAGTTGGCTTCCTTCAGGCGTCTTCGTACTGTCTATTCACTGACAGCTACTCCTCGAACACATCACTCAGTTCTTCCTGTGCGTCAACATACGTTAGATGCCAATTACACAGCAAGGTTGAGACACTAAAACGGTCGTCTCTCTCAGAAGTATTCCGAGGGCGGCTGGTTTTTGATATCTGATTGAAAACACTAGTCTCTTGAAATCGTCTGTATATTTAAGATACAGCAGACTAGATCAAGTGAAGCTGGGTAACGACAGATTGCTGATTGAGCTGACTTATTTCAACAAGGCAACCACTTGAGCGGCTTCTTCAGGTGTGACGCCCATGGTTTCGTGAAAATAATCAATTCAATTTACGGAGATGTGTACCGGTCAACTTTTGATAAGCAATCGATAAGAGTAAACCGGTGGCGAGGGCTTTTGTACGGGTGGCAATAGTCCCAAGTCGCGAGTAGCGTAATGAGCAAAATTGTCTCATACACCCTTATAAAGACGTTAATGGATCAGTTAGTGCTTGTTAGTACGTAGTAAGTTAGCACTTGATTCTTTTTAAGATGTTGATGTTTATTGAAAGCTTAAATTTAAAGCTTTCAAAAAATATATTGTTTTTATTATATAAGTATCACGTATGCTTTAAGTAGAATCAAGGTATGTATGTGCAGTTTGGGGTTAAGTCGATTTAGTTGCCCGCGAGTGTAGTTTGATTAAAAAATTCATATTTGATTAGAATATTATATTTTAACTAATATCAGTTTAAGGTTAATAATGAATATTATCAAAACTTTAATTTTCTGTACATATTTGGTAAGTCAACATTTTCCATCTCAACTTCTTTTGCAATAAGCATAACGTATAATTGAATCAAAATAATTCTTCCCGATCAATAATAACAATAACAAAATAACAATTTTTCTCATTACAATCGTTCAATATCATATTGAAATGAAAAATTGTCATTATTGATCGGGAAAAATTCAAATGAGCCTAAAAATTTAGCGCCAAACCAGTAATAAAAAAATACGCTATTGTCTATAGAAGTGCACAGGATTTTCTAGTTCTTTTATTTATTTTTATGTTTCATAAGGAAATTGGTCAATAGATTTGTTAAATAGCTGTAGATTTTTTACTTTTTTTGTCTTAAATTTTGAATCTTAATTAAGTATTGTTCACTTTGTGGCGTAGCGATTAGATCTGTTAAATCTCAGCTTATTGTGTAAGTGGTACATGGTTCAAATTCCGTTGAATGTCTACATTCTTGTATATGCGATATAGTAACTATTTATAAAGAATATAATCAAACGAAAAAGATACATTTTCCAAATTAAGAATTAGCAGAAGAAAGTTCAAAGCTACTTTAAAGACAGACTACTACAGGCTACTATAAAGACTAGGCAGACTGAAAAAGCTTCATATGGGATGTATGTTTCTCCTCAAGGCGATCGTTTGTAGGCGGACATACAAATAAAAATTTGAGGAAGTAGGGGTAGATCTTTAACTTGCTTTACGCAAGTTGGTAATTCTTTTACCTGTACCAGAATTAGTTCTAATCCTCTGCTCGATTTTATTGCTTCTTAAAAGTGCCGAGTTTACATACTCCCGTTTACGTCATTGGGAAAAAATTATATAAAGCGGTGTCCATAAATTACATTAGGCATTCAGGGGGGGGGTCGAGCCGAATCTCATCTAATCTTACTTTGGGGTGGAGTGAGGAGTTTCGGCGAATATAGAAACATAATATATTTAGAAAAAATATAATAAACCGATAAAATCATGATTCTACAGAAACGTGAATTTTGGTTATAATCTAATTAGCATAAAAACTGAAATATAATTTTTTTTTTTAAATATTAGCTGATGTTGAAAAAAGAAACAAAAAAAATTGAACATATTAAACCAACATTAAAAATTAAAGAAGCCTAAAGATACTTAATTTTAAAATTAAAGCATTTTAGTATAAACGAACAGTAGTGATGTAATACTCTTGTAAATCAAAACTGTAGCCTGTATAGATTGTGTAGGTACTTCAAAATACAAATAGTTGACAGTTCATTGTCAGTAGCTCGGAATTATAAATTTTTACTTTGAAATTCGAGTGAGTTTCACTGTTGTATTTGAATTTCTTTAATTTTCGTATGTTTTATATTGACTCAAACATATTTAAGAGATGTAGGCTATATTTAAGAGATTGGTCACTTAGCTACAAAATATATATTATTAGGACCGTTTATCTAATTGTCGAATTTTTTTTGTAAAAAACGTTCTTATTTAGGTACTTAATTAAATAAAAAAATGACTATTTTAAATTTCACCATAAACTTGTTGATTTTTTTTATTTTTATTTTTTGTTAGTTATGGTCGTTCAACTGCTTCAGCCAATAACGGTCGCCATATCCGAAAAACCGAAAAAAAGAAATTTTAAGCTTCCATTGGAATATATTCTAGGACCACTGGCATATAGGGCGATCGGTCAACCACACCACTAAGTGTGTTTGAAAATAATTGTTGTTCTGTGTACTCGCTGTTTTGTTAATTTTTTAATAACCACGAACAACTTTAGTTTCATTTATAAATATTGTAATCTAACAAGACATTTAACAACAATATTTGTGATTTTATTTGATTATAATCTATACAATTTTAGATCATATGTTTTGAAGATTGATCTACTTTCAAATAGATGTGTCTCGTCTAAATGTAAGTTTAAACAATGGTTTATTTTATAAAAAGTGAAGCAAAAGTAATCATTGTTATATAAAAGTTAAAAAAATTCTATTAAAAATATGAAAAGTGGTGCATATTTATAAAAAATATTAATGCAAATATATTATTATATTTGTTTATGCAATTATCATAATAACAAAACAATACATAATTGATATGTACTGTGAATTGTTTTATAAAGTACCTATCATAATCTACCGTTCATTGAATCAAATAAGACTCGAAATCATTGGGGTATACATCTAGGTATATGGCTTTTAAAAATTTCATTAGTTTTGGGTAGTCAAAATATGTGTTTTATTCTTCTAACATTTCAAAAGTAGGTAGGTGGATTTTTTTTCAGTGTTAGTTTTATTTCTATCCTTATATTATTTATTTCATTTTGAATTAAAAAATGAATGTTATTTATATACAAATACCTTGCAAAACTGCATAAGTAACAATTATTTCTGGCAGTGTTCGAACAAAAGCTGTTAAAAAAGCTCCCATGAAGTATATCGTAGCACCTAATATTCCAATTGCACGCTTATGGCGATTTGATAATATAAAGTTTGTTAATAAACCTAAAATTTTTAAAAGTTAAGTAAGATATTCTAGTTCTTCTAGAGTCTAGGTAAAATATGGTGTTATTTTACCCATTATACAAATTGTTGTCCCATAAACAGATTGAACCATTGCAATTCCTGTTGTTTCATCTCCTAACTCTTTCATAAAATCACCATAGATAAATCCAAACATCATACTTGTAGAAACTGTTGTTGTCTATAAACACCATTGATAAAAGTTAAGAACTTATGAAATGCATAACAATAAACATTCACTTACAAACATTATAGCCATTCCTGCAGCAATGACATATCCCCAACCCCCATTTGGGGGTACATATTTGTACGTATATTTCACCATTTTTACAACCCTGAATTATGCACTTTTATGAAAATCATATTTTAACAAAAACTTTTTGTTGCAACATTTAAAAATTGTGGTAATTTACATAGAGAACAAAAAGATCAAGAAAATGAGGATAATTGAACAAAACACCTTAGTCATTTCTCTACAACACATTCACACTCTATAATTATTATTTAATTAAGAAAATAACGTGATGAGACATTTAACAAAATTACATTAAATATTTGTTTTGAATAGTAAATAAATAGTTATCAGATTAAGCGTGGAAAATATTGCCACATTTTGTGAAACTCTAAAAATTTTTTAGATAAATTTTCACGAAAACAGCAATATATAATGGCAATTGATATCTATTTTTATGGTGTAAACCTACATATTATAAGTAAAATAAGAGCTATTATCATTCATTAGACATTTAAGTCAAGTCAATTTTTCATTAATTGATTCGTAAATTAAAAAAAGTTGTATTTTAAAATTTAAAAAGTTAAATAATTATTTAACTTCAACAAATCTTTATTGTTTGCTGTTACAACAAAATCTTTCCAAAATATAATTTATTTTTGTATAATAATATTAAATATGTATTTAAATATAGACTTAAATATAGGCTGCTTAATTAAATAAAACACAGTAAAATGTTTTGTGATTTACATCATATTAATTGGCCTTAGACTTGTGGGACATTTAATAAGTACTAAGATCCTTTCCAATTCAGGTTTTGAAGGAAAAAATTGTACTGAGAAAAACGTGGAGGCAATTTGGATGTTTGAAAAAACAAAGGGTTAGATTTATCGTCTTTATAACGAATAAAATGTACAAATTTTTAGTGGAAAACTTTAAAAAAATATCAAACTTCAGATAACTTGTCAACTTTTTAGGTATCAGTTTCATAAACTTAAGATATATCTACTTTGATGACATTTAAAGTTAACGACAAGATTTTTAGGCTAGACATTTTTGCAAACATTAAATTTGAATTTAATGGAAATAACTACGATAGTTATAAATACAATTTAAAAAACTCACTTTTGAAAGACCAAAGAAGGCACATGTAAGTATTTTGGATTGCCTATACATTGTGAGTCATAAATCAGAAGAGATTGTAGGGGAAAAACCAATCGTTTAATTGAGTAATCAAAAGAAACCATCGTAACACTACATTTAAAGATAAACTTAACCAGGCAAAAAATTTTCTCATACTCGAAGACTAAGCAATACCGTTTGCCGAAAACTGGGAACCACAAATCTCACATTTAAACCAAGTTTGCTTTTTATCTAAATGCAATACGGTTAGCCTTGCCTTTTTGATATTCAATACTTATAAAATCTTCATTCAGAATACTTAATAATGTATTACCTAACTTTATGCAATTTTAAATTTAAAAAAACAAACAATAAATTTAAGAGAAACTACTTTTAACTAACGTAGTTAATTAACAAAGAGACATTTCAAATCTTTAATAAAACATACTATTTAACAAAATAAATTTTTTTTAAGTCAACTAAAAGAAGCAATAAATCTTCTAAACAAATATTAACATTATAATATGCGTTAACGTTTAATTGTAGTTAAAACTATTCAAAGGTATTTTTATTAATAAGAACATAACTCCGGAAATACCTTGAAAGTTTTATAATTTACCTAGTAGAAGATTTACTGTTCTCAAATGTCGTATTTAAAGTTCTAATTTTTATTGAATTAGTTTTCAAGTTTCGAAGAAACTTAATTACAAACTCGATAATCCATAAAATAGAACAAACAGCGTTTATTAACCCTAAAATTACTATTGTCATGGTATCTCCTTCTACGAATGCTGATAACAGGCCTGAAAAGAATTTAGTAGATTAAATGATGGGTTGATTAATTTTTGTATAAAATAGTTACCTATTAGAATCCCTAAGATTATGCTCACGATACTGCAAGCTATCATATAAAGGCCGTAAGCAGCTGGAAACTTTTCTTGATTGAATTCAGTAATGGCAAGAGCTAGAGGCACGTGAAACCAACAGCGTGTAAGCCCTAATCCAACAATTACGATTTGAATTGCTAGATGGTTTGACGTTGAAATAAATACTGTAATAAAAATGATTTACTTAAATTGATTAAAAGTGAAAACAAATCCAACAGTATATAACTTTTTGGTAAGTTTTTGTTAGCTTAACACATACCAAAACGTAAGATAGTTATAATAAACATTCCCATGAAAACTAAATATCTGTTTGGAACTTGAAAAAAAATGTTGAAAAAAATCATAATAATTCGAGAAACTAAGTCTCCCGCTATAACAAAAGTAATTGTTACAGCCGTTTCTGATGGTGTAAAATCTCGATTTAGTAAGAAAACTGGAGATAAATTGATAAAGCACAAATCAGAAATGAATCCGCATGCTGCACCTACAATAAGATTAACGAATTCCAAGTTTTTTAATAAGCCCAAATCTAAGAACTCAACGACTTTTTTCCTAAGAGAAAAAAAATTGGATTTATTTAGTAATTGAAATGTATTTTATTTTACTTACACAATTGAATGATTCGTATCTTCAGACTTTTTTTCAGTTTCAGTTTTTTCCTCATTAAAAATAACTGAAACTCTGGAATCTTCAGGAGTTTTGCGTCGAGTTTGAGGTGAAAGTTCAGTGGGAGGTACAATCGCAAGAGAACATCGACGTGAAAAATTATTTTTTACTGAAATTAATTTAAATAGAACAATATGAATATAGCGCATTTTACTGGCCTCATTTAATAGTACCCAACTATGAGGCTATGATATAAAATTATCATTACACTTATTGTAGCTCTTTTTCAAGAGTACTACATTTATCTACAATTTCAACTATGAAGTATCTATTACAATTTCATACCGTTTAAATTTGGTGAATTGTTACTCGTGATTTTATCAACCATGTGCCATTCTACTGGCTGTAAAAGAACCATTCCAAAAAGAGTGTGTAAGCTTAATGCTGCTAATATGGCTACTGTTCCTCTATACCCAAAAGTATCCATACAAAATTGCAATGAAACTGGAAAAGCTATGCCAATAGCAGAAATCACAGTTTGCGCAATACTGTTAATAAGGCCTCGTTTTTTAACAAAATATTGATTAAAAGCTGTAAAAACCACTGGAGTCATCAATCCATATCCGATTCCTGAAATACAGTTCTATATAATAACGCCGTTCAGTTACAAAATTATTGTATTAGGGTTTATCTTTTAACTGTTCATCAATTTTTTTCACTATTTTATCCGTTCAAAAGATTAAGTTTTATTTTCCGTCAAAAGTGCTTTTTTTGTAGTGTTGATACCAGATTTTAGCAGTTACTCTGTTATGGTACAAATGAAATAAGAAAAGCGCAAGAGCATGTAAAGACTTTTTGATGAAATGTTTAATGTTCAAACATTTATGAATATCCCATTAATAATTTAGCTATCAAGCATAATAATTATTTGTTTGTTCAAGTTTATTGTTATAAATATTGTTAGTTAACATTTACCTTGGAGAACTCCAAAAGTAAAAATCATTTGTGGAATACTTTCGACAAAGATTGTCGAAAAAGCTCCAATGAAGTAAATCAACGATCCCCATATTCCAACTTTTCGAATAGAATAATTTGTTAAAAGTTGATTTGTTACCAAACCTAAAATTTCTCTTGTGTAAGTTATTTATAAAAAAATTAATATAATATTTAGAATACCCATAAGACAAAACACGGTTGCCCAAACGGAATGAATGATGGTTGTTGAACTAATTTCATCTCCATGATCCCGTAAAAATTGTCCAAAAACTAAACCGAATCCCGTATAAGTTAAGATTGTAAACGTCTTAAATTTAAAAATAAGTCTTATGAAACTAAGAAAATCTTTCTCGATTTTCTACATACAAACATCAATGCTAAGGCTAGTGCTACCATAAAACCCCATCCCCCCTCGGGTGCCACTTTTTCACATTTATACAAATCAACCTTGCTCGCCATTTCAAAACAATAACAATAATTATTTAGGTATACAATAATCACTTATACATTAATTTCTAGTAGCTACTATTTTCCTTACAATTCAAATTGGATTTAAGTAATAAGCTTATAAAACAAATACTGCGGTGGTAACTGGGTATACGTTTATTATAAAACGAATTATGTTTGCAATTTTTTTCATTAAACAATGAGTTAAGATTATAATACGTTAATTAGATTTGAACTTGTTTAAATTTTAAATAACATTTAGGTTGTTTATTTTTGATAAGAATTTCATTTAATCTTATGTACTTATGTTATAAATGGTCGTAATTTATTTAAAGTTTTACTTAAGTAATATAACTCACTTAATAAAGTAAATACATACTTGTGAATAAATAAATTATAAATTGGTATATACTTTTTAAATATAGTAACTATGTATGTATAGTAGATTTTAAAATTATAATTTTTTAAACATTTATCAAGTAATTTATAAAGCTATTGCAAATATGATTTAAAAAAATGCTAAGTATATTTCCTTTTGTTAAATATGTTTTCAACAAATCAAATCCGTAAATTTTCATTCTGCCTAACAGTTGCCTGACATGTTACCTTCTACTCACTACCTTTATCTTTATACCTATATAAGTATACTATGTAGTAAAAGCCCGACAGTGAACAAAATTGACTGCTGTTCTAGTGCATGGTATCAGTGTATATGGACTATTTGAATTCCTTGGCAACTTCACTCCATTGGCTGGCACTGTTACGCAAGAAACCAATAAGCTATCGGCGACAAACCGACACACACTTTAGCTGCTTATATATAAGATACTCCAAAATAATTCATCTGTGCATGCGTTGGGTATAGTGCCAGAGCTAGTGGCGCATATTTCAAAAAGTGTTTGATGCACGTTTTAATTTTGGAAAGTAGTATCAACTGGATAGATAAGCAGGTTATCATGTATTGTTCTGACCTACGTGTGGAGACCAGGTACTACGTAAAAGAGAAAGGTTTAAAAAATATGTCTCAAAATTTTATTCGTTTAAAGCTTAAAAATAGTCGACTTAAAAATATATTTTTAGTAAAATTAAAGCTAATAAAATTGCAGAAAGTTTGCTTCTATACATTTTTTTCTTTTTTCTGGTAGCTTCTGAATTATTCACCCTCTAAAATTAGATCCTGTAGTCAAAAAGTCTCTTCCTATTGTAAATTTTATTAGCTTTAATATTACAAAGAATAATTTTTTTTTGTAAGCCCAACGTTTTGAGATATAAACATATTTTTGTATCTTAATATTAAGCACAGTACCTGGTATCCCAAGTAGGTCAGGCCAACATATGCTTTTAACTGCTTATCTATCTATATAAAATACTACTATACTTACTATACTACTACTATACAAAATTTCAATGTGCATCAAACTATTGCTGAACTACTCCTAAATGGCCTGGCCGATTTTATGAAATATTTTGTTCACAGTTGCGTGAGTCCCTGAATGGTTTAGATCAGTGATTCCCAAAGTGTGAGCCAGGGCTCCCCGGGGAGCTTCGGTCGTCATAAGGGCGCCGCGAAATAATCAATTAGGCTACGGTTACACTGGATGTAAAGTGAAAATGTAAGCTTTTCAATTTCTCAAGAAAGTCAAAAGTTTTGAAAAAAATCTAATGTATTAAGGGAGCAACGGAAAAAATCAGATATATTAAGGGAGCCGCAAACCAAAAAAGATACAAAAGATACACAACTGCATCAAGTAGATAGTGCTGCAATCTGGTTTTCAGTCCAATGACCTTATTGTCGTTAATAAAGTCACTGTAGTTTTCGGATTTGTAGGATTTCGTACGCCAAAAGACACAAAACTCTAAGGGTACAAACAGAACAAGTAAGTCGCCCTCAAGGGGGCGGTCGTGATCGCGGTCGATGCCGACATCCATGTAAATCAAACACATTGAAATGAATGGAAGAGAACAGAACAAGTAAGTCGCGGTGGAGGTTTAGAGCGATGCCATCCAGGAGGTTTACATCGATGCTTTTGAAAATCAAATGAGTTTGATTTACATGGATGCCTACTGCGCGGTCTACAAGGATGCTTTCCTGTGATTGGTGCGTTCAAAGCCAAATTGTTTCAGTTTATTGTTATTGTTTTTGTTTTTGATTAATAAGTTCGTTTTCAAGTGCTAAATGAAGGAACTTGACAGAACTTGTTCACTTGACAGAAGGCCTAGTTTGACATCGAGCATCGCAAGTAACCTCCTTGTTATGTGCTGTCGACATCGACCGCGACTTAACTAGTAGCAGCGATCGCGACCGCCACCTCGACCGCGACCTACCGACCGCGTTCTGTTCGTACCCTTAGGTTTGTTCCATGCAACCATCCAGCATGCCTATTCGTAACATTTTTGTGTGAGAGCGCTTAAAAATCGTTCCTCACTGTTTTGGTGGTGCTTATGCACTGCCTTAAGCAGGTTAGTTTGTAACTCAAGCGAACTTTTCACTTTATGATGATCGGATCTAAACACATGCAAATCGATTCTGGTTTTTGATGTGGCACCGTTTAGGTCGACCATCAGCCTAAGCTAAAACAGTTCTTTACTCAGTCTTGTCTGCTTTTGTTACTGTTGGTCAATGTTTGTGCAGGATGATTGGAACAAATCTTATAGGTTTAGCTATGGCGATGCACGACACGAAAACAAGAACTGTTTCAGCCTAAGCCGAGAGTCGAGAAGACAGTGCATATGCATGCCGAAACAGTGTCGAAATAGCTGTGCTGACGGTTGGATGGGGCTGGATCTTCGCACGGAACGAACCTGCTGAAACAGTTCTTAACTTACTCTTGTCTCTTGGTCAATGTTGTTCGTGTCTGTGCATCGCCATAGCTAGACATTTGGAACAAACCTATAATATCAACAACTTGCCTGGATGATTTTCTGCCGAGTAATTATCTCCGATTTGATAAGATAAACAATTGTGAAATTTGGGATATTTGTAGTGAAGAAATAACAGAAAAATAGCAAATAGCAATTTTGAGGGGGTTGAAATGGAAAATTAAAAAAAAAATTATACGCCAAATGCATAATGTGATATACATACAATATGAAATGAAAAGTTTATGTTCAAGATGTCTAATATATTTTTAAAATGCATAGCCAATGCATAGTCAAATATATTGAGAAAGTTCCACGAAAAATGACTGTTTTCCTAATCTTCAGAACTATTGGGTTTAAATTTTGAAAAAAAAATTTAATATAGGTTTTACTTAAAATTTACCGGGAAAATAAAACGAATTTTAATCTTATTTCTCTATTTAATCGTATTTCTTATGTTATTTTTTCTTTAATTTTCTTATCATTACACAATCATTAATTGAGACTTTTTCTCTCTGCGTAGTTAACATCTTTATTTTTATTATTAGTGTGAGCCCTACAATTTCACTGTAAAATATATTATAGGCGTTAGTTTATTATTATATATTAGATATACAATATAATTTGGTTTAAATACGAAAGAATAAGATAGCAACCAATAGTGGTAATTTTGCCGCTGAATGTCATTTTATAGAAAACTAATTCAATTTACAGTCAACCTCTCGCTTTTCTCCTTTTAGCCGCTACTACAAGTTTTTTTTTTTGTAACCAAGAGTAATCAACTTCAGATTTTATGTACTCTTAGAATTTTTTCTGGAGTTTTGAGTCACTAAACCTTACAAGTATTTAAAAATACGATGGATATAACATTGAATAATCACTGTAACTCTTTCAAGGTCTATAAATAAAACTACATATTTACAGAATAATACACATGTAATTACTAAATTTACTAAATTATTTTGACTCTTTGGACTCGTTATAATGTGTCATTTTTGCTTCACCAATATAAATTCAATTAACCAAAAAATCATAGAAATAAATGGTACTGCTGACAACAGGCATATAATCGGTATATCATTATCAATACATTTAGATATAATCCCTAAAATATGAAAATATAATCAAGTTAGGTTTTAAAATCATTAAACATAAAAAAATACCAATAACAATTCCTAATACTAAACTGAGCACTCCACTGCTAATCATATACCACCCGAAAGCAGCTGCAAACCTTTCTTTATTTTGTTCAGCCAAAGCCATTGGAAGTGAAACGAAAAACCAGGAACGTGCAACTCCTCGAAAAAGAACAATAGTTTTGATATACAAAACATTATCACTTAAAATGGTTGCTGAAACATTTCAATATATTGTTAGTAAACATACAAATTTCATTATCTTATCTAGGTGTGTATCACGTAGAAACTAATACTCAAAAATAAATTCAAAATATGCCTGTATAGCACTACTGAAAGCTATTTAAGCTTATTTTAGAGAACTAGATTACTTGTACTTAGTTTCAAAAATAATTTTTCAGGATATTTTTTGTTACAATTAGATGAGCATCTTACACGAGTACTATAAGTATTACACATATAAAAACGGTATTTGATTTTTATAGTTACCAAATTGTAATATCGAAATAATAGTTAATCCAATAAATAATACATAACGGTTACGCACTTTAAAAAAATAATTAAATAAAATAAGACAAGCTCGTGAACAAGTATCGCCAATTTGAAATATTGTCAGTATAACAGCAGATTCAGCTGGGTCAATTCCTCGATTTAAAAGAATTGCTGGCGTTATTAGTAAGAAAAAGAAATCACAAACAAGCCCTGATGAAATGCCACCAATTAAATTGACAAACGAAATATTTTTTACAAGATCTAATGCAAGAAAATTCGACAGCTTATTTCTAAAAAAAACTAAATATGTATATAACTAAATATATACAAACTTAAGTTAGCACATACTTACAAACAAGAACTACTTTCATTTTCTTTTGTAGTTTTCTCATCTGTATTTAATATAAAATCGTTTTTTTTATCATCTGAAACTTTTAGCATTTCATATAAAAAAAAACTTGCCATGAATCCATAAATCATTGGAATGTATAAATTCACTGTTTACCTTTTAGAGGAATTTTGATGGAGTGCCATTCTACAGGATGTAAAGTTAGCATCGCCAATATAGAATTTAAGCTAATAGCAAAAATAATGGCTACAGTTGCCCTATAACCGAATGTGTCCATACAGTATTGCATTCCTATGGGAACTAACATAGCGAAAGCAGGAAGAGCTGTATGAGCTACACTATTTACAACTTCTCGTTTCTTATCAAAATATTGATTAAATGCGGTATAAATAACAGGATTCATCAACCCATATCCTATTCCTAAAGATAAAATAAAAAAATATTCCGTATCTTAAAATCACTGTTTATACCTTGTAAAATTGCAAATGTTATTATGAATTCAAAAACATTTCTTGTAAAGATAGTCAAAAACGCTCCAGTTACATATAACATTGCTCCACATAGTCCTATTGTGCGAATCGAAAAATTTGTTAAAAGAGAATTGGTAAGTAATCCTAAAAGAAATTTTTTTTATGACCATGATAAACGACAAACTATGTTTAGCATTTACCCATAAAGCAAAATATTGTAGTAAAAATAGATTGAATCAGCAACGTGGCACTAATTTCATCTCCTTCATTTCTTAAAAACTCGCCAAAAACTAAACCAAATGCCGAATAAAGACCAATTGTGACTGTCTATTAAAATATAGTAGTATGATTATTTGATTGTGTAAAATTTAAGTTTTTTCTTTTACTTACAAAAACATTAACCAAGGAAATTGCTACGATGTACCCCCAACCCCCATCGGGTGGAACAAATTTATAGTTAGTAATTTTTCGTTCTATAACCACCATTATTTATAGACTATATTTTTAATGAAGATAAAATTTCTTTAAAAGAATTTTTTAGTTTTAATACTCATTTAATATGCAAATTTTAATATTTAATGTATCTAGTTTTAATGTAGAGAATAACACTTTGAATAGATCACAATGAAATGGTAAAACGTATTCACGATGTAATCAAATAGAGGTCTGTACTTTTCCTATTTAAAAAAAATGATAAATTATATGTATATACGATTGTACTTATTTGCTATGCCTATAAGATTAAAGAAAAAACATTTTATTTGAAAATGTTGTGAAATCGTAAAAGTTTGCTCAAATACTCAAATAAATATAATCCTTAACATATTTGATTTACTTTTTTCCTTTAGAGAATAAATTTCCTTTATAATTAAAAACGATATTAAGTATAGGTATAGGGTAAAAGTGGGAGAGACGTCATATGAGAAGAGACGCTATACCTTCGCTAACTCCCTATGTGAAGTAGAGATATCTATATTTCTCACTTTAATTTACTTTAAGGACTTTGTCAATGAAACTTGTCAATTCCTGTTTGTCTACGCTCGAGGATAACGTATTTATAAAGGATTAATTGATTTTCTTCTTCAATTTTTCGAAAAAATAATTTTATGTGAATGCGGTTTCAGTGACTGTAGCAAGAAAAAAAAAGAAGAGATAAGTAGGTAAGTAGTGGTTTTAATAAGTCGTTTTGTTTGTTCTTAACTCATTTAATTATATATTTTCCATAAATATTTTAGCTAAGTAAAAATATGTTTTCTTTGTGTAATCTTTTGAATATTTTATGTTTTAGAAAGATCCATCACAAGATTACAGGTTGGAACAGCAATTAGGAAAGATTGAGGAAAAACAGCAACAGTAGGGAATGCCACATCAGGCTTCAAAGCTTGTGAAATTTTTCTATTCAACCCAAATGCCATCCCAGACTATTTCTTCGCTGCGTTTGATTTAATTGAAGTATCGCCTCCATCTTTTTCTTTCAATGAACCTCAATCCCCACCAAGACTTACAACTTCTAGATAAGCAGGAAGCCCTACAAAACTTCTCGAAGAATCAAATCCAATCCCAAAACTTCCCAGCTCGACAGTAAAACGAAAACAAATTGCCCGTATCATAAATAATTTGGAAATTATAAAAGGAGCAGTTAAAAAACGTAAGCTGGATGGTGCAAGATCAGCATCCTCACCATCACAGCAACTTGCATCCCGTCCAATTGTAGATGATAACAATGAGTGCACCGAGTGTTAGGAGACTATGATTTAACAAAAAAAAAAAAAAAAACAAGCAAACAAACAAGCATTGATTGGATTAAATGTTCTACGTTCCTCAAATAGCTTCACGAGTAAGGACAATGTACTCTCCAAATTGCAACAAATGTGGAGAAGAAATATTACAAAAAAAAAACAAAAAAATCCATCAGGAAATGGTACACACTGTATACCATACAGGGTATGGCATCTCTCCCATACTATATGGGAGAGATTGCCCTTGCCAACTTTTATATTTTATTTTTATTCCAAAGACAAAAACATTGTGATTATTATATACATATATGGTACTAATGTATCTTTAAAATAAAAAATAAATGGTTTTAATATATTCCTTTTTTATTATTTAAAACTCCTTTATACAAAAAATATGGCATCTCTCCCACATATATGTAACATTTAGATTAAATCTTGCAAGTTTAATTAGAACCACTTCCTCGTATGCTACTTTAGAGTGATAAATTTTAGCATGTTGGTGCAATTCCAAAGACAATGCATTTTTTGGATAAGCATAGCCTGGATCAATATTAGGATCAGAATATTCAAACAAAGGAACTCTTAAACGGATACAAATTGAAAAATCTTCTATAGGTAAGTATATAAATAATGTAATTTTGAAATGATTTTACAATTTGTTTACGAAAATAATAAGTACTATAAGGATGGATAGTAAAATATATATTATAATAAAATAATAGATTATAGCTCCAAAAATTTTATTGGAATTCAATTAACTGTTATACATTCAATTCATACACATACTTACATCAAATATACCTAATAAAATATATAATAGGTGTATTATATAATATAAAACAAATTATAATAAAACATTAATTCAAAGTTTTTAAAATTCATTTATTGTATAAACTACATTTTGCCTTCATATCTAGATTAATAATAATTGAGCTGTTTTACAGGCATTGGCAAAAATTTTGAGTCAAACATAATTAAAACATTGTTTATTTGTAACGTTTTGTCTCTACTTAAAAGTTAAGACCATATTTACCTATAAATATATTAAATATAATGAAACAATTTCAATGTTATAGTAAAAAAATAAAAAAACCTATTTTCACTGTCATATACTTATACCAACTAAAGAAAATTCAATTAATCTGTGTACGTATACTTTTTATTTTTTACCTTGATCTTTAAAGTTAAATTATTTTACATTCTCTTAATATAATTAATTGTTAATGCTACACAATAGCTACAACTTTAAATGTGATAAAAAATAAACTTCAACACTATATTTAAAGTAAAATAAAAAAGTTATTACCGAAAAGGTTTTTAAGTTAATTATTTCTACCCAGTTAACGTATTATGGCCCTAAATAAATAAGCAATCAAATTATTAAATGATTCTGTAGATATCGTTTAATTTAACTAAAACACTTCTTTCTATTACGTGCTTACTTATAGCTGGTCCTTATAATTGAAGTTAAAAATTCCAAGAAAAAAATTATAAGCCCAAGGTAGATTCCGATTACAATTTTTCGTTGTTTCTCTCATAATAAATAAAATATTCATTAGAAAGTTTATATACCTATGTGATAGAATAGGGAAATTGGCTTTTAAAATAATTACTCCAAAAATTACACCAACGCAAATATTCAAAATTAAATTTGACGTAATTTTTATGTAAGAGGTTTAGAGTCAGAAATTATACCATTCTTTGAAGTAATTGTTATAAAATAAATTTTCCGCATATTCTTCTCTTTCCCAATAAAAATTTTTACAATAGATACATAACAAAGTACTGGATTGTTTTTTTGAAATACTGTTTTTTCATTGTGAGAAATCGTACTATTATTATTCCAAATGCCTTACTCTTTACTTTTATGTAACACCAAAGAAAATCTATGATTACTTTGTGTTTGAAAGAAATATGTTTATAAAAATTATGTCAATGTTTTTTTTTTCTGTTCAAGCTTATATGAACTAGGTAAAACCGGATTATTAATTCGTTTAAAAAGAAAAATTGCTTCAATCATTAGGTTTCAAATTTGCGGAGGCAACCAAAATTTTAGAGTTTAAAATTGAAAAATGTTTTGATAGAGCAGTATCAACAATTAATTTATTATTTTCACTTTTTAACAATGGTAAATAAAAGTATAAACTGGTACATTTGAGAATTGCTATATTTTACATACGTACGTTACTTACAATCCATTTGATGGTCAAAAATGTGTTTTTGTAAGCTAATAAATATTTAAGTATATCCTACCTAATATAAAATGATTTTTTTTTTCATATTTTCATATAAGTTTGAGCTACTACAGAATTATATGGAAGTTGGTTAGAATCAACCCAAATAATAATTCATAAAATTTAATTTATTATTAAATATTTAACATAAATTAATTGAAAAAGTTACTTATAATCAATACATAGTTATCTACTGAATCAAAATATTTTTTTAAATTATAAGATCGAATCTCTTCGATTTGAAATAATTATAACATTTTAAGTTGGTTAATTCAAGGAAGTGAAAAATTTGAATAAGCTATATAATTGACAAGTGTCTATCTAGCGTATATGTAGGTACATATATTTATAAAAGCCTCTCATATGATTAAGAATCAAATAGTTACCAATGTACAATCAATTAGTAGATACAAATCAAAAGATGTTACTACCGAAGGGCCTTTATAGAAAATGTCAAACGAAAATCAATTTCTAGAAAGTTTTTTCAACAAAATCTCATTTGCGTTTTATTAATTTTATGATGAAGCTTCTAACTAGTTATAGTCACATTTAAAAATTAAGTGTTTGTTGTTTTTGATTTTTCCAACTAATTACATAAAATTTCTTACATTTGCCTTAGCCTAATTATTCAGTTTCTCAAGAAGACAAATGTACCTAGTTAGCTTTTTTATAATATAAACACTATGAGGTACAAAATGCATAAAGTACCTACGCTGAAGAATTTTTTTTAAATATGTAATTATTCATTAGTAAAGTCAATAAATTATTGAATTTCGTTTTCAGTTTTTAGCATTGTTTTTGCTGAGTAGTAAACTTTTACTTTCACTCTTTAGATTCAGATTTGAGAAGTCAAACGATAGTCATCAAAAAATTCTCAACATTTAAATTTTTTTGTAAATCTAACGATTAATTTTTATTATCAATTTAATGAACTCAAAAATTAATTACGCGCGGAAGTCTTTTATTAATGTGTAAATATTTTTGAAAAAAAGGTGATAATTTTTTATTTTATCTGTCTTAGATTTTAAAAATAAATTTTTAAACGTTCTTTGCCCCAAGTCGTTAGCCTTCATATGTTAAAATTAAAATAACTAACCGTGATCGTCTTTCCTTTCATTAACCGATCTGGTTCTTTTTTTCTTTTTTTCTGTTGTTCTCTTTCAAGTAATTGTAATATAAGACTAGAAGAACTCTTAACTTATATAATTTACTCAGAAACTTTTATTCATTCTTACGTGTAGTTAATTATAAATTAGTGTCTGTATCACTTTTCGGTTTAATCGTACATTTCTTAGTTATGTGTATTAAGATAGTGTTAAGTGCGTTTTATTCCAATAGTGACAAAGGTTTGACATTGGTCAGTCATGGGCTTATAATATGCATAAGTGAAAGTGCATTTACAATAGAGCGCTTATTAAAGTGACATTGGATCTCCCTCCATTCTGGGGGGAACTCCCGAACACCCACATGGATTAGAGCACCTTCTTCTTGGTGTGGGGTTTATCTCCTTACTCTGGTACTGAAACATTTCTTGCCGGTAGAAAGACTTCAATAAATGCTCATACTGTTAGTGAGGCACAAGGTTGCGTTTATTTAAGTCAAACATTTTAATATTTGCGGAGTGATTTAGTTTTTGAATTTCAAAAGTGATAAAAAGAAAAACTTTTAATATTTGTGATGGTGTTCTTCTTTTCTTATTAAAATCATATTTTCTTCGTGCAACCCTTACCTTTAATATTTGGTTATCTTGATATATTCAAATAGTACCTTTAATTTAAAAATCTTTTCGACTTAAAAATATAACTTTTATAATTTCTTGTTGTGATTCAAAACTAAAATTTGACATTTTTCAAAAACGTATTTTAATATAAAATGATTGTAAAGTCTTAAAAAACTGAGACAATTTATGAAATGATATCAACTATTCATTAAAATAAGATATAAAAATTACGCAGGTATCAATTAAACTTACTGTCTAGTTGTTCTTAAAGGTAATAATTTTTCATAGGTATTTTCCAATAACGTCATACTTATTTGATCTTGAGCTTAGAGTAATCAAGTTGTAAATTATTTTTCTTTCTCGTTTAACTGAACAGATCTTAGATTACTTCAAAATAAGGATAGTATTTCGTAGGAAATTATAACGTCCAAAAAATTATCTGTAAATTTACATAATTTTCATAATATTCCTTAATTTTTAAAAACAGCATTATCTTTGTATTTCTTATTTTTTTACACGCAAAAAAAGTTACTATTGCGACTTTGTATGACAAGGTTATTTGCAAAAACGTAATTAAATATAGGAAGAATACCATTAAATTAGAGTATAAAAACTTTTATAAAAGAAGAATAAATAGATCTCTAACTACTGTGCACGTTTTGGAAAGTTACAAATAGAAATTGTAACAGAAAAGCACAAAAGTTATAAAATCAAAACAAAAAAACATAACAATTTTAACTTTAAAAAATCTAAATATTGAGAAATATCATCTTCACTTTCTTTAGAATTTGTAATTAATCACTTGTATTTAAAAGCGAAATTTCCTGAATCTTTTTCTAATAAACTTATTACTATCACTCCAATCAAAACATTATCATACACGAGTTTTCTATTCATTCAGTTAATATCTTTGGCTCGACGAATATTTAAATTATTCAAAACATGCCATTGACATTAATTGAAGTTTTATAAGCCGCTTAGAATTACAAATTTCGTTAGAGAACTCTTGAAAAATTTTAAACTTTTTTCGCAAAATACGAAGAAAGTTTTTGAAATTATTTAACGGAATACATTAGGCGGGGTTTTGGTCGTTTGAATTATTCTATATGATTAAGTTATGACATTTTTCGTTAGTAAAACCGGATTTTAACGTTAAGCCAATAAAGTGAAATTAAGTAACGGTAAAGTTTCCACTATTTCTTAATTTGAATTGTTGCACCATAGTACATTTATACCACGTATAGGTTTTTCAAGGAAATTCTAAATCTAATTTAAAACGTTTTAATACAGCAAATAAAAAATTTAGTCTCAATCGAATTATAGTCTTGTTTGACTAGAACTTTGTATTTTTATTCGCATTCTTTTGTGACTCAATTTGAATTACAATATTGCACACAAAGCATGCCAAACCTGTATTGCAAGAGACAAAGTTACAATCGGTGCGATATGAAACATATTTTTTTAGAATAAAAGCAAATTCCTTTGGTGGATTTTACATGCAAAATATAGGTAACAAATATTCGTTTTTATCAAAGACAACGTGCTTTATTCAACTGCATTAAACACAGGGAAATACCTATCTACAATTTGCGTCGTATAAAATTCATTATTGTACAAGAAAATGATGCAGCGTGATGTGATTAAAAGTGAATAAAAGTGCAAGCAAAGGTTACGTTCGTGTCTTTGTCATGGGAAGTGCAAATATATTGTGTGTTATCTACAAATATAATTCTAAACTTTTTAACTAAAATGCGTTAACTTTAAAAAATCACAAATATGATTTCATGTTATGGTAAGTAAAAAAAATTTGATAAAAATAAAACTTGAGTTGAAAATAATTTGTAGCGTATGTTATTAATTGTAAATTGAAAATCGCGTTTTATTTTAAGTACTAAAGTGGAAAATCACCCTTGAAATCTTCTAATTGAAGGATCTCATTGAAAATAAAATGAAACAATCACTTAAATGTTAAGCATACAGTGACGGATTATTCTTATTATCGCCAATTGTTTTCATTTAAGCATTACGGTTGTTCGGATTCAAATTCTTTCTACAATTGTTGAACCAAAGTTAAACTTTTTTTTCGACATTATATATTATATAAGAGCTCCAACAGAAGATAGACAGGTCGAGATATTTTATTCAAGTGAAAGTAAACAACTCACCTCAAGCCGTTCTGTGCGATTGCGTTTAATATAAATTTATTATATCATCATTGTATGATTACGCAGGTTAAATCTATAGCTAAATCAATGTGTAAGTAATTTACTTGTACCAATAATTACATTTTCAGTCATTAGGCGTTCAATGCCTTAACAATTTAAAGATTTATGTACAGTTTAAGTGCCTACATTTCATTAGCTGTGTATTACTGTGTATTGTAGCACACAAAAATTTAAAACCAAAAATAAGTTTTATGATTATATCTTAACTATTATGAATAGGTACATTCCATAGAAAATATTTATCTGATAGTTTTTTAATCAGATAAGCCAGTTTTTTATTATCTATATAAGTAATTAACTACTTATAAATTATAAAAACGTTCGTTTGTTATTTGATGGTTCATATTTATAAGTAATTTGGCTGTTTTGAAATTTCTTATAAAGTTAAGTCCGTAACAAAGGCTAGAAATGTTAGAATATTAAGAAATCTTAATTGTTGGAGAGTTAGTTTACAGAAATAATTATCAAAGAAATTAAGTACCTATAACACAGTAAATTGGAACATTTTTTTTTAAATTATTGTTACCTAATTAAATCATCTTTACAGTTATTTTCATACGTTTTGTACTAATTGCTATAATTATTAAACCGTACGATGCCGGAATTGCTCCACCTCACTGGGCTGATGTTCGCAGAAATCCTTGTGCCACACATCCACAAGGCTGGCTATTATTATACTGGCCACCAGATAAATCATGCTACAGAATATTTCAGGTAATAATCACTTGACTACATAGTAATTTTGGTAGTAAGCGAGATTTTTACTTAGCTTGGATATCCGTGTCCACCAACCATGGAGCTGACACCATCCAAAGCTGAAAATTTAGTAGCTGAATGTCGATGTCCTCCGGGAACTGCTCAAATTTCGCAAGAATCTGATTGCTTTCAGTTGTTTCAAAAAGGACCCTGTGATAAGAATCAGTATTTTGCTCCAGCACAAAATTCTTCAACGGAAAGGTAAGATAGTTTTATTTATCTATATACGAATATTTTTCAAACTCGTTTTAATTTACTATTAGTTTCAAAATCTTACTTTAAAATAAGAATTTATTGTAGACGTTTTATATATGCATATATATTCGAAAGATAATCATATTTTAAAACCTTAAAATGGCTTTACTCTCTGTCGAAATTTCAGTAGGTAATATAATTAATTAAATGTTAACAGTAAAACACATGATTTTAAATAGCACATTTTTTATACGCTATAAACACTTAAAATTATTTTATATTCTTTATAATATTTTACTTATGATAATGTTTAATTGCATATACTATGCAAAACAGAAATAAAACGACGAAGCCATGCATTACAAACGGAAAATTCAAGAATAACATTAAACTTGAACGATTTATTATTTACAAAAGTATTGAATGTAAAAGATTTTAATTAAAAACAATTTTATATTTAGCAAATATGTATACCTATAACCAAAAAAAAAATTAACCTCGAGTTTCTTTCCTTGTGTTTGAAATGTTAATATAAAAAAATGCTAAAATTCAGGAAGTTGCTAAAACTTTTTCAATAGGTAATTTTTTATCTTTACTTATAAGTAATTGATTTTTTCATACAGTTTTCATACAAAAAAAATACAAACTTGAATTGCTCTCCCAGTATAAATAATTTATTGCATTTATCAATTTATCTTCAAGTGGAAATTGCGTGATTTGTTAAAGCTAATATTTGAATGTTTACATTTAACATAAGTATAATAAATATTTTAAATGTTTGTTATAAATTCAGAAGTAGGCAGATATCATATTTATGTTAGTAATTACTTCACGTGTATTAAAGACAACCTTCAAATAACACACATTCAATAAACGAATTTCTAAATCAAAAGAAAAATTACCGTAACGTTTGATTTTCAATTCTGATCATACCCTTGATTTTTACAACTTAAACAATAATTAAGAAATAGTTAAAGAGTTATTGTCAAATATGTTTTCGATCTTTAGCAATAAGGATTTCTATTTAATTTTCGTGTCATGCAAATAAAATTTTGGTAATCGTATTAAAATGCTGTATTATCGTTATATTTACACGTCATGATTTAAAAAAAAAAATTGAAAATGAAACTTTAATTAGTTTGTAATTTAAGATAGAAGGTAACTATTTACCCCTTCAAACGTATTTAATTTTTTTTTAATTTTCAAAACGTTTATAGAGTTTTTTTTGTAAATAGTCAAAATGTAACAATAGTTTATAGACAATAAATGTACTAAGCTAAACATTTTTTAATAATAAAGGAAACTAGGAAATGTACACCACAATACCATAACACTGTAGAAATTCAGTATTATTTTTAAGATTTAAGCAGTTAGAATTTTGAATAATTTATAAAAGTAATCATTTATCAATCAAATTAATTTTTACCAGCGATGGCCAACCCGCGGCCCTTTTGAACATTTTTCCAGCTCACAAGATGCATCACACTTTTACAAAATATATTTTTTATTTTGCTTACGATTTGTTGTGTTTTAAGTCACCTTAACATCTAAGGTCATATCACGACTGTCTAAACTCTAAACACAGAAAATTTCTGCAGTAGGTCTTTGGTCTTGAAATATCTAGCATTCAATGGAAATCGTACCCATTACCACTGACGCATGGGGCGGAAACCTAGCAGATCTAACCGCTGCGCCACTAAGTGGTTTATATTTATTTTATATGGTCTAAGTTAAAACCAATACATTTATTTTAAAAATTCATTATTTGTGATCCATATATTCAAAAATTAACCGTCAAAATTATGAGAAAAAATTAACATTGATTTTAAAATAATATTCTGCGCAAGTCTTGCGTCGTACTATGTACGATTTTGTTTTCATGGCAAACATACCCAATATTATAGTAGGAGTATTATTTATGTTTGCATGCAAGAATACTAGTGAAAACAACAAAAATAAATCATTTTGCTTAATTTGTCACTATGAAAAATATCTATAGTGAGCCTTAATCTAATATGGGGACATAAAATTTCATATGTGGGCCGTGGAGTTATGGTGCATTTTAAAAGTGGCCCGCGGGATCATTTGGGTTGTCCACATCTGCTTTATACCCTTAGTCGTATTATATAGACGTCTTGTAAATGTAAAGTTTATATTTGATGTAATATGTACCTATTGTATTTTTTTTCATTTTAAAATAAAACTACATTTTAAGAGATTAAATTACGTACCTTTTGTTGTAGTGAATTAAAACGCTGGGGCGAATGTATTACATTAGAATCCTGTCCGTTAGATTCTCAGCTTCGATGGCCTTTAAATGGACAATGTTACCAAAAATTTAGTCGCGGTCCATGTCCAGAAGGAAAATTACTTACAATCGATGCTTCAAATAGTTTACCTTATTGTCATTGTGATAACTCTACTGAAATGATGCCATTTTATTATTCACTTCGAAAAACTTGCCATGAACCTTACACAAAAGGCCCTTGTGTTCATAAAGGGCAACTATTTCTACCAGGAGGAAAATGTGGTTGTGATCCTGATCTACCACATTACTATAAAAAAACTCATGAATGTTATAAGCTTGGTAATTCTGTACAATTTCATTGGCTTGTTATTAAGAAATAATAATGATTTTAAATAGGTGACATTGGTCCTTGTCCTCCGGGCCATCAATTTAAGATAAGCCAACGTGATGTTCAACGACGAGAAAAGGTGTCAGGAAAATGCATGTGCAAGGAAAAGCATATTTATTGGAAACCAGATGGAGTTTGCTATCGATTATATACGCAAGGTCCATGTTCTGATGGCATGTTTTTAATCAATTCGACCACATGCATAGACGTTCCGTGTAAAAGGGGGCAATTGTACTTTCCAAAGCTTAATGAATGTCATCGAATTGGCACGCAAGGTCCTTGTTTTGAAGGTGAAGTCGTTTCATTTGATTATACAGTTCGTCCATCAATAGAAGGAATATCGTATCACGGAACGTGTGATTGTTCAGTTGGTGAAAAATTAGAGGAATGTCGAAAAAATGCAGTTTCTATCCGATGTGATTATGGAAAAGTTTTGATGGACGGCATTTGTCATATGCTATACACACAAGGTCCATGTAGTAAAGAGCAATGGCTTATGCCAAAACGAACTGGAAAATGGCGGTTGTGGTCTCATAATGAAAATTCTCAAAATGGAGGAGTTTGTCGATGTCGTCCAGGCTACACAGAAGTGAAAATAGTTACCAATGAAATAACCACCATCAAATGTGAATCTCCAAGTGTAACATTGGCTTCATATTTAAATACAAACTTTTTAAAATCAATTACTATGCTGGATACACATTAGTTTTGATGCATATAGATAAATTTGAATAAAGTTCTTCTGTATAAAAAATTGATTTTTAACCTTTTATCATTTTCTCTCAATATTCGATAAATTGTAGAGCTAATTAAATATGCCGTTGAATTTATTACAGATTGTAATATGTTTTACTTTTTATGCGTAATGTACAAATAATTTGGATTGTGAAACAAAGTTCAAAAAAAATTACTGTGTTAATTGTGGTTTTAGAACTATTATCTTATCTTTAGTTTTATATCATTAAAAATTAAATAATTCCTTATAATTTTAGCCACAATCATTAGTTATACGTACTTACAATTTCTTATCGTAAATATTCAATACATATTCATATTTTTCAAATGTATATTTTCAGAACAATTGAACTTAACATTTTCAAATTTAGATCGAAAAAGTATTGATATACTTTTTAGGAATTAATCAAATATTTTTAAAACATGTAAGTAACTTATTACATTTTAATGTAAGTATGGTTGTACCCAGATTTTAATTTTAGAAGGAGCTACTGTTAAAAACTGTAGGGATAGCTGTAAATTACAACCGTATTTTATAGTCTCATGGTCGAATAGTCAAATGTCGTTATTTTGGTTTATATATCAATGACTAACTATTGAACAGGTATATAATTCAATAGTCATAGAAATGTTGCGTTTTATTAATATATAAACTCAAGTAACTAGTTTTATATATTAATTAGAAACATTATTCGATTATGAATCGAATATTAATTTCAAAAAGAGTTTTTGACGAATTTCTGCAAAGCAGTTTAAAATAATTGCTATTAAAGGAAGTATTATTCAATTTCTTTACTTTGCAATTAGCATGGTAATAAAATTTTATAAATTAAACGTTTCTGTTGTCCGAATAAAATAGAAGTTATTAAAATCTTTATGTAAATGTTTATGAAGCCGACAAGAATTTTTAGGCTAATTAAGGAAAACTCACGACAGCAAACTGGTTCAATTCAATTCAATTGGATTCAAAACAATTCGAAATTAATATAATACATTAATCAACATATTCATAAATATGCATACGAGTACATTGCAAGTTATATCAGTTGATAATAAGTTAAAATAAAATGCAAACAGTTTTTAAAAATAAAATGGTAGCTTATATATTAAAGATATATACATATAATATATAAGCTACTTAGGTAATTGTGTAATTTCTAAAACCTTTTTTCGAAATAAGTTCCTACATAATAATTTTACTCAATTCATAATTTTATCTATTCCTTTCATAATTCCATAAATGATACTTATACATAAACATAACATTACCTAGCTATATATCGTACATAATATAAGATATAGGTAGTTGTCATGATTCAGGAAGAGGGGCAGCTATGCTCACCACCCCCCTCTTTTCCCGTCAGTACTTCCATGTTTGTAGAAATTGTATTTTTTGTGAATAATATAGATTTATCTCTTAGAAAATATTGAAAAATACATGACATAGCAATTTTACCAATTACTTCAAGTTTTCGAATGTAATAATTGTTTTTGTTTCTTACATTTGAAGGTCTTCGTTATTTAGCATGAACTTGAAATTCAATGGGTTTGATGTATGTACCTATAATATTTTAAAATTAATTAACAAAACAATTTTTGTATTTCTTTTAAAAAAATATTTGAAAATAATATAACATTTTAAAAAACATCAGAGGCGACAGAAATACACCAATCCATCCAAGAAACGTTAAAGATAACGAAATCGTGAATGGTGAATCACATTTTCCCAAAGAATAAACTTTTCTAACAAAACATAACTCAAACGAAATAAAATCCAGTTTAAATGACCGATTGCTGTTATAGCATTTTGAATTGGGAAAAAAAGATAGGTTTAAAGAAACTTTTTAATATTCACTATGACTATGAGAAGTTATTGTTTGAAAAACTTTTAGTATTTTTTTGTTTAAGGTTATCTACTTTTTAACTGCTACGGTCATAAGCGACTGATGAATTCAAAAACCCAAGAAAAAATTTTAATTTTCATTAAGGTTCGACCTTAAGCCCTCAATAGAATAGTAGGTACTATTTAATGGTAGTTATAGCCAAGTTGTAGAAAAATAGCCAAAAAGAAATGATGTTGATGACTAGATTACTTCTGGCTCAAAAAGCATCATTGGTGTTTCAAAATATGTTTTTTATAAAATAAATAAATTATAGTTTTAAATGTAACTTAAAAGGTAAAAAAATATCATTATTTAAATTATAGGCCTTTTGGTAAGATATTTTTTTCAATACTTTTGAAAAATATTTATCTACTGAAAGTAAACTAACTTGGGTCCTTCACTAAAAATTTTTCTGAACTCAACATAAAATACTAGCAAATACCTAAGGTGACCATATGTGTTTATTTCAAATCCCGGACGGGAACTTGTAGCGGGGGGGGGGAGAGTTAAGTTAAATAACTTAAATATGATTTTTTAAATTATTTTTTTATAAAAATTATACATAACAAATACTATTTAAGGATATAATAAAAATCAGTAAAATCAGTTCATTGCATGCTTCAAATGGTTTAAAGGGCGCCGCGTATTTTGACATGCATAATATTTTCGGTTCAAATTTTGTAAAAATAATTCTAGTTGAAATATATTTAAAATAAATATTGAAAATAAGAACTTTTTCAAAAATTCGGAACAATCCGGGACAAAAAACCTGAATCCGGGACAAATATTGCTTCTAGAAAAATCCAGGACGCGAGGTGGAAATCCGAGACGTATGGTCACCTTAAAATACCACTATTTTACTGTGGTTGAGTTTTTTTTAAAGAATTATTACATTAATTAAAATGTTTCCAAATTGCTTATGACATTTATTTATTGTAAGTAAATGATGAGTAAGTATATCCAGGATGACATAAATGATATGCTCCTTCTTTTTTTTTCTAATTGGCGAAACATTTTGAAAAAATGAAATACGTAAATAAAACGAAAAAATATTTGTGGGTTTATCATGTTGTAGAAGATGCAGTATATTTAATTTCAAAGGAAATGTTATTTTTTTTAAATTTTAATCGACTAAGATTTGGGAAAATTG
The DNA here is from genome assembly GCA_958496155.1 of Sisyra nigra. Classification (NCBI taxonomy): domain Eukaryota; kingdom Metazoa; phylum Arthropoda; class Insecta; order Neuroptera; family Sisyridae; genus Sisyra; species Sisyra nigra. The sequence goes on from OY292313.1 coordinate 28,497,410, forward strand.
TGGCTATTTGAAGTGTGAACATTTTTTAAATTATTTATTAACAGTCGCTTAAAATATGGTCATGCGTGACTTTTATTATTTACAAGCTAACTCAGTGCAATGCCAAAATTACCTTATTTAAAAAAAAAACTATTAAAACTGAGCATCACCCACGGTCAGGCAAGCGATAGCTCATGATTGCTAGGCTTGGTCTCCGACTTGACTCCAAAAGACAATTTTTTGTAGGGTAGTTTTGAAAATAAATCATACGGAGACTTTATTCTCGTAACATCAGTAGGGGACTTGGAGTGTCGAATAACTCTTGCCTATGCTGATCTTTTTAAGGTTGCCGTAAATGGTACTACAAACCGAAGAAAATCCTCAGCTATGACTTACCTGACGACGGTTGGTGGCCTATTATAACAGTTTATTTTTAAAAATAAGGTTATTTTGGTATTAAACGAAGTTAGTTTGAATATTTTTTTTTACACTTAAATTGCCATAACGTTTTAAAAATTTAATCAATATCAAAAAAATACTGTTTACTTCACTTTTGAAATAGGTATACAAAAAAAAAAAACCCTATAATTGAAAGACAAAAGTTGGGTGCTGTATTTTTTAAGATGATGAACTAAAAAAAATGTCTTTTACTTAAAGTAAAATAGAACAAAATGATCAAAAATCTGTATTTTATTTTTTCAAATTTTTTTGTTATAAAAGAAAGGGAGTGGAGAATATAATTTGGTATCCTGTAAATATTAGACAAAAATGCTAAACAATAGATAATTTAAAAAACTATTTTAATAAATCCAAAAAAAGGCTGGAATATATTTCATCAATTTTGAGGAATTAAATCGAAACAAAATTTGGTATGCTTAATCCATGTTAAATTACGACACACTCTGTTTCTGTATTATGTTTGAACTTATTGAAAACTTGAACCATTATGTAATTAGGTATAGGTAGTTTGAGAACAATATTTTGCCGAAAACAACAAAAATAAAACCAAACTAAATGATTCACATTTCCAAATTGACCTTGTAAAAGATGAAATAGAAACTTGGCTTGCGCGGACTGCTGATATGTTGTAAATAAATTTGATTAAAATCGTCTTGTCATTTCTAATCATTTCAGTTAAGTAGTAAGACTTGTCGGTTATTATACACAAAGCAAATCAATCAATTCGTTTTTTAATACATCAATGAGCGTGTAAAATATTTAATTAAAATTTTTTCAACATGATTGAAAGGCTGGTTGTCTATGGTTATTGTTTTTATTATTCATTTTTATTTAGTTTATATTTAATTTATCATACAATTAAAAATCCTTTCTGGTGGAAACCAAAGGAAAGAAATATACCGCCAAAATGTTTAAATCAGCCGGAACTAGGAACACATAATTATGTTCAACTATCGGTAAAAGAGTTACATACGTTTTTTTTTATTTAAATTCTAATTTATTATTAATATTTTTTTTAGCAAATTAAAATACATTATGTTGAAGCGGGAGATAAAAGTAAGCCACTTATGTTGTTCCTTCATGGATTTCCAGAGTTTTGGTATTCTTGGCGTCATCAAATTAAGGAATTTTCTTCAAATTACTGGTATGATATTTTATTTTATTTTGTTGGAAATAATTTATAAAAATTATTTTATTTGCTTAGGTGTGTAGCAATTGATATGCGAGGCTATGGAGATAGTGAAAAACCTGAAGGAATTTTACCTTATCGAATGTTTAATTTGGTTGAAGATATTAAAGAGGTTGTAGACAAATTAGGTAATATTTTTTATTTATTAATTGATAAATTTACGTTACCTTATAATCTTTAACAATGCAATTTAAGAATAAGTAATATCAATTTTAATTATATTATAGTGTATATTATTCCAAAAGTAATAAGGGAATTCAAATGATATTATGTTTGTTATATTACATTTTTATAAAAATGTATTAAATTTTAGGTCGCAAAAAATTTATACTAGTCGCTCATGATTGGGGTGGTGTTATTGCTTGGGATTTTCTTCAAAGATATCATTCAATGGTGGATCGTTATGTAATTATGAATGCACCAAGTTCTGCTGCATGGGCTAAACTCCAAAAAATTGACAAAGATCAGTTTAAAAAATCTTGGTAAGATAAAATTTAATTTCTCTAAAAGATTATATTCTGATCTACACTCTATTACAGGTATATTTTGTTCTTCCAAATGCGATTATTGCCAGAATTGTATATGCAAATGGATGATTTAAAAATATTTGAAACAATGTTTGGAAAAAAACTAACAACAGAGGATATTGAAGCTTACAAATACACTTTTGGAAAACCAGGTTTGTTTTTAATTAAGAAAAGTTCTAGACAAAATATACTAAAATTTAATATTTTCATATTTTTACAGGAGCCTTACAACCTCCAGTTAATTACTACCGAAATTTATTCGAAAACATAAAAACTAGAACTCTGCCCAGTAAGTGGGATTCTCCACCTCCGGGTCTATTGATATTTGGAGAAAAGGACGTCGCCTTAAGCATAAAGTTTGTGGATGTGTTAGCAGAAATGTACGAAAACTTAAGCACAAAAATTATTAAGAATGCTAATCATTTTGTTCAACAAGATGCTTGGGAAGAAGTTAATAAGGAAATGAAATCATTTTTAAACAAATAATACAATTTTTTTTAATTCAAATATTTTTTATACCATTTTTCATTTTAAATAGTTTTGAAAATTTTTAAATAAAGATTTACGCAATTTAACGCACTTATTGTTATTTTTTATTTTGTAACCACCTACCACATAGATAATATTTTTCATTTAATGACTTCAATGCCTTTTTCGATGCCTTAATTTCCCAAAATTTACAGATCGACAAAAACAACTTGGTTTTTATTGCAACTACCATAATAGTTTGTAAAATACGAAAATATTAAATTTTTGAATCTTTTACAGCATGAAAGTTGATGGGGTTTTACTTTTTATTTCAAATTAAATTATTTATAGTCACACCAATTGCTACGATTATTATTAGCGACTTTTAGAGATAATTGTCTTTTTGGTTTTACTTGTAAGTCATAATTTTGTTGCTTTATTTGTATTTGAATATCACTTAATCTATCAAAATCTAACAAAATCTTTAACGCTTGATATGCTCAATATCTCCGTAAGTCTTATAATATTGTAATTTATTTCTTTAAAAAAGGTTATTAAAAAGTTTTAATTTTCAATTATTCTTAAATATAAAAATGCTATAAAACAATAAATGAAATTATAAAAAATGTCTGTCTCAGATAAATATTAATACAATTAAAATATCAAAAATTAAAATTTGGTATTTCTTTTTACATTTCTTTAAGAATCTTCAACACAGAAGATGTGTTTGTAAAATTATTTTGTAACTTCAATAATATTTAAATAATATATCAAATTCTATTTACATTTTTATTGTGCTGAATAGATGGCTGTGTTTAGTGCAACTCAAAAAATTGGTATAAGTATTTTAGCGGGATACTATGCTCTGTGGTTTTTATTTAGATTAGTAGTAATATTCTTAACAAATCCTACGAAGAAGTTTTGGGAAGTTAAAAACAGAAAAATACCCAAAGCTCTTATCTATCCAGAGATTGGAAAACACCGTTATATACAATTAAAGGTACTTATATTTTTTGAATTTAATGAAATAAATCCTTTATCACTAAATTAGGCTATGAGAGCATTGCTCAATGTTTACTTAAATTATAATCCTAATATTTATTTTATTAATAAAATTATTATTTTTTTATTTAGACTATAAAAATCCATTATGTGGAAGCTGGAGATCAAAGTAAACCTTTAATGCTATTTTTGCATGGATTTCCAGAATTTTGGTACTCTTGGCGACATCAGTTGAAAGAGTTTTCAAAAGATTATTGGTAAAAAATTCAAATAAAAAGGGTAAAATCTAAAAACATTAGGGTTTTACCTTTTCTAAAACAAAATAATTTACCATATGAACGTTAATTATATATTTATTTTTCTGGTAACATTAAAGACTATTTTGGTATATATATATATATATATATATATGCTTATTGTTTCTCATTTTTCATATGACGTTTTATTAATGGCTACTCATTGTCTGTGAAGGCAAGAGAGACAATGTCTCCTTAAATAAAAATTATGTCATTTTTATTTCTAGCCAATATATTTTTAATTGCAATGTAAAAAATTTAGTTCCCAAAAGTTTTTGTCACGCACCGTCACTTCATAGTATTCCCTATAGGTATAGACACCTGTATAGTAAAAATCCGTTTTTATTTTTTGAAATCTATCTACTTCTTTGAATAGAAACAAATACATTAAACAAGTTTCCATCCCAAGTTCCCTAGTTATTTATATTATATAATATTTCATTGCCATTTGGCGTTATTTCTATACATAAAAGAGTAGACTGATTGACTGACAGACACGCTAGAGGGTAAACCATTGAAAACAAAAACATAATTTTAAAAGTGTTATTCTTAAGTGGACTGTAGTCCTTACTAAGGAAAGTTTTTCAAAATTTCTTTAGCTCAAAAGGAGGTTAAAAGTGTGGCATTTTAAAATCATTCTCCTAAAATATGTCTTAAAAGATATCTTATAATCTCAAATTCTATTTTAGCGGTTATGTAAGTGTAAATGGCCTCTACTTTTTTAGTTTCTTAATAAATTCATTGGAAGATCAAAAAAATAATTAAAATTATTCTAGGTCCACTATCTTTAACTGACCGAATCTTCATACTTAAATATTCTTCATTTAATTATCGAAATAAAACAATCAAAAATTTTTCTACTTCTGGCAGTAAGGTAGTTTTGTAGTTTCTTTCTTCAAAGCCAGAGGTTTATTTTCTTTTGTTTGAACTGCTTTAATTTATTTCGTCAAATTTTACGGGGACGAAGTTACGGGTTGTCACTAGTTTGTTTCATAAATAAAAACGTCTGTCAACTTTTTACAATTAAGTATTTTAGGGTAATAAATATGTTAACTTAAAATTTAAATAAACGCAATCAGAGAAATTATTATAACTTTTATTAGTTATGACCAAAACTTTAATTGAAATACATATGTAGGTGTGTAGCAGTAGATTTGCGAGGGTATGGTGGTAGCAGTAAACCAGACAAAGTTACAGATTATAAAATTCCATTAATTGTTGAAGACATTAAGGAACTCATTGAAGCACTTGGTATGTTAAACACAATAATAATAATTCTTTTTTAATTGTTTTTTTTTCCTTTTAGGTCAAGAAAAATTTTATTTAATTGCTCACGATTGGGGTGGTGTGGTTGCCTGGTCATTTTTAGACTTATATGCTGAAATAGTTGAAAAGTACGTAATAATGAACGCTCCTCACTCAGAAGCATGGGATCGCTTGATGGAAGTGGATAACACTCAATTTTCAAAAGCATGGTAAAATTAATTTAAAACCTCATATAAAATGTATTGAATAATTTCTTAATTGTTGTAGGTATGTGATTTTCTTTCAAATTCCATATTTACCAGAGCTATTTGTTCGTCTCAATGATCTTAAATTTTTTGATGAAATATTTCCATTTGGACCAAATCAAAGATGTCCCAACAACGAGGACTTAGAAATATTTAAGTTTATGTTCTCTGCACCAAATGCACTTGTGAAACCAATTCACTATTATCGAAATTTGTTCACAACTGAACCAACTAAAAAAAGAGTTATTGAGAAAGACCCGGCCGGTTTATTCCTTTTTGGTGATGAAGATGTAGCTTTAAGTTTGAAATATGTGGACATAATGCCTCAAATCGTTCCAAATTTAACTTCCAAGATAATCAAAGGAGCTGGTCATTATGTTCAGCAAGATAAACCAATTGCTGTTAATGAAGAAATTCGAAAGTTCTTACAGTGAATAAAAGTGCAGAAAAAAATGTTTAATTTTTTATTTCAAATAAAATAAATGATAATTCTAAACTTTTCCATATTTCTTAAGTAATGTTGCTTCTGTATGTAGCGCTATGAGATCTCCATTGCTTAGTGGTTGCCAAAGTGCAATTTGTGGCATGATCACCTTCATCTCCTTCACCTTTTGAAGGTTTTTTCAGGATTGAAGGCTTAACAGGAACTTCTCTAAATATTCTTTCATAACAATCATCTATATTAACTGTAGGATCTTCAATATAGGAAAATGGATTTTTGATATTTGGAATACTTCTAAGTTTTTCCTTAACGGTTTCTAAATCCCCTGAAAAAAAAATGCCATTTAAGTACATTAAGTAAATTAAATATTATAATTAGTGGCCTAACAACTGGGTGGCATGACGGGCAAAATGCTATGGGCTCCCAACTGAAGAGGGCTTCTGACCCGAGAGATCCTTGCGGATCGTTATATTTATTATTACAAAATTTAATAAATGGTATTTGTTATGTAGTTAATAAATATAAAGTACATACCACAAATAAAACAAAAAATATATCAAGATTTGAATGCATTTAGTAAGAAAAAAAAAATCACTTAGTTTTAGAGCAAATCCGTACGTAGTAAAATATTCACCAAAATTTCATAATAAAAACTAATTTAAGAAATTCTACGGAACAATTAGGTTTCACAACTTATTTGAAAAAAAATATTTTAACGAAACACGCTGCTTCTAAACGATGACCTATACGAATTCTGACTGCACTCTATTATGCTTAAACTTCGGTGTCTGAATGAGAATCGACGTTTTCAACATGGTACAGGTGTTGACAAAAGAAATCAAAATGTTTAGAACTAAAACTGTAGAGCTTTTATAATAATATTTTTTATAAACAAAAATTCTTAAATTATAGCTAAAAACTATCTCGATTACACCATCTTTCAAACAGAAAAAATTGCACCAAAGTCGGGTCCATTCGTTGGGAGCTACGATGTTTTTTTCCAGTTAGCAGAAAACCAGTTTAGTTCCCCCCGCACTGCAGCCTTAGGTTTATTGTACTCCTGTTTTGCACATGTATCCCTGTTGCACAAGGATTCTTGCTTATTCCAGGTTCAGAATTCTGCCTAGCAGAAGCAGCTCCTGTACTAAGCTTTTTGTGCGATGTGTGCCTGTTTGGGCGTCATTTATCCCATACAAGTGTCACCACTTTGTGAGGGCTTTGCAGTCAAAAATGACATGGGTCACGTTTTCCTCCCCATCCCAACACAATCTGCATTTGGGGTTTTGTTGAGACACATTAACAGTTTGCATATGCTTTGTCAGTCCACAGTGTTCGGTTATCAGTCCCGTTACTGCCCTGAGTTGGTTCCTTCCCAACCGTAATACCTCAGCGGTGAGCGAGGGTCAAATTCTCCCCATCATTCTCTTGCTGAGATTCTGACCGGAAATTTTTAGCCAGAATTGAGCTACGATGTTACAAACAGACATATACAGATGCAGACGCCAAACTTATTACACTCATCTTTTTGGTCTTGAACAGTATAGTTATGCCACTAATTTTAATAGAAGGTATTACATTTTGACTTTTTGATTCATTGTCAGAAAAAATGGAACCAAAATAAAAATAGAAAAAGAAAAAGAAAAAGAAAGTTTTACCAATAATTTCCTTGTTTCTGGGATTTCTTGAAGTAGCTGGTCTAACTAATTTACTTGAACTAATAGACTTGCAAGGATCTATAAAACTCGAAGATTGGAGCGAAGAAGATGAAGACTTAGGCCGTTTTTCAATTTTGATTGGACATTTGATATGATTTTTAATTGGTGGCAACTTCAATACATTTCTTGAAAACTTCACTTCCTTTTCCTTTAAAAATAAAAGTATAATTATTCACTCCTTGTATGTAATTCAGTTAAGTTTGTGAAAGTACCGGCAAAACAACTTGGTTTGTTTCCTCCTTAGGTGCTTCCTTTGAGTTACTTGTAATTATTTCTTCTTTCCTATTTGGTGCATAAAACTGACTAGGTGGTGGTAAAATTTCGAATTGTCGAATTATAGGTTGAAGTTCGGCCTCTTCTTCTTCCACAATTGTTGAGAATGTTGAATTCATGCAAGACATCGCACTGCTTCCTTTACAAGTTGTTAGTAGATTTCAATGCAATTTAAAACATAGAAATTTTAAACTTTAATTTTAAAAGGTTTCAAGGAGAGCATAAAATTTTTCCTCAGATATAATAAACGTAAAAACCATATTTTATTCTTACACATGTGCCTAATTACAATGGATAATAAAGAAAATATAATTAACAAACTATTTACATAATCATATTGTTATAATAATAGTATGTATGTAGGTATGTATTTCGACAATGCGGAGACGGTTTGTATTAAGTTTTTCTTAATACTCAAATGTTATTTTTGTGGCCCAGTGATTTAAGTGACGATCTCACATGCAGGAGGTCTAAAGAAAAAATCCCACAATCGTTTATTTTTTCCTAAATTTAATTTTAGTTTGCAAGTAGCGATGTTACTGAAATTTTGGTAGCTTTGTTAAAATGCGGTCGTAAATATTTCACTGGAAGCTACTAGTTTACTTAGACAATTGTTCTTTAAGTTTAAACTGTTAGCTTAGTTAAATAGTATTTTTGAATGACTGTTTTTATTTTTTTAAATTTAGCTACGACTCTTCAGGAAAATACGTTCAAATAAAAATGCTAAAAAAAACTATTAAAGTTTATAGCTAAAGATTAACTATGTCTAAAATTCAGTTTTGTAACATATTTCCTTTCTCCACTTACAATTATTAGCATTTCAATTTAATTAGCTGAAATATTCTAAGCCTTGTAAATTTAAATTTTTAATTTTCAAAAATTTTTGGTTACATCTAAGCCAAGTTTCAAAACAAGAGCTTTATTTCAATTAATTATAGAAATCAAGTAACCATAAATATCACATTTTTAATCCATAAAAATAATCTGTGACATTTCATTTAAAACAAGATTAAATTTTCACATTTTCACATCAAAATCTTAAGTCAAGTAAGAAAATGTAATAATTTTGAAAAAACTTTTCTTAGATATTTTTTTTTAATTTAGTGGCTCAATTTAGTAATGCTGCCGGGTCCTCTACATCGCAACACTCTAAATTATCAGATAGCTTAAGCGAAAATATAGATCTTCAAAATAGGACACTTGTACAATCTACATCTTTGATTAATAACCAAATAACTACTCTAGTGAGAGATTTCTCCTATTATGGAGAAACTGTTCGAGAAGCAATTTATGCAACTCACAACACAATTAAAGATTTGTGTTTTAGAGTTATGAATGACACATTTACTACAATAACTTCAGAAATGCAACAAGCAACTCGTGAATTTGAAAATTGTGTTGCAATGACTAAAATCAAACAACGCCAAATGATTGATAAATTGGAAGAAGATTTGAGGCAACAAGGAGTTAATATAGACACGCAACAAATTTTAGATGATATTGAAGCATGCATTTCAATGCAAACTTTAGAAGCTGATAAAGCAATTAATGAACTGATGGAAAAAATAATTGCCTACGTTAATCTTCTAAGACCTATATCAGAAAAAGTACGAAACTGTTTTGTAACAAGATCTGGAGAAGATCAAGAGGAAACATTAAAAACACAAATCATTAATAGTCTCGAATGTATTGGGACAGAACTATCCCACATTTCTCGAGAAACCACTTTAGAGCTGCTGGTTACTTCTGGAAAGACCACATTAAAACTATATACTTTAAAATCTCGTGTTGAAGGATGTTTAGTGAATCGAATCATGGCAGTTAAATTAAAAAATCAACCATCTGAAAATTCGTAATCGCATTTCAATACTAACCTGAGTCATCAAAATATTGACCATCTAAGATTAGCAATTGAGGAAGTAAAAATTTCACTAATCTCCTATAGTCGTTTGTCATTGAAATTGGGCAATTTTCAGTACTTAAATCTCGAAGTTCTTCACACAAAGATAAAAATCCTAAGGATTGGATATCTTCAATTCTATTGCTAAAATATTGAATGAAAATTAAACTTTATTAACATATGTTAAGATTTCAAAAAGAGCTGTAATATTAAGGCGAAAAAAATATGAAATCATCTAGGAATTAGCTTACTTTTTTAATCTAAGCACTCGAATGTTCATCAAACCAGCACAGTACGATATATCACTTATTTCATTTCCACTAGCATACAGTTCTTCCAAATTATATAAGCTCATTACTCCATCAAGAGATTGGAGTTGGCAATTTGTCACATCCAAAACACGCAAATTTTTCAAATCATTTCCTAATTCTCTAATTGATTCAATAGCACTGCCTCGCAATCGCAAAACTTGTAAATTGGGCAGAAACAATGACAGTTTTTGTATACTGATTTCACGAGCAATAATTCTTAAATCAATTTCCTCGACTTTTTCCAAGTCTTTTGTTCCAGCTACACCACACTAAAAAAATAAACAAGAATTTATCCATAATAAGATGTTTTAAAAAATTTATCTTACTAAAATTTCTTCAAAGGTTTTGGGCTTAGGTATGTCTAAATGGCTAAATGTGACATCATCAAGAGACGTTCCTCCGTTTAAAGACGAATGCGTTGAGCTATTGAATTTATCTTTTCCATTGACGACACCTGCTTTTTCTTCATTTTCTTGACTTTTGGAATTGGACGGCAATATTTCATTAAAAATATCATCATCTGAATCGCAACTTTCGATTTGATTTTCTAAGTCGTTATTTTGAGTCATAATAATTACATTGAACCCCTGGAACTCCAAAAAAACTATTTCTTTACAAACATTTATTTGTCAACAAGCAACTCAATATATTTGAACTATATTTTTATTAGTTCCAATGATTGAAAATAATCGTTTTCTCACAAATATTTATAATATTTTAATTAAAATACAAAAGGAGTCTTGAAAAAAACTTGATAGAGTTAAAAAATAATGAAATTATGTTTTTACAACACACAATTATGAGATATATATTATGATGTAATATTTAGCACTTCAAAAAGAATAGGTAAATTATATTGTTTCCTTGACAGTGACAGTGATATCAACGATATTTTTCATATCAAGAAAACTTTGTTTATTATTAAGTAACCATTAAAAATTGCTCCTACTACTTATTTTATATTTACCTTTAAGAGAATTTTACATAAACGTTATTCGTTCTATTGAACGTCATTGTAATCCACTTAAAGTGTAACTATTTGTTATATGCTAGTATTTAAAAAAACTTTTAAAAAACCTTATTTATATTTTAATTGATATACCTAATATTATATATTTGAAATTATTTTGATTTCAAAATACAGAACTATTCTTTTGTAGAACTGTGAAAACTAGATACTATTGATTAAACTTTTAAGGAAGGATGTGTTTCTATAGTAACATTATTTTTTCACTCAATTAGGTTTAACTAACCATTATAGAGAATTGCAGCTGAAGAGCATAGGAAATTTAAAAATGTGTAGATACAATTAAAAGTGGGTATAACCAACATGTACATTTTCAAATAAAAGTTTATAAACGCACTGAAACAATAAAAAACTTTAAAGGATGGGTCTGGAGTAAAGGGTGAGAATTCGTATGTACCTATATAATACATAAAGATACTGTATGCCTAGATAGATTTTTATATATTATTCTATTTATAATTTTTTAATCAATCGTGAGATTTATTTATATTTTCTTAACCAACAGCAAGTTTTATGCAAAAGAAAGTTCTGTGACGCGCCGCAGCAGATATTTTATATAAGTAACCAGATAACTAGATCTAAGTTAGGCTTAATAACCCTAGAAGAAGCTTCTCTCTCGTCATTGTTGGTGTTTTAATATATTTTGAAAGAAGGATATAGCACGAACATAAGAAATCGATTCAATTTTTTTAATATTGCTAACAGTTCTTTAAGCTAATAAATTGTCTCAAATCATAATCTTTTTCTTAATTATTGACAGGCTTTGGTGATTAAAGTCTCTTATCTTAATGACATATTTATTAATCAAATACTTTTTTTATTATTCTGTTTTTTTTAAATATTCTACTTGGGTGTGTCGATAATTAGATGTGTTAAGATCATTTGTTTTTTCTCAGTGGCAAATCTAGGATTTGCAACCTCGCACCTACAAAAAATGTAAGCCCTGATAAATTTTCGAAAACTCGGGGATAAGATACAAGGAAAAAGAAATAAAGATTTTTTTTTATAACTGGTGAAGGTGAAAACTATAATAAAACAAAGAATTAATTATATACGTTACGTAAAATTAAATATCAGCTCTTCGAGCTTTTTCAATAGCAAAATCTTTGCTGCATAATGCTCCATTACCAAAAGAGCGAGGGTACTCGATCTATATTGATTCATGTTTTTTTAAGATATAATGTACGATCTTTCTGCTGCAGGGGCAGTGCAGAAATTCATGAGTTAGACTTGTAAACGAAATAGCTTGTAAAGTCACGCTTAAGTTGATTTGACATTTAAATATTAAAATTTTATTCGAGTTTGGCTTGATTTCAAGTCAAATTAAGGTCAAGTAGTTTACAAATTAAGTTAAGCAGCTTTAAAATCAAATTGAGTTGGGAATCCCTTGCCGGAATTGACAGCAGCAGTAAACTAGAGGTTTGTTCCATACGCTAATGCCAAATACGTTCATAAAAGACAAAGAGCAAGGCATATTGACCAAGAAACAAGAATGAGTGAAGAAATGTTTCAGCTTATACCGACAATTACGTATTTCGACACTGATTTTGGAGGGGTTTAAACACTGGTTTAATAACCGGTTTGTCAATAAGAGGGAACTTGCCGCTTTATGTTCTTCACTCACGTTTGTCTCTTGGGCAATGTGTCTTGCTCTTTGTCTTTCGTGGACGTGTTTGAACATCATCAAATGGACAAGAGGAACAAACCTTAAATATCATTATTTTGGTACAGCAATCGCAATAATTATGACTAAAATGTAGCTTTTTTATGTTTTATTGGCCATCAGGACAATAGCCCATCAAATTTAACGTAATTGAAAAATATTCAAATCCAAACGGTTTAATTTAGTTTCGTGACTAAGTGTGTTGTGCTCCTTCAACTTCCTCCGTCCTCCATTGCAAGGTTTTGTGGACCCTATTCACGGCACTATTTTTCCCAATTTTGCTTTCATATTTTTTTGAAATAACATTCCAATGGTATCATATTGACTTTCACATATATCTATGAAAACATAATGAAAAAGTGAAGTAGTGTTAATTAGATCTTGTTACCTTAAAATTAATTTGAAAATTTTTACTGTTATAATTTTTCCTTTCGATGTACCTACTCATTTTTATTTATTTTATTTTTCTTACGTTTGTTAAACGGTTGACGAACAAAACCTCTATATGCTTTAAATATCGCAACCTTTTTATGTTTTTCGCCTTTTTTATCGATTTTTTATCAATTTATTGATATATATTATTATGTACTAAAGGGAGTAGCTAAGATTTCATACTCATATACCAGCAATGAATGATCTTCTCGTTATATAACTTACATTTGTATTATCTTTTAAAAGAAAGTAGTTTTATCTACGTTATTATAATTGAAGATTGTCTGAAAAATAAATGTGATCTTTAACTACTGTTTAAATAACTAACAAAATCTCTTACGATAGCATTCTCACTAATCAAAGACAATGCAAAATAGAGTTTTATTAAAATTGATTTTTTATTTTTATTTTTTTACTTTAACATATTTTTATTGTTGATTAATTGCCAACACAAAGACTTTTATTAAAATATTAATATAACTTTTTACAAAGCATTATTCCATTAGTTTTTTAAACGTCAACGACAAATCATTCAACACACTATCAACCTGTGTATCTATTGAAAATCTATGATTAAAAAATTAAAATTCCAATTAATAACACTGACCATTTGGTATTTGCATTATAAATGTAAGCGATAGATCAAAAATGTCAACTCTTATTTTATTTCATGACAATTAAAACATTTTTACAAAATACTTAAGCTATGATATGATTATTTCTCTACATTCGTACTTGAAACCCCATAAAAAAGCTCAAGGTCGATATTGGCAATTTGTTGTGTGCTATTTATTTATCATTAGAAGTAATTACATGTTTGGAAAAACAATATAATCGAATAACTTACTTTGATGTAATTTTTGATAATAAAACTGATGGAGTAACTTCATTGAATGTTTAAAGACATTATATGTCAATTTGATAGACTATTTACTTTTGTAAATGACGTTTATTTCTTAATAAGGAATAAGGTAAAAAATATAATATTTGTTTAAGGAATACATTATTAACTAATAAATATTAAAGGGTCAATTAGTGGCGTGATGGACTAGATAATTGCCCTATAGTGGTCCTGGGTTCGAATCCTCATCAAAGCTCATGAATTTTTTCATGGGTTTTCGTATCCGACGGTCGCTAATGACCAAAGTAGTTGATGATTTACATATTTTACATTACTTTGGTTTTTTGGCTTGTTTTTTGTCTTAACTAAGACCAATTTTGTTAACGTTTGGTGGCGTTATCTTGAGAATATCTGTTGTAATTTAATTCTTGGATTTTATACGGTTTTTATGCTAAAAATAAGTATCTCTATGGTCATGTACTAGGAAGATTGATAGGAAATTGTAGTAAATCGACATGCGATGTGTTAAACTTATAACCATTAAGAGATACAAAAATGATTGATACAATACCAAGATACGTGACACGCCAAAACTTTTACATTTTACAGTATAAAATATGGATTATCCATTTAATATTATTTAAATTTACAATGTCAATGTCGCCCATATATACGGATATGTAGGTATAACTAAATTGTAATGCAGCGTGCACTTAAAGATTTTTTGTATAAATACAACTGACGATTGAATTTAGACATTAGAAAAATTAATCAAGTTATTGAAGAGAAATTGCATGAGAATAAGAAATTTTCCTGTTTTACTATAATGACTTTAATGTATTTGCTTTAAAATTTACATGGAACGAACATTTGAAAAAATGCTTGTAAATTGTAGCATTAAACAAATATCAATTTCTATTAATCATAACAAAGGTCAGATATAAGAACTTTTTGTTTAAAGAAATTGAAGTGAATTTATTAGAAATTGAATTTAAATCGATTAGGAATATTGTTTGTAAAAATGAAGGCGATATTAATATTAGATTGAAGCATATTCGTGTTTAATATTTTGAAGAAGAATCATAAAATAAAATGTTTTTTATTATTTTTATTTTAAACGTAAAAGTAAATGTATGTAGTACTCGTATGTTTAAATAGATGATTAAATGCTTATCATTTTAAATTTAAAACCTATAAATCTCAATTACTAGTGCATAAATGTTCTTCTGTAAAACCATCGTAGGTAAAAATGAGGAAAATTGCGCCGACGCGCTTTTATTAGTAATGATGTAAATTTTAACGGGTAATACAACGTTATTGAATTAGTTAAGGGTTGGAAATGGCGCGAATAGCTCGAGATTGGGAAAAAGAGATGCAATAAACAGTTTAAAAAAAAGTTTGTTTTGTTTTTTATATTAAACCTTAATTGTTTCAAAAATGACTTCTGTGGACGCTTTTCTTTTTGGTTTGTGTTTAAATGTAACCTGTTTAGCAGAAAGTGAAGTATCTTATTACGAATGTAAAGGATCAGAATTTCTTTAAAATAAGTAAATATTAAGTTTAGAACCAAATTTGATTTTAGACGGATTTGTTGACCCTTCACACTTTGAGTCAGAAGCTGAAGAAAAGCTACGCAATGCCGCGTTTAATATTACAACAATGGAGGTGAGATAAAAATTTATTATTATCTTCAAAAAATATTGGTCATTCATTTTGTTTTAAAGAACTACCCTTTGAGTTGGACAACTTTAGAAAATGGGACACGAGTTGGCCATGGGTTGGCCTTTCTTGTTCTTAATTTCATTCAAAAGAAGTATAAATTTAATTATTCAATTGTAATGCCCGACGAAAACGTCATTGGAAATAATAATACAGGCGTATTGGGAGCTTTAATTACGAAGGTAAATAGAAAAGATTTCTACCCTGGTATATTAATCATAGCATTGCAAACACTTCATGTGAAAGCTTTCATTACGTTCAATTGAATTTATTTGATTTCTATATTTCATCTTTCAATCATTTTTGAGACAACCTATTATCACCCATCAGAACTGAAGCAAATATTAAGCGAAACAAGTTTTCTTTTTAAAAAACCATCAATATTATCGTCGTAATATTTTATCGACAAGTAACTGCTAGGTAATAATCAATTTCTAATAGAAAAGAAAATATTTAGTTTGAAAACAATAACATTTATAAAGTTTCACATAAAAATCTAATCTTGGTTTAGAAATTAATTTTAATTTTCTAATTTTAAAATCCTTAACTGCAATATTCATTGTTATTTTTGTCAATGTTTGTTATTAAAAATTTAATTATTTATATTAAAATTAATTTTTTCAACAGAAAGCTGATATTGCAGTCGCTTTTCTTCCTATGCTTTCCCATTTAACTAATGTTGGATTACATTATTCAAAGTTCTTGGACATTGGCGAATGGATTGTTTTAATGAAACGTCCATCAGAAAGCGCAAAAGGTTCAGGACTTCTAGCGCCTTTTGATTTTGTTGTGTGGATTTTAATTCTTGTATCGTTTCTTGTAACTGGGCCAACCATATATTGGATTATTGTTCTTCGAACGAAACTTTGTCCCGGAGATAAAAAAAATACGATTTACCCTCTTTCAGGCATTGTTTGGTTTGTCTATGGAGCATTGTTAAAACAGGGGTCGACATACAACCCTGTTATAGGTACGTATTATATTCATAACAATATACTCAGGTTATAAATCAAGTTAATCAATTAAATCATTTTTATATTCTTTGGAAATCAATATTGTATGCATTGTTTGCTTTAAACAATATCATAAAATAAATTCTTTCACGCGGGTATTATTGTAATCTTTTCTAGATTCAACGCGTCTTCTTTTTGCAACTTGGTGGATTTTCATAACTGTACTAACCGCATTTTATACGGCAAATTTAACTGCATTTTTAACTTTATCTGAATTTACTTTGCCAATTGAAAAACCAGAAGACTTAAAAAGCCCTAAGTATCGTTGGGTAACACAGAAAGGACAAGCGATTCAAGAAATAATAAACGAGCCTGACAGTGAGCTAATATTTCTTCGTGGATCCAAACGTGGCTTATTTGCAGATGAAGATGATGTTGCAATAGTTGAAAACTATGTATCCAAAGGGTACATGTATATAAGAGATAAACCAGGTGTCGACCATTTCATGTATAGAGATTATTTAAATAAAACCAGCCGAGGAGTACCAGAAAAGCTTAAATGTGGTTTAGTATTAACAAAGTGGCCGGTAGTTCAACGAACAAGAGCATTTATTTATGGTCCTGATTTTGAATTTGCGGATCTATTTAACAAAATGTAAGACTGGCATGAATTAAAAAATATTCATGAAGCATATTTTCAAGTAATGATTGTTTTTCTTTTCATCCCAGCTTAGAAACATTAGTTGAAGCGGGAGTTATAAAACATGAACTTCAAGAAGATTTGCCAGAAGTTACAATTTGTCCTCAAGACTTGGGAGAAAAAGGACGCCAATTGCATAATGGAGATTTATTTATGACCTACATGGTTATTGTGGCTGGATATATAATTTCTGGAATTTGCTTCCTTATGGAGGCCTTTTATAGAAAGTTCAAAGACCGAACCACAGTTGTAGATGTAGAAGTCAAAGATTATTATTCTAATTACGAAAAAGCACTTCAAACACCTCCACCGTCTTACAACGCAATTTATCCATCGTTTGGAAAATCAGTTGATGGAAAAATGAAAATTATAAATGGTAGAAGCTATTGGGTTTTAAAATCCATTGATGGAGATACAAGACTTGTTCCTGTCCGCACACCATCTGCTTTATTATTTCAATATTCATCATAATGAGTTTTATTGGAAACTTTCAATTTTACCAGAAATAAATCACAGTGAATTTATTTTTTTTTTAATCAATATTTACAATTTAATAAACACAGTGAAATTTATTTTTTTTTCAATCAATATTAACAATAATAATTCAGTTAACAATTAAACTGATTTTCTTTTGTACTGCGATTTGCAATTGTGTTTTAACTATTATTGTAGATCACAAATGTATTTATTTTGATAATAATTAGCCACAAGGCACAACCATGGAAAGTTTAATATCTAGACTTGTAGTGTTTTAAAAATACATTTCTTTGATTAAAATTTATTTGCTTAATGGTTTGATGTAATTTATTTATTACAGTAATTTTTGGATATTTTTCACCTTTAGGGGAAAGTGGGGTATTTGAGAACAATAAACTTTAAATTATCCTAATTAATAATATAAAATAACAATTTTAGTAAACTTTTGCTATAACATAAACTTTAACTTATTTACTTTAATAATTTGATCACAAAACTTTTTTAAATTAACATTAGAATAACAAAAATATAGAATATAAAAACTATTGCCATTCTTATTTCCCCGGTAGTGTGTGGGGTAATTAAACTCAATCCACGGGGGAAATAGAAACTGCATTGGGTAATGATAATATATATAATATAAAATTTAATGATTAACTATGTTTCACACAAATCACAGACGTAATTATTACACATGTATTGACCGTTCGTACATGCATCATGGGCCCATTTCTTACATTTGGTACACATAATCTAGTCTTCTTTAGGGGGCGATTCATATTTTTCCGTGCAGAATATGCAATAATAGTCCACGCCGTCACTTTCCTCGAACACCGTTTTCAAATTTCTAACGACCGCTGTATTGTTGACTGATGGTGGGTTCGTTGTACTTCTTCGTTGTTGAATATTTTTACTTTTCTTTGCAGTTTGCCGTTTTTGTTTTTCCTCTAATTGATGTCTTATGGGAGTGCTGGATAAAATTTGAGAATGTTTTCTTTTTCTTCGTTGTGAAGTTTCTATTTTAGGAATGATCGGCACGTTGGCTATGTCAGAGAGGAGCACAGGGGTTAACGGAGCAAGAAAAGTGTGTATGGTTAAATCGGTTTGATGTTCATGATTATGGTTGTGTGATGTTGTCGGTTGATCGTCCACAGGAATTGTTTTCTCAGCTGTAGTAGTAGTAGTAGTATCACGAACGGAAGTAGTATGTGGACTGTCATGACTGTCAGCAGTGTTAAATTTATCAGTAAAAGGCATATTTGCGAAGCATTCGTTAAACTTGTCCGTATCGATGGGATGAATTCCAGCCACTCTAAAACCATTGATCGCTTTGCTTATGTTGGCTGTCTTGTTGTACGCATTAGTAAACAGCTCGGCCACTTTGTATTGGGTGATCCGTTTGCCAGGATTGTTAACCATGTAGAGCTCACACTGTCAATTGTATGCACATTTCAGTGCACTGAAAAAAGTTAAGTCCAGCGGTTGCATTTTATGTGATACATGAGGCGGTAAGGAAAGAACATGAAGGTTGTGTTCTCGAAAAAGCGTGTATGCCCCCAAGCTAATGTGACTTTCATGATTATCTAGTATTATCAAGACTGGCTCGTCCTCGGTAGGTTTAACAAAATTAATGAAGTGCTGTAGGTATTCAACGAATATGGACTCATTTATCCAACCAGAATCAGAAACCGTGCCAATTATATCGTTATTAACGCCATTCAGCAACAGGTCACACATACGCCTTCTTTTGAAGATAAACATTGGAGGTACATATATACCGTTTGCGCTTATCGCATAAACAACGGTAGTGGTGATACCGCGCTCAGCACTTGTCGCTTTTCCAACTTGCTTCAAACCTTTCGGCGCCAATATTTTCGAATTACGTTGACCAGTGTTGATACCGGTTTCATCAATGTTGAATATACGGTGACTAGGAAAATTGTATTTGCGTTGGAGGGCTTCTAGTTGATCGAAAAACAATTTAATTTCGGTGGCATTGAACGCTTGAATTCGGTTAAGTGACGTTGCTTCTGGAGTTCGTAGACTGATGGAGGGATGTCGAGGCATGAATGAATAGTACCAGTCTTTACCAGCCATCTGAGATTCTTGGTTAAATTTATGGCTCAATTTGTTGGCTTCAGCAAATGTAAAGGCAATCTTTCGTAGTGATCTAGGTGTGATGCCGTAAAAAGACTCGCAACAATCGAGGATGTATTTTTCCAATTGATTTTCGTGACTATGATTGAAGACAGGGTGTCGTCCTTTTTTCGGTTTCTTAAATTCTTCTAGATGCACTTGTCGAAATAATGTTGATTTTGGTACTCCGTATTTGGTTGCTGCTTTGCTTAAAGAAAGTCGTCGACATCTCACATCATGTCTCGCGCGTTGGAGATTTTCAATTGTGTACCGCGGTGTTGTTTTTCTTGTGTAATTTCTGGGCATCTAAAGAGAGAATTTTTTTTTCCGTAGAACAATCATAATTATTGGAAACAACAGCACAAAATAAAATTGATCCAAACAAATTGATCAAACAAAACAACAACAACAACAACAACAAGTCAACAAAACGAAACGTTGCATCAGAGTTTAAAATAAGAAAATTCTTCGAAAAAATTGTAAAATAATTAATTTCTTACATATTAATAAGAAACGTCCACATTTACCCCGCGAAAATCGTTCCAAATTACCCGATTTAGGCAATTCATATTAAAATGCTCGATACTTAAAATATTTTCTTCATTTAACTTAAATAGCCACATAAAACTAATAAATGCATTGTAAATGAAAGATAATAACAAAAAAATACGCACTAAAGGTCAAGAAATAATTTTTTCAAAGATTTTTACATACGGCAAAAATTGTAACAAAAGATCAAATTTTAATTATTTACTTACCGTGACAGTATGCGAACGCCAATTTAAATATTTTTTTCTGTAAGGAACGATAAAGCACACACTTGTCAATTCAAACACTAATAAAAAATTTTTTAAATACAGAAATAATTAAAATTTAACTGTTTTTAATTAGCCGCTGTTCTCAAATACCCAACTTTCCCCTACCTACCAGGATTGTACAAAAACAGTTTGCTGAGTAATAAGGATTTTATGGAAGTTTAACAGTGCAATCATACAAATTATTGATAAATGGATATTGATATTTATAAGCCCGGTTATTCATGAAATTTAAAAGCCTAGCTGACAAGCCTCGGCATTATGTTACAGACATAGACATTATTACTAAAAGTCTGGTTCAAATTATGACATTAATTTTTCAAAATACTGTTTTAAAGAACTTATTTGTATGCAACTAATAAATTATGAACTTTTTTCTGCTAATCTATTTATAAAAACTCGGCTAGTATAGATCAACGATGTAAAGTGATATAATCAATTATACCTATATGTATTGGATGTTTAACTCTAAAAGCTATATGAGGCTTGTTAGATTTTGTTAGTAAATCAATATTACTAAATATTATCATGTGCGGATTTACTACTTGGCGAACTATGGAAATATATAGGATGGTGGATTTTCTAACTTGTAAGGTGCGACAAATATAACAAAACTACATAATTATTAATATTGAAAAAATGTTTTAATTCTCTTCTAGCAACGGTAATTTTTAGGTACCGACATAGATTTTCCGTATTACCTACATTTATATATAAATATCTTAATTTGAGGAAACAGTTGTTACCATTAAATGGGTATTTAATCAGTTTGAATTACAAGCTAGGAATTTGTTTGCAGGGTTTCTAGTTGGCACCCATCCCGCAATCAAGTCTGTCCATTGTTGTTTGTACGGCCCTCTGGGATATTTGGGCAGCATGACAAAAAAAAATTATATCCCATCAAAGTTTCATGCAAAATTAGTTTCACCAATATTCAGAAATTTATAACGCTTTTACTGTTAAAAAGTTAACAAATCTCATAAGAGACAAACTTCGAACTCTCGAGTGGCTATAGAATTCAACCCTTCGATACGGATAAGTTTAACGAATGCTTCGAAAACATAACTTTTAATAAAATCAACAAGAAACAGAAAGAAAAGAGTTTCGAGGAAAGTGACGACGAGGACTATTACTGTATATTTTGCACGGAAAAATATGAATCAATATCTTCTCCTAAAAACGATTGGATCATATGTAAGAAATATAACAAGTTGGTCCACGGGCAGTGTACGAGCGGTTTATTTACCTAGTACCTACCTAAGTATATACTTTATCTAGTACTAAATTATTGTTATTGGTTGTGTCGGTGATTTGTGTGAAACAGAGTCAACAATGACTAAAAACTTAAATATATAATTGCCCAATTTAGTTTCTATCGTTTCTATATCCCCCGTGGATTTATTTCACTGGTGTCATTACCCCACACACTATCGGGTAAATGAGAATATTTTTTTATTTTTATTATATTTGTATTTTTTTTTTTATTTTAACTAACTTTAACAGCTTAGGTCATATCACGACTGTCTAAACACAGAAATTTTCTGTTTGTCAATTTTTTAATTTTAATCTTAGGTCTATGATCTTAAGACTAGGATTTAACGGGAATCGAACCCGTACCACTTGACGCATGAAGTGGAGAGAACTACTGCTCTAGCCACTGCGCCAATAAGTGGCCCTTTATAAATTTTATTTAATATTAAAAAGCTTTTAATTCAGATTTTTAAAGTAGAAACGTAATGTTAATGTTATAACAAAATTTTATTATATCTGTTATTTTGTTTTTTCTATTAATTAGAAGTATTTTAATTTAGATGTTCTCAAATACCCCACTCTCCCCTAATTTTGTTTTGTTTTGTTTAAGTTTATACGTTGTACGTAGTATAATCGTTAAAATGGATATGAACTTTAACGTTCAATTTGTTTAAACCTAAATTATATTAATATTTATCTGAGTCTTTTAAATGGCGCTTGATGTCGTTATTGGGAGTGGTTTTTAGATTATATAAAGCGTTTCAATTAATGGGTAACAATGCCAACTATCTAAACTTTAATAATTATTACGTTATAAGATTTTTTTTGTTAAATAGAAGTTCAATAAATATTTTTTTAAATATCAGTGAGTTATTTAAGTTTATCTGTAAATTACCATGCTTCAACACAAAACAGATTCCAATCAATCGTTGTATCCGTTTTTTGTGATTCGAATTACGGAGGTTCCACAATACTTGGTACCCAAGGTTGCTGGTACCTACCTAGTTCATAATATCAATTAATTCACACAATTCTTGCAAAAGTAGACAATTACATTAATAAAATTAGTGATTCTTATTAGCTTTAGTTTTTACATATTCTAATATTTTTACCAATTTTTAATAATTAGATTATCTAATTATTTCCTGAACAATATATGAGTAAAAATTGGTAAAAATATAGAATATGTAAAAACTAAAGCTAATAAGAATCACTAACTTTAGTAATGTAATTGTCTACTTTTGCAAGAATTGTGTGAATTAATTGATATTATGAACTAGGTAGGTACCAGGAACCTTGGGTGCCAGGTATTGTGGAACCTCCGTAATATATCTAATCCGTTATTCAGTAATATCTAATTTAGATATAATATTATTTTTCAGACACATAGATCCGGACCATATTTATGAAACTTATGAAAGACTGTGAAAGATCAAACAGAACCAACAGAACTGTTGATTAAGTATAGAATATAGATTAACTCATTAACTCGATGAACTACTAAAATCACTAAAATCACTAAAATGCTTATTCAAATTAGTAGGTAATGTAGAAAACTTAAATTTACGACTATTTTCGGTCACTGTCGGAATTGATCGGCGCAGTCAATCTACTTTTCCAATTTGTATGGATTTCGAAAAATAAGAATTAAATTTCAAAATATGTTTTCGAATTGAATCTAAAAACGATAAAAAGTTTTTAAAGAATTTTTATCGTAGCTGTAAGTTAACGTTGTATTTATCTACTATTTTATAATCGAAGCCCACAAACGTTTTATCTAAAATTGGTAAATATGACAGCTGTCAAATTAAGTAATTGCTTTTTAATTTAATGAATATTCGTTTTAGCAAAATGTCGATTACAATACAACAATTAATTTCTGATGCAAAGCAACTTGCTAATCGATTAAAAGAGCGTGAACTAAACGCTGATACATTATTGAACGAAACACACTCCATTAATAAAAAAATTGACGAAATTAGACAGTACCAGGAAGAAGTCGAAGTTTTAAATGAGGTGGCAAGGCATCGACCACATTCACAATTAATCGCTAGCATGCAAAATGAAAATAGAAATTTAAGAGAAATACAACAGGAAAATCGAGAGCTAAAAGCAGCCCTAGCAGATCACCAAATCGCATTGGAACAAATTATGTCTAAATACCGTCAACAAATGTCGATGAAAATATGGAGTAGTAAAATTGATTTACCTGCAATTCAAAAATCCTTAGATTCAGAAGTAAAATATATGTCACGTTCATGGCCAATCGTATGTAAAGAGTTTGTTTATTTTAGATTATTAGAAAGCAATCTGAAAAAATAATTGAAATGGCAGCGGTTATGAAACAAGCATCTTGTTGTGAAGATTCCACAATGATTCAAATCGAAGAAACATTAACACGTTTATTAACAGAAAACAAGGTATCATGAAATCTAAAGGTATTCACGTTAAAGTACGCTACTAATTTCTATATTTTCACTCAGGGTCTTCGAGAAATGTTAGAAATTTCATGTAAGTATGGATCATACGGTACGCCAATGACAAAAGCTGATAAAGATATTCAAACTGATTCAACGGAAATCGAAAACCATGACAAATTGTAACTACATATTAGTTACTACGAATATTGTGCCTAAATTATTTTTAATTATTTATAGTTTACACTTAATTGGTCTGGTCAATTAATATCAGTTTATTATAATGGTCACGCTAGTAATAATCGTTCTCATTTGATTGTGGAGTGTTTACCATATAAATTTAAAGCTTTCAATATAATCTATTGTAATGCTATTCAAGTTGAGCACTCAAGTCATTTTTACCTACACACGTCATTATAATTTAAATGTTATATTTAGATTTAATAAATCTTACGAATTTCATACGTATTATTGATATTTAAGTCTGAAGAAGTTCGAATCTTTTTTTGAAATATTCTCATATTTATCGATGTAAGTTAATAGTTTAATTAGTCTTGAAAAAAATCAAGAATATTTAATTAATATATTTCTTTTTGAGGTAATGTATATAAGTAAGAGGTGATGTTCTGTAAATAATAATTAAATAAATTCGTTTAAATTAAAAATAAGATGTTTTAATAATATTTTAATTGAAAACAAATTTAAAAAAAAGTTATGTAACATTAAGCTCGAGACGTGTACTCATTAGGAAATTTGAAGGAATGTGATCCACTTGAGATGATATTCGGTAACAAGCCGGCGTTAGGAATAATGTTCCATGAAAGTGTAAGTGTGATGTTATTATTGCCTTTCAAACCATTTCCATCGTCCCAAAAGTAATATTTAGTGTTCATATTTTTATAGTCCAGAACAGCATTTTCGCCACGTAGAATAATTTTATCCCAAAGAACAACCTGAAACCAACAAATCTGTGTAAGACAAAAATTGATCAAATGAATATGTTATAACCACCTGATTGAGAACATTACTAGGAGTTGTATATTCTGCCGTTAAATACAAAAATAATTGCTTCACATTCCAATTGAATAAGTGAGTTAGATCGCTTCGTAAATCAAATGTGATGTAGCCAAGATCGTTTCTTTCACGGGCAGCACTATAATCTGGTACATTTTTACTGCAATGAACAGTTTGAAAATTTATAAAATTGTAATTAGAATAAAGTTTAAGGTTTGTCGATTTACTTACACAACTACTTTAACTGTATTTATGTTAGCATCAGTCTTGTAGTTTAAGAAAACTGTTGATGCAAAACAAATAAATGTTAAACATGCTAAAACACTTAACGAATATGCCAATATGGCATTTGCTCTTGTTATAACAGAATACATTTATTATTTATATTTGTTGAGTTATGTTAAACTAGGTAGAGAATTTCTACCTGTGAATATTTCAGTAGACACGTCAGTGATTATAGTATTAACGAAATTCTAACCTCAATTAAATGGGAAATTCGTATTGATATGGCTTTAGCGACGTAAACGCTTTTCACAATTTTATAAAACGGTTCACCAAAGCCGAAAATGTGATGACAGTGTCAAGTAAATCAGTTTACTATCTATATGATAGATAGCGTTAGCTTCAACTGGTTTATTGCGTTTATTGGCTCGATTCACTCGATTCAACTCGATTGCTTCAGAGGGCAGCGACCCTGGCGACTATATAATGAAACAAACTAGTAACGCGTTTTTAAATGGCAATGGCGTTGATGGTTTAATTCGTTTGTTTCCATTCGGACCCTCAACTTCTCTTAAAAAAATCAGTCTCAAAACACATTTTTGCTACAAAAAAAATCTTAACATCCAAATTTAAACTTACATAGAGAAAACGAAAGCGAGATCTTAGAAAGAAAGAAATTAATTAATTTTTTTAAGGGGCATATAACGTATAGTAGCTAAACGCTTATAACTATTAGGAGTATTATTTAAAATAAAATAAATTTTTTTTCATAATTAGAGCTCTGAGAGCTCTGCAAATTTTAAAAAGCTTAATTTTTCCTATAAGTCTTAACAATTCTTTTTGTATTCTGAACAACCGATTTGTTAAAGAGGTGGTTATTATCGTTATTATCATATGCTCGACACTGTGATGAACTTTTGATAGATTTGCAAGCTTTTTAGCTAACCACGTTATTTAATCAATAAGAGCAAAAACAAGTTTTTTATTTTAATAATTAAAGTTCAATTTTGCAATACAATGCAGTATGCTAATAGCTTTTATTTATACAATAAACAGTTTTCCAATAAATATAATTAGATACTATTTTCATTCTTTGTGTGTTAATACACTTTCGTGTTTGAATCTATCAAGGGTGGGAACAAGAAGAATTAACTGCTTTTCTCTAGCCCACAACTGCCACTATTTTATTTAGCGAAACAATTATTATCTATACTTAAGTAGGTACTTATCATTGGGATTTGATTCTAATGGGACCACTGGCTTATAGGGCAAAAATCTAGTCAACAATATGCCACTAAGTGAATCTAGATAATGTTAAGTCGCTCTAACATCTAAGAGTATTTCACGACTAGCTAAAAACAGAAAATGTCTGTAATTTACAACTCTACAAATACTTAGGATTCAACGGGAATCGAGTACCACTGACGCATGGAACGAAAGTCGAACAGATCGAATTATGCATCGATAATCGATAATTGCAGTTATAGATTCAAATTTTAAAATTTTCACAAATTAAAGACAGTTATAGAATCAATAACATTTTTCTGAGGTCTAAAACATATATTTTCTAAAAAAACTTAATCTTTTTAATGTTTATACCAAACGAATTTTAAATTGATAATCTGATAAGTAGGTCATTATAATGCGGCCCTTAAAAACAAAATAAAGAGATCTCAACTTACAATTGTATGCAGAGAATAAATTTTTCAAAGATCCCCTCTTCTATACCAAAAGATCAATACGTTCTTACATGGTTAATGCAATTACAAAACCTTGAATATGTTCATATTTAAAAAAAAAAACGGTTTTATAACACTTTCATCCCCCTGTTGTAGTTTACCAGCGAAACAAACTATTAAAAAATATTAATAATTAAAACCAAACTCCTCAGACTACTTGACAAACCTCGCAATACTCTAATAGGAGAGATGCATAGGGAGGCAGAGTTGCTCTTAATAAAAAAATTTGTGAGAGAAATAATCAATAATTTTTAGAAAATTGTTCATGCAATGAAAATTTCATATAATTTTAATGACGTAAAAAAACAAAGAAGATTTCGACATATATTAAAATCGTAGCACTTTAAATAAGAATGTTACTTATTTATTTTTCTCTTTTATTTATATTTTAACCAATTTGTTACACCTGAGTTTGACTCATTTAGCAACTTGCTTTCTGATAAAAATAATTTTTGTTGGGAACCAGCTCAGTGGCTGTTCCGGGTTCTCATATGAGATAGGAGAAAGAGAAGTATAAGATTTTGAAAAATAACTTAAGCTTAAAAGGTGGTGGGTTTTTAAATCCTTTAACCCAGCAAACTATCTAGGAAAATTAAATTAAAGTTAGTTTTAAGCTAGTTTTGTAAGATTAGAGTAAAAAGAATACAAATTATGGTACTCTGAATATATAAATTATGCAATTTATTTATTACTTTTTATTTGGTTTTTATGCATATTATGGACGGTAAATAAAACTATTTTACTTAATAACACTTTCATAAAAAACAGCCCAAATACTAATTAATAATGATTATTTTTATTAATTATTTTATTAAATAGGAATGATATTAAAAAATTGAAGCCTTAACTAAAAGTTTTAATAAAAATCAATATATTTTTATTTACTTCTTACAAAAAAGAAGTATACTTGAACTAAAATAATTTTTATAAAATTAAACATTAAATATATATATTTCAACTATGTTATTTAACTAAATTACATTAAAGTTGGTAGATATTAAATCTATATAATCTTAATTAATTTATTAAAATCAGTCACATTACAATCGAGATGTTATTGTCTTTGTGTTTCCATTGGCTTCAATATTGTCACATTGATTTGAGCTTTTGCTTCGTCTCACGCTGTTTCGCAGTTTTGAGATTCCAGCGAAATGATCTTGTATTTCAGACAAAGGCTTACCCTCGGTTTCTGGTAAAATATAATAAAGTACACCGGTACCGCATAAACTAATCATACCGTACAGATAAAACGTGCCGGACATTGTGAGTGTATCGATTAAATTAAAGTATATTTTATTTGTTATAAAGCCGAAAATGTAACCACTTCCGCTGGCCAAACCGGCTGCATTCGCCCGTGTTTCATTTGTGAACACTTCACCGATTAGAATCCATGGCAAGAGACGAATCCCTATATGGGACAGCATCGCTGATAATATTAAAACTGTTGTCGGAAACCAGCGAAAGTTTTCGAAATCAATGTCTTTTAGAAAATCGGATGTGAATGATATGTTATTTTCGATAAGGTAAGCATACGTAGCGACCATTACAAAACAAACCCCACAACCGACAGTCGAAATCAACGACAAGGGTCTTTTCCCTGTATAATGAACGAGAACAACAGCGATTAAAGTTCCTAATAACTCGACTAACCCTAGGATCAACGTTGCGTAATATTTATCGATTGGAGCTTTGAGAGTTCCGAAAATATCCACCGCGTAAGTTTGTAATGTGGTCATCCCCGAAAAATGACCTAGGAAAAATGAGAAGCAAACCAGGAAATATGGAAGCAAGAAACTTCGTTTCAAATAGTTTCTAATATTGAATTTAGGTTCTTCCGGGTGTTTTTCTACGTGAGCTCCATTGGTTTTATCACCGTTTATGTTTACATATTTTCCATCAAAAGCTACGTTATCAATCCCGTTTTTGATCGGTTCTTGTTTATGGACGGTTTCGTAAATGTGTTTGAATTCTGGAATTATTTCATCGATCGAACACCAGCCACGCAACCAGGACAAACTTGATTTAGCCTCATCGAATTTATTTTTGCTGATCAACCAATATGGCGATTCTGGAATGAAGAACAATGAGATAATTGCGGCTACAGGCACGGAAATGTTGCATAAAGCCATTGTTCGCCACGTCATAAATGTTCCCATCAGGAATTCAGTGAAAATTCCCAAAATAATACAAAATGAACTGGTTGATGAGAGAAAGCCGCGTAAGTGCGGTTGTGTGATTTCGGCGACATATGTTAACACCTAAATTAAACAAAAAATATTCATTTAGTTTAAATATTATTATAATGAATACATTTTTAAAACATACCGGAGCTTCAAGAATACCTCCAGAAAATCCCGTTATCGACAAGGCTATGTATAAGTGCTTGACTTGATTTGAATAGAAAAATAATAGCCAGGCAACTATGAATGGGATATTTACTAATTGCATTGAACGTCGTCGACCAATTGGTGATGTTAAAATTCCACTTAATAAACATCCCAAAGGAACAGTGATTAAGTTGATCGAACCTAAAGAAATTTATTTATTATTTTCTACAAATATTCAAGTGTTATAATGTTTGGAGAAGATTATATAAAGGTTTTACGACCTTATGAAAATGTCGCACAGCAACATACAGCTATACATCGGTTCAAAAAATCAAAAGTTATGCGTTTTAATGATTATAAAGTTCAAGAAAACACAAAAGACAAAAGGTACCTCGGTATACGTTCTAAATTCATTTCAGATCCTTGAGCTTATACCGAACAGGACGTTTTTTCCCCGTAAAAAAAATAAAAGAAAAATTATTTTTCCACGAAAAATAATTGTTATTAGCTTACTATATATATTTAAGTGGTTGCAAAACATAATTCAAACACTGCTTAATACTAAAATACTTAAGTAAAAAAGAACTTAGGTGAAATAAATGAAAATTTAATCTCACATATTCATAATCTCATTTTATCTTAGTGAGAAAAGTTAAGTACTTACAAATATCGTGCTGAGAAGGAGGAAATGTTATTGTTTTGAAGAAGCGTCCTCACTCCTCTTCCAACAAAACTTCAGTATAATGTGCTTTTGTTTTTTGTATTTTCTTTACTTGACTCTGGTTGAGGCTCATCATATTTTACTTTTACTAAAAATCTGTCTAAAGAGCTCTATAAGGATCGTATTCCAAACAAAGAATAATGTTTCCCGTCCAAACAGGACGTAAACCAAGTTGAACTTATTCCAAAGCGGGCATATATTGAGATACCTGCACTGTACATCTAAAATTGTTTTAAAAGAAAACTTTAAAAATCTTATTGGTTTGATATCTTAAAGATTTAAATTCTATTGGTGGTTTTCAAAGGGAATGGTAATGCACTAATTTTTCCCTACTTCGGTGAGCCATGGGAGAACTCTGTAGATAAGCTCGTTTTGAGCGAAAGGGGAGCTATGACAATTAGTTCGTTCGCGGATGTGATAATGAATCGGTAACGGATCAGTTCAAGACCGATTTAGGATCATCGCCAAGCGCATGCAAGTTTATGAGCCGAGTTACGGTCCGATATTCGCGGTTCACACGAAATGCGTTCGTTACCAATTCATAATTGGTTCTAGCGATCCTCAGATTTGTAAGGATAAAAAATTAGATTCTCTTACTCATGCGCAGTTTGCTAAATTGTGGTTAACTCATAATACAGTTTCGCTGTCATGCTGCGTTCACACGAGTCAATTTTATTAGGCCGTTTTTAGTTGATCAAAAAAATTTGAATAAAAAACCTCGTGTGAGAACCGTAATCAACTTTTTAGTGGATCAAAAAAAGTTTGAACAAAGTTTTTTTTCATCACACTAAGTTTTTCATTCCACTTTTGATCGATTAACTATAATCGTCAGTTGACTCATGTGAACCAACATATAACAATTTTCGTGGGCTCTCGTTAATCCTCGTCTTACTTCCAAACATTTTCAAACTCGTTCATGGGAAAATAACCCTTAATCAGTTCATAAGCGTGTATGCGTTTGGCGATTATCCTATTTAATGATTCTTTACCAGTTCCGGATCAGTACCATCAGTACCGCGAACAAACCTAATGTTTTGTACCAAAAAGTACCGTTACACGCTTTCTTATAAGCGTGTTCAGAGGTCTAAAGCCAACAGGGTGGCATGGTAGCCAAAATGCAATGGGCCCCCGATCGAAAGCAACCCTTGACCTGAGAGGACTTTGAGATTTCTAAAATATAAAATAAAAGTTCTAAGATTTACTATTATAAAATTTAGTAAATGATATTAGTTTTGCATTTAATAAATAGGTATAAAGTATTTGCAAACGTTAAATAAAAAATATCTCAAGATTTGAACGTATACTTATTAAGAAAAGGGTACTTCATTCAAATTAAAATTTTTGAAAAAATTTCAAAATATAATTGATAAAGTATATTTAAGAACTTCTATGAGAAAAGAAAAGCTTCGCAACTTAACTATCACGATGGAGTATTCCATGATCCAAACTTTGAACCTTGATAATGATATAAATAATAATAATCCTTTTTAGTCCAGGGAATAAAGACAAAAAAAAGGTCAAACCTCGGAATAATTAAGGGAGAGCTGAATTTTTGCATAAAGCTTCTTTTTGTGGTTCTAAACAACATATCAAAAGTCTCCGACGATACATGCGCCGCTAAAAATTTTACGCGGGGTCAAAGGTTACGATAAACGAGTTTTCGCAAAAATCTCGCTAATGATAACTTTTATCGAAAAAATACCAGTTATCAAATTTGAAGTTTAGGAAAGAATCTACAAAAAATATACTATTACTTTTGTAAGACTTGCGGTTTTTGAGAAAACTCTATTCAAAAAGTTGTAACGTTCAGCATGTACTCCTTAATAGTATCTGTATGTCAAATACTATATTTGTAATAAAACGTTAAATGTGACTTTAAATTAATTAATTTAATTAATAAATTAGCAAACTAAAAAAAACAAAACAAAACAATGAATATTATAACTTTTACGCACATTTTATTTGAAAGTCAACATTTGCATTTGCATTCGCGAATATTAAAAAAAATATTCGCATTTGCAAATATGAAAAATCGGACATTCGTGACATCACTGATATGTATCATTACCCAATTTAGTTTCTATTTCCCCCGTGAATTGATTTCAATTACCCCACACACTACCGAGGAAATAGGAATGGCAATATTTTTTATATTCTATATTTTTATTATTATGTTAATTTTAAAAAATTTTAATTTCATATAGGTACTTATTAATGTAGATAAGTAATGTTTATGATACAACAAAAGTTTATTATATTTTTTTATTTTGAAATAGGTATTAACTATGATAATTTTAAGTTAAGCGTTCTCAAATCCCCACTTTCTCCTATAGGTATGATAAAATAACGTGTACGAGAAAAAGATTTTCAATTAATTTTTCCTATTATCTGGAAATGCACAACAAAATATTGAAAAAAATGACTTCTCTTCAATAAATTTTAGCATGTAGGTAATAAATACTGAGAAATATTATAATGAAAATGATAATTGTATTAGAAAATAAATTATCAAATTATAAAAAAATAAAACTCAACGTGATAACTAGAGAACAAAATTCTAAGAAAATGAATGATTTAATGTCAAGTGTAACTTTGTCGTTCATAATTCTCGTAGCGAATCAATTTTTTTACTTCTTTTTTGGAAAACAACTTTTATGATTTATGTGTGAAATCAATATGAACACACATTAATTTTTAATTTAAATATTCATAGAAGTAAATATTTAAATTTTTTTTCAAAGACTTTAAAATATTTTGATCGTAAATATTTAATTTAAAAAAATCATTTCTTACTGTAGAAATGTTTAACGTAAAATGAAAACAATTCTATAAGATTTAATTGGACTTAACTTAATGGGACAAAAGAGATTTATAGTTGACTGAATTGAAATTAAAGTAAAAACCGTATGAGAATAAGTAAAAATCAGTGTAGGTGAATTGTCTTACTTATATCTATTAATTTATAAGGTAGGTGCATACGTAATGTCGTAAACGCCATGGAAAATGGATTTGAAATTAAACCGATAGCTGTACAATCTTTAATAAGATTTTTTTCTAAATCATAGTCGTAAAAATACAATTTAATGACCCATTTTAAGACACATAACTTCAGCATTAGTTGATAAAACAAAAAAATAATATTTTTGTGAATTGCTTATATTTATAAACCTCAATTAGTCGCTCATTACCATTTGATAACCTTTGGCATTCAATTAATTGGGTTGTCAATTTTAACTACAATTTTTAATCCATGGCGAAATTTCAACAAATAAAATGTAATATTATCACGTTATCTACATTTTATTATATTATATTGATCATGAAACACTTACTTATCCACGAAAGCTGTTCCTCGTTTAAGGTGAATTCATGACTCGGATCCTTGCCGGGATACGCTTTCAAACTGGGAATCAAAATCGTCGGATACCCCAGCGTCATTCCATATCCATAAAGAACTAAATTTTTCGCACCCACCGCAAGAATTTGTGGAAGAGCATTTCGGAACTTTGAAATTTTGATTGGTTCTGTAGGTGACGTTGACGGAACTCCGTTTTGCTTCATTTTATCTTATATCTTGAAAAAATAAGGAAAAAATATACGTTAATACATACATAAATAACGTACATTGAAAAATATTCTTTGCTTTTAACTATGCAGTGTGAAATGATTGAGATAAGCGTTACTATATGGACATTTTTAAACCAAGTTTTTGATACCTAAACACCAGAAAGGAAAGGCAAAATTAAAACTTTCTAGAAGCAACAGTTACAGTCTTGTTTTTAAAAAAATAGCGACGACCCTTTAAAAGTTTTAAAATAATTAATCTCTTTCCTAGTGAACTACTTTTCAATAGTACTTTATTTAATAGCAAGGGGCCACAGTGATCCCACGGAATTTTTGAATTGGATTTTCTTGTTTTAAACTGTCAAAAATGAAACTATTATTTCACAGGAACCGAGTTCTTTTCCAGGAGAAAATCTTATGTTAAACCTAATGTTTATGAACTATGTTTTTTTGAAAAATGTAGCTCTCAGATCAATAAAATATTCTTATCCAAAAATTTACTTCTATTAGTTTATGCGTGCATTAGTTATAAAAGGATAAAAAGATACATTTTCGCTTTGATAATAGGTATATATTCGATTTTCTATAAAATTAAGTTTTAGAGAGCCACCTATTGACGCTGTGGCTAGAGCAATTGCTCTCTCCGCTTCATGGGTCAAGTGGTTCTTGGTTCGATCCCCGTTGAATTCTAGACCTAAGATATAATTGACCAACAGATATTCTGTGTCTAGGCAGTCGTGATATGACCTTAGATGTTAAAGCGACTTAAAACACCAAAAAAAAAAACTGGAACTGCGGACAGACAGATTTTTATATTAAACTAATTAGATTTTTAAGCCCTTGAAAACACAAAATTATTAAATTTTTCTATTTCATTGTTAGGAAATAAAAATTATACAATAAAAACTAAAAATAAGCTATTTATGAATCTTCCTTGCCCCAATCCATTTTTTTCATTAGTTGTATGTAAGCGCTCAATCAACAAAAGCTATTAACGACTAAGTAAAATTACAACAATTTAATTTTTTATGAAAAATTTCAGTTTAAGACAATATGTTGATCGTGGTAAACTCTTAGCCTGTGATGACCATGCATTAAAAAAATTTATTTTTTTAAAATTTTTTAAAAAAATTTCTGACAAAAATTGGCTATGAAAATATAGAATAATAAAATTAAGAGAAATAAATTAGACAAAAAATAATTTTAGAAAAATAGAAAAGTATAGTGATATTATCTTTTGAGGTAAAACATTTACAAAATGGCAAAATTACATAAAATGAAAAACTTAAAAATATACAAGTTAATGAAGCTCTAAATCTAATCACATTTAGCCCCCTATACCTATTATATATAAACATTTTTTACTAAATTGAAATAGATAGGCAAATAACGGAAGTAAAAATAACCTACTTATCATTTTCTTTTGACACGTTTTTTGAGTAAATATCTTCCACATACCTATAATTTTATGCACTAAGTGGCGTAGTGTTCATATAGCACCACCCGGGTGAACGAGTAAATTGCCACCCCTTCCCTAATTACACAATTAAACAAAATGTGTGAATAACCTGGGACACTCTGCTTAAATACTTTAAGTAAACTCCTATTTAAAAAATCAATTTTAATTTTTCGTGTTTCTGCAACATAAACTCTTTATTATTTTAACATTCGTCTAGATTCTAGAATCTATCATCTTATTCTATCGTTAAAATGATGGAGCTTTTGTAAACTTTCTCAAATAACATTAGTTGCATATTTTATCGAATTTACTTTATCTATTACTTCTTTTAAATTGTTTTCATTTGATTAGTTTGGCATCTGTACTTCCATTGCCCAAATTGAACCTACCTTCTCATAATTTGTATATAAGGCTGAAAAAATATACCAAGTTCTTTATGAAAGTTTTGAGCGGATTTTAAAACTTCGTTAGCGGAATTTTAATTTTATCTCATCTCAAATTTTATATCATTTTTAACTTCTTCTTCTTCTTCTTATCTAACGCCCACGCTTGACATTATTGTCATTCGGTGCCACGCCGTCTAATAGAGGTTGGAGACTAGTTGGTTTTGGGTTGTTTTCTATTTTTATTCTGACGTCTGAAAGTGCAGGACAGTTGTCAAGATGCATGGAGTTCATGGGTTCCCCATTACAGAGGGAGCAGATTGTCGGTAGGATGCCAATACGGTGCAAGTGCTCGCATAGGTAGTCGTGCCACGTGGTAGTTTGGAAAACTGCGACTGACACCTATACACACCAGACACCTGATAAGAGATTCCAGTAAGGATTCCCATTTCTTGCCTTGCGCTTCATTTTTTGAATATTGTAGGAATGCCAGTTGATAGTGCTTGCGATGTGGCTCTGAGCTTGTGTTAAAGGCATAAGGGTTGGCGGTTGGTTAAAAGCTATGTCAGACTTTGCGAGGACGTCTGCTTTTTTATTTCCCAAGATACCAACATGACTGGGAATCCATTGTAGTGACATGTGTCAATCTGTTTTCGCGAGACTGTCCAATGCGGCTTGACATTTGTTGGTACGAACGCAATCGGTAGGGTAGTTAGAGGATAGTGCTATTATCGCGGCTTGAGAATCAATAAAGAAAACAGCTTTATGATAGGTCTTATTCTCAACTTCTGAAATTTAGATATAGCTAGTAAAACTACCTCTACTTCCCCATCAAAACAGCTGAGAGGTTTTCATTCTTCAAGTATATCGCTGTAGTAACCAGCACAAGTTTTTCCAGATCCTGGAGTGGATGAACCATCTGTATAGATGTGTAGAAATTCTGACCTTGTGTACATGGAATGGATGGTTTCTAAAGAGTTCTTCGTTTCCATATTCCATTACAGGTCGCACATAGGACAGGTAGGTTGTGCGGAGTGTATCCTAGATGGCTCCTCATTCGCTTTTTTCCTATTTAACTAATTGTAATCACTTGATTTTTCAAGCAAAATTAGTAAACGTAACCGTTTCTTGCCGCCCTATGACTCCCTTCTTTCCCAGACACTACGCCACTGGCACTAATACTGTTTTCTAATATAACAGTCTTTCTTTTTATCAAAGAAAATATCATTCATAACTAAATTTTTTCAGATAAAAATATATCAATGAGTAATTACAATTAGACCACGGATTTAAGAAAAATGCAGCACATTTTTATCAACATAATTATTATATATAAATCTTCCATTCATATTCCGAAAGACCTCTACGAGTACAATAAAATTTTATTTTAGATCATTAAAAACTTGTTTTATTTTTATTATAGTTTATAAATGTCAATTGATATGTTTTACGTACAAAAATTCCATTACTGATAAAATTTTGAATTTTCAAAAGTGTAAATATTTTTGTTCGGAAACGTTGTAACATTAAAGATTTGATTGAGTTTGAAAGATACAAGGATTAGATCAAGGATTTGATGTTAATTAGAATTTCCTCACAATCAACTAATTCACTTATAAGTTATTTGCTCTAATCGTATATAAGATAAACTTTTCTGCGTTCAATGCAAACTGCATTTTATAAGCATTACAATATGTTAGATTTTTAATATACCTACTGTTAAAGACTTTAATAGCTTTCACGAGTCGAACTTTTTTTGAAAAAAATTATACAACACAAAAAATAAGAGCTTGTAATTTATAGAGGTACTATTTATTTTCAGTTGACTAAAATAATAAAGATTTTCACGTTGAAGATTAAAATTATGTTTCAAGGAAAATTATAACGAGATTTCTTAGTTAATTGTCTCCATTATATTAATGAAATTCAAACTTCCTATAGTTGCATGATATTAATTATACAAAATACATTTACAATAAAGTCCTTAAATTTTCAAACTAAATTCATTATAATATTTTGTTAATTATCGATTTTGATTAAGTGGATTAAAACATTACGTTTAAGGATGCCAAGGCTATGAATCAAACTTCCCACATTCTATTTTTAGTCGTTGATTATTAGAAAAAAAAAATTCTTACATTTTGAAAACCAGTTTAAATTATCTTTGATCTATGAGATGCATCTTTTATAATTAAAAAAATATATTTGATAATTATATGGTTCTTCCGTCAGGTTGTGGTAACTATACTGACTACTGTTAAGTAAAAGATCCATTTATTGTTTCACATAAATTATAATAATTAATCTTTCAGCTATCAGCTATCAACGGCAGTTAAGATGTCTGGTAATAAGATTTTATTACGTGCAAATCAAACTATAAAAATAATAATAATCAATTATGAGAGCAGCACGTGAATTACATGTGAAGTTTAGAGTCATTAAAATAAAGGATATTTATATAAAAATATGTGGAGTTTTTGAAATTACTCTAAACTTCGGTAAAAAATTTTTTTTTTTTACTAATTGCGAAAAAAAAATATTAATCTTAAGTTTTTGAATTAATGAAACGCCTTAAAGGCAATGCTAGTTTACATTTTATTTTATACCCAATAAAATACCAATTGAGTATCTTTCTGTGTTTACTTAAATGTACGTGTATTACTTAAGGTATTTATTGTTTTTACTATAATAAGAATTAAGTTAGTATAGCGTGATTTGTCTGTGACTAAAAAGTATAAAAATTGAAGCATTACAATCTCTTTACGGGAGACAAAAATTTAATTACGATACAAAATGTTCTATCCCACAAAAAT
Organism: Sisyra nigra; assembly: GCA_958496155.1. Lineage (NCBI taxonomy): Eukaryota > Metazoa > Arthropoda > Insecta > Neuroptera > Sisyridae > Sisyra > Sisyra nigra. The sequence continues at coordinate 28,536,155 of OY292313.1, forward strand.
TATAATATTTTGAATATTTTTTAAAATATTGAAATAATTTTTTAAAATTATTTTTATATTTATTTATTTATAATAATGACTAGTGAAGAGAACCTTGGAATAATATCTTTTTAAAACCAAAAAATACATTTTGTAATCTGTCTTATGCTTTTTAAATACAAACATTGTAAAAAAAATTATGATAAAAATATTTTATATAATCGTATGATTATTAAGTAGGTATGAGATGGGTACAAAGATATTAAGATACCCATCGATAAGTTTCTTTTAGCTACTTTTTTTTACAAATATTGTAGATTTCACATATGTATATGTTATATGTACAGTGAAAACTTTCATGTGGGTTGTCAACAAAAGCTGAACTAAAAATCTATAATAGAGTTTGTTTTAACAACCAACAAAATGAATTAGATTTTTATTTTTCAGCAATTGATGCTATAAAAAAAAACTGAAAATAAATTTTCTAAATAAAATTTATGAAGTACAGTGGGCACACTTAAAAAGCTAATAAAAATTAAAACTTTGGGAAACATTTTTCATTATTCATTTCACTTTTTTGTTTACAACCACCATTTTTTAAGGAATCGAGAGAAGATTTAAACAATTTTCAAATTTATAAAGCTGTGTGTTTTTTAATAGTAATTATTAAGCAATTATTATATCATATATCTACAGCTTATTGACAAAAAAATTGAACTTGAATATTCTTTATGGCAGTTTTTTTATGGCAATTAACTTTAAGACACTATTGTGTCTTGGTTTTCAACCAAGTCATAACCATATTATTACATTAGGTTTTCTTAAGTTTCTGGATTGTACATTAATTAACACAACAACAAAAAAACTTTTATTTTAATATTTATTCAGATCCTTGTTATTTCGTATTAATGTTAAAAATTAAAAGGTTAATGAATCGGGATTTACAATAAATGCAAACAAGCATATCAGGTCGCGACGTTTCGCCATATAATTGTAGTTTCCTCAGGTTCTGTGTACAATAGAAATAAATATATATAATTCGATACATCACATTTACAATATTATTATCTTATCATTCTTATCTTTTGTCTAGCATATACAATTTATTTATATATTTATAACTTTTTTTTTTCTATTTTAGATCTATTGCCCTTTTTATATAATATTAGGTTCAACTATTTGTAATATACTGTAGCATTTTGTACAACTGCAACAACCAATATCTGTACGTACGATACAACTACAAATTAATAAAAAAAAAAATCCTATAAATCCTAAGAACAGAGTTAACCGCTTGTGACAAAACCTTTTCAGGGGGATTTTTTTTTCAAAACACAGTTTTACGGTCGTTCAATAAGAAAATGTATACTTTTTTAATTAAAATCGCTTTTTATGTTTAAATCTTCTATAACAATAGTAGCAAAATCTAATTCTGTTATAAATATCCACTGTTTTGTTTGAGGAGATATTGCCTCCACTGTCTTCGTATTTGAAAGTTGTTTCAAATTTTATGAGATAGAACAGAAAAAAGCCAGCTTTGATTTTGAAATTTTTTTAAAATATCTATACGCCTTACACTTCTACTTTTGCAAAATAATAATAGAAAAAACCTAATGAATAAAACATAGTTTCTAAACAAAGTATTAATTATATAAGAGAGACGGAGATGGTAAAAAACAAAACGGGTTGTAATTTGTTAGAACTCGATTTTACTGCCCATATAAAATTGTTTGTACCGCGCTCTGTGCCTAGCGAATGAATATTGCTATATGAAAAGCTTTAATATGCTGTAAGCTAAGCTCTATGAAAATCGATTCTTCAGGTGTTAACTCCAAAAACCTCTTGAAAATGTTAAATAGATCTAAAAAAGGAACTTTAGAAATGTGTTTTAAGTAGGTTTTTGAAGAGTGTGTAAATGCATATTTGTAAAGTGGACAAATTTTATTGACGACAAAGCGAGACAAATTGCGATGAAATAGGAATAAGTATAGTAAAATTCTCATAAAAATAGCAAGGATCGTGTCATATGCGGGAAAAGGCGGGACAAATGGAATGAAATAGGAAATAGATGCATATTACACTATACTATCTTTCGTTAAAATTGTTATGGGCTAATGTTATTGTATATGAATCTTTATATGAACATTTATAAAAGTTTGATAAAAATCAAGTTTCTAAAAAGCGGGACTTTTTCAAAACGCCATGGGGCGCGGGACAATTTTTCAAAAAGCGAGACTGTTCCGCCAAAATCAGGAAATGTGGTCACTTTAATGTTTTTAGGTATTTGAAACATAGGTTTGAAGATTTGTCTTATTTTAAAAATGAACGTCAATTCAAAAACCTCTTGGAAATTAGATCTTTTCAAAATTTTAATGAAATTATAAGAATAAAATAGCAAAGAAATTTACTATTAATAGGAAAATTTCAACTTTTTTCCACATATTTTTTTTCATTTAATTTTCCATTACATCTTGATGCTACAGGTCTCACCTTTGCAAACAATTTAAAGCAAAGAAAAAAGAAAATTAATTTATAGCTCAATTACTTAATAATATGAAGTTTTGCAGGACCATTATTCGTGTTTTAAGAAATTGTTTCTTAGTGATATTTCTTAACTTTCAATTTTAATGTTCCAGATAAAAAAAATCTACTGAGGTAATAACCGTTAATAAGCTTATTAGATAAAGTATATACATATATTATAATTTAGATAGAATGTAGATCCGAAACCAATCCAAACTCAACCCAAACCGTAAAACGAAGTAAAGGCCTTAATCATAATAGGTAATGTTACGTAATATTATGTAACTTAAGCTAGATGAAATATAAAATGTTACAATCAGTTAGTACCTGATTGAAAACCTTTAATTGATTCTTTGATATTTCATCATTTGATTAACTCATATCATTTTTTTTTTAATTCGAAATACTTCTTTAGAAATATTTTTAAAATTTAATAATTAATAAATGGAAATTGTTTTATTTACCTAGATGCATTTAGATGTAACATGAATTTGGAAGTAGATAGACAAAAATTTAGACCTTAATTATGGGCTTTAACTATATTATTAAGTAATTACCCTAAAAAACAACTAATCATGTTATTAAATATTTTTAAAAATGTAATCTATTGTAGAAAATTTTATAGTGTACCACCTTATTAAGATTTATTTCATTACATTTTTTTATCATTAAAAATATATTTAATATTTCATAACATTATAAATTGTTTAAAATTTTTATGAAATAAAACACGCAGTGTTTAAAAATAATTAATTAATGAAATATCTTTTAGTTCTATTCTATCAATCGTAGAATATTATTTGGTTTCACTTCTATTTGATATTATCTAAGTTCCGATTTGATGATTTAACGAATTTTCTTGATTTTTTCGCTGATTTATTAAAAAAATAAATAGTATGCATTTATAAGAAAATAAATAATATAAATAACTTACGCATAAATATTGAGATGGTAAAATATTTTTTTCACCGGTTTCAAAGGTCGAAAATTTCCAATAATTAAAAATAATTATAACGAAATGATATAATATCAACTTGTAAAATGCATTTAATAAATCAGTAGCACATTATAAATCCCGATAATTTCTTAATCATCAACCGTAATGTTATGTTCCAACACCTCATATTAAAACCACGATATTTTATGCTAATGAACTCTTTATAACAAGTTTTCAAGTTGTATGCTCAAACTTTTGTAAATTTTCTTTTTTTAAATATTATTTATTATTTCTTTATAAATAACGCAAATATTGATATAGTATATTATTTATTAGTTAAAAAATTGTAAATATCAAACATCTTCATTGTTATATTTAAACAAATTTTGTTCACCTTCTCTCGTTTATAATATCTTATTAATCCGCTTTGAAATTCAAGCCGAGACTAATTGGACTGAATTCGGTTCAATATTTCTAGAATTTTAAGTAAGCCAACGAGGGATACAGTTTGTTTAAAAAAAGTAAACTATAAAATTTAAGGTAATAAAACGACAATCGACTTGAAAGCGTTGAAGGAATCGTAAAATTCACTAAAAGTATTTACCTTTTAAGATAGGTAAATAGTAAAAGAAATTATTTCTATTTTATTGGGTTCTTAAAAAGGTATTAATGTAAAGATAAAAACACTGATTAGTTCTAATATTTTTTTTTTATTTTTTATTTACGATTTGATTTGTTGTATGAAAATATTAACTTATTAAATTTGAAATCAAAAAGATAAATAGGTACTTGGAGTTAACATTTTTTTTTAACTATAAATGTACCTTTTTGTAAGATTTTTTTACCACACTAATTGTTAGAGTAGTTTCATCAGACGAAATTTAGAAACTTGTAAGCAATATATTAGCCTCTTCTCGATATCCATTTAAGCAAAAAATGTGCACATACATACATGTGCTTACGATGCCAACTCAAGTTAAGTTTTCTGAACAATCATTGAATAATTAATTTTCTTTATTAAGTAATTAATATAAAAAATCTCAAATGGACGTAACTAAATAAGCTTACAAACAGATGGAGTTACTATTTCATTACTTATTTTCAAATACAAAGGAGTAAAAATGAGCTTTAACTTTAAAACCTTAAAACCCTTTTAACCGCACTAAAAAAAAGTACAAAAGAAGACAATATTCTTTTTTAAATTTATGCACTTTTTTGTTTAGAGGATACTAGTGGTCGCAAACTTTGGCTTAAGAGTCGCTTAATTTATACATGCAAAGGTATAATTATTTTTAACGGGACTTCTAAACTAATTTTATAACAAAAACTAAGCACCGTATATCGAAAGTCTATATGCTGGGGATTTTCATGGACCCTTTAATAATGAAAAAGGTAGCATTAGACTATTGCTATATCCTATGAATATTTTTATATGCATGTATTGCATTGAAATTTATAAGTTGACTACTTTATAATTTATTTTTAAATAAAGAACTTTATGTCCTTTTAAGCGCGTCATATTGATTATTGAGTTAAATGTTAAGGCACATACCCTATAACAAACTGACGAATAAAATGCATCTAACGATACCTCATTTGTAAAATTATGATAAGTTTAATAAGTGCAGAAGATAGTATGTACTATATAATTATTTTTTTACATTTTGCTAATTCGCTAAGACTTAAAAAATAGCCAATAAAACAAATGAAAACTTATTTGTTAAAAATCACTTTTATATTTGAATGTATTGAAAAGAAAAAAAAATTTTTTTGGTAAAAAATTATTTGCTTCACTCAAAAATAGTATTGATATAGGTATCTAGATGACCAAATTCTGTTGTTGATCTAAGAAAAGTGTTCACACTTCATTGTCCAAGTGAAGCAAAATATTTTGGTCAAATTAATTTTTTATGAATAATCAAAATTAAACGTGATTTAGAGAAACCTCTTTTTTGTTAAAATTTAAATTATTATTATTATTATTAAATGCTTACATGGGTCAAATTCACAGTTGAAAATTTCCAGCTACAATTCCGATTGCGAACCGCTCAGATTCCTCGATTAACAAACACTGAAGCGTCGAGAGAAAAAAATTGTACGAGAGAAAGGAATTCAATCACTTTATTGGACGTCGAAAAAAGTTAAGTGAAAAATTCATCATTAAACTGATAAGAAATTAGAGGCTGGTGCTGATATTTTTCCACTGGTTGTCTTTCACAACTTGCTAACGAACGTTAAGTTTATCAATTGAAAAGAATCCAACACTTCGGAAATCTTTCAACTTTTCTCAAATAACGCATATTATAAATTTTCTTGGTTGGTGTTGTGAGAATATTTTCAATGGTTACACTTGACTTATAATTCGTTGTTTGAATCGAGACAATAATAACCACGTGAAACCACGTTCACTTATCGCGAATGAGACCTTGTTGAACCAAACGATATTCGTCTACTAATAAAATTGTTGCGCTCATCGAGGTTTCATTCTTGAATTCTCAACACTATAACTCCAGCAAGGCTGCAGAAACACTCTCCACTCGGCTTATTCATATATTACATAGATACATTATTTCACTTTCTAAATGCCACTGTCCCAAATATCCGCACAACAATTTTCAATTTGTTCATTCAACTCCAATAAAATGGCGCAATTCAAGCTAATAATTGATACAACCGACCTTTTCCGCTCGCACATCTACTAGAGAAAAATGCATCCAATGCAATTTATTTTATTTATTTTTGTGTATTCATCAGTTCATTTCACGCGATTTTTACATAAATATACGACTCTTGACTAAAAGGTAACTAACACCTAGAACATAATGAAATTATTATCAATAGGGCCCGGATTCATGTGTGATAACAACTGCAAAATATGCAAATATAGTGGATAGTGGGATATTTGAAAACACTAACAATAACTTAAAATACTCTTACTTAATAAAAGAAAATAACAAATATAATAAACTTTTGTTGTAACATTATAGGCCAGTCAAAATCAACAATAACTTAACAAAACATTATGTATTTCTGATTTTTTAGTATGTTGTTTGGACCCATAAGGACTATGTATCCTCAAGTTTTCAACTCTCAAAAAGTTGTGGAAAAATTTTTATAGAGGAAAAACCGTACAATTTTCGAATTTGTTTCAGATTCTGCTCGCTATCTCCTAATCCATGTATTTTTTTTCAAAAGCTCTTCTGTACGTTTTTGAAGAGCATCAAATTTGTTACAAATAAAGCCCAACCGGAGCTATGCACGTCAATGGGTTACCGAGGTATAGCACTTTGAAAATAGGCCAGTTTTTTCAAAAAATGGAAATATTAGTTTTAGACCTTTTTCGGATCGAAGTTACGTCGAAACTATGGATCCTACAAGCAGAACTTATTGAATATAATTTGTATACAATTTAATTAGCTTAAAATTAAGTGCAAAGCGGGGTATGTAAACCTCGTAGTTTTCTCAAAATAATAGTGAACCCATATAAGGTAAAATCACATTTTGGTGGGTACTCCAAACAGCATACTAAAAAATCAGAAATACATCATGTTTTGCGAATTTAGCTATTTTTTATGTCGATTTTGACTGGCCTATTAACATTGCTTATCTCCTTTAAAAATCTTAAATAAAAGCTTTTTAAAATTAACACCTTAGTTAGTAATTACAAAAATAAAAAATATTGCCATTCTCAGTTAGCCGATGTGTAGTAATTGAAATTAATCCTTTGGGGAAATAGAAACTAAGTTAGGTAATGATACAATATATATGATTAAAATTTAAAAGATTAAATTATCAGGAACTTGGGTAAAAAAAATATACGTATAGGTATATATACGTATAAATTCAAATACACAACGTTTCAACCATTTTATTTGGTCTTCATCAGGTGTTTCTTGCTTATTATATAACGTATAAATAATTCATACTATAATCTTTTAACAAAATCATTCAAATAAATTACACAAAATATTAATTTAGGTAGATAGATAGATACTATTTGAAAAAAATTAATTATTAATATATGATTACATTTTTAAAGTAAATAGTTTGCGTTGCAAAAACACAAAAAATAACATTTTATTTTCGAAAGGATCTTTTTTTGGGAGATTATTTGAAATTTGACTTAAAATTGAGTCAAATTCGAGTCATATATTTATATGACAAATCTAGTCAAGCATTGCTTTTACAAGTTTATTTTTCATTTACAAGACGTATCAAATATCAACTCTAGTTCATTTAAAAATATCCTACTACTTGACTTGATGAATAACATAGGTAGGATATTTCAGATTATTTTTTGTTATTATATTAGGTTAAAATAGGGAGTGCCAAATACACCTTTCGCCCTGAGTAAATGAACCCACGTTACGTCACTGGAAGTAGTAATGTAGTTCAGCTCATTTTGATTATAGCAAAAAAAGTAACACATTTATTGTGTAGAAACTATAAATAAGAACCCCATTGAATTGAAACTTGTTTATATTTCTATATTCTATAGGAAAACTAGCCTAAGGTTTCACAAAGGCCTTACAACGCTTGAAATGTTCTTTACCCATTGTTTTTTCATTGTTGAAAAAACGTTTTCAGTGTTGTGAGTATTTATAAAATTGTCAATAAAATGTATTCTAAATATGCAGAAAATATGTATTTATAGTGAAATTTATTGTGAATGTATTTATATAGAAAATATTTTGTGTAAAAATGAATTCAGATTGTTCAGACCTTCCCAAACCGTATTTTAAATTTATTTACGAATTTTGCTGTTTATAATTTCAGAAAAACTTGTAAACAGTAAACACATATTATGAATCCGGGACTTAATTAACAGCATAAAAGTACCTACATCAAAATAGCTTTATATACGTTTTGCGTCATTAATGGAACAGTAAGTTCTTTATATTTTCAACCGTAATAATGCCGTAATTAAAATAAATGACACTCCGATTAGCATATATGTTAACAATTTGTGTTTACAATTTTTAAGGAAGTTTTTTTTAAAATATTTAAGTGTTAACTAAAAACCATAAATAATTAAGGTAAACCGTGAAGTCACCTTAACCATCATAAACGATTTAGTTACACAATTGAAAATTTTCAATTGACCTTCTAATCGTTGAGAAGAGGCCTTTTACTGGAGTTTTTAAATCAATCATTGTGAATCACTTGAATTGAAATAGTCTCCCACTAACTTATTCTATAATAACATGTTGTAGAATGAAGGTAAAAGGTTTAAATATTATATTTGAAAAACCTATTTTATGGCATCAGAAGACAATGAGTATAAAAGTTAATATGAAATATTTCAATTTTATACGAAGGCAGAAGATTATATGTATTTACTTTTTTTTTATTTTTAATTAAAAAAGATTAAGTTATTATATGTATAGGCAATATATATTGTATATGCATTATTTATAAATATTTCCACCGAGCGTTAGAAATAATTTTCTTTCTTTAATCGAATAATTTTATTTTCAAACCAATGATTAAGACATATGTCTCCAAATAAAATAATAAATATTTTTGGTACCGTTTTAAGATACATAGTATACTCGTATTTAATGTGTCCTATAAAAGTCATATGTTGGTGGCTTACTCCTCTCTAATTGTCTCACTATGTCACATTTTTTAAGCCATCAGGTCTTTATAAAAGAATATTCAGAAAGTTTTGTAATAAAAATAGTTATTATAACTTATATTATCATGAATGTTGAGTTCGAGGATTTCATGAGTGATTTTAACGCATAACCCATAAGCAATTTAAGAAAAAATATTTTCACTTGAAAAAAGTTTGCTTTTGTATAGTTGCTACTGGTTGCTACAACGAAATAAAAATATTTAAGAGATTAACACGTTTCAATGATACCATTTCTATCACATATTGGTGAAAATATTTGTCTTACATTTTTAAGTAAACACTGTTATCAAGAATAATTTCAATCAAGTTTTTTTTAATTTTTCACTTGCTTATTCTTTTCGATGATTGGAAACTTGTAAAAGACTAAATAAAAACTTAAGTTCATTAACGAAGCCAGTTTTTATATCTATTATCTACTAATATCTACATTTGCCTAAATGTTACTTATAAGAAGCACAATTTCTTGTTGTTATTTTTGACCTTTAAGAGATACATTAGAGATGTTAATATTGCTAAAAAGTGGTACCCATAATGGCTTTAAGTTAAAAAAATGATATGTTACTAGTTTTTTTCTCGTTTATACATCCTTTAATTTATTGTTAAAATATATTTTTTGTTCTTTCTTAAACTTGACTTTCTAAACATATTTATCACTGAAAAAAAGAGCGAAAACAAACTTTAATAAACAAATGACGATATTGATTATTGTTTTGTATACAGATATAATTGAGATGAAAACATCAAAAGGTAAATTCAAAAAGTGTTTTTGTTGTTCTGTGTAATTCACCAGCTTTATCATTGAAAATACAATTACAGAGTATTTCAATTCGATAAAATACAAAAAACTCGAATGATTAAGAGATAGTCTTCATAAAAAACGACAGATGCATACACACAATTTTAAATGTAGGGGTCTAAATGACGAGCTCTGGGTCGCTGACTATTTTTACTCGATTTAAAACAAATTATTCCATGTTTTCATTCCAAGTTTTCACGATACCAGAAAAAAAACCTTAATCATATATAGTAGTATAATTTTTAGGATTTTTTAGAAACGTTCAAAGATTGAAAATGTAAAATGAAAATCAGGCATTGATAATTAATTGAAAATGGGAAAATCTGTAAATCTGTAGATAAAGCTTTAAATTAAGCTCAAGACTTGCGTAAAGACCTTGGTATATCTTTTGAATCTCCAAAACAAAATGTATTTATATTATATAAAAAAATTGTTTGCCCATATTATATTTATAAATTATATACAAAGAGGCAAATTTTTGGCAATGGGAGTACAGTTATCAACTAATCACACAAAAATAAATTATTATTATTATTTTATTAAATAAAGTAATTACTGAAAATGCAGAAAGGTTCTAATCGCTTCATAGCTGTTTTATTATTTGAATAAGTGGTAACTATTAAAAATGTATCTGTTACAGTGAATCTGTATTTCCAGTGAGAACATATTCTTACTAGTGAAGTATATTTTCAAATATCTAAAACTGTGTAAATCTTCGCGATATCAGTATTATTATATAGATAAATATTATCGCGAGGTTTTACAAGTTTAAGATATTTGGCTTTTTATTTATTTTTAGATATTTGAAAATATATTTTCATTAGTGTGAATATATTCTTACTATAGAAATACAGATTCACTGTAACATATCTAAACAAGTTCACGTTGCAAAACACGAAATGTAAAATTTTATTTTTTAAAGGTTTTTTATTTTTGATATTTATATGAACCGTGATTTCGAAAAATTTGCCAATCTATCTTTTTGAATTAATATTTTTAAATATGTGTTGTAAAGAGAAACTGAAACCGTAGAAGTTACGAGCTATTTACGAGCCGTTCAATAGTATTATCGAGCTGTAACCGTTTAATGGAAAATCGTTATTGGTCGCAAGGTCAAAAATACTAAATCGGAAAACTTAGACCTTTTTAAAAAACGGAAAACAAAAGGAATTACGAGGCTTTCAACAGTATTTTGCAACCTGTCTCTAGTCCCAAGCGTTTCACGGAAAATGGTGGAAAACTATTTTTAATAGTTGAAAAGGTGGTTTAATTCAGAAAGTTAAAATCGTTAAGACAAACGAAGAGAATTAGAAATACGAGCAATTAACGAGCAACTCAACAGTATTTTCTAGCTGTCTCTTGTCCCAACCATTTCCAGGGAAATTGCGGAAAACTGTTGTCGATAGATAAGGGAAAAAACGGTTTAAAATGAAATTGTTTCCCGCACTAGAACTCTTCAATCAAAAAAAAAAAAAACTAGTAATTCCTGTATTTTTTCATTTTTAACATCTTATTATTGACGAAACCAGTAGCCATGGAATTAAAGCGATTTGCTAAAGTTTTTCGGGTAACGGTTGAGGCTAGATACAGCTAGGAATTATTACATTAAACGGCTCGTTAATAGTTTGTATTTTTATTCTTTTTGGTATTTACTTTCCCAATTATACAGAATTATATAAATTATTTTCACCTTTTAAATGAGTTTTCCGCGATTATCCTGGAAACGGTTGCGGCATAGAGACAGCTCGAAAATACTTTTGAACAGCTCATAAATCGTTTTTAAGTCTGAGTTTTTTCGTTTGTTTTAATGTTTTTAATTTTTGATTAAACCGTTTTTTCATCTATCAAAAAGTTTTCCGCGATTTCCCGGGAAGTAGGTGCAGCTAGAGAAAGCTCGAATGGCTGAAAAGCTGTTGTTGGCTCGTAATTCTCGTGCTTTTAGTTTTTCTTATTGAATTACAATTTTTGAATTACAGTGGTTTTTCACCTGTCAAAAGAGTTTCCGCGATTTTTTGCTAAACGGTTAGGACTAGAGAGAGCTCGAAAATATTGTTGAGCGGCTAGTAAATCGCTTCTAAATCCTGCTAATTCCTTTTAGTTTCTCTTTAACACACATTTAAAATTTTCAACACAAAAGATGGATTAGCAATTTCCTATGGTGTTTTTTATTTCAAATTTCCTTTTTTAAAGAAAATGCTAATCTTACTTTTGGTACCTGCTAAATTACTATGTCATTAAAAGAACATATTGTAACGAACAAAGTTAGAGATAATAAACATTGATAGAAAAGAATGCAGCATTCAAGATTGTTTTATGAAAGTTTTAACAATGGATATTTGAACCGTCAACAATGAGACATTCAACGGTTTTAGAAGTTTCTGGAAAGTTCGCAACGGACGCTATAGAAGAGTATAATGGATTGCCTATAAGCAATTATACGATATAATAATATATTATTAAATGGAGGTATGTACAGTTTAGTCGATAGTATATGGTATATCCTTCATAGTGGATGGATTCATTCTATGTAAGTCAGTTAGTGAATACAAGTGAAAGTGATACGAGCGATTTAAACAGTCATTCTTGGTGATAAATTGTTTATATACAAGTAAAAATAAAATAAAGTTGCTCGTTTATGAAAAGTTTTGAATTTCCTTTGAATAAAAGAACCCTTAAGGAGAATGTCAATATGGGATTTGAAAAATCCTGTTACAAATTACAATATTGAAAATATATAAAAATTAATGCTTTTAATTACGATATCTCGAAGACAAAACGACATGATTCTGCTTTTTTATTTATTTATTCTAAACATTTATTTATAAACATATTTTCATACTTTCCACGTTTCAATTTTGTCGAAAGACTTTTTTGGTTTAATAGAAAAGTGTTGCGACGGTATAAAGTTTTACAGGATTTACAGATGAATTAACTCTCGAAATTTCCAACTTTTTGATTTATTATTTCTTGATCTAAACGATCAAAAATTATTTAACTTTAGGATAACATAGACAACGTTATTCTTAGTCAGTGAATAAAACATGAGCCAAATATGTCATAAAGTGGACTTACGCTGGAACTACCTTAAAAGTTAAAAATGTGTTAAGTGTAAAAATAATAAATTCTTGAGGAACCTTAGGAATTGAAATTACTTTACTTTATAGTTTTATTTGTGAGCGCTTTTATTATGAGTTTGTTAGAGTACTAAGGATTACTTCAATTATTAAAAATTCGATGAAATTAAAAAATAGCTATGAAATGTAACCAAGTAACCAGAAAAGTTTTCTTTAGAAGATAACATTTCAACTGCCACTGTAAGTATATACAATTTTACAACCAATAGAAGGATCAGAATTATAGCCCCTTCATAAGTTGTTTCTCCTAAATTACGTGAAGAAAGCTGTAATTTTATAAACATATTGTCGGTTAATGAATTTGTAACAAGGGCTATATTTTTAAGGAAAAAGTAAAAAGTAAGGAAATCGGAAGTGGTAAATATTTTCCAAACAAGTTAATTGTAAAACACGCATATTTATATAAAAAAAATGCATATACAATATCCAAATGAAATAAGTTTAACACATAATCAATTTAATTATTTAAATATACCACACTTAGTACCCATTGCTTAGTTTACAAGTACTTTCTAACGTAAAGCTACTTTACAAACGAATTTTCATGTGTACAAAACCAAACAAAAAGAAAATGATCACATAATCACAATAACTTATAATTAAATAAATATTTCTCTTATAATTACATTTTTCATCAACGTTATATAACCCAAAATTCCAAACATAATGAGTATTACAATGACTAAATTTCACATTTCAAAAGTAATATAATATCTGTACGTTTTATAAAAATATATTATTACAATTCAACAATTTCAAAAAGGCACTTCTCCATTGGATCTTTAAAGAATATTAATCCGTAACAAAATAGATTTTAAAGCTTGAAGTCATTTTTCCATTTCTCCTAGTTAAACTATGAAAACTGGAAAATAGATAACCGTAGTGATTAGTATAGTTCTTCAAATAAATATAATTTTAACTATTAGAACATATTTCTTATTTCTTGAAGCTTAAGCATTCTAAAGATGACACATTTGTTTTCTTTTTCAAGCTTCACGAACCATTTGAACGCTTTATGATGTATGAAATTAAATATCTCAGTTGGTTCGTGAGACGTGAAAATAAATAATCCATTTATAATTGCAATGGGCTGAAAATAACCTCCCTACCCTTCAAATAGCCAGTAGTGTATTCTGTTTTAAGTTTATTTATTGCTTAGATTAAAACTTTTATTTTGCACGAGCTTATAATTGAAAAGTTTATTATTCAAAATATTATAATGTGGAAATTAATAACTACTGTACCTGAAAATATATTTATGGTTGTTAACATTCAAAGTTATTTATGTAAAAATATTACTAGGTACACCACTGATAATTTAATATGTACATAAGGTCACCATGATCCCCATTTGATTTGTACAAACTATTCAATTTCATATTAAAAAAATTAAATATTACATTTTCATAATAAATTATTCGAGGTAATCTACCATTTAGACATCAATATATCTTAAATTATCAATAAATATATTTAACTTATCAAATATTAAATAAACTAATTGATGATCTTTTACTTTCGATTTAATCAAAACGTTCTTATAATAAACGAGGCATAATAAAACTATGAAATATCAGCTAAATTGAGGTATAAGGTGGATCAAAAATATTTACAAGTTTATGTGTCAATATAGTTATAAAATAATAAAATGACTAAATATTATGTATAGATATAAAATAAATATGCTTCCAATAACTAATATTGATCTTACAATTCGGATTCTATTTAAATAAGGTAAAAAACTTACATCGTTTAAAAACCTAAAATAATCACATGCAGATGTATCAAGTTTAGATAATCAGAGAAAAATTTATAGTAAGACTTATCACAGTCGAAAAATATTTATCACAATATAGTAAAGTATTAGTAAACGAATTATTAGTATATTGATTTAAAATGAAATGCTAATTTATAATTTTTTTGTTTTGTTTAAAAGTCATTATTTTAAAGAAAAGTTTGAAGAAGTGCTTCTTGTTAACATAAAAGTTTTGCAAACATTTTAAAGTTAGAATCAACAGTAAGAAGCTATGCCGATCTCGTCCAGTTTACGACTATATGCGAACGCGGCTTTAATCAATCAATTATTGAAACTCGCACATTAATTGTACAATCGAATGTAAAATAGTTTAATAATTTTTTATACACTGACCCGCGAAATAACCAAAAAACGGACAAAGAGTATACGTGATGAAAACCCGAGACAAATTGCCCTTTAGTATTTTTTACTCATTATATATTTTTAGAGAACGTAAAATTTACACGTTTTAAAAACCACAAGACTCGATTCACAACATGGAAAATGATCATTTGATACCGATTCATGTATTGCTGAGATCCAAAAAAGGCCAGTCATTTTAGTCGAGCCAACAAAGCATCAAAAATCTTGATGTTTTTAAAATTAATGATTTTAAAATATTTGCAAAATTACTCGCTTATTGAAGTAAAATAAATTTTAGTAAACCAAATTGGACTACTCATGGTTAATACATAAATAAACGCATGTTTAAAACGTGTTATTCTTATGCTCTTGCTTCCAGATTTTCTGTGGCTTTGGCTCACAATTTTTCTAGTTCATTGCATGACAAAGTTTTAAATCTTTAAAACTTTCTAGTACTCAGGAACAGCTCCGACTTTGATGGCTTTTTTAAAATGTTTGTTTTTGTATAATATTTGAAATCAGAAACATATAAATGTACGCAATTAACTATTGAAACCATTTATACTGCTGTTGAACCAAACAAACAACTTTTAGGCTTTTTATTTTTTTTTTTTAATAAGCTTCCTGTCCAGAAAATCGAATAGTTCTGGTTTTCGGTATGCTGTTACTGTTATGACTTAACGTTTAAATCAAAGTTTTGGGCCAGCATAAGATAAGCATGGAAACATTAAGTTTTCAAAAAGGATTACTTTGACTTTAAATTAAATACTTGAATATCTTCTAAATGGTTTGGTTTTACGGAAAAATGTATTCTTAATTGATTTAAATAAGAATACATTTTCTAAATTCTGAGACTACAATGATCTTTGCAACTAAAGTGGTAACTGAGATATGGATCTTAGAAGTTTTGGATTTTTTTTAAAATTATACTACCCTAAACAACAGCGTGAAAATCATTTTTTATAATATTCATGATGAATTTACAAAAAAATCATATATTGCGCAACTTTTTTTAAAAACTGTTAAAATTTGTAAAACCCATATCTCAGTTATCATTTGAAAGTGGGGCTGCGTATCATGGCCCAAAACTTGGATTTAAGAGTTAAGACAAAACATTAACAACATGCCAACACTCAGAACTATTCGACTTTCTGCAATTTTTATTGACTTCTTATTGATATGGGATTACTGGACTATTATTTTTTGTTAGGAAATTTTTTCTTTAATTTTCATATGATATAAAGCTTTTTTATAGTTGATAGTTAATTGCGCATATTCATTTGTTTCTGATTTCAAATAATATACAAAAACAAACATTAAGAAATCATCATAATCAGAGCTGTTCCTGAGTACTAAGAAGGACTAATAGACTAAAACAAAGCCTTCATTTGCTCGAAAACTACGATTAAAAAAATAAAACGTTGATTGGGAGGAAATTGTAACTTTGTTTCTGGTCCTGATGATAGTTTGAAGAATAAAAATATATTAGTAAAAATAAGTTAATACAACCTATGAACAGGAACATTCTAAAAACAAAAACGACAAAAACGCTCGTCTTATGCTGTATTGTATGCTGTTAACGCGCACTCAACGCCACGTTAAATGCTCAATGTATACTAACTCTACTTGAACGAGGGCGAATCGGATAAAAAAGTACTTCATTTTTGTTTCATAATGCCATTTCATTGGTTCACTTTTTGTCATTCAACCACTTTTATGTTCCCTTATAAATTGGATCATTTTTACATACCTCCAATATCTTTTTTTTTTAATTTCTCAATTTCTAAAATGTCATCAATTTGTCATCAACACTTACAGTTTAAAGCTTAAAGAGCAGTATATATAAATTTTCGTTTCTCGGAACTTAAAACTTTTATTTCACATCAGTTCATATCCTACGAATAAAAGGCACTGTTTCACAATAAAATTATTAACAGAACTGGGTGAAGAGACAAACTGAAAAATATTGACATTTTATAGAAAAATCATAAAATTAAATTGTAATAAATAATTATTTTGTACACCGATAAAATTTGTAAAAACTCACGTAATTAATATAAATTATATGATTTCTTTGCCAGCACTTATTTTTTCCAATAAAAAATTTAAAGTCTTTCCGAAAGTACTGATAACATTTTTAAATGTTTCGAATAACTCGAACATGGTTATCTGTTATTACCGCAACAAATTTAGCTATTTTATATTTACAGTAATAAGAAGACTTTTATTAATATTTTTAATGACTTTGTAAACTTTTCGTATAATGTGATAATTATTCGATAGATCAAATCAACATGATACATCTGAATATAATGTCTAAAATTTAAAAAAGAAATCTAAGTAAAAAAAGTTTAATCGAACTTATCATGGACACGAGGAAAACGAACAATTCGCAGTTGATTTGCATAGTCACACACAATTGATTGAGCGTCGGGTAAAAGTAACACTTGTTTCACGAAAACACAAGAGTCTTGATGTCCTAGTTTCACTTTGCGCACTGTATCCCCAGTACGAACGTCCCAAACTGTTAAACTTCCTTGCCGTGTGATTACTAATAAACTCTGCGTCAGCATCACCATACTGCTTGCATACGTTTGCGTCTGGAATAATAATTTTTTTATGTAATTTTTTATTATTGCTGCAGAGGTATTATTATTAACTTACTACTTGTATTGTATTAAGTAAATGTCCTTGGAATCTTTCCCACACACAGAGTCGTTCATCCGCGCCTAATGATATTACATAACTCGCAGAATATGTTAGCGATGTTATACATCCATCATGCGCTTGTATACTATACATGCAAGCACCTAAACAAGTTTTCCATTTTTATTATAAATTTTCAATAGATTTTAAAATCGAAAATTAAAAACTTTTAAGTGATAAAAAAAATTCTCTAGACCCCCCTAGAAATTCCCAAAAAAAAAAAAATGTACCTGTTAATAAATCCCAAACACATAACAGTCCATCTTGAGATCCACTTCCTGACATCATTGGAGATATTCGATCAATAAATAAACAAGTGATTGGTCCACAATGACCATGTAAAGTATATAAAGCAGCTTGATCTTCCAAACGAAAAACCTATTAAAAATAAAATAGTTTGAACGATTAACAGAAAAAGTAGCAGAATGATAAAAAAAATATATTATCTCAAAACACTAAGATTGAAAACTTACTTTAAGGGTATGATCTTGACTTCCCGTTAAAACTCGCCCACCTTCAGAATCAAGAATCGTAATTGGTTGTTGATGGGCTTTTGTTATATTCAATCGCACGCATCTTAAATCTTCTGTATTTATATGCAAATCGCGACAGTCACTTAAAGATCCGGCACTTCCCGTTCTTATATGAGCTAAAACCGTTAAATATTACATTAAAAAAAATATTATTTATATATTAAAAAGATATACTTCTTCGATATGCCGATGTAAAACTCCAATCAATTTGTCTTCCTTGAGTATATGATTCAAGTTGTAAAAAGTCTAAGAACCCGTTTAATTTTGCAGCTACCACTCGATTAGCTATGATTTTTAGAGACGTAACGCCAACTCCAGCTCCATCATCAAATAAACACTAAAATTAAATTGTGTTAAATATTATCCTTAGAAAAAGAAAATTAGTACAAACCTTTAGGTTTCCCGTTGTTCCTTCCCAAAATTCAATCCGTCCATTTGAACAACCGATTGCGATCAGATTATCGACATAATCTAAACACCAAATGGGTGAAATGTTTGATGTGTTACACACCAATTTTTGAGAATTACTTTTAAAATGTCTAGCATATTGCGAATCAAAATCACTGGGTTGTATTTCTTTCTTCATGTTTACAAAATTATTTTCAAATATCCAATTAGCAGTTTCATTTGTCTTACGATTGTGTAACTCTAAATGATCTTCGTCCGAATTGTAAAACATTTGGCGGTAGTATGGTGCGAAGTCATACGGAAGCTTTTTTGATCCTGATTTGTATACGTAGTTTTTATTTTCTAGTTTACAGTTGGAAAAATTAAAGTTCATTTGTTGTTGGAGGTGTAATTTGGCGTAGTTGATCATGGAGTTTTCATCGCGTGATGGAGGTGAACCGGATTCGTAGTCCGATAATAGATTTTCTTCGGTATCGGGAATGTTTTCTGTTATTGGAGATGATTGCTGATTTCGAAAATATCTAGAACAAAAATTTATACAGTAAATAGATGAGAAGTTATTAAATTTTATTTTTTAAGGACTTACGAATTTCGGTCAATTGCTTTCAATAGTTCGTTAGTTTGGGCGTCCCAAATCCGTAATTCTCCTAACAAACATGAACTAACAATGCGTATGCCGTCTGAGGCGAAACATTCGACTTGATGCGTGTGTCCGTTTAACACCGTAGGAACTGCTTCCATTACAACCTATAAACATTTCAAAGATAATTATTTCAGTTATTTAATAAAAATACATTTATTATGTCTTACTTGAGCTGTTGGTTCTTCTAGTTTTTCATTAGCCCAACTTGCTCTCCATTCAGCATAATTTCGAGAGCAAATACATCGATATAACACAACCGTTGTATAAGCAAGAACAATTATGCTAATAACACATAGAACTGTAGTTAGCATTATTTCCATTGGCGAAGAGGGATAGTAGGGAGTCATATGTTCAGCCCACAATCCTTGTTTAATTCCAGAGTCCCCATCTAAAAAAAAAAAAAAAATACAAATTTTAGTTTTTCTTAACTAGATGGCTATTTTTACTTATAAAGGTTTCCCAAAAAATTTAAAGTGTTTTTAACGCATACCCTATTATTTTGTTCTTTTTTTTATAAGAACAGTTTCATAAAAAAATTTTATGAATTTTGAACCACAAGTACCCGTGTCGACTTGTATTGGTAGATACGATACTATGGTATCAGTAGTAATATTCTACTATATTTTAAAATACAGTCTTGTTGATTAACTACTAATATGTTCGTTTCTTTGAACATAAAATAAGCCTTATTAGTTAATCGAATTTCTTATAGCAAAAATAGTTTTTGAATAAGGTTTGACAATTATGTAAATTTCATGAAGATAAAATTGAAAAGAATTTACGACAGCATTTCAAATTTATTTTAAAAAAATCATTTTGTTTGCGTTTACGATGTGATCGAGATATTTTTTATTAAATTTTCATTGTTGAAATTAAACCTTTATATTTAAGACAGAGAGAAAGTTTCTGTTTAAGACCATTCACAAAACTAATTTTCTCGTTCGCGAGTCCCTTTATATAATTAAGTTCGTTGTTAAATGTTCTCACTAATATATATTCAACGAATTTTCAAACCTACTGACTTAATAATAAGTGTAAAAACGATAGGTATGTGTGTGTCTTATATATTTTCTTACACTACTGCAGTGGTCGGGGAACTGGGGTAAATTAACCCAAATAGGGTAAAAATAAAATTTTTGGGGGTTATAAGGCATTTTTTCTACTTTGCTATTTTTAAACGTGTTAGTACTTTTACAAACCATTCTTTAAACTTAAATCAAAAAGCCCGAACATTGAAGCTATTGTGTCAAAAATGAAGCAAGATAAATTCTCCAAACCCTGAAGGGGAAAGTGTTCAATTGATTTTTGTTTTGTTTATCCCGATATGAACATTTTTTTTTTCTATTTGTCTATATTACATACTTATTAATTTCTTGCAACTTTTTTATTATCCGTGTAAGTTAATTCAATATATAATGCTTCATTTATCATACATTTACCTAGATTGATTGCCTCCTTTTCAAAATGAGGGGGTAATATCGACTAAGGCAAAAATATTTTGGGGTAATGGCTAAAAAAGTTCCCCGACCACGCTGCACTACTGATATTCATAATGTAAGTCAAATTGTAGACAATTATCCTCTACAACTTTTCTAGACGCTCAAAAAACTAATAAAAGCTCATTATTGTCGTTTATGTTCATTATTATAATCCTTATAACCGAGAGATCTTTTAATGGCTAATAAAAGTCATAGAAACGACATATTTTTTTTTGGTTTATTTAAGGTCGCATCAACTACTATGGTCATTAGCGACTGTCGAATCCGAAAACCCAGAAAAAAACATCTTAGGCTTTCACTGGGATTCGAACCCAGAACCACTGGCATATAATGGAACTATCTAGTCCACCATGCCACTAAGTGACCTCGACATATTTAAAAAAGCTCGATTTTTATGATCTCTGAATTTAAGGCTTAATTTTATCTCCGAGTTTAATGGCCGATAGGAAATTTTTTTTTTCACCGCAAACTAGTCCAACAAAACGCGATGATACCGATTCATAAAACGATAACGTCGTCAAGAGATTTGTTGAAGTTGATATATGAAACTAATTTCTTGAGTTTTCATTCATGCATCGCAACAAAAAATTTCTTGTCAGCGCTTTGCCTAGATATCTAGACTATTTTTTAATTTTTGCTTTATAAATAGCAAAGCTTTTATACGTGTGTAGCTTATTATCTTTCATTTCGAGGTAAAATTCTTATTTATCTGGATTATTAAAATATCTATTTATGTCATTACCGTGCAAAACTTTGATCTTCAGTCGACACGAGTTTCTATTATCCTTTATCTATAAAATGTCATTTTTAAGTAAGCAGATTTATAGAAAAAATACAAGGTATGCAATTTAAAACTCACAATAAATTTTTCTCCCTGTGGATACCGTTGAACACCTTAATGACTATCTTTGAAGATCATTCCGTCAACTTACCATTGAAATCTAAGGGATCCAACGCAGCTGCCAGTGCAGACCATTCAAAATGTTTAATAGTCTTATCACTAGGATTTCGTATGGAAATCGCTTCTTCCGGTTTGATAATATGAGATATTTTAATTGGAGGTAACAGAGTTATATAGTTGCCATTCAATGAAATGTTATACCAGCGAAAAACTGCAGGCCAATGATATGTGGAGAGTTTACGCAGATATGAGAAGTCTGAATGTTTCAATCGAGTCAAATCTTCAGTTCTGTTATCATTGGTTGAATATTTAACTTCGGCATTGTGAGACATTTTGATGTTGGGTGAAATTGAGTAACTAGCATCTAAATTTTTGACATTTGCTTGAGATGCATTTTCTGAGACTTTGTTGACCTCGAGGATTGTATTGACATGGACTGGAAGGATGATAGTGTTATCGTCTAACGATGAGTTACTCATGTTGCTGAACTTGCTGTCGCTTGCTTGGTACATTTCAACAAAATTTTCAATTAGTCCACTATCGTAGACGAGCATTGAGATCCATACGACCATCCATATCATGAAGCCGCGTTGAAAGAACCGCGTACGCGCCCATATATGCACGAGGCGTAATCTCTTTGGTATCTTTTTCTCGACAACACCATGAGCTTGGCTTGCCACAATATTCGTGTGGGCTCCTGACAACCGCGGATGTGACTTCGATCGATTCAATCCTACAGTCTTTGGTTGTACCGGGTACGTTTTCTCAAATGTATTATTTTGCTGGTTTTGGAAAGGAACGTGTCGTTGCAAAAGTTCCATTCGACGAATGTCGATTGAGAGAACCGTTGAAAAGAATAGCATTTGAAGGAAAAAATCGGAAATCAAACCGACTATGGCAAATATACAGAACTCCTGAATAGCCGGAATGAACGTGAAGAAGCCGATTGTTAAAATGGTTAGTTCGACAAGAAGGTTTTTGGTGATCGACCAGCCTTCCTTACTCAAGCCTTGTGCTACGCGAATTTTAACATCTAAATGTTGCGGGGTTGACACAACTGATTTAGTTAAAACAAGAACGTTTTCTAAACCTACTAAAATAATAAGGTACGGAAACACTTCATTACCCTGTAACGATAAGGTTAGCCCGAAGAAAAAACATAAACCTACTGACATGGACAAACAGAGCAACGCACTGGTCACAGCCGCTATGGCCATGCCGATTTTTGATTTGATTAATTCGACTTTACGCATTGAAAAATAAATATATAAGAAAAATAAAATAAACGCTACAGTTAATGGAACAAATTCATAATAGTTAAAGTCACCGGGATAGTAAATATGTAAAACTTCATTTTCAGATTTTAAAAATTCTGTGTTATTCATTAGAGCTACGTTTTGATAAAGGGGGTAGAAATGACTTAATTTTTCTTTTAAAGATGATACAAATCTAAAAAAAAAACACAAATGATTAGTTTTGATTTTTAAATACCATTATCAGTTGTAACTTACGACTGGTCGTATTCCTTAAAAATAATTGTAATCGCATATTGAATAATTCGTAAACGATTTCGAATGGGATAACGTTTTAATCCGGTATCTTTAAGATTCATACCAAATAAAACTTCTGCTTGGGAAATTTTTCCCTTTTGTAAATTCTAAAAAAAAAGTATTTATAGTTAAAGGATATTTTATGAAGAAGCGTTTACAGGCTGAACATAATAAACAAAAGCTTCCCGCCTGTCTTTTAATTTGATAAAGTGGTTGTAAATGCAGTAGAGTCTCTGTAGTCCGACACATGTAACACATGACGGTATGGAACCGGGATTATTGAAATTGTTGAATTACTGGGCTTTCAATGAAAAAAAAAAAACATTTTTTTAAACATTTAATTGACTAGCAAAACAAAACAAAAATACTATGTATAGCTTAGATTAAATGTTAAAAGAAGTGTCGGACTGTTGAACATTTTGGACTGGCGAAGTGTTGGATTATAGAGACTTTACCGTACTGTCAATTTTGTTTTTTAAGTTTAAATCAAATAACATTAAAATTATTTCCTAACGATTTTTTTACAGAGGAAAGGTCTCCAAATTTGATTTTTTTTCTTTAATCCGTTCAACGTTTCATCACTAAATTGTGACTTCTTCGGCAACTTATTTTTGAGTTTTATGATATTCTAATGTTAACTTATATATAATATATATAAATATACAACTTATATATAAGATAAAATGATTTAAGAAATCTAAAAAGCTTTAGGAAAATTAAAGTAAAAACTTAAGTAAATATTAATTTTATATACTATCGCTGTACTAATTTGTTTTGAATTTATTTTTAAGGGTTGTCACACTTGTGAAACACTTTTTTAACAAATTTACGGATGCCTAAAATAAGCCACCCGTGAATTTTATTTTCGAAGTTTTTCAAACAATCGATAAGTAATGTAAATTTATTAATTTGAGCGATAAAAGTAAAGATCTCTCGTATAAGGGGCTCAAAGACCTAAGAAAATTTTAGTTAATTATAAAAAAATAAAAAATGAATAAACGATTTTTACTGTCGAAGAATAACAAACAAACGACGAACAAATAATTAAAACTAAAACAAGTACGGAAATCGAAAAACCTTTCCCCGGGGAGGGGGTAACTTCAAGCACAACAAATTTACTGTATTTTATTTAAATCTGTAATCATATCGTTCTTATTGGTCCTACCGTACAAAAAGGAAGTAGAATATTATTATTAAATGCTTCATTGAAATATGTTAAGGAATCATACACTCAAATCTTTTGCTTTGTTATACCTATATCAATAATTATTACCTGATAATTATAAATAGTTCCTAAAATATTAGCGTCGCCAGAAAATTGCTGGGCATTATTTTGCCACAAGTTTACAGGAGATAGAAGCAAGCACGTGTATTCTGGCATCACATCTCTTTGCTGTTGGGTCTCTTGCTTTACGTTTTCAACATGTAAACACAAATGACCCAATGTTTTTGAACTAAAAAGAAAGTATGACAATGAAATATAAAAGGTACTGTTTCTGTATCTCATTAAATTATTTTAGTAAGCATTTAAACTAGTGATTCACAAAATTAAGGTTGTGACTATTGAGGATCGTAAAAATTAATTAAAACGTCGCAGAATTATCCTTCTTAAATTAAATGATTCTCCTTGTTAGGGGCCATTCATAAATTACGTCAAACGTTAAGGGGGAGGGAGGGGGTCGACGAAGTGTGACATTGTGTGACAAAGGGGTGAGAGGCGTCTTAAATTTCGTGACGTCACATTTCAAAATCTATTTTAATCTAAGTGTTAAGTAAAACACGAACTTAGAACTATTAACGAAAAGCTCAAAAACATTTGGATGCAACACTATCTGTAGAAACATAAAGTTCAAATTGTTTTGTCGGCCACTCGCTCTACTACACTAAGAAAAAAATTTTCTTCTGGCAACTGAATTTCATTTAACGAAATGATGTGAAAGCTCATTGCCAATCAAATATTTAATATTTAGATTTAATTGTCCGAAGACTTTCTCGGTGTAGTGTTACGCCCCGATACTATTGCCCTTTGATAAATTCCGCTAAATGCCTACCGATGATATTGTTTTTATTTCATTTGACAATTGACTTTCAAGATTATTAAGTTGGACAAGGATGGAGAGGGTCAAAAATCATGAAATTCGTGTGACGTAATTTATGGATGGCCCCTAATAACTTCTTTGTTTTTCTTTACTTACCAATACACTGAAGAAAGGGATGAGTCTTAGACCTTATAAAGGGTGTACCAGCTAGACCGGCCAGTATTCAAAAATGTATATTTGATATAACAGTACAAATAAATAATTAACTTAATGAGATACAAATAAAAGTCGTTTTAAAACAAATTTCCTTTTTTTTTTCTTTATACCTTGTGGAGTCCTGATGGTTGCGTACTATTTCCAGAATTTTAAACGCTTCATACAGCGGACTCCTAAAAGCGTCCGTTAAAATCAAATCCATCGTCCATGGAAATACAGCTGTACGTATAATGATTTGTTGTACAAAGCAAAAGGGAGGAAGTTTCGCCCATGGATAGGACATATCGGTTTTGGCATCATTTAAATTTGACTCGTTTTTTGGCCAGGGGACTTGTTGAGGCATATTTCCCGGCAAGGGAATGTTTAACAAGGGATAACTGAAAAAGAAAGACATTAAAATGAACAATCAGTATTAAATAAATTAATGCTTACTTAATTAATGATAAATTTTAGTGTGAGCAAATATCTAATTTAAATATTTAACAGTTTCATTTCTCACATGGAAAATTAAAAGCGTAATTGAAAGGATTGTTATTATCGTTCATACGTAAATGAGTTCATGAAATTATAGGTTTCTTAAAATTTAGTCAAGGCTCTGCCAGTTTTGGTCTATCCTACTTAAAAATGCATATTTTGGATAAGAACTTCGTATTTCAACTAATTTAATCTCATTTTTACGTAATATTATGTCAATAAAACGTTTTATCGTTTCAATATCAATTTCAGTTTAAGTAAATATATTGTAAATCAACTTTATAATTGCAGTACAATTTGTCATAAATAAAATATAAAAAAATATCAATTTGCATAAAAATTCAATGTTGAATCGAAATTAAATTTACTTATGACGACTTTTGACGATTGTCTTAGCAAAATTGTGCTATTGAAACAAATAAGTTAACACATTTGACGTCAGTCAAACAAACAACGTTTTAAGAAGGGATCGTTTTTGTCCAAAATAGTAATGTTGAAATTATGACTATGTATGTAATATAATATATATAATAAATGCTTCTTTTTAGAGTAACGAATTTACCTACAAAAATATAATCATCATGATATAGCGACGCGATTACAAACGTGTATTATATGTATTAATTTATGTGTCAGGGTTTCGAAATGCTTTTGGGGCAAGGGTGCATTTGATATAGTAAACAATAGTAGCGAATGCATATCGGATAAAAAAAAGAAAATAATATGCAATAATATACCTACTATTCACCTTTCCATACATATTAAATAAACATAAGTGTAGTAAAAAATTAAAGGGTATAGCTGATTTTGTATGTTGAATCTTTCGGGGGATCGTTTTGGAATCGATTAAAATAATTTGGCCAAATTTTTGACACTATGTTAAGCAAAATTTGAGTTTGTTGAAAAAACCTATTATTAAGTTTCATTATTTTTTTGAATAGTTCATAAGTTTCATAAGTAAACTTGTAAATTAACAACTGACGATTTTTTCCCCTTGTAAATAAAAGGTATGATTTGTTATGATCCCAAGAGAAGTGGCCGATTTATAAAAAAATAAATATAACTATAAACAATTTCGAAGTGTCTCCTCAAAACAAGTTTTAAGAGGGTAGTCTGGTTAAAAAGCTTAAATAGTCGACGTTTTTCCGCGTAGAAAAAATTAATTATAGTAAGTACACAAAATAATTTTTATTATAGTGAAATAAAATAATTAATTATTTTTCTATAGAACATAGAGAAGCCATGTCTCCGTTGCTTCTACGGACCACACGCCTCTGAGGTACATCATTTTATATACAAGATAATATCCGTAATACATATTAATTTAAAAATGAACTCAATTTACTGCAATTTTTATCAAAACCACAAAAAGGAAAAAAATAATAAATATATATTTTTAAAAAGTCGGTTCACTTTTCGCAATATATATGTACATAAAAAATGGCATTGAAAATTTTGAAGTATATTATAAATAGATATATTATAATTACGCAGTATATGTTAACAAATTATGTTACATAGGTACCTACATGGTGTAACCATTTGTGAATCATTTCGCCATAGCCAAGGTTAATTATATCACGATTGATTGAGGAAGAACAATAAAATATAATATAATTTGACACTACGTTTTACTAATGAATAGCATCAATTAAGTCATTTAATTACTTCCTCGAAATACGATCTGATCTTATATAAGTGAAATGTTGAGTTGATTAATGTTGCTACTAGTTCATTGACTATTAGCATTCTATTAGGATTTTTAACGCAATTGTGTTATATGAGCCGCTCAGTGCACACACTAACACATTAACTTCACTTTTTCAACTTTTACAAATTTTCATATCAAAACACTTGGTTGACTCCTAACTTTATATATCCGAAATAAATTTTTCGAATAATAAGTAATAACAGCTCTAAATGACAATTTGCTTTTTAGCCTTTCCATAAGAGACAATGTATTTCAGAAGTCTATTTTATCAATTTACTCAACTTTTTGCATTACGGAGTTAATCGATGTGTGCACTGGAGCGGCTCATATATTAAGCATGAACATGTAAAACAGGTACAGAGAGAGTTTTTGTAACAGGATAAAAAACAGTAATTCACGTACAATTTCTTTATTGGTAAATGATACTGTTTTAAAAGACATTTTTGATCTGCTTAATGTAATACCTAGGAGATTTAAGATAATTATGGACATAAATTAATAATAAGAAGTACATTTGTTGAAGATATTGTGAAGGTGGTAACTATTTTATTGGTAGTGAATGCTGAGTAATGGGGTTTTCAATAAGGACATAACAATTTTGAATTTAAATAAAAACAATTGTATATATATGGAATTCGACGTCGTTCATAAGACCACCACAAGCACAACGGTAGCGATCGATTCTTTGGGTCCAATCTTCAATAACTTTTTCTCACATATCAGCCCGAATGTTGGCAATTTAGTTTTCGATAATGTTTTTCAATTCCTTTAACGTTGTTGGATTGTTGGCATAAACCTTAAAATCGCCTGGTGGCCATTCCATTGGATCATTTCTCGGAATTAAACGATTACCAAATTTTCCTTTCAAATCAATTATTTTATCTGCTGTGTGGCTTGTGGCATTATCCTGTTGGAACTACATATTGCTGATGTTAAGTTCATCAAGATCTGACCAAAAATAATCTTCCAACATGACATAATAGCGAACTCCATTGACCGTAACATGGCGATTTTTTTCATCGACGAAAAAATACGGCCCTAACACATCTCCGGCATGAAACTCACACTCCACGGTTACTTTTTGTGGGTGCAATGAAGTCTCATAAACCACATGAGGTTTTGTCGCTGTCCAATAACGCATATTCTGCTTATTGAAAAAGCCATACCGGCAAAAATTTCGATGAAATTCAGAATTTTCTTCAAACTTTTGCATAACAAAGATATTATCCAGAGGTTTCAGTTTTTGGGTTAATTTTATCTTGTAAGGGTGTTGATGGAAATCTTTACGCAAAAGTCCCTTTATTGAAGACTGATAAATTCCCAACTGAACTCTGCTAATTGAACGGCGTAAAATCGGCTTGTTTGGTTCATTTTGAACTGAAGCTCTTAAGGAAACCTTTCACGATCAGTAATACTGTCAGTATCTCAAATTAATGACAGGATTACTGATCGTGTAAGGGCAATACTGATGTAATTACGTTGATATTGAAGGAATTCAAAATTATTTGATTCCATGGTATCAGTATTGGTGGAGAATTAAGTAAATACTGTCAGTACTGATACTGACAGTATTATGTAAGGTCCCTATTACCGCTGCAATATTTTCAGTACTTCACAAGAACAAGAACAGGCACAAGAACATTCCCCAGTACATATGTTCATTCATATTTATCCACTCTAGCACGCACATCTTGTCTGGTAGGACGATTATTGCGACAAAAAATCGTAGTATGCGCTTTTAAATTTACGACTCAGAATTTCGGTAATAAGTTTTAACGAGTTCCAAACGTTGTTCGTTCGTGAACTTCACCATGATAAAAATGTAAGCCTTGACTAAGGTTTTGATATTGACCGATCATAAAAAAGTTGTAGATTATGTTCCGTATTATAAAACAAAATTGTTATATCTCAATTAAAAAACAGCCCTTACAATAACTCCCATCTTATTTATCCGCTTGTAATTTGCTGTACTTTATCGGTACATTATTGTTACTGTAACTTGATTTTATTAAGAATTAATATTAAAAAAATACGTGACCTTGAATTGTATTGTAATTGAGTATGTACTTATAAGAATAATAAAAACTTCTAGCTTAGTTTACAAGCGACATAGCCGAGTTTATATCTAGCGGAAATTAATTATTTATTCAAAAAGGTAGATATTGTTAGAGAAAAAAAAACTAAATATTATCAATAAGAAAAGTAGGTACTTGCTAAATGTTCAATACTATTGTGATATAAATTGAAATAGTGAAATATATTGGTTATAGAAATTGAAATTAAGTAGGTTTATTTTGAAAATAATTTCATGTTATTAATTTAAAATTAAAATCATTGTTTATCATTTTTTTCAACTAGAACCCCCAAACAGATCTTCTGAATTGAAAGAAAAAAAAACAGGATATATTAATTAAAACGTCTGTTAGAGAAAGTCTCGATTTCGATTTTGCAGAAACAAGTTCAAGAACAACTTATTAAGCATGCCTTAATAGAAAGGCATTAAAACACTGTACAAAAATCTGTCTACTTAAGATAAGATTAGGCTGCTACATAATTTCTCAAACGATACTAAAGAATGAAAATTTCAATTTAATTCACACTTATAATAACACAAATCTATATCTTTTCGATTTCTTAGATTAGATTTCATTGCCCTTATAAGTATCTAAGTAAATGCATTCAAATAAAATTATTGGCTTTGAAATTACTCATTTTTTAAAAAAATATTTTATAATGAATCTGACCGTAAGAAAGAACAATAGCAGTATATATATTATCAAAAAATAAGATGCTTGTATCAGTTAACGAGTTTAACATGAACCACACTAAAAAATGAAATATTCATTGATCAAACTTATTTCCTAATTAGCCACATTGGCTCCTATTTAAAAAAAAACAACTGATCATTCATCATTGATATCTAAATTAATCGCACTTTACGAACCCTTCAATTCCTGGAATGTGGACGGAGAAGTGCCTTTGAAATTCACTTCCAAAAATTAGCATTACTATTAATTCAATTCCGGAAGTTTGGTTCCGGTTCAACCTCATGAAAACAATCTTTTTTCGTATTTGCTGTTTATATTTATTGTAAAATTGGTTTTAAATAAGACGTTAAGACATACATTTTATTCAGAGAAGCACTAAATATCGGAAGTAAGTTCATATAAAGACTTTTCCTTATACGAGTAATAGTGATTCTCAACCTTATTTTTTGTTGTTGCAGTACACTTTTAATAATTTAAAAATTTGGCGGCACTGACAACAAGATAAATTCAAAATAACTTTAACTATTTTGTAATACACTGGGAAAAATAGTTTATGATAATAATTGTCAATGCAAAATAAAAGAATACACTACAATAATAATATGGACATCGCGAAATTTTACAGAGTTTTAGATATTTGAAAACATACTTTCACTAGTAAGTGAGAAGATATTCTCGCTGGAAATACAGATTCACTGTAACATATTTAATTTAGTATACAAAAATACAAAATAATGTTTATTGCAGTTGTAAAATTTAGCGACACAATTCAAAAATTTCGCGATCTAAAACTATCTAAGAACTATTTTTGAAAATCAAATTCTGTGATAATTTAGTTGTCGACTTTTACTATTAATAAAATGAAACAGAATTCTATAAAAATGTATTCAAATGAGTAAACATGACTTCAAAAATAATACAAGTTTGACTTCCGGATTTTAAAACCGCATCTATTGTGAAGTGCTTCAATCGTGAAAGAATAAGTTTAGAAAATTTGAGACGTCTGGGGCGATCTAACGACACGTGTACGTCTTGATCATACAGCAGAAATAATTACGGTTACTCGCCAAAATGTATCTGAAAGGAACAGTTATCGGCAAACGGTGGAATTATTTTTCCATTACGAAAAAGAATAACATTATTATCTACAGAAAACATTCTCTGGTCATGAAATTTTCCGTTTGCCCGCTTAATGAAACCAGACAACCATTGGTTATCTTAATTATGTAACTTAATAACTTAGGTGTAGGTATAATAAAAATTCCTCGACTAGTCATTGGAAGGCGAAATTAAGATAAAAGGATCTACACTTTAGAAAGCATATAATAAAATATAATAAGTAATGATCATACTCTACTTCCAAAAATTTAAAAGAAAATGTGTCATAAAAAAAATCAGTATTCTAAAATATGCACTCTCATGGTTCATCAAGAATCTATTTTTTATTGTGTATGTCTACAGTGTGTAAACGCTAATCAAAACACTTAATATCTTTGGGCAGACCATGCAATTTAAATTCTGTTTTAGTTGTATTTTTATACGAAACAATCCATATATATTTATTAAATTCGATTTTTTTTTTGTTCATTATACTTGCGTATGAAAGAAACATTTGGTTTTTACCTAAATATAGTAACTCTCCACTTTAACCACGAATTATTATTATTTTTTTGTTTGCTTATAGATTTTGGCCGAACTAAATTTTAGCTGAAACTAAATTTGGCCGAGGTAAGGCAATTGCAAGTTAACACAAAAAAATTTTTAACGATCATCTGATCTTAACTATATTAAACGTTTCTTGAGGGGTTGTATACAATCAGGAGGCCCAGACAAAACGATTTTTCAAGAATTTTTCCTGAGTAGGCTTTCGAATTAATTAATATAAAAATGTGTGCACATATTATACTCTAACTTTGTAAAAAAAATAATTTTGAAAGCTGATAAGTATAGCTTAAATTTAAAAGCTCCTATAAAAAAAAGCATCTTGCGGTGGAATTAAGCAATTTTACAGATTCCCCTTTGCTTTAAATGAGGCAAATGTTTTGCAAATGTAAATAGCATACAAGTCATGACAAGAAGAAAAGGACCTTTTATATGAACTACTGAGAAATCAACTCATTGATAAGTGATCAATTAAATTATTATTTTTACATTTTTTTAACTACAATATAGTAAAGGATGTATTGTAATCGGGTCGAATTTTCGATTTCGAGTTTTCACCACTTCACCGAAGTTCACTGAATCCTAAAAAGTGTTTTTTAGAAAATGGTCTGTGTGTGACAGCGATAGCGTATTGAAAGCTGTATCCGAATTTCACCAAACTTCGACTTTTGCCTTTTAGCTTTTAGTTTCAATCGGTTGACCGGAAGCTCCACTTTATTCTGTGTTTTTGAGCTTTTTCAAAATTTTTGACAACGATGTTCTTTACGATTTTACACTTAGGTACTACAGTTCTTAGACTCATTAAAGTCTACAACTTGTATTTGAAACTTTTTCCTGGGAAAATTCAAATAAGGGCGGTTCTGGGGTGAAGGGCTGTATGCATGTACATAATTTTGTTTATATAAATAGATATTTATGTATACATTATTCAATATGTAATTATTTTGGGTCGGTGACAATTGGGCGGGAGACAATTGGGCGGGGGACAATTGGGCGGGGGAC
This sequence comes from Sisyra nigra, assembly GCA_958496155.1. NCBI lineage: Eukaryota > Metazoa > Arthropoda > Insecta > Neuroptera > Sisyridae > Sisyra > Sisyra nigra. Next base: position 28,569,432 of record OY292313.1, read on the forward strand.
AATTGGGCGGGCGCAGGTTGACCTCATTCATTTTTGTCCATTCATTCATAAAATTGTTTTCATCACATTTTGTGAGTTTCATCGTCGTTGAAATTTCTTACAAAATTAAATTGCTTGTTGTTTGCCTTCTTATGACGCGTTTTTGGGACACTGAGCGCGGTGGCAGAAAACTCCAGCAACAGTTCTTTGCCGACGAATAAATCTTTGCAACGTCGACTGTGTAGGCATTTGAGCTGCAGCAGCAGGAGACACTGAATTGAACGCGACAGTGACAATTTCACTGATTGCTTCACGCGTTGTACGTGCTCGATTTTTGGCGACACTAACGACGCTAATTACCTCATACAAAGTCGGATCAGGAGGATGAGTATGTTCTGAACGTATTTCTACATCAGCACCGGGCATCGGATTCAAAATTGTATGCAAGCGAGCTTTGCAAATTTGTTTCTTTTCACATTTCCAGTGTGTTTTTAATGTATTCTCTGCTTCTTTTACATAAGCATGACCATCGTAAAGCAGTTTTCGGCCACCGCGCTCAGTTTCCAAAAAACGCGCCATAAGAAGGCAAACAACAAGCAATTTAGTTTTGTAAGAAATTTCAACGACGATGAAACTCACAAAATGTGATGAAAACAATTTTATGAATGAATGGACAAAAATGAATGACCTAGGTCAACCTGCGCCCGCCCAATTGTCACCCGCCCAATTGTCCCCCGCCCAATTGTCCCCCGCCCAATTGTCTCCCGCCCAATTGTCCCCCGCCCAATTGTCCCCCGCCCAATTGTCCCCGCCCAATTGACACCCGCCCAGTTGTCGCCCGCCCAATTGTCCGGATCCCAATTATTTTACCCAATCGTGGGTTTTATTTATGTTCTTTTAACCAACAGTGAGTTTCATGTAAATCAAAGTACTGTGACGCGTCGCAGTCGATATTTAAATTATAATTTACGACAGTGAAAATTTAATTCCTAATGATGTGTTTAGTTTGCTCTAAACAAGTTTAATTGAAATGTCAATTGAAACCAAAGTTAAGTGTTTTTGGCTTTTATTAATATTTGCATATTCACTTTTGCGAATGTCCAAATTATGACATTCTTTGCATCTCTGGTCTAACATGGCTCTACGCAATAATATTGTGTGTAATAATACTATATTATTCTGGAAATCAATTAAATAAGCCAGTACTCTAATTACTCGCATTATTTTAATTTTTAAAAAGCCCAGTTTTAAAATAAAAACCTTTGTTTTTTTTTACTACCTACCTTTCAACCGGATGAAAAATATTAATTTTGTATTTTATACAAAAGCCAATAAAACCCCATTATTTTCATACTAAAAAAATTGCTATGCAATTTAGGTGTTTTATTGATTCAATCGTTTAAGGTTTATTTGAGAATGTTGAATCACTTTACCCTGATTATAGAAACCAGAGTTATAATATTTTTACGAAAAAAATATTTTTTTCTAAAATTCCATGATAATAATAATAAATATAGCAAACATATTTGCAAACATTGTTGTAATTTTGTGGATAAATTTCTTAATGCATTTTGTTTGCCGATTGATTATAGATTCGATTAAATAAATTGTTAATAAAATCAAATATTAGTTGAACATTTATTATCCATATGGTGTTGATATGGGTTGAAAGGTTATGCTTTTTTGAGATAATTTTAGTATTTCCAACACAAAATATGAATGTAAATGAAAACATCGATGTTGTTTTGATCTCAATTAATCATTTCTCTAAGTATATTGATTATAATTAAAAGAAAACAGCACTTTTTTGAAATTTGAAAATTTACTAAGTACAATATTTTCTTTAGATATCACAAGGACTTGTTGTTTAATTGATTGATTGATAGCCGATTAGTATTTCGGTTCGTTATTTTTATAATAAAGAACCTATGTAATCAGTTAGAAAAAAACATTTGACCCCAATTGAAAATTTGTATTTTAACCTGACTACAGCAAGACCAAAAAAAAAAGTATATCTTATATTATCTTTAACATATTATATGTATGTCTATGCATGAATGTATATTCATCTGTTCTCGAATATCTTCTTAGCCACTTATCATATTTTGACGAATGAGGTAACGCTAGAAGTGTCATGATAGTTCACTAGTTACAGGCTATGTGACGTCACACTGAATTCAATATAGTCCTTGAGCAAGCAAAAACTACTGTTAATTTTTTTTTCGAAATGTTAACAATTTATAAAAACTAAAACTCTTAAAACTTAAAATAAAAATTAGCTAAGTATTGTGTTATACGTTGTATTTTCATCGGTTCCTAAAATCCCTTTAACTAAGTATGCATAAGTGCATATTATAATTTGATAAATGAGGTATCGTTAGAAGCATCTTGATCATTCGCTGATTCTAGACTATCAACACTAACTTTAATATGACCTTCTTTAAAGGGCATGAACAATGTACATAGTTAAAACAATTGATCCAAAAATAATTTAAAGATACCTAGACCCACTTGATGGCGCAGTGGTTAGACAAACTGCTCTCTGTGCTACATGCGCCAGTGGTTCTGGGTTCGATCCCCATCGAATCCCTAGATATAAGATTACAAATTAAGAATCAAGACCTACAGAATATTTTTGTGTGTAAGACAATTGTGATATGACCATAGATGTTAAAGAGACTATAAACACCCAAAAAAAAAAGATACCTAGAAATAATGTTAAAAACAAAAATCTAACTACGGTAAAAATCGGGCTTTAATAAGATCAAAATAAGAAAATATTTTATAGATAACTTATATATTATATCATTTTAACACACACAAAAAGTAATGTTTAGAGAAAAGTTGTGGTCGCATAACAGCTTTCCAGGTTATCAAATGGTCTATATAAATTCTCCGCGTAAGATTCTCAATACAAAACACTTAGTTTTTCGTAAGAATTAAATTAAGTAAAACCTTTTGGAATAAAATATTTAGTAAGCAACCCTTTGGCCAAGGTAGCATACGACCACGTCCATTTTCGAAATATTACTATTTGTTTGCGTTCACTGGAAATATTGAAGTTATCCGTAGAATATTTTCTTGTTTTGAACTTAAGTGGTTAAACTAATTTCTGTTTGCATTTTAATAGCTGTAGAATCCAATTTTGTAAAAAATCTGTTCGGCTGTCCAATATCCATCATTTACATATTTTCTCAACCAATATTCATCTGAATTTTACAAATTTTGTAAAATAGCTCCTATAAAGCTGAAAATGCCTAGCCTTTCAATTTTCAAAGTTAAAGGGTTAAGCGTTTTTTTAAATGATGTTTTTCTGTAACAAACTTGAACATTGCGGAATTTATGTTTTGAAAAATAAGTTCTGGCGTCACATTGGCAGAAGAATCTCTTTTTAATAAAAATGTGAGTAATTTTTCAGTAAAATAAGTTTATAGTATAAATATCTACAACTTACAGCAGCAATAAAACATGTTATGAAATTGAAAAATAAAAATTATCATTGTATGCTATAGGAAAAATGCAATATATGTAGGTAATAGTTTATAATTATAATTTAGGAATCAAAACTTTTGTGTAACATTTGCAGTATTTTTTTTTCTTTGGTGTGCATAGATTTATACACTACGAAGTTGGAAAATTCCCGGAATGGTGACATTGCAATATGCCAGCGAAAAGAATATCATTTATCATTTGTACTTTTACAACCCAAGTCATTTTTATTGTGTTAAATAGATAATAAAAAAGGTAAGTAAATGTCGCACCAATTATTCCTACATCGGAAAAAATACGAGTGAAACGCTTTTTTATGGAATTTCAACGAGTTTAACTCATCAAGATTTTAACGAGTAGAAAATAAATTTCTCCACGTTTCATTTATTCTCTTCATCTATCTCAGTATGAAATTATCAAAATGAACTTTTCAATTTTTCAACAAAAAACAAAATGTCAACCAAATAGCAAGAAGTGCAATTTCATATATACCAATTTGTATTTTAATGGGCTCATTAAAATTACAATATTATACGTATTTTTGTGATATAATTCACTCAAATATTATCTGAATAGGGTTTATTTATAGAACGAACATTTTAGAGAAACATAAAATAGTTAATCAAGTATTTGATGTATTTGACTATTTGAATGCATATTATAACGTTTATTTTTAAAACCAGCTATCGTGGGCTTAAATTTTAATATGCTAATAAGCCATCATCTTTAAATAAATTTAAATTGTCAATAATTATCGCTTGTTGTCATAAAACGTTTGTAATTAATAAAAGAACTTTATATCCGGTGTCAAAAATTTAAATAATTTTCATAAAAGAGTGGAAAAAATGGAAAACCATAAAAGAGTTTTCTTTATTTTAAGTTGACTGTACAATACTCATATTTTTGGGAATAAAAAAAAAATACGTTTTAAAAGTTAAAATTTAAAAAAAATTATACAATATTTGAAATAGTCCACTTATTGGCGCAGCGGTTAGACCTTCGCCTCATGCGATATTTATGACCTACAGAAATTTCTGTGTTTAGTTAGTGGTATTTACATTACCTAAGCGACTTAAAACAGCGTGATTGAAGGATGGAACTTTGCGCTTGAAAATAAGTTACATATTTAAATTCTATTCTTGTAGCTATCATTATTAATGTAAGATAATCAAATAATTTTCTTAAGATAAAAGGTATTGAATAACTCTGACCCAATTCCAATATGCTGCATCCCACACAAATAAAATTATCTGTGTGAATTTCAAAGAATGCAAACTAGTAATAAATATACTCGTACCTACATGCTGAATTCATATATTATAACATACCTACATTTATCATAAAAAGGTATTTTAAAACTGAATTGGTAGTAACTGGAACTTACTATAAAACAAAGTTTATACGAATCAACATACATAAATTATGGGCTATAAAATTATAGATTGGTATTCGTAAATCATGCTATCAAAATATATTTGTGTAAAATTTGAGAATTCAAAGTGATTGTACTCAATCTTTTTCCTTTAGCATTCATATTTTACAATTTATGTAAGAGACTGGGCGTTTTTAAATTTTTGTTATAAAATAAATTTGCTACCTCTTTTTAAAATTAATATAAACCTAAAGAGTATAAAGGTAGGATTTTATTTTTTTTTAGAAAACAAAGAGTAGGGAATAGGTATATATCGTCTGTTTTGAGCAAAATGTAAGTTCATATTTTTTAAAGATCGAGTTAACTATCTCTAAGAAGGTTACAAATATACTTAGTTAAAGATTTTGTTTTTCGCTCGTTGTCGATTGTAACAAATCTATTAGGTTTGTTCCAATCGATATTTCTTGCTTGTGTACAAGCACGTGTAAAATAACTGAAAAGAACTGTTTGGCATCGTTTAGGTCGATCCAACGCCCAACCTGATGGTAGACTTGCGCACAAAATAATTGCAGACAGTTGTTTCACACGCTATCACAACCTATTATGTCACGTAATAACACAGTTTAGGGGTTGTTAATAAAATATGTACCTACATGGAACAAACCGGGAGATAATAATATTTATTTTAAAGTATATTATGTTCATAAGTTATTGAAATAGGCACATTCAATAAGTAATTATTGTGAATGAAAAACAATTAAGGTCATAAACTCGAAATAATTCGTTTATCTGTCGACAAGAAAGACACAAAGCTCAACAATGTAGTCCAGTAGATAGCATTCGCTTTCATGTGCGTGCTCACTGCTCAAGTTTGTACAAGATTTTAAGTAGAAAATAATTAAAAAATATGGTACAGATTCTTAATAAATGCAAGGAAGAAAAAGTGAAATTTGCCTGGTTTATTTTATAGATGCCTATTTTTATGTTGATAATTGCACCATTTTTTAAAAACTAACAAAATATTATGAAACCAATTTCTACAATTATAATTTCTGATTAATCTGAATTTGTTCAATATCGATTGGACATTCAATCTATGTTAGCACTGGGATAATTTTCTTGATAATTTGTATTTGGATAACTAAACAGGGAAAATATTTTAATTTACAAAAATATTTCTTTTTTAATAATTTAAAGCGAAAACTTATTGTATTTTTATCATGGTAGCGCCTTTTTTAAATAAATGGTTAGTAGGCTATAAAGTGAGATAGGTAGGTATCTAAATAAATGTAAATTACTTTTATTGAAAAATTGGATCTTTACGTATTATTTGTTAATGAAAAAGTAAGTGCATTTCACAGGACCTTGAAATATAATCCAAAACACGGAACTTTCGGTTTTTATCTGCATTTTGCATGTGCCTAACCGGTTTTTAAGTCAACACTACCTTGCCATTGAAAAATATATGCACGGTTTGTTTCTTCGCGCCCAATTATTACATCATTTAAAAAATTCTTTCACTTAATCACTGTTTACGAAATGAGATAATCGAGGTTTTATATTATGTCAATGAAATAAATTTCAGTTTATTATACGATATATGTTAACTTTAGCCTTATAATTTTAATAAGCTTTTCAAGGAGTTTTAAAGGCTATGCACAATCGGAAACTGTTTTAATAGCTATTAAAACATTAATTCGTCTATCATCTTCAGTGAAGATAAAATAATGGAATAAATGCATTAAATATAAATGGAAGGATGAAACGATCCAAGATAAAAGACTTTTTTTCTGATGAATACTTTGACAATAACTGAGTTCAAAAATGAAATTTTATTCATGTTTTCACTTATTGAAATTCAGTTTTACAATTGCAATTCATTCAATTGAAACTTGGACTGTATTATTAAGTCGCGTAATGATGGAGATATTGCCCTTTGGAATATATAAGTTAAACACAAATATAGAAATATAAATGCAAAATGTATATTCGCCTTGAAAGAAATATTTTTTTTCGCATACAACAAGACTTCAAACGTTAGATAAAACTTGCAAAAGTGCAATTTAACAAATTATCGCTGGTAATATAAAAATATGAGGGTTATAAAATTGTCACAGTCTTGACCGGGAAGTACAATCCCTGTTATTTAATCAACTTCAAGGATGATTTTTTCGTGTGTTTAATAGCATGGGGTCGAGAAGTTACAGTGGATTTTTGAATAGAATTTTCTTCCTTCTTAATGTATTCTTTCAAATGAAATAATATAACATTTTCGAGTAACACAGCAAAAATCAATTCGTAATTATACGAAAAACGTATTTCTACGGGGTAACTGACATAAATTAGAGTCAAGGTATTTAAAAACGTAATTTCTCATTATACGAAAATTTAAACGTGTTCTTATATAATATATATGAACTACCAAACACTTATTAATATTGGTGCTATCTCTAGGAAGTCACCACTAGATACGCATGTTGAGGGTAGTAGAAAGTGAAAGGCAACAACTAGTGGGGTAATTTTTTTAAAATAGTGCAAAAATTGATTGAATCGAATCAATTTTTGAAAAAATATTTTTTTCCGTTTTTTCGTAATTTTTAAGCATTTAAAAAAATATTTCGATGTTAGAGAAATGTAGATGTTTAACTAAGATACGAAAAAAAATATAAAATGCACTTCCATTTTTACTTGTATCACCACTATATAGAAAAATTTTGTTTTCTGATTTTTTGTCGAATTCATAATTTCAAGTTTTCCCCGAAAATACACGTTTAGAGGTCCCCTGAGTCCGAAAAAGTAGCTTTTAGAAAAATATCTATGTGTGATAGCGACGAGTATCGAAAGGTTTATCCCAACTTGCTAAAATTTGAATTTTGTCTTCTTATTTTATCTATTTGTGCCACGAAGCTTTTGGTTGAAATCGACAGACATGAAGCCCCAATTTATTCTATGGGTTTTTGGGTTTTTCCAATTTTATTTAAAAATGGTTCCAACGATTTTAACTGGCTATGGTTATTACTTATTAGACTCATCAAATCTACAACTTTTATTTCAAATTCAAATACAGGTGTTTTAGAGAAGAGGGTGGGAGGTAGCATAAAATAACATCATAATTCAATTTATGCTTACTAACGAAACTTATCGATGAAAATTATGGAACAATTTACTTAACTTTTTATTTTATCCAATCGTAGATGTTATATTCTTTTAACCAAAAACGGGTTTCATATCAAAGAAAGTTATGTGACGTATCGTAGCAAATATATTTTTATAAATCTTTAAGAATATTCTGGGTACTTTTATAGCCTTTTAAAGTTACTTCAGGTTACTTTAGGTCAGATAGACCCTGGTGCTATTACGTTTGTCTAGAAAGGTGCTATCATAAATAATTAAACGAAAATGGACAAATGAAAAAAATCACAAATATCGACAACCAGATACAACTTGATCAGTAAATGAAAAATAAAGAAAATAAATACTAACCAGCATAGTAAGGCTATCGCCAAAGCAAACGAAATGACACTGAAAGGATACGAACTGCAAAAGAGTCCATGGGCGTAATACAACTGGGCAACCCTTTCAGGCAGAGATGGGCTTTTATTTTTGGCACCATTTGCGCTGCTTTTACTTGGACAATTAGGCGACATTTCTTGTAAACCCTTCATGTAATATTACCCATGTTGTGTTAGATCTGTAACCAAAAACGATTATTTAATAATATACTAATTACATGATTTTACACCTTAACAAAGTCAAGGTTGAACCAAATACGAACAATTAGATCTCATTCATAAATCTTAAATCGAATCACTGCATGACGAGAAATAAAACGTTCAAATAAAACGTATTACGTATTTCGTTCCTATGTCAACTAATCGTCTAAAGAAACTTAAATCTTATGATATTGAATTTATTTCATTAACTCAACAAAAAAAGGTCTTTTGTGAACTTATTAAATAATTCAAGGGTACTTGACCTAAGTTACTATTGTAATTTGTTTATCGTACATATCCGACTGATAAATTTAAAAATAATTTACGTTTCATATTTCTAACCTCACATTAATTTAAAAATGATACTTTGAAACTCTTTTCTTAAAAATATTTTTACTTACTTTTATTTTTTATATTTTTCCAATGACGTAAAAACACAATTTATTCACAAACACATTCTTAAATCATTTTTGTATTAAAAATTTAATAAAATTCCTTCCTTATATGATAATATGATTAATGTGATGCATTTGACTCAATCGGTAAAATTGTATCCTTTTCTGATTCTGCTACAAGTGATTGACATGCGCCATCGTACGGCGATTCGATTGAAACATAAAATCCAAATCTTTAAAACTTTTTGAAACGGAGTTCAAATAAAATTTTTTTAAAATAAGTTTTTTATTTTTTTTTATATGTAGATAGATTGAAAATTCTCATATGGTCTAAGTAATGATTTTTTTCATCAGACCCGTGCCTATTTATATAATCGAATTTCGATTTTGGTTCGGTTATAATATTATCATTTCGTTGTAAGAACAGATAAGATTTGATTAGCTTTAGTAATTAATTAGTGTTTACATAGAATTGATATCCCAAAATTATGTAAATTTCCGATTGGAATCACCCCACAGGACAAAAAATTACTTTTTTTTTCATTAGCGATAAGATAAAATCGATAAAACTATCTATGAATGCAATATGACTATATTGGAAATGTTGAAGATAATAAGAGTTTAAAGGTAAATTTTATTAACAATTTTTTATACGAAAACCCGTCACAATACTTCTTAATTGTATAAATTTTTCTTGATATATCAGTTAAAATTTTTTTAAATATTATCATTGAGAATTTTCTTTAGAGTCAGATTTTCATTTACAAGGCCTAATGATGAATATTTCTCATTTCCAGTTGTGGCTCGTCTATAGCGGCAAGAAGGTTTTGAATATAAATAGTAGTTCATTCTTACAAGTTATAACCAATCTAAATATTTTTACATTTACAAGAAAATAAGTACAAAAAAGAATTCTTAAACAATTTATTTTTATTTATTTATTATTAATTTTTATTTTTTTGGTATTTTAAGACGCCTTAACATCTAAGGTCATATCACGACTGTCTAAACAGAGAGAATTTCTGTTGGTCAATTATATCCTAGGTCTATGATCTTAAGTCTAGGAAGCAACGGAGATCGAACCCAGAACCACTTGACGCATGAAGCGGAGAGAGCAATTGCTCTAACCACAGCGTCAATAGGTGGTTATATTTTTATTTATTTTTTTTTATTTAAAATTAAAATTTTATACAATCTGCTCTTGGAAAAATTTAGTAAAAGTGATGGATTGATTGGGATAGGGTTTTGAGTTGGGGGAAGTGGATTTCAAAATCCTAAAAAATTACAATACATAAAATTTGCAACTCAAAAGTTTTTGTCTCAAGTTGCCACAGTATAATTTAAAATTTTGATCAAAATTGCTTATTAAAGAGATGACTATAGTGACTATAGTTAATCAGTACGCCAATTACACGTTATAACAGTATATCCAACCAAAATATAGGGCATTTTTAATTCAAAATTGAAAGTAAATTAATTGCTAAATTATTTAGGTAATGGCGGCTACCCCCTAGTTCCGCTAATTCCAATATTCATTTAAATTACGATCCTCTTTATGATTTGAATTTGAAATTTTGACTCCAAATTTTCAGTCTCTTAATTCTTCCGTCCTAAGCTGCATCCGTTACAGCCCACGTAGCATAGAGTATATAGAAAGAGGACAATCTCTGGATTAATAAAAATCAAAAAAATCTACAATATTGATTAATATGTGAAAACCCATGCTACATGTAGGTACACATACACATAGATAGCGAAAGAAGTTATACTTCTAGTGTGTGGTTCACGCACTTTTTTTTAATTTGAATTATCACCAATAAAGGATTGTTCTCTTTCTATATACCCCGCATGCTATTTAGCCAGCTGGTTAATTCACCACTGATTCTATGGATTGTAGTTAAGAACGCACATCGCTTATGGGAGAATAATTGAAAATCATTTAAAATAAAGATATTGATTATAAATGGTTCCAGAATAGTCGCCGAAGCGCTGTCGATTACAAAGTTGGCAATTGACAGTACGCTGCAAGATGACATTAATATGCTGCCTATGTTCCTGCTTCTATCAGTGAAGCCAGATCGTGGGATTTCTTTACCCCTACTTACCCCAACATCATAAATACACAACTAAGATCTAACAGCGCCAACTGTCGGCAGCTAAGCTCTCAATCACACTTGCATTCATTTTTTAAATATAAATGAATGCAAGTGTGATTGAGAGTTAAGCTGCCGGCAGTTGGCGCTGTTAGATCTTAGTTGTGTATGTGTGATGTTGCAATATAGAAAATAATATTATATTATTGTGCTGCAGCGTACTGTAAGTAGAGTAAGTAGTATTTATTAAGCGACCGAATTCAGTAGGAACTTTTTCTACATGCGTCAATTGCCAACTTCGTAAGCGACAGCATCACGGCGGCTATTCTGGAACTATTAAGTCAATACCGTCAATATCTTTGTTTTTAAATTACTCTCCTATTATCAATGCCTATAAGATATGTGCGTCTTAACCTACAGTTTATAATTCCTTTATAGATTTACCTATCTCAGTTATTGCAATGAATTATTTAATAAGTTAGAACTTGGATAATATAAGAACACGGATTAGGAACAAGGATGCTCCTGGCATATAATGGCATATATGAAGTCTTAACTTTTCAATGCTTTGAGTAACGTTTGATTAGCAATATGAAATTTTTCATGAAACCGCAAATATTTCATTTCAATTGATATTCAATAAATATAAGTATATCATTTAAAATAGAGAGCTTGGAAAAGTAGGTACCGCTACCGTAAAATTATAAGTTTTGGCATATTGGTTTAGAAATCTGCGAGTGGTCCTGTTTAGACAAATATAATAAAAAAGGTAAATTCTTTTTCATTTTGTTGAAAATCAAATTCTTAACGGTAAGTAAGTTCACATCTGGTCATTATCCAGTAACAACAGGTCTTGACAACAGTAAGATTATCATATAATGAACTTACGCAAAAAGAAAGCTGATAATGCGTTGACGTCATTTAATTTTTAAGTATGTATATTATATAGTCTACTGCGTCTACTGTTATTTAATCTTGAGCCATGATGAAACTTCAATGTAAAAAGATTTTAGGAAATAATTATTTTTATGAAATTTTTTTTATATTGCAGCTTCTTCAAAAAGTATAAACAAGTGGATATTAAGAGCAGTTGAGTATATTTTGATCAAGGTTCAAAATGATAAAAAAATTCTACTTGAACTATGAATTAACAATTACTCATTATCACCAGATTGTTAGAAATATTTATTTACTTATTTTTTGGCAAGTGCAGTTATTTTGATTTGTTGTAACTGATAGAAAACGTGTGGTCCCTTATAAAGGGAACCATAGGTCAAGTGATAGGAGAATTTTGTTCAGATTGTTTTTTTTTTTCAATTTTAATTGTTTGAACAAAATTTAGTTTAGATACGACAGGTATCACTATCAGTGTGTGTTTTATAGATCTTTATAAGCACTTGACCTTTATATTGTAGGAAGATCGATTCACTATCTAGTAACTAAATATATACGTTGTGTTACAACTTATAACGTATAATCTTTGAACTAAATAAAATTTCGCTAATTACTAACCAGAACTACCCAGATAATTTTTAAATGAAAATACTGAAAATGTAAATAACTTGAATAATTTTTATTAATAAATAATTTCATCACAAAGTATACAAGAACATTAAATTAACACAGCATTACAATTATTATATTCACATAATAAGTAAAATATAGCTACACCAACTTATATTCTTTCATTTTCTTAAGTATACATCTAAAAACAAATTAAAATTAGAATAAATCCGTTCCATTATTTGGCAAGATTTTTACTGGAAAAATAATAATGCAATCAAATTAAATTGATATTAAAAACTTGTAAATTTTGTTTTTCCTATTTAAAACATAAGTGCACCAGAACCATTTGAGTTTTTTATGTTACAGTGATCCATGCCATTGCACGGTGTTACAATTAAATGCTTTGAATTATTATTCTATTTTTATTAACAATTTGCGATTACATTTTATGATAAAGCTTATAGATTTATTTACACAACTTTAAAGATCTATAAACGCATTCAATTCATCAAGTTATGAGGAAAATGTATTTTTTTAAATTTAAAAATATAATTCAGTCGCCTTTTTTTACAGCTAAGACTTTCGTATTCTAGCGAAAAATAGGTTTTTAAATAACATATTTTCACATATCTACTTATACATACATAGAATTATATTTACAATAACATTTGGAATTTGATGTATCTATCTTAATAAATTATACATTAATTTTAAATTCAGGTATTTTATATTATATAGTAAAAATATTATGTTAGTTAAAGAGAGACAATAAATATAGGTAGATTTATAGATAAAATATTTCATATCTAATTTTCATTGATATCTCCCTTTTTTAAAGACTCTAGTAACTTTAATGTAGTTTGATTTTTATAATACATTATAGTGTTTCTA